>CM038052.1:149873853-151073853 GCA_021397845.1 Areca catechu
CATCAAGGGTCCGACCGACCCACTTCAGCTAGGCCCATATCGGCCCAAAGCGGGCCACTCCAAGAATGGCCCGGAGGCCCTAGAAACCCTTTCCAGCTGGTACCAGAATTCTATTACAACATATTCCTGACATCTCAATGCCACTACTCTGCAGATCCCACGATGCCATCCCGTCCTGGTACTACCTGGCCACTACCAAGATTCCTTTAGAGACAAATTGGTCATTTCCAACCTAGCCCCTAAAAGATTCAGGTAAAGTTTTGCGCCTATATAAGATAAAAGGGGGACCTCGAGCCAAAAAGGAGACTCTCCCTTTCTCATGAGCTATCACTTTTCGATTCCTCCATTATGTTGCTCCGAGTCTCCCACTTACTTAGCAATCGGAGTATCCCCCGCCGGAACATCACCAGCCCGTGGGACTTTTTTGCAGGAACCGAGAGATGCGCACTCCAGCAAGCCCGGTCGAGAGAACCTCATTCGGAAGATTCAGTGGCAACATATTGGCACTAGAGGAAGAGACCGAACCTTCGTCCTTGTGTTCCTTTTTCAAAAGGAGGGATCCACTACTAGACAAAATGATGGTGAAAGGAAGAGCTCTGAATACCTCCAACAGGAGAGGCCCCTCCCAGACAAGGTCGAGAGAACCTCTCAAGGAGAACAATTCTTGCCCGCCATTCTCCGCCAAAATTATGGAGGAAGCTATCCCCCGTCATTTTAAGATCCCCCAGGTGGATGCCTACGATGGCATCACCGATCCTCTGGATCATTTGGGCACTTATAAGGCCCATGTGAGGGTACAGGGCACCTCCGATACCCTCCACTGCATCGCCTTCCCCGCGACACTCAAGAAGGCGGCTCGGATGTGGCTCTCCGCCATCGACCAGGTACAATCCATTCCTTTTTCTAGTTAGAAATCCTCTTTTGTTCTATTTCAGAACCTGTAGCTGGACGTCGAGGAACACGGATTGCCTCTTCCTCATGCAGCAGAAGGAATGAGAAACCCTCCGGGATTACATGGCCCGATTTAATTGGACGACCATGGAGATCCTGGACCTCAATTAGCATGTAGCTATGTCAGCCTTCAAGAAGGGGCTGCGATCGTCTAAGCTCACTTTCTCAGTGGACAAAAAGTTTCCAACAAGTTACTCTGAACTACTGGCCCAGGCTAAAAAATACGCCTTGGCAGAAGAACAGGCGGTAAGCCGACGCCAGGCTGAAGGGAGGTTGGCTCCCAAGAGGAGGACTGATAGGGCTCCCAAAGTCTGACCTCCTAGCGATGGCACCAACCATGTCAGACCTCGATCGGAAAGGCTCTAGGGCAGCCCACCTCCAAGTCCGACCTCGATCGGAAAGGTTTTAGTGTAGCCCACTCAAAGTCCGACCTCGATCGAAAAGGCTCTACGGCAGCCCACCTCCAAGTTCGACCTCGATCAGAAAGGCTCTAGGACAGCCCACTCGAACTCCGACCCCGATCGGAAAGGCTCTAGAGCAGCCCACTCAAAGTCCGACCTCGATCAAAAAGGCTTTAGGATAGCCCACCTCCAAGTCCGACCTCGATCAGAAAGGCTCTAGTGCAGCCCACTCAAACTCCGACCTCGATCGGAAAGGCTGTAGAGCAGCCCACTCAAAGTCCGACCTCGATCAGAATGGCTCTAGGGCAGCCCACCTCCAAGTCTAACCTCAATCAGAAAGACTCTAGTGCAGCCCACCTCCAAGTCCGACCACGATCGGAAAGGCTCTAGGACAGCCCACCTCCAAGTCCGACCTCGATCGGAAAGGCTCTAGTGCAGCCCACTCAAACTCCGACCTCGATCAAAAAGGCTCTAATGCAGCCCACTCAAAGTCCGACCTCGATCGGAAAGGCTCTAGGACAGCCCACCTCCAAGTCCGACCTCGATCGAAAAGGCTCTAGTGCAGCCCACTCAAAGTCGACACTTGTCCCGGGCGCGAATTTCTGGAGTAGGGAATGACCAGACGTAGCACACCTGATCAGATCCGTAATCCCCTCAAGGATGAATGCATTCAATGCGAGAATGATGCTCTCGCCCTCCGAAGCTACAAGCCTTTCCGAAAGCCAAGAGCAAGAGAGGAAATTGTTATACACAATCAACCTTCCTCTAAACCAAACTGGAGCCGACGACCCTTCAGTCGGATCGGACTAGAGTCTATCATTTCGCTGGCCGACCTACTAGAGGTCTGACTGACCCACCAGAGGTCCAACCGACCCACTAGGGATCCGACCAACCCACTTCTGTTAGGTCCATATCGGTCTAAAGCGGGCCGCTCCAAGGATGGCCCAGAGGCCTAGAGACCCTTCCAGCTGGTACCAGAATTCTGTTACAACAGATTCCTAACACCTCAGCGCTACTACTCTGCAGATCCCACGATGCCACACCGTCCTGGTGCCACTTGGCCACTACCAAGATTCCTTTAGGGGCAAATCGGCTATTTCTAGCCTAGCCCCTAGCAGATTCTGGTAAAGTTCTATGCTTATATAAGGTAAAAAGGGGACCTCGAGCCAAAAAGGAGACTCTCCCTTTTTCACGAGCTATCTCTTTTTGATTCCTATATTTTGTTGCTCCGAGTCTTCTACTGACTTAGCCATCGAAGTGTCCCTACCGAAACATCACCAGCTCGTAGGACTTTTTTGCAAGAACCAGAAGACGCGCATTCTAGTAAGCCCGATCGAGAGAACCTGGTCCGGGAGATTCAGTCGCAACAGAAAAGCTAATAGCAAAACATTGCTTATATATATAAAAAGAGAGAGAAAAAGAGAGAGAGGTTATGCTGGATGGATCCAAAAGTGAGAACGCTTCATTTGACTGAAACTCAAGAGTTTTACCATCATGTGGTCACATGCTCGTGTATGATTCATATAGGGGGTGAGGAGGCTCAGATTATGGCTCTTGTTGACTTGTAGCAGTGCAAGCGGTGCCGAGTATAGACAATGTAGTGAGATGACGAACTTAGCTCGTCACATGGTAGGGCGGGTATTCATGCTGAAGCCAAGCTTGAGCTGAGCTTGAGATATAATTAATGACAAGATTGATCCATTTAACAATTGATCATGTAAATTAAGGATGTGCATGCCCCACTTGCAAATGGTGATGCATGAGTCTTGGATTTATGGATACTCTGGTTCATAGAGTAGCTAAGTGGTACCACTAGTCTCACCATAACTGCATGTGGTGAGGAGACAACTAGTGTAACGAATGTAGAGGCAACCCAAATTAGACCCAATAAGAAGATTTTCATTTGGATTGTTATGAAAGGATTGGATGTAAGATACCTTTGATTTTATTGTGAATCTCGACATATTTTTGCATCAAATTGATTTTTTTTTTTTTTTTTTTTTTGTACTACGGGTTACAGGAGTTACCAGTTGTGCAATAATTACTAACATTCAATTGGTTTGTCCATGAAATGCATATTATATAATTGAACAAATAACTTGGTATTTCTACTAAAAAATAGTACTTTTAAGATAATTTATAAAACAACAACAATGATTAGAAAAATTAATATAATATAAATTACATGGGATTTTGGTTGTTCACACGTATACCGTGTTTTGATTATGTTAAATAGACTAGTCGATCATTTAATTATATTATAAAATGAATATAACTTTCTAAATGAGATAAGTCTGACCATCCATATATAGATTTACTTGGATGAGCTGGCCAAGCACCACATTTTATGCTCCTCCTCCCAATTGGTAAGTAGGTACTTGTGAA
Source organism: Areca catechu (assembly GCA_021397845.1). Lineage (NCBI taxonomy): Eukaryota > Viridiplantae > Streptophyta > Magnoliopsida > Arecales > Arecaceae > Areca > Areca catechu. Next base: position 149,877,591 of record CM038052.1, read on the forward strand.
AGCAGCTGTGATTAAACTAATACTTAAGTAGTATTGAAATTTTTATTTTTCTCAAAAAAATTATTAAGTCTTCATTTAGAAATTGAAAAACTTCTTGTTTGGAGACTCCTTCAAAATATTGCATTGTCAACGGGAGAATTAAACAACCTCCATACCTAGCTACTTGTCTATATTAATATATAATATTTACTGCTTTGAGATTTCCATTGGTCATCCAACAACATATTCTCATATGAGATTTCTCACATGATTACGAGAAAAGAGGGCACAAAAAGCAGATGGCCTCTCAAGAAAACAATTTGGATGTTTCACTGGTCTGTTCAATAAATTGATTTACCTGCATCACGTATGTTGAAGAAACGGAAGATAGTGATCCCAAGTTGACGATACATAAATAATAAAATCTTATTATTTATCTTTTACATTGTTATATCATTATTTGTATGGAAAGCCCATCGCATAAGAGGAAGATAAATATATAATAAAATGCACCACTTTATATTGCATGGAAATAGTATTTCATTTCATAATAAATATGAATCTAAATTAATAAGTCATTTAATAGTTAAAACGGAATAATAACAAATATGTAATTACTTTTTTTTATTATAGCCAAAGAATGGTGAAATTTTTAGTTTATATTTTATATTCCTAATAGCTCTACCTCTTCTTGTCATGCAATATTTATTTAGAAGATAAAGATAATAAAAAAATTAATTACTTAAAAAATAAGACGAATGTGCCAACTTACTAAGTTGGTAAAGAAGTATTAGGGTTTGGGACATTAGGGGTGTATTGGAGGATGGCTATTTAATTACTTTATAACCTATAATATCTATTAAAAAAATATTTTAAAAATAAATCAAGAAATTGATTTCTAAATAATGAGCATTAACCTTTAAACTAAAGCCACTTTAACTTGACGCTTCATCACAACAAGAAATTGTAGCTCTCTCAATCTTGCATTTTTTTATATAAAGTTTTAATTTTTTTTAAAAAAAATTGATTGGATTAGATTTATAATAGACCTCTAATAAATTATTATTATTATTTATTATTTCTGTTTTATGTGCTATCATGTATTTAATGTTTTTCCTTAATAACATGTCCTATTATATACTTATATATATATATATATATATATATATATATATGATGTGGCACATCCGCTGACGTGGAGCCTCCATCGGCGGCCCCACTGGCAAAGAGTCTGCCACCCGGGCACGATGGCCAAACGAAGAGCCAAGGCGAGCCCTCCTACCAAGGTCAGCTCCCAACCGGGGTAGTACTCATAGGGCAAGCCCTCCGTCTGAGGTCAGCTCCCGGCCGGGATCGTACTCATGCTGCCAATGCGAGCCCTCTTGCCGAGGTCAGCTTCCAGCCGGGGTCGTGCTCATAGGATGAGCCCTCCGTCTGAGGTCACCTCCCAGTCGAGGTCGTGCTCATGCTGCCAAGGCGAGCCCTCCTGCCGAGGTCAGCTCCCAACCGAGATCGTGCTCATAGGGCGAGCTCTCCCTCTGAGCTCAGCTCCTGGTTGGGGTCGTACTCATGCTACCAAGACGAGCCCTCCTACCAGGTTAGCTCCCAGCCGGGGTCGTGCACATAGAGCAATCCCTCCGTCCGAGGTCAACTCTTGGCCAGGACCGCACTCATGCTGCCAAGGCAAGCCCTCCGTCTGAGGCCAGCTCCTAGCCAGGGTCATGCTCATGCTCCCTAAGATAGGGCTCCATCTTACCATGTCGAGGTCAAGTTCCCGCCAATAGCTAGAAGGATCGACAGGAATTCAAACCATAACAAGGAGGTTCCCGATCGCCTACAACCACTGAGGGGTGATGCACGCTCGGCCATGAACCCGGGCTTTGCAATGTGCCACCCACGTGCTCTGCGTGGCTTGCCTCTAGGTTCCGGACCCTGTTACGCACCACCACGTTGACAACCATGCAACCGGGAGCTTCGACCCCCGCGACACGAAGCTTGAACCTTCCCTAAGAAGAGTATTCCATTAAGGTCCCAAGGCCTTGCAACCCTCTAACGGTCCCTCCAGAAATGGAAAGGAATACTCGGACAACGGTAAGCCCTTTCCAGAGAGGGCACATGGAAAGGAATACCCAGACAAAGCCCTAGATCTGCTCTGGGCCACTCCACATACATAAGGTCAGAGAGAGGAAAAGCAAAAGGGTAAAGAGAAATAAACAGGTGAGAAAGGGAGACAAGTATCCAGCAGACCTTTCCAAGCTCTCCGCTCCCATCTTCGCTTGCTTTTTCCATCTCAATTCTACCTTTCATCCTCTATACGGAGAGTCATCCAAGCTCTCTGCCATAGAGATTTTGTTCTCCTTGATCGTCCCGTCTAACTAGATCGTCGGAGTGTTCCCGCCGAAATCCCCAGCCTGGATCTCCTCTTTTTTGTAGAGCGGCTGGACCAAGGAGCCAGTCAAGAAAGGAAGGGATGAGCGCCCCATGGAAATCCAATGCATTCACGACATGTCAGAGCTACAGGCCGCGTGATCTTGGTGGCAATTGATTGGCATGCCAGGTGGGGGGAGGAGAACCTGGTTTAATACCAAGTCCCCCCACTGCAAGGGAGAGATCCATGGAAGCCCACGGTCTAATGGTGACCACGCGGGCCTGTGAAGACTCTGTTAGCCAAGCAGGAGATCCCTCTCACCACGACGACCATAGCCCAGAGGGGGAACTCCCTACTCCACCACCGCCACCTCCAGTGGACCCTCAGATCACCGCGCTGGCCCAGTTGGTCCAAGCCTTGGCCATGGCAGTGCACCCGCTCCATCAGAGACACCAGTCCTTGGAAGCTCAGTAGCCACTAGGGATGCCGGTGGCCCATGCCGTCGATCCCCGTGGCAGCCTACGGTCTTTCCGAGAGGGGCCATTGTATGCGGCTTCCCGCCCACTCAGGGACCATCAGATGGCCAAAAAGAAGCTGCAATGTGATCCGACCGGCCAGGAGAGCCACTCCCCGATCTTGGACCACGCACCCACTCACATTGATGGTGCCGATGTGGCCAGGAACTTAAATGAGAGTTCCTCCACTCTGGCCCTCCTTCCCCCCCGGTCTCTACCGAGGGGTTCGCAGACGAGGCGATTCGCCATCAGGTAGAGAGGCACCTCAAGGAGCAGGAGTGCAAGATGGAGGATCTGTCTCGCTGGTTTGCAGAGATTCAGGGATCCCCCAGCCAGCCCATGAGTTATGACACCTGTCCCCTTTTCTCCCGTAGGATCCAAGAGGAACCGATCTCTAGCTGGTTCCGCATATCGCAGGTCGATCCCTACGATGGAGAAATCGACCCCCTGGACCACCTGGGTGTAGGGTTTTGTGTGGTGCTCCCAAGCCTTAGTGAGACTTGGAATACTATGGCAGGGATGTTCGAGGCGATCCCTGGGAGCTTGGAGGTGTGCCAAACAGTTTCTGGAGGTGTTCCAAAGGTCCTAGAGGTGTTCCAGGGATTTAATGATGTATTCATGGGTGTCTAGGACAGGTTTGGGAGCTTAGGTTTATAGGTTCACAGGACTCCAGAGTCATGTTAGGTCAGGGGGCTTGATCCAGGGTTGAGAGAACATATGAGACATGGATGTACATAGTCTCGGGGTTTGAGTGTTTTCTCACATTGACTTGTTGGGAAGAGTTTTTTGAGAGATTGTAGCATAACCTAGTTGGGTTATGGGGTTGGATCCAAGTATAACCAGCTGCCCTCTTAGGTGTAAAAGGGGGTTTAGTTGGTTAGTAGGTTAGCTTAGTTGGTTGGTTGGTTGTAACCACTTAGGAAGCCTAACCACCTAAGAGTCCTAATCAATTTTGGTCCAAGAAGCCTAATTGCCCAAGAAGTGTAACCGACCCAAGAATCCTAACAGCCCGCCCATCTATATAAAGATAGAGAGGGGGAGGCCGACGGTTTGGTGAGAAAGAGGGGCATGCGTGGGGGTTCTTGCATGCGTGGCGGGCTTGTTAGCATGGAGTTTCTTGTTCTTGGGAGCATCCTTGGGGCTTCTTGGTTTTGAGAGGAGGCACCATTATGTAAGAAGAACAAGGGTTCTTCTCGATGGAATAAAATCTCTCTTTTCTTCTATATCTCTCTTCTATCTCTTCTCCTACCTCTCTTTGCATATTAAATCCTAGAAAAGGTTTCAACCGGTTAGGTTTCTTGATTGCTGGTTTCTTGAATTCAAGAAGGCTGATTCTTGAGCTCTCCCTAGTTGCTTTTATGGTATTGGCACTGATCCTGATCTCCAACAAGTGGTATCATAGTGAGGTTTGAGCATAGGGAGAGGAGGATCCAAAGAAGGAGGCACTGCACCCTGGTTCATCCCCAAGAAGGAAGAGGATGTTGGCTTTGAAATCGGTTTCTTCTACACCCGTTCGCACTTTTTTTCCCACGCATTGGGTTTTCTACCATGTGAGCCCTTCAAGGTATTTCTGAAATCCAGTTTTTTGAGTTGTTCTTTGTGGCATGATCAACCATGAATACGGTAGCAAGGTGGAGTTTGAGAAATTTAATGGGAAGGGAAGCTTTTCTATGTGAAAGGTTCGGGTGAAGGATTTGTTGGTGCAGAATTTTTTGGACATGGCTTTGGAAGAAAATCTAGAGGGGATGATGGATCGAGATTGGTCATCTTTATAGAAGAGGGCGTGTGCAGCCATCAGAGGGTGTTTGGCTGATGCGGTGTTGTACAGCATCCTTGAGGACAGGACATTGATGGGTTTATCGTCCAAATTGCATGCCATGTATATGGAAAAGAATATGTGCAATAAGCTGATGTTGAAGAAGCAATTATATAGCCTTCGAATGCAGGAAGATGGAGATATTGTTCTTCATGTTCAGAGGTTTGACCAAGTTTGCAATGATTTGCTGACCCTTGGGATGAAGATGGAGGAGGAAGACAAGTCCCTACTCTTGCTATTCTCGTTGTCGAGGTCATATGATCCGCTTGTCACTACTTTGCTGTAAGGGAAGGAGACACTGATGTATGAAGACATAGTATCAGTGCTAAGGTCCAATGAGTAAAGGGGAAAGATGATGGAGGGAGTACCTCAGGAGGGCCTCATGGTAGGAGGAAGGATTGGGAGAGGGAAGGAATGCATCAAGCATAAGGGGTGGTCCAAGTCCCGGAAGGGCAAGAGAGAATTCAAGTGCTATAGGTGTGGTATAGCAGGGCACTTTAAGTGGAAGTGTCCGCTTGGAAAGAAGTGTAGGGATGGAGAAAAGAAAAGCCCGGATTTCTTAGGTTTAGTCGTTTGGTCAGATGAAGAGTCGGATGAGCTCTTGGTTGTTTCGGAGGAGCTTACAGGAGTAGTGTATCCAAAATAATCTCAGAGGGGTTCGTGGGATGCGAAGGGTCCGAGAAGGCAGTGACAGAGTATGAGGTGCAGCGGCAGGCTCAATAGGGCAGCGTTGAGTGGCTGGCCTCGGGATTTCATTCTATGGCATCAAAGGGACTTTAATCTCAACTAGAGCACTGGGGAGAGGTAGCTTCATAGGTGGAGCAGGATTCGACATGAGGTCAGAGCGGAGGGGTGCACGGGAAGGAGTCACATCCTAGTACCAGTGCAAGGGGTGCACCGAGGCAGGTGGAGCAGTGTGCATAATAGGTAGTGAGGCATGGCTCTAAGGAGATGGTGTCAGGTAGAACTCTAGTTACAGTGAGTGCCGGTTCAAATTCGCTACGGTCTTCCCAGAGAAGTCCAGGAAAAGATTGATGCAACTGCCAGGCAGAAGGAAGTCTACAATGGTGGTGACAGGATACAAGCAAGGATCTTCAGCCAGGGAGGCGATCATCCCAAAGGCCTCAAAGGGAGCTCAGCAGCTAATGGGTGTTGGCAGAGGTAAGGAGATCCGCATAAGGGGCTATCAGGACATGCAGTTATAGCTGGATTATGCAGGAGGACATTGCCAGGTTTGCCAAGGCTTAGGGGCACCAAGATGCAGATTATAGGGTTTTGTGTGGTGCTCCTAAGCCTTGGTAAGACTTGGAAGGCCATGGTAGGGATGTTCGAGGCGATCCCTGGGAGCTTGGAGGCGTGCCAAGCGATTTCTGGAGGTATTCCAGAGGTCATGGAGGTGTTCCAGGAGGTTTATGATGTATTCATGGGTGTCTGGGACATGTTTGGGAGCTTTGGTTTATAGGTTCCCAGGGCTCCAGAGTCATGTTGGGTAAGGGATTTTGATCCAGGGTTGAGAGAACATGTAAGACATGGGTATACATGGGCTCGGGGTTTGAGTGTTTTCTTACATGGACTTATTGGGAGGAGTTTTTCAAGAGATTGTAATATAACCCAGTTGGGTTATGGGGCTGGGTCCAGGTGTAGCCAGCTGCCCTCTTAGGTATAGAAGGCGGTTTAGTTAGTTAGTAGGTTAGCTTAGTTGGTTGGTTGGTTAGTTGTTGGTTGTAACCACTTAGGAAGCTTAACCACCTAAAAGTCCTAATCGGATTTGGTCCAAGAAGTGTAACCGACCCAATAATCCTAATAGCCCAAGGACTAAACTGCCTGCCATCTATATAAAGATTGAAAGGGGGAGGTCGACGGTTTGGTGAAAAAGAGGGGCATGCAAGGGGGTTCTTGCATGCGTGGGGGGCTTGTTAGCATGGAGTTTCTTGTTCTTAGGAGCGTCCGTGGGGCTTCTCGATTTTGAGAGGAGGTGCCGTTTTGTAAAAAGAATAAGGGTTCTTCTCCATGGAATAAAATCTCTCTTTTCTCCTATATCTCTCTTCCATCTCTTCTCCTACCTCTCTTTGCATATTGAATCCAAGAAAAGGTTTCAGCCAGTTAGATTTCTTGATGGCTAGTTTCTTGGAATCAAGAAAGATGATTCTTGAGCTCTCCCTCGTTGCTTCCACTGTATTGGCGCTGATCCAGATCCCCAACATTGGAAAGCTACAAAGCCATTATGAGGGTCTAAGGGGCTACTGACGCCCTCCTCTGCATTGCCTTCCTGGCCACCTTATGGAAGACTGCTTAGGCCTGGTTCTTTGGGCTCGAGTCTGAGAGTATTGACTCCTCCCAGTTGGAGAAGAGATTCGTGGCGTACTTCGATGCATACAGGAAGGTGACATGTGAAGGAAATAGCCTCTTCTCGGTCTGTCAGCAGGACCGAGAATCTCTCCAGGACTATGTGTCTCGGTTCAAGGCCGCCACCATGGAGATCGGCCACCTCGATGAGCTAGTCGCCATGCTGGCCTTGAAGAGGGGGTTGTAGACTTCTTGCTTTACCTACTCCCTCGATAAGAAGTCTCCGAAGACTTACTCGGAGCTCCTCCTCTAGGCCCATAAGTACATCCATGCCAAGGTGGCCGACCACATCAAAAAGGAGTTGGATGGGAGGCCCTTGAAGAGGTAGCCATCGGGGAGACATTCGCTCCCCTGGCTCAAAAGATGGCCCCGACCTAGCGGCCAGTGCTGAGACCTAGAGTCAACCTCACCAAGGAAGAGAAGTTCATTCCTCTCCTCTCCCCTAGAGCGAAGATTCTGATGGAGATCGAGGGCGAGTGCCTGTTGCACCGGCCTCCCCCACTGAGGCCATCCACCGGACAGGATAAGTCCTGCTACTTCCACTTCCACCAAGACCACGACCACGATATAGAGGAATGCTGCCACCTGAAGAAAGAAATAGAAGACCTGAACAAGCATAGCTACCTCGAAAAATACATGGATGAAGCAGCCCCCCGGCGACCCTGGGTGAAGAGCCCCGTCCACTCGCCATCGATAGCTGGCCCACCGAGAAGCCAGTAGGGATGATGTCCCGAGTGGCAGGGAGAACCCCGAAGAGGGCTAGGGGAAGAAACTACACACCCGATAACGGTGGGGCCCCCACCTTGGGAAGGTACTACGATAAAGACATTCATCATCCTCACCTTACAGCACAACCTCGGGGTGCCCTGGACTCAACCTGCTCGATGGCAGGACCTTCGAGGATCTCTGCACCGATCTTGGCATCCATCACCATTTCACTTCGATAGCCCACCCTCGGACCAATGGGGTGGCCGAGGTGACTAACCAGACTATTCTGCTAGGGATCCTCATGGGGTTGGATGAGACAGGAGACGAGGCTTGACCCTGGGTGGCAGCCTACCGGCAATGAATAGCACGCTACTGCAACTCTTGTGAAAGGCCCCGATGAGGAGGTCAAGGCCCAATCGGGCAGACCCTACTACCTCGCCGGCCTCGATAAAGCTCGATGCACGCGAACCTAGAATACGAGCAATTAAAAGCGCACTACTAGTAATTTAAGACTTCTCAATTATTAAAGTTCCTTTTTGGTGCAACCTTGTCTTACACCTATGCAGGAACGTATACGTTCGACTCCAAGTCTCGCGGATCAAGCCGGGTCCCTCAAGAAGGCCTGCACTCTTCGCCGTGCTCATAGTTCGGAGGTGGCGGCACGGAAACCCTCCATCTACCGCTTGACTCACAGTTCAGCACCCTCAAGTCGGGCCCCTCAAGTAGGCTCGTACTCTTCACCATGCTCACAGTCTGGAGGTGGTGGCAGGGAAACCTGCCATCTACCGCTTGACTCATAGATTGACATCCTTAAGACGGCCCCTCAAGCAGGCCTGCACTCTTCACCGTGCTCACAGTCTGGAGGTGGTGGTAGGGAAACCCGCCATCTATCGCTTGACTCATAGTTCGGCATCCTCAAGCTAGTCCCCTCAAGCAGGCCCGCACTCTTCACTATGCTCACAATTTGGAGGTGGTAGCAGAAAAACCCGCCATCTATTGTTTGACTTACAGTTCGGTATCCTTAAGCAGGGCCCCTCAAGCAGGCCTGCACTCCTTCACCGTGCTCATAGTTTAGAGATGGCAGCAGGGAAACCCGCCATCTACTGCTTGACTCACAATTCAGCACTCTCAAGCCGGGACCCTCAAGCAGGCCTGCACTCCTCGCTGTGCTCATAGTCTGGAGATGGCGGTAGGGCAATTACCATCTACTGCTTGACTCATAGTTCGGCATCCTCAAGCCGAGCCCCTCGAGCAGGCCTGCACTGTTCACCGTGCTCAAAGACCAGAGGTTGCTGCAGAGAAACTCGCCATCTACCACTTGATTCATAGTTCGGCACCCTCAAGCCGGGCTCCTCAAGCAGGCCTACACTCTTCACCATACTCATAATTCGGAGATGGCGACAGGGAAACCCACCATCTACCACTTGACTCATAGTTCGACATCCCCAAGCTGGGCCCCTCAAGTAGGCCCAAACTCTTCATCGTGCTCATAGTCCGGAGGTGGTGGTAGGGCAACCCTCCATCTATCACTTGACTCACAATTTCGCACCTGCAAGCCGGTCCCCTCAAGCATGCCTGCACTCTTCGCCATGCTCACAGTCTAGAGGTGGTGGTAGGGAAACCCGCCATACACCGCTTGACTCATAGTTCATCATTCTCAAGCCAAGCCCCTCAAGCAGGCCCGCACTCTTTACCGTGCTCACAGTCCGGAGGTGGCGGCAGGGCAACCCGCCATCTACTACTTGACTAACAGTTTGGCATCCTCAAGCCGGGCCCCTCCAGTAGGCCTGCACTCTTCACCATGCTCACAGTCCAGAGGTGACAACAGGGAAACCAGCCATTTACCACTTGACTCACAGTTTGGCATTCTCAAGCTGGGCCCCTCAAGTAGGCCTACACTCTTCGCCGTGCTCATAGTTCGGAGGTGGTGGCAGGGCAACCCGCCGTCTACCGCTTGACTCACAGTTTGGCACACTCAAGCCAGGCCCCTCAAGCAGGCCTGCACTTCTCACCGTGCTCACAGTCCGGAGGTGGTGGTAGGGAAATCTACCATCTACCACTTGACTCATAATTCAGCATCCTCAAGCTAGGCCCCTTAAGTAGGCCCGCACTTTTTGCTATGCTCAATGTCCAGAGGTGGCGGCAAGGCAATCGGCCATCTACCGCCTAACTCACAATTTGTCACCCTCAAGTCAGGCCCCTCAAGCAGGCCCGCACTCTTCACTGTGATCACAATCCGGTGGTGGTGGCAGGGAAACCCACCATCTACCGCTTGACTCACACTTCGGCATCCTCAAGCTGGGCCTCTCAAGCAGGCCTGCACTTTTTGCCATGCTCATAGTTCGGAGGTGGCAAAAGGCAACATGTCATTTATCGCTTGACTCACAGTTCGGCATCCTCAAGCTAGGCCCCTCCAGAAGCCTGCACTCTTCACCATGCTTATAGTCTAGAGATGGCGGTAGGGAAACCATCTTCTGCTTGACTCATAGTTTAGCATCCTCAAGCTAGGCCCTTTAAGCAGGCCCGCACTCTTCACCATGCTTACAGTTCGGAGGTGGTGGCAGGGCAACCCGCCATCTACAGCTTGACTCATAGTTTGGCATACTCAAGCCAGGCCCCTCAAGCAGGCCTGCACTCTTCACCGTGCTTACAGTCTAGAGGTGAGGGAAACCTGCCATCTACTGCTTGACTCATAGTTCAGCACCCTTAAGCCATGCCCCTCAAATAAGCCCACACTCCTTCACCATGCTTACAGTCTGGGGGTGGCGGCAGGGCAACCCACCATCTACTGCTTGACTCACAGTTCGGTATCCTCAAGCTGGAACCCTCAAGCTGGCCCGCACTCTTCACTGTTCTTATAGTCCAGAGGTGGTGGTAGGGAAACCCACCTTCTACCACTTGACTCATAGTTCGGCATCCTCAAGCCGAGCCCCTCAAGCAGACCAGCACTCTTCACCATGCTCACAGTCCGAAGGTGGCAATAGGGCAACCTGCCATCTATCGCTTGACTCACAATTTGGCATCCTCAAGCTGGGCCCCTCAAGCAGGCCCGCACTCTTCATCGTGCTCATAGTTTGGAGGTGGCGGCAGGGCAACCCACCATCTACCGCTCGACTCACAGTTCGGCATTCTCAAGCCGGGCCCCTCTAGCAGGCCTGCTTCCTTTGTCGGGTCCTCCAGAAGGCCCGCACACTTCGCCTCACTTGTAGCCCAGAGATGCTAGTGGAAACTCCTGGAGCCCCACCACTTGCCGCTTGGCTCGTAGCTTGGCAAACCAAGAAGCCCTCGAAGCATTTTGCGCTCAAGATCGTGCAACCCTAAGGTTGGCAGAGCAAGGGTGGGATGCCTACGGAGTCCTCCATGCTGACCTTAAGACTCCAGCATCATCTCACAATAGCCGAAGGCCTAGGTTTGGCTTACGGCAACCATGAAAGTCTACCTCCCTGCTACGGGTACTTAAGAAGCAGAGGAGGGAAAGAAGTAAAAATAAAATCCGTTGGTTGAGTTATAGAGTTGGGTCTTTCATAATTCTTGATGGGCTTCCCTTGGAGCAATTCAGGTACAAAAAGAAATAAAAAGAAAAAAGAAAAAAAGAAAAAGAAAAAGAGAGAGAAGAATGACACATGTTGATTAAAAGAAAGAAGAGCTTTCATTAATAAAAAATTTCATACATCATGGTGACCCCCGACAAGCTGGAAAGTCTTTCAACAACTCAATTATAAAATGAAAAGGAAACAGACTTGGGCCTCCCTCACCGCCCCTTGCTTGACCAGTGGGCAGGTCCTCTCAGTGCAATCGCGACATTGACCGGAGGGGCATTCCGAGTGGCTCCGGCTCTAGACTCTACCTCTAGGTATGGCGTGCCTTCAGCTGCCGGGGTTATCCTGCTCTAGAGCACACCTCCCTTGGGTGTCGAAGGTACAGGCAGGACTAGAAGGGGACATTCTAGTCCCTTCTACCCAAGGAGGCAGGCACCCATCAGTGCCACGGCCACCATGGCTACCTCCATGGTGACCATGACCTCTGCCATCGAGGCAACCATTTTGCCACCCCCCTCTGGGGGCTCTCCTCCTCCTCCTTCCTTCTGGGGGTGGCGTCGAGCTCGACGAATTTCTTCTCCAAGATTGGACATCCTTGCCAAGATGCTGGCCGACCCCTCCTAAAGGTCATTATCTGGTCTGTAATGCCAGCCGGCGCTTCCTGAAAGATCATTATCTGGCTCGCAAGTTCTTGGGACCAAGTAGCCTGAGCTTGAAACTTGTCCCGCTCCATGTCCGTGCGGTGGCTCTGCCTTATTGACACTTGGTGAGAACCCTTCCCCAATACAGCCCGAAGAGAAGAATGTAGGAGGAAGAAAGAAGAGAAGATCCTAATATCTACCAGGGAATTGCAAGATGCAAGTAACAAAGTGGGGATTCGATTTCTTGCACCCAAGAAAGCTTTTATAAAGGTGAGGGGACGGGTCCTTTTCGAGAGGAGCTTGCTGCCCCCTATCACATCGTCTTCCGAGGCTCGCCATGTGTTGGCATCCCGTGGCATTGATTCTTCGATCCAAGCACGGTAATTAATGCCCCTTTTAAAGGGCTATGCCGTGGCATCGTCCCATCGACGTAGAAGCATGGATTCCAGGGCATCGGTGCCCGAGGCATTGATGGTGTAGGTGGCGCACCCCTCCATGTTAGCATTGTCATTACTCCTTTCACCCCGAGCATCACATCATCCTCCGAGCCCAGGAGTGGGGAGCATCTGATATGGTACATCTGCTAACGTGGAGCCTCTATTGGCTGCCTTGCCGGCAAAGAGTCCGCCACTCGAGCACGGTGGCTAAATGAAGAGCCAAGGTGAGCCCTCCTACTGAGGTCAACTCCCAGTCAGTGTCGTGCTCATAGGGTGTGCCCTCCGTTTGAGGTCAGCTCCTGACTGGGATCGTGCTTATGCTGCCAAGGCGAGCCCTCGTGCCGAGGTCAGCTCCCAATCGGGGTCGTGCTCATAGGATGAGCCCTTCGTCTGAGGTCAGCTCCCGGTCAAGTTCATGCTCATAGGACGAGCCCTCCGTCTGAGGTCAGCTCCTGGTTGAGTTCGTGCTCATGCTACCAAGGCGAGCTCTCCTGTCGATATCAGCTCCTAGCCGAGGTCGTGCTCGTAGGGCGAGCCCTCTGTCTGAGGTCAGCTCCCAACCAGGATCGTGCTTATGCTGCCAAGGCGAGCCCTCCTGCTGAGGTCAACTCCCAACCAAGGTTGTGCTCATAGGACGAGCCCTCTATCTGAGCTCAGCTCCCGGTCGGGGTCATGCTCATGTTGCCAAGGTGAGCCCTCCTACCGAAGTCAGTTCTTAGCCGGTGATGGGGACATCATATCAGACATAGAAATTAAGCTCCAATTTGTTTTCTAAGTCATGTGTTGGTCAATTTTGCTAACTTCTATAATAAAGTCTATCAATTGAGTCCTGTAATAAGTTGAGGTAAGAAGTCCAGTTGAGTCCAGTGAATCCCTTGTCTCAACCTTATAAGTCCTTTGAGTCATGTACTTGAGTCCATTTGTAAGTTAAGTGAGTCCACTTGTCCAAGTTTAGTGAGTTTACTTGAGTCCTGTAATTTTCAAGTATAAGAGGAAAGGATCCCCATATCAGAAGTTTATCAGGCCTCACCCAGGAGCTGGAGACCTTGCAACTGCACCCTACTCAAACCACCCTGGACCTTTCATGCCGCCCAAGCCCATGGAGCCTACATATTGGAAGATACTAGGTGCCCCATGGAATATTCCTTCTCCCAGGCACCCCAACCCAGAAGCCCATCAGGAGTTGGTGCCCCAGAGTGAGCCCACAAGCCCAGGCACCCCAAGAGAAGACCAAGTCAAAGGAGGATATTCTTTCCCAAGTCAATTAGGAGAAGACCAGGTCAAAGGAGAATATTCTTTTCCAAGTCAATTAGGAAGTATAGTTTTATTCAAATTTTGTAATCCTCTTCCTAATCAAACTTTGTAATCCTTTTTCCAATCCAAATTTGTACTCCAATCCTAACAAGGAGAGGACCTGGGTGAGCCTGTAAATACCCACCCCCTCCCTCTCTTATAAAATAATCTCTTTTCATGAATTAAAACTCTAGTGAATTTTCTTGTAACAATTGTGTTCTTTGGAAGTGTGTGTAAGATTTGAGTGCCCTAGCTTTACAAACCCTAGCTGCCCCTGCTAATCTTTCTCTTCCCTCAACTCCAAGCTGCCCCAGCCTCCATCTTCAAGCCAAGATGCCCTCCTTTCTGCCAGGCCGCCCTGATCCAAGACCAAGTCTCCATCTTCTAAAACAGGCCTCCAGCCTCTCCAACAACCTCGCTCTTCCCCTCTTTCATCTTCCAATTTATATTTTTCCCATCATCCTTGAAACTAACCCCTGACATTTGCAGGATCCCTCTAGTACCACACCCTCTAGATGACATTTTCCTTTCCTCCAAACGAAGCTGATAAAAAGCCATCAGATTCATGAAAAAGTGACCAGATCATCCAAGCACCGATCTGAGCGGAGCGATCTCTTCTACAGCAACTAGAAATCATTGCCCGGTATGTTAAACCTAATTCCTATATCTTTTTGTCTGATTTCTTGAAGGTGAACATGCTCTTAATAGGCCTTCTTAGACCTAGGATCCTGATTTTCTTTTCTTTTTGATTGAACTAGCATGTCATAAGATGCTAATTAATACAGGAGAACCCTAACCTAATCTAGGCTATTTTCAGGAATCAAAACCATAAAAAAATCCAAAATATTTGCTTGCTTTAAACTAATTTCCTTCATCTTCATCCCTTGCATATTATCCTGCATCATATTAGAATCCTGTCCCTCATCAATTTTTGTATCAGAGCGGGATTAGGGCATGTTCTTGCATCATAATCTAGATTTCTGCATGCTATTTTTTGTGTAACCCCTCAAAACATAGGACTGTTTCCCCCATCAAACATTTTTTTTCTTTTATTTTTATGGTAATTAACCTCTATTTTGTTCTCTATTTTTATATTATTATTTTGGAATTTCTCAGATCCTAAAATAAATAAAAAAATAGTAAAAATAAAACCCTAACAAAAAATCTGCATCCTATCATCTGCATTAGGGGTCCAAGTTTAGATCTGTTTCATCAACCTAGGCATATTGTTTTTCTATTAAGTTTGCATCATGTCTTCTCTATTGAGTCCTAAATTTTTTCAACATTTTTTGTTAATTTTTACAGGTAAAAAAAATAATTAAAATCTGCATCATAGAAACCCTAACCAAAATTCTGTGTTTTCCTACATCCAGTTAGAAACCCTAGGTTTTTCATCATCATTCCTTTTTTTTTTAAATGAAATTTGGTAGGAAGCATCGTCACATGTCATTCTATGTTCTATAAATTTTTTAGAATTTTTATGAATTTAAATCCTTGCTAATTTCTGTATAAAATCCGAATAAAAAAAATTAATTTCTGCTAATTCTGCATACTTGACCAAACCAAACCTAACTTACATCCAAAGCCCCCCCAAACCTAAGCTAATTATGTTTGCTCACCTAACCAAATCAATCTTAAGGGCAATCTCTCTATCTTAGATCAGGGTAAGATTTCATCACCTGTCCTGGGCTCAAAACAACCACCTTGCATCCATACCCAGACCTTGATTAAAATCAACTAGCAACCTAATTTGCTTTAGTGAGCTAGGGACACCGACAGGTCGGGTCCGAGTTGTGTGGGTAAACTAGTGCATTCAATTCCTCAACTATTACTGGAAACTGGTTTCTAAGGCTGAGGTCTAGAGGCAAATGCCCTAAGTGGAATGGTGGATTTTAATTAGGACCCTGTCATAAGCAGAGGGAGCCTGCCACCACCCCACCTCTTACCTAGCCAGTGGAAGGATTAGTTGCTGAGTTGAGTGTAAGTTGAGTCAACCCATTCCACTTTGTCTCTAGGTCTAGCAAACTATAGCATGTGTTAGTTGTGTGTTTGATTGCATCATAACACCTTGATTGATTGATTGCATGATCACCAGGTTAGGAGTCCAGTATAACCAGTCTAAACCCCAACCTAGTTCAACCATGGAGCCCAATCTTGAGACTTTCATGAAAACCTTGACTGAACGATTTGACCAGATGGACCACAAGTTCGACCACCTGACCCAAGCCCAAAATCAATTAGCCAATAGGTTTGACCAGAGAGGAGACCAATTAGGAACCCAAGAGTACAACACTAGACCAAAACTTAAGTCACCATTGCTCGCACCTCTCAACCTTAGGAGAGCCCAATACCTTGACCCATACACAGAGCCCAACCCTAGAAGAACCCCATACCATGACCCATACATGGAGCCCAACCCTAGGAGAGCCCAGTACTCTGACTCATACCAGGAGTTCAATCATAGGAAGCCCAATCAAGAATTCTTAGACCAGGATGACAGGCCCATTAGGAATGCTTGGGGAATAGTATCTACATTTGGTGGTGATCCTGAGTTTGAGGATTATCTTAGTTGGAAAAGATATATGGACCTGTATTTTGAAAGCCATAGGAATTTATATTTTGAAAGAGATCATTTCAAGTTTGCTAAAGCCAAGTTAGTTTGCCAGCCTAAAGTAGGCTAGGATCAGTTTGAGGAAATGGCTAAACTACAAAGAGAAACACCAATAACTACCTGGAGCAACATGAAACTTGAACTTAGAGTAAAGTACCTACCTAGGTCTTGTGAACCTAGAACCTATAAATCTAGACCCAATGAAACCCGATCCTATGAGCCCATATCCCATAAGCCCAGCAAACCCATAACCCATAAAATTGAGCCCAAGTCCTTTGAGCCTAAGTGATTCGTAACCTATAGATCTGAGCTCACATCCTATGAGTCCAATAGGATTAGTACCCCTAGCTATCAACCTAGTGCCAGTCCAATTTCTCTTAGTTGACCTAAACCCCATAGGATCAATACCCCTAGATGTGAGCCTAGTATTAGTCAATTTTTCATTAGTCGACCCTCTCCTACCACCCCATTGGTTCACCAAAATGACCTTGAAGAAGAGATATATGAAGTTGATGTGAGCTTAATGGATGAGTATGAGGAAGAAGAAGAAGAAATACATATAGAAGACCTAGAATTAGTTGACCCTGACCATACCTAGATAGAAACCAACCAAAGTTAGTTAACCCTGACCACACCCAAACTAAACCTATAGTGGAAGTACAATTGAAGGAAGAGGACCACGAGGAACCCAACCTTACTGTTAGAATTATACCTGACGAGATGCTAGAAGAAAGCCCAATTATAGAGCCCAATCCTAAATTTCATGAACCAGAAGACTTTATTAGGGATTTGGCTTATCAGTACCCTCATGATGAATCCCCTCCTATAGTTCCCAATGAAGATCTCTTCCCTGAGATTAGTGGCCTATTCTTCCATTATGCAAACCCTGTAGATATATCTCAACCCCGTAAGGTTAACCTTATTAGTCTAGGACTAATCCCTGACACCCTTTCCTGTATCCTATTCTATCCAATCAACCCCAAACCCTTTTCTTACTTTCTACCCCACCAGACTAACCCAAAATTCACCTTGTATTTTCTGCCTTTTCTTGAATCTTCTTATGTTTCTTTAACTATTCATCTGCATTTTGTAGAGGTTTGCATTCTGCATTCATTCATTAAGCATGTTATGTTTGCATCTTACTTTTGGAGGACCCTATGCAACCTAGTAGGAGTCCATGCACCATTTTCATCTGCATGTCACCCTCCTGACAAAGGGTTAAACCCACAGTTGTAGTTTAGGGTTTAGTCATTTGTTTTCTTGCATTAGGCATTGGCATTCGGTGTTTGCCTGCATGTCATTAGGTGATGTTATGAGTTTTTGCACTGCATGATTAGAGATTTGCATAAGGATTAATCATAAAATTAATGTAAGCAATGTTTTTATAAATGGTTAATTCTTGAAAAGAGTCTAAGAGTTTGCTAGGAAAATCTTGTAACAATAGGCTACATACCCGTAAGCTGGATCCATCAAAGTGATAAAGAAAGTTGGCCCTAGTGCCTGAATTACCTAATTAGGCATTAAGCTCAACCTTCAATATCTCAGATTTAGTAGAGTATAGAGAGCTAGCAATAATACCCAGTGAGTCTATTGAGCCTAACCCTTTTCTTTGAGAGCGAACCCAACCCTAAGTGTCCACATCAAATTAACCTGTGAGAGGAATGATTGAGCATATCCTGGATGACCAAGCCATTAGTACCTAGATCAAAGGCTACCATGTCACTTGGTTCTTTAGCAAGGTCGATCGAGATCTAAGGATTCGTAGATCACTCGAGAGGATTCGCAATGCCTCAACCTAGACCCGTTAGAGTAGTACATGAGCTAGATCGAACTTCTTACTCGATAGGGTCGAGTTCCACCCATCCTAGGAGAATTGATGGGGACATCAGATCAGACATAGACTTCAAGCTCCAATTTGTTCTCTAAGTTATGTGTTGGTCAATTTTGCTAAGTCCTGTAATAAAGTCCATCAATTGAATCTTGTAACAAGTTGAGGCAAAAAGTCCAATAGAGTCTAGTGAATCCCTTGTCTCAACCTCATAAGTCCCTTGAGTCCTGTACTTGAGTCCATTTGTATGTTGAGTGAGTCCACTTGTCCAAGTTTAGTGAGTTTACTTGAGTCCTGTAATTTTCAAGTACAAGAGAAAAGGATCCCCAGATCAGGAGTTTATCAAGCCTCACCTAGGAGCTGGAGACCTTGCAACTGCACTCTACTCAAACCACCCTGGACCTTTCATGCCACCCAAGCCTATGGAGCCTACATATTGGAAGATACTAGGCGCCCCATGAAATATTCCTTCTCCCAGGCGCCCCAACCCAGAAGCCCATCAGGAGTTGGCACCCTAGAGTGAGCCCACAAGCCTAGGTGCCCCGAGAGAAGACCAGATCAAAGAAGAATATTCTTTCCCAAGTCAATTGGGAGAAGACCAGGTCAAAAGAGAATATTCTTCCCCAAGTTAATTAGGAAGTGTAATTTTATTCAAATTTTGTAATTATCTTCCTAATCAAACTTTGTAATCCTTTTTCCAATCCAATTTTGTACTCCAATCCTATCAAGGAGAGGACCTAGGTGAGCCTATAAATACCACCCCCTCCCCCTCTTGTAAGATAATCTCTTTTCATGAATTAAAACTCTAGTGAATTTTCTTGTGACAAATGTGTTATTTGGAAGTGTGTGTGTGTGAGAATTGAGTGCCATAGCTTTACAAACCCTAGCCGCCCCTGCTAATCTCTCTCTTCCCTCAACTCCAAGCCACCCCAGCCTCCATCTTCAAGCCAAGACTCCCTCCTTGCTGCCAGGCTGCCCTCATCCAAGACCAGGCATCCATCTTCTCAAACAGGCTGCCAGCCTCTCCAACAGCCTCGCTCTTCCCCTTTTCCATCTTTTTCTAATTTTATATTTTTTTTATCATCCTTGAAACTAACCCCTGACGTTTGCAGGATCCCTCCAGTACCATGTCCTCTAGATGACATTTTCCTTGCCTCCGAACGAAGCTGATAAAAAGCCGGCGGATTCACGGGAAAGTGACCGGATCATCTAAGCACCGATCTGAGCAGAGCGATCTCTTCTACAGCAACTAGAAATCATTGCCTAGTATGTTAAACCTAATTCCTATATTTTTTTGTCTGATTTCTTGAAGGTGAACATGCTCCTAATATACCTTCTTAGACCTAGGATACTGATTTTCTTTTCTTTTTAATTAAACTAGCATGTAGGTAGGATGCTAATTAATACAAGATAACCCTAACCTAATCTAAGCTAGTTTCGAGAATCAAAAGCATAAAAAATTCTAAAAAATTTGCTTGATTTAATCTAATTTCCTTCATCTTCATCCCTTGCATATCATCCTGCATCATATTAGAATCCCGTCCCTCATCAGCCGGGGTCATGCTCATAGGACGAGCCCTCCGTCTGAAGTCAGCTTCAAGACAGGGTCATGCTTATGCTGCCAAGGCGAGCCCTTCTACCGAGGTCAGCTCCTACCTAGGGTCATACTCATAGAGCACGCCCTCTGTTTGAGCTCAGCTCCCGGTCAGGATCGTGCTTATAGGGCGAGCCCTCCATCTAAGCTTAACTCCCGACCGGGGTTGTGCTTATGCTACCAAGGCAAGCCCTCATGCCGAGGTCAGCTCCCGACCGGTGTTGTGCTTATGCTACCAAGGCAAGCCCTCTTGCCGAGGTTAGCTCCCGACCGGTGTTGTGCTTATGTTACCAAGGCAAGCCCTCTTGCCGAGGTCAGCTCCCAGCCGGGGTCGTACTCATAGGGCGAGCACTCCATCTAAGGTCAGCTCCCGGCTGGGGTTGCGCTCATGCTGCCAAGGCGAGCCCTTCGTCCGAGGCCTGCTCCCGGCCGGGGCCCTCCGCCGAGGTCAGCTCCCAGCCGGGGTCATGATCATAGGGCGAGCCCTCCGTCCGAGGTTAGCTCTTGGCTGGGATTGCGCTCATGCTGCTAAGGTGAGCCCTCCGTCTGAGGCCAGCTCCCGACCGGGGTCATGCTCATGCTCTTTGAGGTAGGGCTCCATCCTACCCTGCCGGGGTCAAGTTCCCGCCAATGGCTAGAAGGATCAATAGGAATTCAATCCGCAACAAGGAGGTTCCTGATCGCTTGCAACCACTGAGGGGTGACGCATGCTTGGTCATGAACCCGGCTTTGCAACATGCCACCCACGTGCTCTGGGCGGCTTGCATTCCGCCAAGTTCCAGACCCTGTTACGCGCTACCACGTTAACAACCGTGCGACCAAAAACTTCGACCCCCGTGACACGAAGCCTGAACCTCCCCCAAGAAGAGTATTCCATTAAGGCCCTTGGGCTCTGCAACGTTCCAACGATCTCTCCAGAAATGGAAACATCCCACCGTGGCACGGGGCTCAGCGGCACGGTACCCGCCCCTCCCACGAAAAATTGCACCACCAAAGGGACAAAATCTGAGCCATGCCGGCATACACCCCCAATGGAAGGGTCTCCTCCCAAGGACTGGCACGACAAAAGGGAGGCTGCAAGCAATGGTAAGCCCCTCCTAGAGAGGGCACACGGAAAGGGACACCCGGACAAAGCTCCAGATCTGCTTTGGGCCACCCCACATACATAAGGTCAGAGAGAGAAAAAGCAAAAGGGTAACGAAAAACAAACAGGTGAGAAAGGGAAGAGAGTTAGCGATCAAGGGACCTCCAGCAGACCCTTCCAAGCTCTCCACTCCCATCTCTGCTTGCTTTTTCCACCTCAATTCTATCTTTCATCCTCTACGTGGAGGCCACCCAAGCTCTCCGTCACAGAGGTTCTGTTTTCTTTGATCATCTCGTCTGACTTGATCGTTGGAGTGTTCCCGCCGGAATCCCTGGCCCGGGTCTCCACTTTTTTGCAGGAAGCCATACCAAGGAGCCAGCCAGAAAAGTGAGGGACGAGTGCCTCACGAGCACACGATGCATTCGTGACATGTCGGAGCTACAGACCGCGACGATCTTGACAATAATATATATATATATATATATATATGATATCTTTCTCTTTTAACTAATAAATTATTCATATGAATAATTTTTTTTACAGAACATATATAATATTTTTTAAATTAATAAATTATTTATAGTCCGAAGCGGGTCCAACTAATAATGTTCCTTTTCACAAGACACACCGGACCGCAACGCCCCAGGGTCCCTCTCTTTCGGTTAGAATTATAATAAAAGGGACCCCAACACCACCCAACGTGACCAGCTTCTGATCTGTGGGTTCCACCACCGCGTTACCGTGAATCCAAGATCCCATTACCATGCGCACCAAGAGCAAGGTTTCTACCACTGCAGTTATTCCTTTGTATTTGCACCCTCATAAAATGGTCAGGTCCTGTAAGTCGTTTGAAGTTATTCAGGTTTAAATTATTCAAATCTAAATAATGATAGAAAATTATTGAATCTTTATATACTTGTATCAAAGATATATTTTTTCAGGATCCCATATGATAAAATTTTATTATAAAATAGTTCGATATGGTATGAT
This sequence comes from Areca catechu, assembly GCA_021397845.1. Lineage (NCBI taxonomy): Eukaryota > Viridiplantae > Streptophyta > Magnoliopsida > Arecales > Arecaceae > Areca > Areca catechu. The sequence continues at coordinate 149,899,340 of CM038052.1, forward strand.
AGTATTGGCACAGTTCGAGATAGCATACTTGTACGAAAATAGTATTATATAATATATTCTATACCAAATGATACGGGATGGTACATCATTACATACTTATATTATTTAAATCTTATTATATTTAAATATTAATTTTTTAAATAATATTGTTGTATTTATTTTTTCTCTTTTTAGATGGTGCGGTGATGTACCTGGACTAATAAAATTCATATGGGATAGATACTAGAGAAAGAAAATAGATTGGGCTTATAATTTTATCATGTTTTTTCAATTTCTCATCTTAAAGAAAAAATCTAAAAGTCAAAACCTTTTAAATAATGGAGTCTTTAGTTTCGTAATTAAAAAAATAATATAACATCCTCTTTCCTCCTTATTTTTAGAACATATTTTTTACTATTATACACAACATTGCTAGATAATACCATCAAGAATACACACCTCTAAAGAATCGATAAATAATTTTAAGAATATAATATTTATCAGTATATAGCACACGGTCAAAAGATAACACTTAATATATTAGTTAGCTAATACCCCAATATATACATATTTCAAAGTAAATTAATATATAGTTTCTAAAGCATCATATTCATAAGTACACATTATATAGTGGGATGAAACTGTATATGAGGAGGGTTTATATTACGATAAAAAGTAAGTTTTAAAAAATTATATATTGATTTATCTAAAAGATGTATATTGGATCACTACTAAGCATGTATTGCCGCCATATCTCTTGCTCTTGGAACTGTGTCGGCATTGATTGGTCCTATTGCCTCTTTTGGTGAGGTACACTACCAGAGCTACACGATTCCTGCAAAGGGAAGTCCCTTGACTGGGTGACTTCCGATGTACCGGGTTATATGGCCCTGTACAAAGAGCTTCTTTGTGCAAGACTTAGACTCCCTTTCCACCTCTTCATCCTGAATGTTCTTGATCTATTTAGAGTTATTCCAGCTCAACTTGCCCCAAAGTCCTTCTGTCTTCTTTGTTCTTTTGTTATCTTATGTTGTATGCTTAGAACACATTTAAGAGTTTCTCTGCTCCGCACTCTTTTTGCCATTAAAAGATGTCCTAAGGCGAGGGGCTGGTGGTTCATTGGCCCTCGCCGTGGGCATTCTTTTATCAAGAGCCTACCCTCTTCCATTCATAATTGGAAGAGCAGGTTCTTCTTTATTTTCTCTAACCAACATTGGAGGGTCATTTGGGCTTAGAGAGAGCCCGACTAATCTCCCAATAAGAATAACGAAATCCTTACCATCGATGAATAGGACTTCAAAAGGCTAATCGGCATGAAGATTCCTCTGCAATGGGTTCTACTATCAGAGTAGAATCTATACAACACAGAACTCAACCCAATTAACTCTTTGGGTAAGTTCTTCGAAACACACCACTTCTTCTTATCTATACTTGAGATGCTAAGTCATTTAGCTTTTTTGCAGGGATGAAGGTTCCAGTAAAAATGTTGAAGAATGCAGCCCGTAAGAGGGGTCCTAGTTAGGGGGACCAAAAGATGGCCATTGTAAAGAAACCCTGGTTGGGGCTTTCGCTTGGAGGTCCCTTGGTATCAATGAGGGCTCTAGCTCCCTGACCAAGGGAGGCTTCCACTAGTTGGGATGATGACATGGTGGTCATCCCTACACTGACCACCCCTTCGACACCGGCCCTGCCGTCAACCATGTTAGCCCCACCATCATCCTTAGCCCTAGCACTGAGGAGGTCAAGTTCTTTGACTCGAGTGGGGGTCGGTACATCTCGAGGGAAGGCTCCAGCGAGTTCCTCAGGATCCAAAATAGCTCATTCCCATGACAATGAGGAGGAGATAATGATGATGGAGGCATGAGTAATAGCTTTCGCCTTAGCCCTCCATAACTTAAAACTCGCCAGTAAACTAGTGAAGATGATCCTCTTGCCTCGAGACCGGGAAGAGCAAAAATCTCATTCCACGGATAATATTTTAATTTTTTTCTTCCTGGCCCTTCTTTGAGTAAGTATTCTTCAACCTTTTTTTTTATCTTTATCGAGAATGCCTTTTGACGAGTAACTGACTTGTCTTTCTTTTTCTTTGGCAGCTTGCTCATGATGTATCCATCATCCAAGAGGGACTTGGAGTTTTGTTGAATTGAGTTTTCTTTGAACAACAAAGTAAAAACTACCAAGGCCTGGGTAGAAGTCTCCAACGAACCATTTAAAGTGAGTGAGGCCTAGAAAGCTAAGCTCAAGGATGAGTTGGAGACCTTGAAGACCGTAATTCAAGAACTAGAAGCCTAAATAACAAAGAAATATAAGGTAATTGCCAAGAAGCATGCTTGTGTTAATGAATTGGAGACTAAGCTTGGCGATGCTGAATCAAAAATTTTGGTCATTGAGTCTCAACTTTGGGTCTCTAAATCCAAGCTCCAGACTATCAAATCTAGCCTTCAAGCCACCGAGGAGTGACCAAGTTCCAGTGGTGCCTAAGCGATGGAGAACAAGGGATCTAGGGCCTTCCTCGAGGAATTGGCTGAAAGCTCTATGGAGGCCTACCACTTTGGGTTCGTCGAATGTAAAGGCAAGGTTGCTCAAGCCTTCCCGAAGTTGGACCTAAGTAACATTATTGACATCGAGCCCAAGGAAGGAGAAGGAGAGGCCACCGAGGAGACCACTAAGGGAGTTCCCAACATAGAGGCTGAACCAGCTGGCACTGAAGAAGTCACTGCCGAAGAACATGTGATTGAGGTGACTACCAATGTAAAGGAGGCCACAGTCAAAACAACTATCTGGGCTAATAGTTACATTATACATATATATAAGAACATTAATTTAAAAATTAAATTATCTTTATTTATTTAAAAGCTGATACTTTTATATATCTTTTGTAGGTTGAAGGATTGCCAATACAAAGAGCTTGATTTATGGGTTCAAATTAAAGAAATTTGAAGCAAATTAGATTTAAAATAAGCCCAAAATTGAAGTTTAAAGATTATTAAAGAGTTTGCACAAATTTTAAAATAGTATGTCTACGGTGGACTGGTCGCTTGGTTCACAGCCCAGTTCATGGTCTACGAGCATCCATTGCCCATGGTCCATGGATAATCCTCATGGACCATGAGTGATTTTGGCCAATCACCAGCCAAGATGGTGGCTGGTGACCACGCCATGATTTTCGGCGAAGTCCATGGTGCAGGTGGTGGTGCCGGTGAAGGGAGATGGTGGTGGCGACGGATTGGTAGTGATCAGATCAAGGTGAAGAAAGCCACAACTCCAGCAGTGACAAACAGTGATCGACGAGTCCAATGAAGGGAGAAATAGTCACATCAAAGGTCTCGATAGCTTTGGATGGCCTAGTGAGAGATAGTGATGGGTTCGGTATGGTGGCAGATAGCACCCAAAATGGAGATTTTGACAAACCTTGGTAGCAAGAGTTTTGGGAAGACCTTCGATGGTGACCACCCCATGGGCTCTGGCGAGGTCCATGGCATGGCTGGTGGTGCGCGATCAGGTGATGGTGGCATCCTGTGGGAGAACCAACAGCCATGGGGAGCATCGGTTGCCAAAGAAAGAAGATGGGCTATTGATGCAGGATAACTCTAAGACTGCTAAACATGTATGAAAAATAGTAAAATAATTTTTTTATGATTTTTATAATTTTATTTACAGGCTAGATTTTCAAAATAAAGCAAGAACTAGCAGAAAGACTAGCAGTGCAAAGAATTATCGGATCGCAGGCGAACTCATGCAAACTAATGAAATAGCCAGGACCTGAGAGTTGAGAAACTCCCAGTTTAGGATAGTTTATCTTTATCAAAATCAGATAATAAGAGAAGGAAAGGTTTCTTACCAGTCAGAAATTAAAATTCAGTAGTAGTAGGAATCACATGCACTCTGATCGGAGCCTGGAAGAAGAAGCCTTGTTTCTCTCGAATTGGATGGCTAATTTAGGTGGTCTGGGTAGGAAAGAAGGCCTCCTCAAGGGAGGAGAAGCACCTCGGGGATCCTGCAAGCATCAGAGGTTAATCAAAGCAGCAAATAAAAATTAGAAAAGGAACTAGAGTTTGAAAGAAATCAGAATTAGGGCTAAAAGCTGGCAGTCAGGGAAGAAGAAGCTCCTAGGCTTGGATGGCAGTAAGGGATTCAATTCCTTGGGCATGGCTGATCTCCAAGGATGCCAAGGGATGCTAGGGCAGTAGGGTTTCAATCCAGGAATACAAGGAGAGCACTCAAAGAAAAGAATCAAAACAAAGACACCAATCACAAGGCAATAACACAAAATTTTAGCAAGTTGTATTCATAAGAAAGAGATGCTTACAAGAGGGGGAGGGGTTGGGTATTTATAGAGTTCCCATAGCCTCACTAACCATGGTTACACTTGGGTTACAAATCCTCTTCCAAATTGGAATACAAGTCCTCTCCTAGCTAGGTTAGAATTACAAAATTTAAAAGAATTAGAAATCCCAACTTGGTTAGGAAAAGGCTTGGTCTTCTCCCACTTTTCTTCAACTTGGACTTGGTCAAACCTCTTTGGATGCCCCACCTTTGGGTGTGTGGGCTTTAGGGCAGCAAGGGGGAGGTTGGCCATGGGCTTGGAAGGCTTGGGCTTGGGCCCCCTGGAAGTTGGAAAGCCTGGTTCCCTGGGCTGGCATATTCTCGGCATCAAAAGGGAATCTTGGTTCTCCTTGCTTGGGCTTGCTTCCTGGGCTTGAATTTGGAGGCTTGGAGTGCTGGGATAGCTTGTTAAATATGGACTCCTAGCATATGGAATATTCTGGAAGCATTTGGAGGGAATCTGGCATCTGAAATGGCATCCGGGGAAAATCAGGGCATAATCAGGGTACCTGGGTGTCGATTGAGCTCCCCTAAGCTGGTATAACTGCTTCTGGCTTCAGAATGAGGTCTGGTGGAACTCCAAAATAGCCTAGCCTCCTCTCTTGTACAAGAAGTGAACTCATACTAGACTCATACTGGTATACATGACTCAATGTATTGGACTAGGTTGAGGGTTGAGACAAATCAACTAACCTCAACTTATTACAGGACTCAATTCTAGTTGATTACAAAATTTGACACATGGCTACGTTAACCAAATAGGGCCCAGTAATCTGTGTCTGATCCTAGTACCCCCACCAATTCTCCTAGGGCGGGAGGAACTCGACCCCGTCGAGTTTGGGATAACTTGGCTCTCATAGTGCTAGAGTAGGTCTAGGCTGAGGCACTGCAGATCCTCACGTGTATCCACGAGTCCTCAAATTCTGGCCGACCTTGCCACCGGACCAAGTACCTCTGATAGCCACGACTCCGGGTACATTTGCTTGATCATCCAGGATTCTCTCAATCTTTTCCTCACTATTTGGCCAATTAGTTGGTGGAAACTCTAGGATGGGTTCTCTCTCAAAAGGGAGGGATAGGTTCAAAGTGCTCACTAGGTATCACTGCTGGCTCCCAAGACTCTATAAGTTTGAGATGACGAAGGTGGAGCTAATACCTAAATCAGGTAGTATCTTGTGAACATAGGCATTGGGTCCACAGATATTCATTATCTTGGATGGGCCAGCTTCGCAAGCAGAAAACTCTTTACAACTACAAAATCTCTTGCAAAATTCTTTATCTCTCTTTTGGGAATTAGCCAAGTTGTTAATTAGTTTGTTAGTTATGTTCAGCTTTTGACTAATTTCCATATGCATATGCTGTGCAGAGGGTAGTTGTTGCCCAGTAAGCAACCCAAGAGAGGAGGTGAATTGGGTCTCTAAAAAATATTTACTTGATGCAATGCAATGCTATACAATCCAATTCAACAATCAATTATGGTATAAAGAAATCAAATGTAATGCTCTTAAATAAAAGTGCAGCAAAAATAAAGAGCAATAAATGAAAAACAAGTAGAGAGATCAATCAACTACAAACACCAAGAAATATAGTGGTTCGGTGCTATCCAATGCATCTACATCTACTCCCCAAGATTTCCTTAGGAATTCACTATAATCACACCGATTATAGTTGATTAGTTTTCTGGGCTCACTAATCAAAAACCTAACTTATTTTCACAAGGCCAATAAGTCAAAACCTTACTTGGTTTTATGGGCTAACCAAGAACCTAAATGATTTTACAGGCGAACCACCAACCTCCCTTGATTTTCGGGCTAACCAAGAACCTAATTAGTTTTCAAAGGCTCACCAATAACCTCCCTTGGTTTTGCAATAGGCTAACCAAGAACCCTTACAACAAATAAAATTTAGAAGTAGAGAAACAATATAAGCTTTCTAAAATAAAGCGGGTATCTCTTTGAAGCTCGATGTAGAGGTGCTTTGAACTTGTTGAAGCCTCTTGAATGCTCAAAAATATTGATCTTTAATGCTCTTCAATGCTCTTAAAAGCTTGAAGGCTTGCTTTTTCTTGAGAGTGGTTGAATCTTCAATGAATAGGAGTTAAAGCTCTCTTTTCTATGAATGCTCTTATTTCATTCTCATGAATAGTTATGAATAGTTCTTAATAGTTATACTTTTGATTTGATTTGGAGCATATAAATACCTCTCCAAGGCCTCAAAATAGGTTTCTAGCTATTTGACTTGAAAATCTAGCCGTTGGAGGGCAAAAGGGTCGAGTTCTGCGTTTGAAAAACTAGTCGTTACTATTCCCAGAACTCCATGTATTGACACTTTAGACTATGAGTTGACACTTCCTATCGACACTTGAACTTCTTGAGTCGACACCCAGTTCAAAAATCTTCAATCTAGTTCCCTGGAAATCTCAGATGTGTCGATACTTTGTCAGGTGAGTCGACACTTTGAGTTGATACTTAGCTTCCATGTGTCGACACTTCAGCAGTTCTTCATTTTTAGCAAGTTTTGTGGCTTGAAAATCTCAGGCGATGAGCTGATCCATGTGTCGACACTTTGAGTCGACACTTCAGGTCCATGTGTTGATACTTTAGCCATGCCATCTGAAACAATCTTTGCGTACCAGCTTGAGTCGACACTTCACTTCCATGTGTCAACACTTGGTATCATGTGTCTACACTTTGAGTCGACACCTCATTGAAGTCTTCACAAAAATGTCTGAACTTGAGCTGAAACAGTTTTCTACTTAACTCAATTGTCCAATCAAGCAATCTTTGACATTTCAAGTCCTCTTTGAGCAATTCTTTTCATGTAAACTTGGCTTCTTCAATCAAACAAGCTTCTTCAAATTTATGAGCACCATTTTCAATAAAAACACACTTCAAGGAAATCATTAGTACTCAACTTATACTTAACCATTTTTCTCATCATCAAAATCAATAATGGAGTCAACAATCTTTCCCTTTTTGATAATGACAAAACCTTTAAGTATAAATTACATAAAAAAGCTTTGAAAAGGATTCATCAAGGTGCATAGAATAAATGTACTATGGTGCGGGCACCAGACTCAGAAGAAGACTTCAGAGCTCCATCTGGATCTCTGATTAACCTTGCCCGAAGAATTAGGGTTTTTGGTTTTTAATAAGAGTTGACTAGATCAACTTAATTTAGCTTGAGTCTACATTACCTGCATTTTATTTTGTTGAGTCATGTTGACTCAGTAGTGGACTAGGGTTTCAAACTGGGATGTTACACTTTCTTCCAAGACCAGGCAAGTGGACACCACACTCCCAGCCACACTCCCAGTCCAGGGGGCGCCATATCCACATCCAGCAGCTTTTGGTCCCCACTCCACAGATGGCAACCTCCTTCTCTCATGCGCCAGATAAGGAGAAGTCCACCAAGAGACCACCAATCAAGGGGGCGGCCAAGACTTTCCCAAGAAAATCCAAGCAAAGAAGGGAAGAAATTTCTCTTGGAAGAGCATATCAAGGGACGCCCATTACCTGCCAAAAAAACCTAAAACAAAGATGGGAAGAGCCTTGACTTAGGGAGGAAGAAAAGGAGGAGTCCAAAAGAGTTCATCCAGGGAAGGAAGAAAATTTTTCTTGAAAAATCCAAGCAAGGTGGCGCCATCTACCTGCCATTTATAACCCAAATCCTAATTTTTGGTATTTTGGCCGACCATATGTAAGGGATTTGCCCTAATTTGGAGATCCCCTCCTTTAGTCCCACATGGGAAAATATGAAACCCTTCTCCCTTGTAAAGCATTATAAATTAAACCCTCTTGTAAGTTGAAAAAAATCAGATGAATGAAAGAAATTTTTCTTGAGCAAACTTGTGTTTTCTCTTGTCCGCACTTGCTTCCAGGTGTTGAGCTCCGTGAGGGAGTAAATCCGGGTTCCCCTGGAACCTTGAGGAGGTGAGAGATCTCCAAAACCCTAAACCCTAGGTTAGCCACTCAATTCCCAAACCCTAGCCGCCATCACCCTTCTCTTTCCACCAAGCCCTAGTCTTTTCCTCTTCTCACGGCCACCTTCTCCAAGTCCTGGCCGACCACCAGCATCCGACTCCAGTCCAGATACTACAGATCCACAGCAATTCTAAGAGGAAGTCAGATCGGCCTCCAGGAGAATTCGATTTCAGCAACTTCAGCTTTCAAGTTCTTCAACCTGGTAAGATCTTTTCTTGAGTTTCTGAATTCCATCATTTGTTCCTCTTCTTTTCCAGATCTTGAGTCCAGGAGAAGCCGACCAAACCACGAGACCAGTATTGGAGGATCCATTGCGAAGATAGCCGACTCCGAGGATCCCACAATCTGCTCGAGAGAGTTCTTCCACCAGAATCCTGAGAAGATCACTGTCTGGTGAGTAAACCGTCCCTCCTCTCTATTTCTGTTCTGTTGAAAGTTCAGAGCGAAACCCTAGGTCTGGGAGTTTCTCAACCCCCAGCGATCCGTTACTTCTGAACTACTCTGATAATTTGGTTCCTTCTAAACTGTGCTTTCAATCTTTACTTAGTTTCCTTCAACATAGTTTAGCTTTACTTTGAGTCAAAGCCAATTTCTGATATATATATATATATATATATATATATATATAAAAGAATTAATATTAGTTTTACTTCTGCATACGCTTCTTTGTTTTTTTTGTTCTGCATCATTTTTGGTATCAGAGCTTCCGTCCTGCATCATTTTTGGTATCAGAGCCCTGTCTAGGATTTCTGTTTGATTGCTTGTTTGAGTCCCTCTCTTTTTACTTTGTCTGCTCGAAGTAGACTCCCCAGGACGTCCGGTCGTAGGAACGAAGCGAGGTGCAAACCTCCTCTTCCCATTCCATGGGGTGTTCCTAGGGCGTGTAGGGGATCCGTTGGGTTACAACTTCGTTGCAGAAATTGTAAACGGGGAAGTGCTCTATTTTCAGTCCGTAATTACCCTATTGTAAGAATTATTTCTCACTGCAGGTAACTCCAAATTTAGTGATTTTTATTTTGGTGAAACCGGTATAATAGAAACTAATTTTCATAATTTTCTCATGATTTATTGGTTTCCGTGCGATTTCTGAGAATTAAATTATGGCAACTCTATTTTTGTGTTCTGCAATCCATTTATTTTTGAGTGTTCATCTCTTAATTCAACTTAAGGGCATTTGAGCATCTAAGATAAGGGGAGGAGTTGATAACCTCTCCTTAGCCCAAAACCACCACCACTCATTCGAACCTAAGCCTTTAATCTAAAAATTGATTAGACCTAATTTGTCCTAGTGGGCTAGGGACATCAACAAGTCGGGTCAAGGCTAATGTTGAGTCAGTTTGTCTGGTTACTCTGTGTGTGCTTTGTACTCAGTGTCTAGAACGGTGGTTCAGGGATTCCATCCCGAAGGGCTTGTGTGCTGGTCCGCCTACCTGGCCAATCTCTGATTGGTGTCTAGGTTTGGCATTTAGGGACCTAACACTCCCCTTACACCTGCCTGGCTGAGTCCTGAGTTACTACAGGCTAGCTTGCCACTCTGATTGGGCATCTAGTTTGGACTCTAGGTCTAGTGAGCCAGTAGTCGCTTTAGTCTAGTCACATTCTGTGTGCTTGCTTGCATCATCATGTCTGCCCGGAATGGAGTACCCTACCAACCTAGTCAAACCCAACCAGATTTAGAGGCCATGGTTAGAAATCTTACCAAAAGTATGACCAAATTGAGTCAGGACATGAATGAGGGTTTTTCCCAGTTTAGGGATCGAGTCCAAGTACTTGAGAAACGTAGACATCAAAATTGGACCCCTGATCCAAAATTTAATAGGCCCCAACCTCACCCATGCCAGGAACCTAGGAGGACCTTATACCGTGATCACGAGCATAACCTTAGGAAGCCTAACCATGATATCTATAGTATGGATTGTGTCTATGAGAGGTCCTTATAATATTCTAGACCAGTCACTCAACAACCCAAGTCTTCTAGATCAAACCATTTAGATCCACACCCATGCCCAAGTAAGGTCTCTACTAGCTTGAAACCCAGTGTGACCCAGGTTCCTATATCGCAAGAATATTTGTTTTGTGGAGAAAGAGGCCATAAATCTAGTCAGTGCCCATGCATAGGACTGGCTTGTGCACAGCTAAGTGGTAAGAATCCTAAGGATAACATTAATGAGGGAGAACCCAAGCCTACCAATGAGGAAGAATGGTTAGGTACGACAAGCCTAGAATCAGTTGACCCGATTACCACTGACCCGAAACCCATTGAAGATGGCATCGAGGAAGTATATGATGCTGGCTTGAGTCTAGTTGATGAATATGAGGGGGAAGAACTTGAAGAATGTGACATCGATACTATTGGTTCCTTACCTGAGAAGACCTTGGAGAGCAACCAAGTGGTAGGACCTAGTTCAGAAATTCAAGAGATTTGTGAGAATCAGGTTCCTTTAGTCAAATACCCCCAGGAAGAACTCATAGTGTTAGCCCGAGCTATCAGTTCGTACCCTCTAATGACAGTCATTCCCCAAGTACCAATTGAAGATCTTTGCACTGAACTGTTTAAGTTTGCCCACCCTATGGTAGATCCTCTCCTTAGGATGACTGAATCAACCCTCTTACAATTGGACCTTGTCCCATGCCCAGCCACTAAGGTCTCTCCCGTAATCTCAGTTGAACATCCTTGTCTTGAGCGGATTGATTCTCCCAGTCCTGTAGAAGTCCTCCTTATGACCCCAGACCCCTTCCTTCACATGACTGACCTACCCTTCTATAGAGTATACCTTTCCTCATCCATAGGTCAAATTTCAAGTCTTGAGGTCATCATCCATAGGCCCTTCCATGAATCATTCTTTAATCCATTTCTTGAGAAAGTGGATCATTGTTTGCTTAGAGAACAAACCTTAACTATTGCAATCACATGTCCTAGGCTACTCCCTGAACCATCTCTTGATCCATTCCTAGGAATAGCAAACTTTTCCTTTCGTAAGGATGACCAGTTGACACTTATAGATCACCATTCAAACCTTCAGGTCACCACCTTTAATCAGCAGGTAATTCAAGACTCCACCTCATATTTCCTCCCTTTCTCTAGGACTTCCAATACTTCTTACATCATCCAAGTATACTTTGTCAAAGTCTTTAGAGTAAATCACATGTCAGAATCTATTGGGTTTGCCACCTACTTCTGGAAGACCTTATGGCACCTACTAGGCACCCATGATAAGTTTTCATGCTCTGCATGCCATCCTCCGACCCAAGGTCAAACCCAGAGAGCCATAGTTTGTTAGGTTTAGACCTAGGGTTCCTTTGAATAAAAGTCCATTCTTTAGGAATGCATCGTCAGGCGAGTTTAGGACATTGTCTTAGATTTTGATTGAGTGAGAATACCAGGAATTGGGATTTGTATTTACCCAGGGCTAAATTTGCATATAATGACTCGGTCAATAGGTCTACGGGTAAGAGTCCATTTGAAATTGTGCATGGTTACAAACCCCACACACCTCTTGACCTAGCTCCTTTACCAGTCCACACACGGGTCTCCGAGTCTGCCGAAGTTTTTGCACAGCATATAAAAGACTTGCATAAAGAAATTCAAGCCAAAATAAATTTAAGTAACGAAACTTATAAGAAATTGGTTGATTCTCAAAGGCGAGTCAAAACTTTTGACGAAGGAGACTATGTAATGATTAGGTTAAGGCCTGAATGGTTTCCTCCTGGAACCGTTAGAAAGTTACATGCTAGGGGAGCTGGACCATTTAGAGTGGTAAAGAGAGTAGGATCCAATGCCTATGTGCTCGAGTTGCCTCCAGAACTAGGCATTAGCTCCACTTTCAACATTACAGACCTAGTAGAGTATAGGGAGCCAGCTGTGATTCCCAGTGAGGCTTTTGAACCTAATCCTGCTCTTGAGAGTGAACCTGACCCTGTGTGTCCACCAACAAATTGGCCTGTGAGGAAAGAGCAGATTGAAAAGATCCTGGATGATCAGGTTATCTCTACCCGTAATCGAGGATACCAAAGATACCAGGTCCGCTGGCTAGGAAGGCCAGATTCTGATGACTCTTGGATCTCCCGAGAAGAGTTACAAGAGCTGGACCCAGACCTCTTGGAGAGATACCAGAGCCAACTTGATCCATACTCGACAGGGTCGAGTTCCTCCCACCCTGGGAGAATTGGTGCGGGCACCAGACTCAGAAGAAGACTTCAGAGCTCCATCTGGATCTCTGATTAACCTTGCCCGAAGAATTAGGGTTTTTGGTTTTTAATAAGAGTTGACTAGATCAACTTAATTTAGCTTGAGTCTACATTACCTGCATTTTATTTTGTTGAGTCATGTTGACTCAGTAGTGGACTAGGGTTTCAAATTGGGATGTTACACTTTCTTCCAAGACCAGGCAAGTGGACACCACACTCCCAGCCACACTCCCAGTCCAGGGGGTGCCATATCCACATCCAGCAGCTTTTGGTCCCCACTCCACAGATGGCAACCTCCTTCTCTCATGTGCCAGATAAGGAGAAGTCCACCAAGAGACCACCAATCAAGGGGGCGGCCAAGACTTTCCCAAGAAAATCCAAGCAAAGAAGGGAAGAAATTTCTCTTGGAAGAGCATATCAAGGGGCGCCCATTACCTGCCAAAAAAACCTAAAACAAAGATGGGAAGAGCCTTGACTAAGGGAGGAAGAAAAGGAGGAGTCCAAAAGAGTTCATCCAGGGAAGGAAGAAAATTTTTCTTGAAAAATCCAAGCAAGGTGGCGCCATCTACCTGCCATTTATAACCCAAATCCTAATTTTTGGTATTTTGGCCGACCATATGTAAGGGATTTGCCCTAATTTGGAGATCCCCTCCTTTAGTCCCACATGGGAAAATATGAAACCCTTCTCCCTTGTAAAGCATTATAAATTAAACCCTCTTGTAAGTTGAAAAAAATCAGATGAATGAAAGAAATTTTTCTTGAGCAAACTTGTGTTTTCTCTTGTCCGCACTTGCTTCCAGGTGTTGATCTCCGTGAGGGAGTAAATCCGGGTTCCCCTGGAACCTTGAGGAGGTGAGAGATCTCCAAAACCCTAAACCCTAGGTTAGCCACTCAATTCCCAAACCCTAGCCGCCATCACCCTTCTCTTTCCACCAAGCCCTAGTCTTTTCCTCTTCTCACGGCCACCTTCTCCAAGTCCTGGCCGACCACCAGCATCCGACTCCAGTCCAGATACTGCAGATCCACAGCAATTCTAAGAGGAAGTCAGATCGGCCTCCAGGAGAATTCGATTTCAGCAACTTCAGCTTTCAAGTTCTTCAACCTGGTAAGATCTTTTCTTGAGTTTCTGAATTCCATCATTTGTTCCTCTTCTTTTCCAGATCTTGAGTCCAGGAGAAGCCGACCAAACCACGAGACCAGTATTGGAGGATCCATTGCGAAGATAGCCGACTCCGAGGATCCCACAATCTGCTCGAGAGAGTTCTTCCACCAGAATCCTGAGAAGATCACTGTCTGGTGAGTAAACCATCCCTCCTCTCTATTTCTGTTCTGTTGAAAGTTCAGAGCGAAACCCTAGGTCTGGGAGTTTTTCAACCCCCAGCGATCCGTTACTTCTGAACTACTCTGATAATTTGGTTCCTTCTAAACTGTGCTTTCAATCTTTACTTAGTTTCCTTCAACATAGTTTAGCTTTACTTTGAGTCAAAGCCAATTTCTGATATATATATATATATATAAAAAAAAAAATAATTAATCTTAGTTTTACTTCTGCATACGCTTCTTTGTTTTTTTTGTTCTGCATCATTTTTGGTATCAGAGCTTCCGTCCTGCATCACACTAAGTGTATCATTGTAATTTGCAATAATGATATGATATTTTAGAACAAAAGTGATGTCAAGATTGATAATGTTAGAGCTTGTTATAATGATTGAGAGTATCAGAGCTTTGGGATGTATTTAAGACATAGAACACATGTATCATGATACTATACAAAAAAATTCAGCAATAAATAAAGCTCCCCCTGAATTGATGATCCATAAAATAGTTTGTATATATCTTTTCAAACATTTAAAGAGGAGTTTTAAGATGAAATTTATTTTAAAAGGATTTTCAATGAAAACAATGTATAGCTTCCCCTTTCTTAAGGAATTTGTAAACAATTTCAATTCAAGTTTTCAAAAATAATTTTCAAATTTTGTTTACCCCTTACATATCACAAATATAAATAACATTTATACTTAAATCTTACCATACTATTCTCCCTTTTTGTTATCATTAAAAAAGGTAGGAAGACAAATAGGCTTATCATTCAAGATATAGCATTGAAGTGTAATGTATGAACTTCATTCCAATTTATAAGGACAATAAAATAACAAGGAAATTTAAATCATTCATTCATTTAAGGTCACAAACATGAAGTACAACACGATATCTCATTTCAAGTCAGAGTTTGTACAATAAAAGACAAAACATACATAGATGCATAAAAATAAACTATCTAAAAAATACATAGAAATCCTAATCCTCATCCATATCATCATCATTTGAAGATGATCCAACTTCAATCGGTCCTGTATCAATAAAAGATCGAGCTCGAGGCCACATCGATCTGAGATCTCGGAGTCGGGTCCTGGTCGGTCATGGAGGGGTACAACGACCACGTCCTCTACATCGTGCATACGTCCGACCTCTGGCTAGAGCAGAAGTGGAAGCATGTCCTTTGTAAGAACAGAACTGATTGGGTCGATAGTCTTAATGACTGCCAGAAGTGGCATGCGATCAAAGGAGGGACTAGAGTTAAGATACTGAAAGCCAGGTGTATAAATCCTAAGCTCTCGAATAAGTGAGGATGTGTGAATGGTAGGAGTATCAATAGAAGGTGTATCAAAAACTGGTGTATCAGCTAATGATACGATAGGTGTATCAGGGAATGATGTATCAGCTATTGAATGAATGGGTAAGTCTGTAATCGGTGTATCAATGATAGGAGTGTCAATAATGGGTGTATGAATAATGGGTGAATCAATAACCGATGAATGAACAACAGGAGAATCAATAACTGGTGAAAGTATAGGAATCGGAATATGATCAACTGATATGGAAGGAGAGGATGGGACTGTAGTCTGGGTAGGTGAACTAGAAGGATCAAGAGTAGGACTCCTGGGCAAGTCTACTGTCACCTCTGCTACTGGCCCTGAAGTCAGACATGGAAAATCAAATCTGTTAGAGTCAATCTCCTCATCATCAACTCCATCAATATCATGTCCATCAATAACAGGTGCAGGAGTAGGTGGAGCTGTATCAGCAACCGGAGCACTCACTAAGGTTTGGACAGTGCAGTCAATATTGCTGAGATGCCATCATTCAGTCCACTGTGGCTCTCTTTTGATGCAGAACAAAAGAGATGATGCAATGCAGAAGTAAATTAAGACTAATTATTTATTTTTTTTTTATATTTTCAGAGTCGGCTTTGACTCAAAGGAAAGTTAAACTAAATTGAAAGAAACTATGTAATAATTGAAAGCACAATTTAAAAGAAACTGGGTTATCAGAGTAGTTCAGAAGTAACGGATCGCTGGGGGTTGAGAAACTCCCAGACCTAGGGTTTCGCTCTGAACTTTCAACAGGACAGAAGTAAAGAGAAGAGGAGGGTTACAGACCAGACAGTGATCTTCACGGAGTTTGGTGGAAGGACTCTCTTGAGCAGATTGTTGGATCCCCAGATTCAGATATCTTCGCAATGGATCCTCCAATACTGATCCTTTGGCAGAGTTGGCTTCTCCTGAACTCAAGATCTAGGAAGAAGAATAACAATTTATGGAATCAGATACTCAAGAAAGGATTTACCAGTTAGAAGAACTTGAAAGCTGATGTTGCTGAAATCCGGATTCTCCTGAAGGCTGATCCGACTTCCTCTGGGAATTGCTCTGGATCTGAAGTATCCGGACTGGACCTGGATGCTGGTGGTCGGCCTTGACTTGGAGAGAGTGACCGTGAGAGGTGGGGTAGGCTAGGGTTTGGTAGAAAGAAGAGGATGATGGGCAGCTAGGGTTTGGAAGTGAAGTGGCTAACCTAGGGTTTTGGAGTTGGAGATCTCACACCTCCTCAAGGTTCCTGGGAAACCTGGATTTCCTCCCTCACGGAGCTCAACACCTGGATGCAAGTGCGGAAGAGAGAAACACAAAGTTTGCTCACACATAAATTGGATTCATTCATTAGATAACTTTAAAAATTACAAGAGGGGTTTAATTTATAGGACTTTACAAGAGAGCAGGGTTTTACATCTTCCCATGTGGGACTAATAGGGTGGATCTTCAAATTAGGTTTGTAGGATCAATTCACACACATATGGCCGGCCAAGAGTTTCCAAAAATGCTGATTGGTGGCTTCAAAAGGTAAGTAGGTGGCGCCTCCTAGCCTTGCTCTTCAAGAAAAATATTTTTCCTTCCATACCTGGTTTTATTTGGAGTTATTTGGGCGCCTCCTAACCTTGCTCTTCAAGAGAAATTTCCTTCCTTCCATACCTGGTTTTATTTGGAATTATTTAGGCACCTCCTAGTCTTGCTCCCCAAGCTTTGCTCCTTTCTTTTCATAGCTTGGCTCTTATGGAAACACTTTGGCCGCCCCCTTGAATTGTGGATCCCAGATTGTTTTCTCCTTAAGTGGCGCATGAGAGAAGGGACTTGCTATCTTGTGGTGTGAGGACCAGAGCATACTGGATGGAGATGTGGCGCCCCCTGGACTCAGGCGTGTGGCTGGGAGTGTGGCTGGGAGTGTGGCGCCCACTTGCTTGGCATTGGGAGAAAATGTGACACCCTGGAGAAGTCCTAGACCACTACTGAGTCAACATGACTCAACAAAATTAAATTGCAGGAAAATACAGACTCAAGCTAAAATTGAGTCGATCAAGTCAACCCTTATTACAAACCAGAAAATCCTAATTCTTCGGGCAAGGTCAATCAGAGATCCAGATGGACCCCTGAAGTCTTCTTCTAAGTCTGGTGCCCGCACCAATTCTCCCGGGATGGGAGGAACTCGACCCTGTCGAGTATGGATCAAGTTGGCTCTGGTATCTCTCCAAGAGGTCTGGGTCCAATTCTTGTAATTCTTCTCGGGAGATCCAAGAGTCATCAGAGGAGCTGGTTGGTCACCCTTGAGACTAGAGGAGCTGGTTGATCACCCTACCTCGGGCAAGGTCAACACCATCATCGATGGGCTAGCGAAAAAAGATAGTATCCACATAATGATGCCTTGGTTGTAATCATGAACATAGCTAACTATGATGTACACCACATGCTTATTGATAATGGAAGTGCTATAGATATCTTGTTCTATGAGGCTCTCTTAAAAATGAATATTTTTCTAGAGTGACTAGAAGGGATGTATG
The DNA here is from genome assembly GCA_021397845.1 of Areca catechu. NCBI lineage: Eukaryota > Viridiplantae > Streptophyta > Magnoliopsida > Arecales > Arecaceae > Areca > Areca catechu. The sequence continues at coordinate 149,916,983 of CM038052.1, forward strand.
CACTGATAATGGAGTTCTTTAGAGAGCTGGTCCTTGTTGAAGGAACTATTGTATTACTTGTAATAGCAGAGCAAGCTCCTCAATGATCCCTAGTGCACCTGACTTTCATGGTCATAAAAGGCCTTGGTGAGGTAGTAGTGCTACATGGTGTCCCTCTAGACTAGGCCATCCTATGCCATCTCAGTTAAAGAATTGGATACCGAAGATAAGCTACCTAAAGAATGGGGGGAGCCTACCAAAGATTTCTTGATTATCTTCTTGTATGATGGAAATCCCCAACACACCATCCACATTGGCTCCAGATTGGACAAGATCGCCGAGCAACTTGTGAACTTCCTACAAAAAATGCTAACATTTTTGCATAGTCTCATGTAGATATGCCAAGTATCGATCCAAAAGTGATGGTGCACTACTTAGAGATGGACTTTGCCTACAATCTTTTGAAACAAAAAGAAAAGAAGCTTTACCCTCGAGAAAGTAGATAAGTTGACTAGCACTAGGTTTATTAGATGAGTCAACTATCCTGACTGGCTGGCTAACTTCATACTGGTGAAGGTCAATGGGAAGTGATGGATGATATTGACTTTACTGACTTGAATAAAGAATGTCTGAATGATAGCTACCTACTTCTCCAAATTGACCAGTTAGTGGATGCAACCATAGGCCATAAGCTCTTGACATTCATGGATGCATTCTTGGGATATAACCAAATTGACATGGCACCAAGGATGAAAATAATAGCCTTTATTACTAATCATGGTCTGTTTTATTACAGGGTTAAGCCATTTGGCTTAAAGAATTAAGGGACAACCTACCAATGATTAGTGAACAAAGTTTTCAAAGATCAAATTGATCGTAATATAGAAGTATATATCGAAGACATGCTTATTAAGAGCCATGTCTCAGGAAACCACATCTATGACCTGGAGGAGGCCTTCAACACCTTGCATAAGTACCAAATGAAGCTAAACTCGATGAAATGCACATTCAGGATGACCTCTGGTAAGTTCTTTAGATTCATGGTGTCGCATTAAGAAATTGAAGATAAGCTAGAGAAGGTATAGGCTATTGATCGCTATCATAGGTGGTCAAAAGTAAAACCTACTCACTACTATAGCTAGCGACGAATCGGGATCATATCCTCAGGGATTGAGGGCAATTATTTCATGGAAAAGAAAAGTAAAAGAAAAGTATTTATAAAGATTAGATCAAGAACAATAATTGTTAAAAGATTACAACTAATTACTTAATTAAATCAAGTCAGCTGGAGAAGTAACCTAAGAATTTGAATCCACCATGTAAACAGGTTTTATCTTCTTCTTTTTATGTTGCAATACAATAATTCTTAAAGATTCAATGTTAGAATAATTTTTGCCTATTGGGCATGGACCGTATCCAGAGGTCATGAAACATCTGCTTAGAGTATAAACTATCTACTTGAATTACAAGATTAGATATCTAATCTTCTATACTATGATCTACCTCTCTGAGGCACATACCATATCTTAAGATCATGGCAAGTTGATAGAGGGTATAGGCCATGTATGCTAGATCAAAACCTTGATCAGAAAAATAACTCAAGAGATATAAATAAGAAAAGCATAATATTTATTGCTTAGGAATCAAGTACAAAAAGAAAGATAAAACCTGGTTACATGCTTCATCTTTATCCCAGGTTGAAGAAATCTAGCTACACATCGCTACCGCCAGCATCCCCTCCAAAATTTCTCTTTTGCCTAAGCCTAATATAATAATCTAAATAAAAGAAAAAAATAATTGCTGTAGAAACTAATACTTGGACTGCTGCCTGGGGTCCTCCTTTTATAGAGCTCATCCAAGGTTTCCTCCCAGTCAAATTTGGAGTCAATTAGGCTCAAGATCGGCTAGATATCGTATAGAGAATTCTCAACCATCCATTCTATTCACAGCTCTCAAATCATGCTAGGATTCGTGTGATGACTAGTCTCCTTCCTTCTTTGGTGAACCAAGTTTGATCCAGACTTTGCCGCATCTTGGATTCCTTCTTTGATTAGGATTTAGAGAGCTAATTCCAGAGCGATGGCATGTTGTGGCTGAAGGCGGTGGACTATGGCAAGAGACGGCGGATGGTGGCACAGTTGGTGGTGCTGGACCAAACTAGGGGAGGATGGCATTGGGTACTTCTCCCTGTCAAAATGAGCTCCCAGTGACTATGGTAGTAATCGAATGTTTGACGATGGCTGAGAAGATGATGGGGAGTCGATGGTGGGAAGTGGTGGTCGTCGACAAGCGACAATGGACAGAGATAACCAGCATGAATTTCTCACTAGAAAAATTGAGTTTTTCTTTGATTTCTGATGGATTCTTCGGTGGTGGGTGGCTCTCAGGAGGTTCTCCGTCAGTGGCCGATGACCAGCAGGTAAAAATAGCAACTTGGGGCGAAGTTGGTCCATAGACGGGCTCGTGGATCAGCTCCCATGGCTGCTAGTGGACCATCCTTGACTCTGTGGACCGAACGACCAGTCCATGGTGGACTGGCTGCTCCAAAAATCATGCTCATGCTTAATAAGTTCAAATTTCAGTTTCGGGCTCGTTCCAACTCTAATTTGAGTGTTGTTTATGCTGTTGGACTCCAAAAATTAAGCTCTTCTCATCCATGAACTCCTTTTCTACAAAACTTTAATAAAAAATATCAATTCTTAATAAATATATATTAATTAATATTTATTTTAATGATTAAATTGGGATAATTAATATATTTATCAGCTATTGATAGATGGAAGCTCCAAAGATGGTGAAGGAGGTGCAAAGACTCATGGAAGAAATTGCCACCCTTAGCTTGTTTGTCTCTAGATTAGTTGAGCGATGTCACCCTTCTTCCATATTTTGAAGAAGTTGAAAGATTTCTAGTGGACTGATGAATCCCAGAAGGCATTCGAGGAGCTCAAAGCCTACCTCAATGTTCCTCCACTCCTTAGCAAGCCCGAAGCAAGCGAAGTGCTGCATTTATACTTAGTAGTCTCACCTTTGTCCATCAGCTCCATACTAGTTTAGGAGGAAGGCCAAGTTGAGAAGCTAGTCTACTACTTTAGTAGAGTACTATAAAATGCAGAAATCTAATAGACTTGGCTCATAAAGCTCATTTTCACTCTCTTAACTTTGGCAAGGAAGCTCTATCCTTATTTCCAAGCCTACACCATTGTTGTTCTCATGGACCAACCACTCATGATGGCCATGCATAGACCAGACATAGTAGGCAGAGTGGCCAAATGGGCTCTCAAAGGCATACGTGCTAGCTGACTTTGTGACAAAGTGCACTATTCTAGAGGAAGAGCTAGTAGTGGACAACTTAGCAGAGAAAGATCCAAAGAATCAATGGATGATGCATGCGGATAGCTCATTTAATGCTAATGGGTTGGGAGAAGGATTGATCCTTACCAGTCCTGAAGGAGACATCATCCAGTATGCCCTTCACTTTGGGTTCACCTCTACCAAAAACAAGGTCAAATATGAAGCCTTAATTACTGGCCTTAGAATATCTGAAGAGTTGGGCATGCAACATCTAAAGGCCTATAGTGACTTATAACTTGTCGTCAGCCATATACTGAATGAATATGAGGCCAGAGAAGAAAACATGAAAAGGTTTCTCTTGAAGGCTAAGGACATGATCTAAGCCTTCTGTAGCTTTGATATCCAACAGATCCCCAAGGTGGAGAATGCCCTAACCGATGCCCTTGCAAGGCTCATAACTTGTGCACCATTTAATCTACATGCCCAAGTTTTATTTGAAGTGGTAGAAGAGCCCAGTATCAATGAGCCAACATCGATATTGCAGCTTTGTTGCCTAGCAAGACAACATAAGAGGGAGGGGTGATTTTTCGAAAATTAAAATCAAGCTTGTGTTGCCTTTGAAAACTTGTGGAGTGATGGTGAGTAGAATTATTTGCTTTAGCTATTCTAGAACAAGGTGCTAAATGTAAGAGCAAAGACATAACAAAGTACACAAATACACAAAAATCTTATAGTGGTTTGGTATACCTAACACCTACATCTACTTTCCAAGATTTTCTTGATAACTTTTACTATAATCTCTCTAAGATTATAGCCATATTGTTTTACCAAGCTTGCAATCCAAAATCTTTTATAGCCAATTCCTAGCTAAATACCTAATTCTAATCCCTAATTGAAGTTAAAAACAAAAGAACCAAGAAAAGAGAATATGAATACAAAGCTTCTTAAAAATAAGTAAAAACAAAATAATAATGCACTAAAAAGGAGACTCCTAGGATTCTATGGAATTCTCAAAGCTTGTCTCCTTGCTAAGAAGCCAATAATTAGAAGACTTTTTAAGTGGTTAGGAGTTGAAGCTCTAAAATCAATGCTCTTGGATTTTTTTCTTTGTTCTTGACTTTCTCTTGATGAAACTTGGAATATTTTAAGTTGCTGTTGATCTTCAATGAGTTTTGTGATCTTTAAACATGTTTCTAGAGTCAAAATGATTATTTTTAGCCATTAAATAATGAAATAGAGCTGTTAGATTCAAATCTGGGTCATTCTAAACTTTCTGCAAAACTAGCTATTTGCTTGTCAGTAGTCTTCGAGTCATCTCGGATCATTATTAAGTCAACTCAAATTATATTCGAGTTGGCTCAGTCTTCAAATGAGTAGACTCAGTCTTAGTTCATCAAAAACCATCTTTCTATTTTTTACTATTGAGTAGGCTCAAATTATTGGGGTCAACTCATTTGCTATTCTATCAAAAAATTAGCCTTCTGTAAAGCACTATTGAGTTGACTCAGATACTTGGGGTTGACTTAGTCACCATCCAAGTTAGCTCAGCTAATATTTGGAATGACTCGGTTGTCAACCTCCAAAATATAGATTCTATAATTTTTAGCTCCCCCTATCGAGTCGACTCAGTTTTCATTTGAGGTAGCTTGGTAGCATGCCACTAAAACTCTTTGTACCAAGCTAAAACTCTTTCATATCGGGCTAAAATTTTGATCCTTCAAAAAATTTTTGATTCCACATCCCAATACACTATTTTTACTTGAATTTCACTGGACTTTTCTTTTCTTTAGAGCTTTAAAATTATATCTTTTACATTAAAAATTATTATCCTTAATCTTTTCTTTTAGTACTTTAACATATCCTAAAACATGAACTTATTCATTTATTAGTTATGTTACGTACTTAAATATTTTGCTATTCATCAAAATCAATCCTTGGAGCTAATAATCTTCTTCTTTTTGATGGTGATAATAAAATTTTGAGTATATAAGCAAATGATATCAAAATAGATATAGCACTCTTGAAAATTTTAAATAAGTCAAGATAGATCGTGAGTATTAATTTTGCAAAGATTCATGATATCATTTACCTTATAGATTTTTATTACTTAGGTATTAGAGTATTTTGGATCTATTGAAGAAAACTATAAGGAATTTCACATAGAGCATCAAAGTATATGAATTATAGATTAAGTATTAGAGCATACTATATGAATTATAGATTGAGTATCAGAGCATATTATAGTGTTTATTAGAGCATCACTAATATACACAAGAAGTATAGAGTATCACTATACATGTAACAAATATTAAAGTATAGTATCAAAGTCAATATCAGAGTGATAGTGCATCATGTCAAAGTATCAGGATATATGATCATAGTATCAAAACCTATCACAAGATATAGTTATCGATATATTAAAGTATCAGAACATATGTAGGTATCAAAATATCAAAGTATAAGTATTAAAGTAATTTTTATAAACATCAGAGCAATTTTAAAAATTTCAAGAATCTCTAATATTAATCTCTAATATTATATAATTTTCCCTATCATTTTCTTTATTTATATATTTTTCTCACCCTTTTGTCATCATCAATTAAAAGTCGTAAGAGAAATGGCTCCCCCTATGTAAAACTATTAGGAGAAACTCTAATGTATGTGAGAAATATGAGGGATACTAGTCATAAAGTAAAGACAAATCATATAAAACATCATAGTTCTATTCATAACATCCATGAAATGGCACAAAGAGCACACTTCATGCAAGAAGTGATAAAATCAAGAAGTACACTTCGATAAAAACTTTGCCAAATGCAGAATAGAAAGCAATACATGAAAATCATCCTAAAACATATTTAAGAGATTTTAAAGATCTAGCTCTAGTCATTAGAGCAGATCTTTACAGTAGCTGAGGAGACTGCTCTAGAAGTGGAAGGATGAGTTGTCTGGCTCCTAGTCCTAGTGGCTAGTCCTGTGGTAGGAGGTGCAAGATCACATCGTAGAGGACCTATGATAGGTCCTAACCAGGGCTAAAGGGCCTAGCTGGCTGGGGATAGGCTGGAAGTATAAGAAGGAGAGGTCTTGGAAAGTGGCTTGCTGGAAGCTATAATAGCAGAAGAGGATGCTAGAGATGCCACTAAAACTACTGATGCTACTCATGCTGCCTACTCTACAAAACATCATAGTAAGACATGATAAAGTATGTGAAAGAGAAAGCAATCCCACATGCTGAGATATGCCAAGGCAATTTATGGCAGTTTGAATATAAGAAAATCCAATATCAAGCTTCTATTAGAGTTTGTCAATGCTTATAGGTACTGTAGAATCTCTAGACTGCTCAAATATCATCTCATCTCAGTTTAGAGCATGTCGACTTTGTCAGATAATGCCTGAATCTTAGTTCTTATAGATCTACTCACAATATAAGCAATCCTCTACGCCATCTAATCATCAAGTCTACTCTAGTGGTGAGGAGTATTGGAAGTCCTAGGGATGAGTCTAGAACAGTAGAAAGTGCTGAAACTACTTTGAGTGCTCTGGATGAGGATGGCTCGGCTCTCTGAGTAGGTAACTATGATCTTTCATGACTAGATATCCTCCTAAACTAATGGCCATTGATCTTCTGGTATCCCATCCTATAAAGGGTCCAATCACAGTACTAATTATGGCTCAATAACTTCTTGATGGATTCACCATTAACAGAAATATTGAATGCCTCAAATACCCTAGTGAGCATCATACCATAGGGTAAACATGCCTTTACTCTTTCTGTTGTCTCCCTCATTTGAATTAGCATCATACCAAGTAAGCTCATCAATGTACCCTGAACCAAATGGTACATAAGGGCTAGCTCCCTCTCCGAAATAAAACCAAATCGACCAATCTTTGAAAGAAAAATCCTCACAATGATACGATGTAGAAGCCTCGTATCGGTAGACAAAGTGTTAGCCATAAACCCTCCAATCCCATCTACATCATCATGGCCAAGTACACATTTCAATCCGATCTTCCTCTCAACCAGTCTCTTAGGCACAATACTCTAAGAGGAGACACCAAGAATCTATCTTAGAATAAAATTAGTCAGTGAAATCTCAATCCCTTTGATAGATGACATAATACCTCCAAAAACTCTTTTTAAATTGCTAAAGAACTCCCTTACTAGTCTAGGATAGGTCAAAATATATGTCTTACAAAAACATTCCTAATTCTGGGATCTAATCCATTATCCACATAAAAACTCACTATCATTCAAAAACTTATAGTTTACCCACTTTTCCATTGTAATGGCTCTTCTAGCTATCCTTTCAATTAGAGCTCGAGAAGGAGAAGATACCAGTGTAGTGGTAGTGGGCTTAGCTAGTGTAGTGGCTTCATCCCTAGTAGTTTCTCTCCTTTTCCTTTTTTGCTCTCTAGTTGCTTGCACCATTTCCATCTAAGGGTGCTTCAATCTTCAAGCAAGTTGCTTCCTAGGATTTATTCACCACAAAAATAGAAGAGATTCAAGGGGAATTAGGGGGAATAGTGCCAAATCAAAAAGAACTCGATAGATAGAAGGATAGGATGCAAGGGGGTCATTATTCTAGGGTGAGACAATGACTATTTGAAAAAAAATGGGAGCTTGTAGGTCCTCCCTTTAAAATGGTAACCCATTCTCAAGCCAACTCAAATGGACTATTGAGTTAGCTCAAAATGAAGTCATTTTGGATTCAATATTCGAGTTGGCTAGGATCCAGATTAGGGAAAAAGTTTAGAAATCAGTCAAAAATAAATTTTGAAAGATCTCAAAGAGATTTTTGGAATTCTAAGAAGATCAAACTTACAAGAATTCTCTTAGATAAGGGAATTAGGTTTTAAGAAGAGAAGAAGAGATTTAATCAAAAGGATTATAATAGCTAATTCTCACCTAGTCATACTAAACCTATCATCACTCAAAGGCTTGATGACAATATCAGCAAGTTACCTATTGGTACCAACAAAATCAAACATTACATCACCATTTTGAACATAATCTCTTACGAAATCATATCTTATTTTAATGTATTTAGTTCTTGAGTAGTAAATTGAATTTTTAGTTAAATTTATTGTACTAGTATTATCACATCTTATGGAAATGCTATTTAGTCAAAATCTTCAAGTTATTACTTAATCTACAAAATTTGAGTACAACAACTTTTGACTTTAATATTTCGACCTCGGCTATAGACAATGTCACCGAACTTTGTTTCTTACTCAACCATGAGATTAAGTTAACTTCAATAAATTGACAAGTTCTACTAGTATTTTTCTATCTAAATTACAATTAGCAAAATTAGCATCAGAATTATAATTAATTTAATAGAAGACTATTTTGAGTACCATCAACCAGCATTAATAATGCTAGATATGTATCTAAAGATCCTTTTAATAGTAAGTAAATATGATTCTTTAGAATTAAACTGATATTTTGTATACATATATATACTAAATACTATATCTTGTCTACTAGTAATAAGGTAGACAATGATCTAATCATACTTCTATAAAGCTTTTAATCTATATGATTATCTTTTTCATCTTTATCAAGCTTACATGAGAAGCTTATTAGAGTGTCAATTTTCTTAAGATTTTTCATCCCAAACTTTTTGAGTATTTTCATTGTGTACTTTATTTAGTTGATGAAAATTTTCTCATTTATTTACTTTATTTGGAGTCCGAGAAAAAAGTTTAAGTTCTTCCATCATGCTCATTTTGAACTTTTCTTGTATTAACTTGACAAATTCTTGACAAAGAAGATCATTAGTAGCATTAAAAATAATGTTATCTACATATATTTGAACAACTAGCAAATCATCACTTTTCTTTTTCAAAAATAAGGTCATATCTATATTTCTTCTAATGAAATCATTTTGAAGTTAAAACTTGCTTAATCACTCATACCATGCATAAGGGGCTTATTTTAAACAATATAGTGCTTTATGTAAGTTGTAAACATGATTTGAAAAGTCATGATTTTCAAATCTAGGTGATTGTTCAACATGCACTTCCTCAAAAATAAAACCATCTAGCAATGAACTTTTAATATCCATTTGATAAAGTTTGAAATCTATAAAGTATGCAAAAGCAAGTAATAGTCTAATAGTTTCTAGTCTAGCTACTGGTGCAAAAGCTTTATCAAAATCAATTCCTTCTTCTTGACTATATTATTTTGCAACTAATCTAGCTTTGTTTCTTATAAGTACACAATGTTCATCTAATTTATTTCTAAAAATTTATTTGGTTCTAATAATAAGATAGGTTTATCTATAGGAGTCCATACTTTATTTCTTTCAAATTCATTTAATTCTTCTTTCATAGCATTAATCTACTCACAATTATTTTCAACTTCTTCTATAGATTTTGGTTCTATTTGTGATATAAATGGTAAGTAATTACAAGAATTTTTCAAGAATGATTGAGTCTTATCCTTTGAGATGAATCACCAATAACAAGATCTCTTAGGTGACCATGAGAATACCTCCATTCCTGGGATAATCCATCTTGTTTTAGTTGAGCTATTATGCTTTCATCATTTTTCTTTGAGTCTTCATCTTTATTTCTAGGGGATGACACTTTTAATGTGAGGTCCTCTACCATTTTGCTTAAAATACTTGCATCATCATTTAGACAATCTTTCTTTCTCAAAAGATGGATATTAGTTTCATCAAATATAATATGAATTAATTCTTCAACAATAAGTGTCATTTTATCAAAGATTCTATATACCTTGTAGATGATGAGTAATCTAAGAAGACTTTCTCGTCCTACTTGACATCAAATTTTTCTAAATTATTTTTACTGTTATTCAATATAAAGCATCAAAATCTAAAAACATGAATATAACTAATGTTAGGTTTTCTATTTTTTCAAAGCTCATATGAGATTTTCTTTAAAATTGGATGAATCAAAATATGATTTGAAAATATTAAAGTATCTAGAGATGCCTTCATCCAATATAGTACGTTCTATTTATTCTAAAGTATGATTATTTCTTTTTACCATCCCATTTTGTTGATATATCCTAGGTATAGAAAAATTATATTCAATTCTCTTTTCATTACAAAGGCTTTTAAAATTTTGATTTTCAAACTTTATTCCATGATCATACAAATTAATATAATTCAAAAATTCTTTTCATTTGACACTTTGTGATAAAACTTTGTAAAAGCTAAAAATGCTTCATCTTTTTATGCTAAGAATAAAATCAAAGTAAATCTAGAAAAATCATCAATAATAATAAGTCTGGATCATTTACCTCCTAGACTTGTAGTTCTAGTAGGTTCAAATAAATCTATATAAAAAAGTTTTAAAGGTCTTCTAGTTGAAACCATACTTTTTGGTTTGAAAGAATTTCTAGATTTTTTTTTAAATTGACATACATCATAAACACGATTCTTTTCAAACTTAAATTTTGATAAACCTTTTACAAAATCACTTTTGATATGTTTTGAAAGTAAATCTCTGCTTGCATGTCCTAACTTACGATATCACAACTAACTAGTTTCATTATTTATAGCATTCATTGCAACTAGATATTGACCATTCTTTAAGGATAGATTATCTAAACTACTATGTATATATTGCCATGTTTATATCCAATGAATACTATGCTATCTTCAATGGGAAAACACAATACACTAAGATAATTCAAAAATTACTTTGCAAACTTTATCACATAATTAACCTATACTAAGAAGATTATACTTTAAACCATCTACTCGTAAAACATTTTTAACAAATATTGAAGGGGTGATATAAATTTTATCAATGCCAAGTATGTGCCTCTTTCCATTATCACCAAATATTATCATTTCTTCTTTTTTAGCTTCAAAGGTGATGAATTGAGTCTTATCATCCATCATGCACCTTAAGTATCCACTATTAAGATACCATTTCTTTTTTTTCCTTGGACCACAAGATACATCTACACAAAAGAATCAAGTTGTAGCTTTAGATATCCAAGTCATCTTTGATCCTTTGGGATTAATCTTGTTGGTTCCTTTCAGAACCCATTTCTTCTTAATTATTTTCTGATTATTTTTTTTGAAATTATAGAGATAAGCTTTATGTCCTACTTTTCCAAGATAAAAGTATGTAATATTTAAAGTAAAACTAAGAGGAACTTTATCAAAAATTTTCTTCAAATATTCTTACATGTTTTGAGTATTATAGCCTAAACTGGCTTTGTTAAAAATTACTCTTTGATCACTTAAAATTATTTAATTTTTTTTGAAACTAAGAGTGAATTTATCAATAATGATTTCATTTTTGTACTTCATTTTTCAAATTCTAATTTTCTTGTAGAGCATTTTCACCTTAAAATATTTTTTTCAAGTGATAATTCTATATATTTTTTTTCAAGTCTTTGTTAATCTTGCATAACTTTTCAAATTCAGCTAAAAGATCAACAAAGTCTATTTAAAGATCACAAGCATCTAATGATTTTTCAGGTGTTACCTCATTTTCTTGAGCCATAAGATATAGATTAGCCACTTCTTGAGTTTCTTCTTTGGAGCTCAAAAATTTAGCTAAAAGATCAACAAGGACAATTTGAAGATCACAAGCATCTAAAGATTTTTTAGGTGTTACCTTATTTTCTTGAGCCATAAGACAAATTAGCCACTCCTTTACTATCACTCCATGTGGCCACCAATGTTTTTTTCTTGTACTTTTTAGACTTTTGAGTTGAAGGCAATCCATTTTGAAGTGTCCAAATTTTTTACATTCAAAGCAAATGGGTTGCTCCTCTTTTTCTTTCTCCTCATCCTCGCTTGCTTCACCTTTATATGACTTCTTCTTGAATCTTAGTTTCTTTCTTCTTATAAGCCTCTTGAACTTTTGCCCAACAGGAGCCATCTCATCATAATCATCTCTCCCTGACTCATCGCTTTCCTTATCTTCATTCATTATTGACTTTAATGTAATGGTCTTTTTTTAAGACTCCTCTTCATCATTTTTTCTCATAATAAGCTCATGAGTCATAAATGACCTAATGAGTTCCTCAAGTGAAAGAATGCTAACATCTTTTACTTCTCAGATAATGGTCATTTTTGCTTTCCATGACATTAAACGAAACCTAAGAATCTTTTAAACAAGATTACTATTAAAATAGGTCCTTTCCAAACTTTTTAAGCCATTAATAATATTGATAAATCTAGTATACATGCTAATAATGGTCTCATTAGACTTCATTTTAAATAATTCATACTTATGTACAAGTATATTAATTTTAGTTTCTTTTACTTGGTTGGTACCCTTATAGATAATCTCCAATCTATCCCAAATCTTCTTAGCAAAGTTACATATTGAGATTCTATTAAACTCATTAGCATCTAAAGCATAATATAAAATACTCATAGCTTTGGTATTCAACCCTATTAACTTCATATCTTGCTCATCCCAGACCTTTACAAGTTTGGGAATATCAACTGCATCTATTTTAATTGTGGATGTGTATAGCCCATTAACTATAACTCTCCAAAGTAAATAGTTAAGTTCTTGAACATAAATGTGTATGCAAGCTTTCCAATAAGTGTAATTTATTCTAGTGAACAAAGAATATTGGTTTGAAGATTGCCATTCGGCAAGAGACATGATAAGTTAAGTCCCCATTTGATCATAACTCTTGATTATTGGATCAAATGTAGCTAAGTACCAAGCTCAGATACCACTTGTTATCTAGCTAGACAATCCAAGAGGGGGAATGAATTGAATTTTTTAAAATTTAAACCAAATATTTATTGCATTTGAAAACTTGTGGAGTGATGGTAAGCAAAATTATATACTTTGACTATTCTAGAATGATATACTAAAGATAAGAGCAAAAGATAAGAAAGCACACATAAACATACATAAATTTTATAGTGGTTCGGTATACCCAACACCTATATCCACTTTCTAAGCATTTCTTTGAAAATTTTTACTATAATCTCTCTAAGATTATAACTAGATTATTTTATCCGGTTCATAATCAAAAATCTTTTATATCAGTCCTTGGCTAAACTCCTAACTTTAATCCCTCATTGAAGTTAAAAGCAAAGAAAGTAAGGAAGGAGAATATGAATCGAAGCACTTTAAAAATAAGCAAAAATAATCTATGAAAATGAACAAAAATAAAGTAATTGTTGCCTAGGTGGCTACCCAAGAGGGGGGTAAATTGGAACTTTAAAAAATCTAAGCAAGCAATGTGCAATTTCAAAATCCTTTGCAAGTGGTAGGTGCTGTGATAAAGTTATAGAATGCAGAAGCTAAACAAAATCAAGATAGCACAACACAAACAAACCAAATTTATAATGGTTCAGAGCAACCCAGCTCCTACGTCCACTACATAAAATACCACTTGGGATTTCCATTATATTCACACACGAATACAGTAAGATTGTTTTACAGGATCACAATCCAAAACCTCTACACTTTGGTTTTACGGGATCACTAAAGAAAACCCAACACCCTTTGGTTTTAAATAGGCTCACCAAAGAAACCTAACTTGGTTTTCACAGGATCACAAAGAACCTATTTGGTTTTTCAATCGGGCTCACAAATAACCCAACTTGGTTTTTACAGGATCACCAAGAACCAAACAATTCAAAGATTGAATTGAAAATAAATGCAATACGAAATGACAAACTCAAGTTGTCGGATAGTTGCCGATACAGCTCGTTGGAAGTCCACTTGAATGCACTTGAATAGCTTGAATGGCTTCAATGGCTTCTTCTCAAAGTTGCTTCAAGCTTTAGATCATAGTTGGTGAAGACTTGAAGACTGACTTTAATGCTCTTGTACTCTTTTACTATTGGTTGGTAGAATATTAAATGGATGCCTCTTTTCTTTAAAGAACTCTCTTATTGATTGCTTCAAGGAAGTTCAAATCCTTCAAATTTAAAGTCTTCCATCATTCCAAGCCAGTTCTAGCTATTGTAGACTATTAGGGAATGATTTTTGACTGTTGGAGCACCTTTGAGCATTCGGAAACAAATTCTGGAACTAGCCGTTTGATACCTGGAAGCGACATTCGAGTCGGCTCAGATTCCTTGGAGTTGGCTCGGATCCTTCGAGTCGATGGGTCGAGTCACCAAATCCTCAATGTAGTTGGCTCTGTGTTTGAGGGTGCAAAACAATACTTTGGACGAGTTGGCTCTTTTCAGCTTGGGTCGGCTCGAACTTGAATCTTAAACTCGAAGAGTCAGCTCTCTTCAGCTCGAGTCAACTCTTCTTCTCAGGTTCAAAAAATCTTACTCTAGAAGAGTTGGCTCGAAGCAGTTTAGGTCGGCTCACTTTCTCAAGCGATTAGAATTAGGTTTGGCAGAGTGGGCTCTTTCTGGTTCAGGTCGGCTCGCCTGGCTGTTCTCAGAAAGCTTCAGAAAATGGACTCTGGAGGAGTCAGCTCAGACAGATTCCAGTCGACTCAGATTCCCTGGAATCGGCTCGCTTTCCATCGAGTCGGCTCACTTTCCATCGAGTTGGCTTGGATTGCTGCGTTCCAGAATCCTTGCTACTTGCCAGTAAGCAGAGTCGGCTCTTCTTTTCTTGGGGTCGGCTCGAGTGTCTTCTTCAGGATTTTTATAATTTGAACTTAAAGAAAACTCTCACCAACTCTTTTACAATTTTACACAAACCAACTCAAAACAAAATCTAAGGCACACACGCTCATAGAAGTAACCCTTTTAGTTGAATTTTCTTAGCATTTTTGATTGGGTTCTTCTTTACAATAACACGTACAACACAACTCAAGCAAGAAAATAGGAGAGTAGGAGTTGAAGTTTGAACATGAAATTCACCCTACAAAAACTTGTCAAACACTTGAAGAGTTGTTAGAAATAAATGTACATGCTCTAATGTTGGTTATCATCAAAATCACTTATGGGGTCAACAATCTCCCCCTTTTTGATGATGACAAAATACTGGGCATGAAAAATCAGTAAGACACTTTACATTTACTTGTGTAATAGTATTTGCAAGAGTATATGAACAAGTAAAATTAATTGACTTCAAATAGTACCAAACAATAAAAGGAGAATTAGGGCAATGAGAAACAATCTCCCCCTCAATGAAATACTCCATGTTTTGGCTTTCTTTTTATGCAATTTTTAAATTTCAGATTTTCAAAGCTCAGGAACTTTGTGTATCAAAGCATAGCTATTAATAAAAATTACAGAGCTTTGTGTATCAGAGCTTAAAAAAAACTTAACATATTAAACATTCTATTAAAGTGCCAGAGTTACTTGCATGAAGAATGAGCTTTAGCCTTCTGTATATCATAGCAAATAATATCAGTAATGTCAAAGCAAGTATACTACTAAACAAGGCAAAGACATTTCAAATACATTTTATTCTTTTCATGCAACATTATACCATTCTCCCCCTTTTTGTCAATTAATCAAAAAGGTGATTTTAAATAAAGCTCGGATTTTAAAATAGATTAAGAAAGTCTTTAATATTTGTTTGAGATAATTTCACTTTCTTAAACTTATCTTGAAATTCTAATTAAAATATCAGTCATTGTCGCCACAGAATAGAGTGTACTTTTCACAACAGAATTGAGATAAGCATTTATTTTCACAACAGAATAAAACAATTCAGTGAACCAAAAGAGTGTACTTTTTATTTGCTCGAAGATATTCAATACATGGTACAAAAGGATAGTACACTTAGTCACTATCTATATCTACTTTAGATCTTGAAGGGTGACAAGGAATTTGAATTCCTGCAAGCATTGAACTAATGGGATCAGGATCTAAGACAGGTCCTTGTGCCCTAAAGTGGGGAGCAGGTTGCCTAGGATGAAAAGATTGAGGTGTAGGTCTAGGAGTAGGATCAGGTACACTCCTTGCAGCTTGAAGATCTTCAATCTTTGCCATCAACTTCCACAGAAAATTGTTCATAGATTTTAATTCAGCTTCAACCTTTTTTACACTTCTGGAAGCAGCTAAGTCTTCTATTCCATCTTTGATCTCTGCTACTTCCTTTTGTAGAGAGAGCATTTTTGAAGCTTGAACATTAGCAAAAGCTTCGACTGAACCTCTTAACCTTCCAAATTCACTTCTGATTATACCTATGCCCTTGGTATAATCTTCCTCCATCCTTTTTCCTTCTTCAAAAGATCCCATTCTGATCCTCAAGTTGTCCATTTCTGTTTTGTATGCTTCGAGGATTTGAGTGACTGAATTTTTGGTTGAATCAGAACTGGATGCTATTAATTGGAGTACTGGGTGGATATCAGTGTCATTTATACCAGATGCAGTTTTGGAGCTTTCAAGAGTATCAATTCTTCCTTTTATACTGTCTATTTGTTCTCCAAACTGGTTTAGCTTATCATCAACAGATCTTTGAAACACTTCAAACATTTCACTCATTCAAGACTTGATGGATTCAGTCATACTGCTCATCTGTTGTGCCAAGAAGTCTTGTATCATTGAAGTATCTATAGTAGGAGCAGTAGTAGCTTGACTTTGACTTGGAATGTTAGTTGCCTGATCAAATATGGGTGTGCTGTAGGGTATATCAGGCAAACCAGAGATAGAAATATTTGGGAAGGAAATATCAAACTCCATCTGAACTGGAGAGTCTTGCTGTGGCTGTGGCTCAGGGATGTGTGAAGTAGTGCCTTCACCAGCCTCTTCTCCTCTCTGTTCTTGGACTTCTTCAGTTTCTTCAATTGTATGAGGGTCAGACTTCTTCTTCCAGGTACCATCAGTCAGTAAGTATACCATTCTCTGAAAGGTCTTTGCTGTGTAGGTGTCAGTGTGAAGTAATACCCTGTTATCTTCTCCTGTCAACTCAACATTGGCTCTTTGAAAAAAGATTGTGAGAACCATTCCATATGGTAGGCAGGCTTTGACTTTCCTAATTGCCTCTTTCATCTGGCTAATCATAATTGCAGGTAAATTGATTTTCTCACCAATGATTAGGAGTTCCATGAAGCACAAATCTCTTTCACTCACCCGGTCAAATCAACCCGTTCTAGGTAAGAAAATATGACTAATGAAGTTGCGTAGGACCCTCATCTCAATTGATAGCATACTTGCTTTAAGAACCCAATCTCATCAACTTCAGTTCTTTCCAAAACAGTTTGCAAAGCCTTGGATCTATCCTTTAGTACAAGATACTTGATTCCTTCGAATGGCATTTCCAAGATACTTCCTAAAATCTCAGCAAAAATGATTATTCTTTTTCCTTTAACTGTAAACTCAATGAAATTTTCCCCAAACCTTAGATTCTCGTAGAACATTCTGACTAAATTTGGATAGGTCTTAATATCCAATGAACATAAATTTCTCCAACCCTAATTCTTAATTAAATCCCCAATCACAAAACTGATTTCTTTAAGATATTTAAAAAGAATGTGTCGGCCAGTAGTGACTGGTCTCATACCTAGGGATCTTTGCTAGTTAGGAGAAACTAGGCTTGCTTCCTCTTCAGACTGTGGTTCATTTCGGGGAACATTATCTTCACGAAATTTACTTCTCTGTTCCTGTGGAGCTATAACATCACTTCTCCCTGATTTCTTCCCAACCGATCTCTTTGGCACCATTCCAAGGAAATTGGGTTTAAAGTAGTTTTATGGAAGTTTAGAGAAACTTGGAAAGTTCTTTGGAGGGAGTTGACGAGGGTTTGGAAGTAAGAATGTCACAAACAAAACCCTACGGCTCGAGTTAAAAAAAAATGACTCGACATCCGAGTCGGCTCGAACAACAGATCATTTTGCTCGAGTCGGCTCGAGCAGAAGAAGCACAAAAATATTATTTGGAATTCGATCAAAGCTCAAAAAGTTTGGGATTTGGACCAGAAGGTTGTCTAGATATATTGTCCTTAGAGTTTTGGAAATTCTTCTATATGGGATCATATAATCCTAATTCAAAAATTTAATCAATGCAAACTTGTCTAAATTCAATGGTTTTGTATAGATATCAGCAAGTTGGTTTTCCATAGGTACATTGTCAAGAATAATAACATTGTTCAAAACACGTTTTCTTATAAAATGGTGCCTAATTTTAATGTGTTTAGTTTTAGAGAAATTTAGTGCAAACACATACACAGTACAAGATATCAGGCCTACTTGCTATCAAATATAAAAATGGATCCGATCATACCTCTATATAGCGTTTGATCAGCGTTGGATCCAATTTTATCTTTGTCTAACTTGCAGATAGAACTCATTGGTGTGCTAGCCTCTTTGCTTATTTCCATGCCAAATTTGATTAATTCCTTGATGTACTTGGCTTGACTTATAAAGATACCTTCCTTCAATTATTTGACTTGTAAGCCAAGAAAGTTGTTGAGCTCACCTATAAAGTTCACTTCAAACTCAACCTGTACTAACTCAATAAATTCTTTATGAAAACCTTCATTAGTGTACCAAAGATAGTATCATCAATGAATTATTTGTACAACTATCAGATCATTTTCTTTAAAGAGTTTCGTCTACATTTTCTCTTTTAAAATCATTTTTAAGTAGCAACATGCTTATTTTATCATGCCATGTGCTAGATGCTTGTTTCAAACCATGTAAAGTTTTGTTCAATTTAAACACATGATTTGGAAAAGCAAGATTTTCAAAACCTGATGGCTGTTTTACAAAAACTTGTTCAGAACTAAAAGAACTTTTGAAATTTATTTGAAATAGTTTAAAGTTCATGTAGCAAGCAAATGCACGGGGTAATCTAATGCTCTCAGAATTTGCTAATATATCATAAGTTTTATCAAAATCTATGTCCTTTTCTTGATTGAATTCATTTGCTACCAGCTTTACCTTATTCCTTATAACCTTGCCATTTTCATCTATTGTGTTCCTATAAATCCATTTGGTTTCTACTATTGGATGGTTTGTAGGTCAACTGACTAGTGTCCATACATTATTCCTTTCAACCTAGTTTAGTTCATCATGCATGGCCATCATTCAGTTTGGATCATTTTCTGCTTATTCTAAGGTATGAGGCTCTATTTGAGATACAAAGGCTAGGTAATCATGTGCAGTCCTATATGCAGACCTAGTCTTATACCTTGAGAAGGATCACTAATAATTAATTCTTTAGGATGGGAAGTAGCGTACCTCCATTCAGTCGGTAGATCAGTATGATCCTTACTTACCATTTCTTCTCCTTCTTCAATTGGTTTTTCTTGAATACTTAGTTCTTCCATCTCCTTTTGAATGGTACCTGCATCATTGTCAATACACTCATCTTTTCTAGATAGTGATGGGTTAGTTTCATCAAATATAACATGCACTAACTCTTCAACAGTGAGAGTCCTTTTATTAAAAACCCTATATGCCTTGCTATGTAGTGAATAACCAAGGAAAATGGCTTCATCAGATTTAGCATCAAATTTTCCTAGATAATTCTTACCATTATTAAGCACAAAGCATTTGCATCCAAATACATGAAAAAAATTTACACTGGGTTTTCTTCCATTCCAAAGCTCATAGGGGGTTTTCTTTGAAATTGGATGTATTAAAACTCGGTTTAGTATGTAACAGGTAGTGTTCACCGCTTCTGTCCAAAAGTACCTTGGAAGATTACCTTCACATAACATTATTCTTGCCATTTCTTCCAAAGTCCTATTCTTCCTCTCTACAACACCATTCTATTATGGTGTTCTAGGAGCGGAGAAGTTGTGATCAATGCCGTGCTCAGTGCAATATTCATCAAAGAATTGATTTTGAAATTTAGTTCCATGATGACTTCTTATAGAAATAATGGAAAGATCTTTCTCATTTGAAACTTTCTTGTAAAATTTTCAAAAAATATCAAAAGTTTTATCTTTATGTGTGATAAATAATACCCATGTGAATCTAGAAAAGTCATCTACAATCACAAGGCCATATTTCATACCTCCTAGGCTTGTGGTCCTAGTTAGTCCAAATAAGTCCATGTGAAGTAGCTTAAGGGGTCTGGTTGTTGAAATAATATTTTTTGATTTAAAACATCCCATAGTTTGTTTGCCTAATTGACAAGCATCACAAACATAATTAAGATCAACTTTAAAATGTGGCAAACCTCTAACTAGATTCTTTGAGATTAATTTGGCAATAGTATGCATGCTAGCATGACCTAATCGTCTATGCCATAATAAACATGACTCCTTTGTCTTAGTATTCATTGCTACTAGATTGGAACTACTAGACATGGCTAGATCGTTCAGATCTACCACATAGATATTCCCAAGTCTATGGCCAATGAATTTGTTGCTAAAGTCAAGAGAGTTGGTTACTATACATATAGATGATTCAAAGATAACTTTGAAACTTTTGTCACACAATTGACTAATGCTCAATAAATTATGCTTCAATTTATCTACTAGCAACACATCTTCAATAAAAGTACAAGGGGTTAATTTGATCTTACCGATTCTGATTATTTTTTCTTTGCCATTATCTCCAAATATAACCAATCCTCCTTTCATTTGTAGGGTGATAAACTAATCCTTGTCACCCGTCATATGCCTTAAATAGCCGCTGTCAAGATACCATATTTTCTTTAATTTTTGGGCTACAAGACAATCCTGCAAAACAATCAAGGAGTGATTTTAGGTACCCAAGCTAACTTGGGTCCTTTCAGGTTAGCAAAACTGGTTCCCTTTGGAACCCACATAGTTCTATATTTCAATGCATTGTACATGAAACTTTTCAAAGAATTGCATTGGAAAGATCAATGCCCAAATCTATGACATGCATAACAAATAATTTTGTCATTTTTGAATGATACATGCTTTGAGGCTATAGTAGTTGTGGAAACAGAAATACTTGAATTGAAGAATTTTTGCATAGTATTTTTAGGAACATATTTCAAGCCATTTGAAATTGATTTTGATGAAAAAGCTCTTTCAAGTTTATATTTTGAAACTGAAGCTTTTGAGGGTACAAACTTTGTTACTGAAATTCCTTTAGCTCTTAAATCATTAAATCCAATTCCAACTTTACTTTTAGAGTCTTTTTGTTCTTTCAAAATTAGCTCAAGCTTGTTAGAACTCAAAGTTAATTTTTCTACTAAAGACTTAAGCTTTTCAGCTTCCTTTTTTTGATCAACATTTTTGGCAACCAAAATATCATTTGTCTTATTTAAAACATTTTTTTCATTGTTCAAAACAATAACATTTTTAGAAAGATTGTTCAATTCTCTTTGCAAAATGTTGTTCTTTTCAACAATTTCATTCTTGTCTTTTAATAACACATCATTTTGTTTCTTCAAGGATTTAATTTTAACCCCAGCTTTCTTAAATTCGAAGAGTAAATCATGCAATGTAGAATTCAATTCATCATATGTAAATTCAGTTTGAAGCTCAGGGGATGATACCTCATTTTCGAGACCCATTAAACAAAGATTCGTAGATTTCAGAGCCTCTTCATCTTTAGTGGATGAGGACACTTCGTTGTCGCTCCATGTCACTACCATTACTATTTTTTTCTTCTTCTTAAATCCCTTTTTCAATAACGGACAGTCTGGTCTAATGTGCCCTGGTCTTTTGCATTCATAGCAGGTGGGCACTTCTTTTTCTTTTTCCTTTTTCTTGTCCTTCTCCTTACTGAATTCTTTGTTATTATGGAATTTTCTAAAGTATCTTCCTTTCTTTCTTTCCAAGAACTTTTTAAATTTTCTGACGACCATAGCAACATCTTCGTCTTCCATGTTGCTTTCAGTAGAGGAGCTTTCTTCTTTCGATTCTTCACCCTTTTTGGAATCCATAGCAGCTTTAAAAGCGATTGATCTCTTTTTCTTTTGATCATCTTTAGTTCGATGCTGCATGGTTAGTTCTTGTGTGATGAGAGATCCTAATAGTTCATCCAGCAGTAAGGTGTTCAAATCTTTTGCTTCCTGGATGGCAGTCACTTTCGGATTCCACTTGTTCGGAAGAGATCTTAGAATCTTCTATACTAGATCTGCATTAGTATATACCCTGCCAAGACTTTTTAAGCCATTAATAATATCAGTGAATCATGAAAACATGGCAGATATAGTTTCATTTGGTTCCATCTTAAACAATTCATAACTATGTACAAGAAGATTAATCTTAGAAGACTTCACTTGAGAAGTTCCTTCATGGGTCACTTCAAGTTTATCCCAAATTTCTTTTGCCGAGGAGCAAATAGAACTTTGATTAAACTTATTACTATCCAAACCACAGTATAAGAGATTCATGTCTTTGGCATTTAACTCTCCCATCTTCATGTCATGTTCGTCCCAATCCTCTTCAGGTTTAGGAACGTCCACTCCATCAATTTTAACCATGAAAATGTAAGGACCCTTTAGAATGACCTTCCACAACTGAAAATCAATAGCTTGAATATAAATCTTCATTCTAGCTTTCCAATATGCATAATTTGTGCCAGTGAAGAGTGGAGGTCTGTTTGTTGATTGGCCTTCTACCAAGGACGTACTCATGGGATGAGCCATCAATATTTACTCTAGTGTATTCAGAGACACCGCTCTGATACCAGTTGTTACCCAGGTGGCTACCTAAGAGCGGGGTGAATTGGGACATTAAAAAATTTAAGCAAGTAATGTGCAATTTCAAAATCCTTTGTAAGTGGTAGGTGTTGTGATAAAGTTATAGAATGCAGAAGCTAAACAAAATCAAGATAGCACAACACAAACAAACCAAATTTATAGTGGTTCGAAGCAACCCAGCTCCTATGTCCACTACCCAAGATACCACTTGGGATTTCCACTATATTCACACCTAAATATAGCAGGATTGTTTTACAGGATCACAATCTAAAACCTCTACACTTTGGTTTTACGGGATCACCAAAGAAAACCCAACACCCTTTGGTTTTAAACAGGCTTACCAAAGAAACCCAACTTGGTTTTCACAGGATCACCAAGAATCTATTTGGTTTTTCAATCGGGCTCACCAATAACCCAACTTGGTTTTCACAGGATCACCAAGAACCAAACAATTCAAAGATTGAATTGAAAATAAATGCAACATGAAATGACAAACTCAAGTTGTTGGATAGTTGCCGATACAGCTCGTTGGAAGTCTACTTGAATGCACTTGAATAAGCTTTAATGGCTTCAATGGCTTCTTCTCAAAGTTGCTTCAAGCTTTAGATCATAGTTGGTGAAGACTTGAAGACTGACTTTAATGCTCTTGTGCTCTTTTGCTGTTGGTTGGTAGAATATTAAATGGATGCCTCTTTTCTTTGAAGAACTCTCTTATTGATTGCTTCAAGGAAGTTCAAATCCTTCAAATTTAAAGTCTTCCATCATCCCAAGCCAGTTCTAGCTATTGTAGACCATTTGGGAATGATTTTTGACTGTTGGAGCACCTTTGAGCATTTAAAAATAAATTCTAGAACTAGCCGTTAGATACCTGGAAGCGACATTCGAGTCAGCTCAGATTTCTTTGAGTTGGCTCGGATCCTTTGAGTCGATGGGTCGAGTCACCAAATCCTTAATGTAGTCGGCTCTGTGTCTTAGGGTGCAAAACAATACTCTAGACGAGTTGGCTCTTTTCAGCTTGGGTCGGCTCGAACTTGAATCTTAAACTCGAAGAGTCGGCTCTATTCAGCTCAGGTCAACTCTTCTTCTTAGGTTCGAAAAATCTTACTCTGGAAGAGTCGGCTCGAAGCAGTTCGGGTCGGCTAGCTTTCTCAAGCGGTCAGAATTAGGTTTGGCGAAGTTGGCTCTTTCTGGTTCGGGTCGGCTCGCCTAGCTATTCTCAAAAAGCTTCAGAAAATGGACTCTGGAGGAGTTAGCTCAGACAGATTCCAGTCGACTCGGATTCCTTGGAGTCGGCTCGCTTTCCATCGAGTCGGCTCGGATTGCTGCATTCCAGAATCCTTGCTGCTTGCTAGTAAGTAGAGTCGGCTCTTCTTCTCTTGGGGTCCGCTCGAGTGTCTTCTTTAAGATTTTTACAATTTGAACTTAAAGAAAACTCTCACCAACTCTTTTACAATTTTACACAAACCAACTCAAAACAAAATCTAAGGCACACACGCTTATAAAAGTAACCCTTTTAGTTGAATTTTTCTTAGCATTTTTGATTGGGTTCTTCTTTACAATAACACTTACAACACAACTCAAGCAAGAAAATAGGAGAGTAGGAGTTGAAGTTTGAACATGAAATTCACCCTACAAAAACTTGTCAAACACTTGAAGAGTTGTCAGAAATAAATGTACATGCTCTAATGTTGGTTATCATCAAAATCACTTATGGGGTCAACAGTAATAATGCATTAAAAAGGAGATGTTGACTCCATTATTGATTTTGATGATAAGCAAAATGCTTAAGTATAAGTTGAGTACTAATGATTTCTTTGAAGTATATTTTTATAGAAAAATATACTCATCAATTTGACAAATATTGTTTGATTGAAGAAGTCCAAATTTAGATGAAAGATCTGCTCAAAGAAGACTTTGACAGTGGAAAATTGCTTGAATGGATACTTGAGTTCAACACAGACTTGATTTAGAACAAGTTTAGTTGTTTATGTGAAAATCTTAGTGAAGTACCGAATCAAAGTATCGACACATGACACCAAGTGTTGACATATGACAGTGAAGTGTCGACTTAAGCCGGTACACAAAGAAAAATGGCTTGGCCGAAGTGTTAACACATGGACTTGAAGTGTCGATTCAAAGTATCGACCATGGATCAGCTCATCGCCTAAGATTTTTGGGTCACAGAACTTGCTAAAAATGAAGATCTGGTGAAGTGTCGACACATGGATGCCAAGTGTCGACTCAAAGTGTCGACTCACCTAAAGAAGTGTCGACACATCTAAGATTTCCAGAAAGCTATAATGAAGATTTTTGAACTAGGTGTCAACTCAAGAAGTTCAAGTGTCGACCTGAAGTGTCGACTTACAGCCTGAAGCGTCGACACATGGAGTTCTAGGAACAATAATGGCTAGTTTTTCAAATGCAAAACTCATCCCTCTTGGCTCCCAACGACTAGTTTTTCATATCTAATGGCTAGAAACCAGATTTGAAGCCTTGGAAAGGTATTTATATGATCCAAATCAAATCAAAATGGATAATTATAAAGAGGATGAAAAATGAATAACCAAGAGAGAAGAAAAGAAGAGCATTCACTCTTATTCATTGAGTTCAACCACTTTCAAGCAAGAAGAAGCCTTCAAGCATTCAAGATCCTTCAAGAGCATTAAAGATCAATCCTCCTTGAGCAATCAAAGAGGCTTTATCAAGTTGAAAGCATCACAACAACAAGCTTCAAAGAAATACCCGCTTTTTATTAGAAAGCTTTTATTGTCTTTACTTCAAACTATTATTTGTTGTAAGGGTTCTTGGTTAGCCTATTGCAACAATAAGGGAGGTTATTGGTGAGCCTTCAAAAATCAATTAGGTTCTTGATTAGCCCGCAAAACCAAGGAAGGTTGGTGGTGAGCCTTAAAACCATTTAGGTTCTTGGTTAGCTCGTAAATCCAAGTGAGGTTTTGACTTATGAGCCTTATGAAAACAAGTCAGGTTTTGATTAGTGAGCCCAGAAAACTAATCGGCTGTAATCAGTTTAGATTATAGTGAATTCCCAAGGGGATCTTGGGGAGTGGATGTAGGTGCATTGGATAGCACCGAACCACTATACTTCCTTGTATTTGTGATTGCTTGTCTCCTCTACTTACTTTTACTTTTATTGCTTTATATTTTCACTGCATATTTACTTAAGAGCAATTCATTTGCATTCATAGTACTTAGTTTAATTATTGAATTGGATCACACACTCTTGCATTTCATCAAATAATTTTTAGAGACCCAATTCACCCCACCTCTTGGATTGCTTACTGGGCAACAAGTGGTATCAAAGCCTTGTTCTCAGTTTATAGGTCTATCCGCCTTGAGTAAAGATCTATGGCAGCCCCTATTGGTACTAGTATAGTTGAGGGACAAGCCTCAAATAGACCTCCATTTTTTAATGGATCAAATTATACTTATTGAAAAACTAGAATGAGAATATACATGCATTCTATTGATTATAACTTGTAGAAGGTAGTTGATAAAGGTCCACATATTCCTTCGGTTGTGGTTAATGGTGTTTCCATCCCAAAGCTCGAAGAGGATTGGGATAAAAATGATATTAAATAATCAGAGATCAATGCAAAAGCAATGAACCTCCTCTATTATGCATTAGATCCTAGTGAATTCAATAGGATATCTACTTGCACATCTGCCAAGGAAATATGGGACACACTTGACGTTATCCATGAAGGTACTGATCAAGTAAAAAATATTTCGAATGGAACCTAATGAATCTATCACTGATATGTATACTAGATTTACAAATATTGTAAATGGAATGAGAAGCTTAGGAAAAGTAATGTCTAATACTGATCTTGTCAACAAAATCCTTAGGTCACTTCCAACATCGTGGGATCCAAAGGTGACCGCCATCCAAGAAGCTAAAGACATTGACAAGCTACCATTGGAGCAGCTGGTAAGATTGAACATGACTTATGAGCTAAATTTGAAGCAAAAATTTATGAACATGGATAAGAAGAAAAAGGGGATTGCATTCAAATCTACCATACAAGAAGAATCCTCAATTGATGAGTCCGAAGAAGAAGAAGAAGATGAAAGTGAAGAAGCACTCCTAGCAAGAAAATTTAGAAGGTTCATGAAGAGAAGAAAGTTCCCTTACAAGAAGAAGTTCCAATCAACTAAAGAAAAGGGAAAAGAGAAAGAAAAAGAAAAGGAAAAGAAAAAGGAGAAGGAAATACCTACATGCTTTGAGTGTAAGAAGCCAAGACACTATAAATTCGACTGTCCTCTCCTAAAGAAGTCAAGGAAGAAGCTAAGGAAGAAGGCAATGATGGCCATCTGGAGTGATAGTGAGGACTCCAGTTCAGAAGAAGAGCAGGCTATAATTGCAAACCTTTGTCTCATGGAACATCAAGAACAAGAAGAGGTAAATTTTGATAAAGAAATAGATTTTACTTTTGATAAATTAAGAAATGCTTTTGATGAACTAATGCATTATTATAAATTAATTTTATCTAAAAATAAAAAACTAAAAAAACATGCAAATAGTTTTTCTCATAAAAATAATTCTTTATTAAATGAAGTTAGTGATTTGAAAACAAAACTAGATATTTTAGAAGAGAAAAACAATGCTCTAACAATGGAAAATGAAATTTTAAAAAGATCCAAAACTATCATTTCAAATGGTGATCTTTTGAAGAAAAATAAGGATTTAGAATTGAAAAATAAAAAGTACAAAAATAAGCTTGATAAAATGAAATCTTTTGTTAAAAAATTTATCTATAGTTCAGAAAAACTAAATCTTTTTTTTAAATAGCCAAAGAGCAGTTTTTAACAAAGCAGGATTAGGTTATAGGCCCCAAAGACAACAAAGTATTTCAAAAACATTTTTGTACCCGCATCATCTAGCATAACATATTTTTCATGCAAAAAATAAGGTCATAAATATTTTTAATGTAATATGAGAAAAAATTAATTTTATGAAAAGGTTTGGATTCCAAAAGAAACCAATTTAAGTGCTAACCCCAAAGGACCCAAGTTGGCTTGGGTACTTATAAACAAAGCTTGATTTGTATTATAGGTGTGTTTTGCAACCAAGGAGACCAAAAGACTTTGGTATCTTGATAGTGGTTGCTCAAGGCACATGACGGGAGATGTGAAACAATTTACCTCTCTTGAAGCAATGAATGCAAGAAGTGTGACCTTCGAGGATAATGGTAAAGAAAAAATCATTGGTATTGGTAAGGTTCACATTACTTTTTTTACTTGTATTAGCAATGTACTCTTAGTTGAAGGTTTAAAGCATAATCTTTTAAGTATTAGTCAGTTTTGCGATAAAAATTTTCAAGTTATTTTTAAATCTTCTTATTGCATGATTGCTAGTCTGGATAAAAATGGAGTACAATTCATTGGAAAAAGGTATGGTAATATTTATTTGGTAGATTTAGATGATCTATCTTTGTCTAATGGAGAATGCCTAGTTGCAATGAATTCTACTAAAGATGAGGCTAGTTGGCTTTGGCATAGAAGATTAGGTCATGCTAGTATGTATTTACTTTCAAAACTTTGTAAAAAGGATTTAGTAAGAGATTTACCGGAACTTAGTTTTGAAAAAGATAGAGTTTGCCAAGCATGTCAATTTGGAAAACAAGTTAAAACTTTTTTCAAACCTAAAGGTTTTGTTACTACTAGTAGGCCACTAGAACTACTTCATATGGATCTCTTTAGACCAATTAGAACATCCAGTTTAGGAGGCAAGAGATATGGATTGGTTATAGTGGATGATTTTTCAAGATTTACTTGGGTTTTCTTTCTTGCACATAAAGATGAATCATTTTCTGCATTTGTAAAGTTTTACTGAAAAGTTTCAAATGAAAAAGGTATTTTAGTTATTTGCATACGTAGTGATCATGGTTTTGAATTTGAAAATCAAGATTTCAAAAGCTTTTGTAGTGAAAAAGGTATAGAACACAATTTTTCTGCACCTAGGATACCTCAACAGAATAGGGTAGTAGAAAGAAAAAAATATACTTTAAAAGAAATGGCATGCACTATGCTTTGTGAAAATAATTTGCCAAGATATTTTTGGGCTGCAGCTATTAATACTGCATTTTATATTTTAAATCGAGTTTTAATCTGCCCTATTTTGAAGAAAACTTCTTATGAACTTTGGAATCAAAGAAAACCAACTTTAAAATATTTTCTAGTTTTTGGTTTTCAATGTTTTATCTTAAATAATGGCAAAGATAATCTTGAAAAATTTGATGCCAAGTTTGATGAAGGTATCTTTTTAGGATACTCTACATCAAGCAGGGCATATAGAGTTTTTAACAAAAGAACCCTAGTTGTAGAGGAGTCTGTACATGTTATTTTTAAAGAGCCTACTAACAAATCTTCCAGAGAGAGGATACTTCTGATGCATGTGCAGGTACTGATAAGTTTCAAAAGTTGACATTGAATGATCAACCCTCTCAGCCAAGTGAAGAAGATCAAGACAAAAATGAGAAAGGTGAAGACACTCAAAGCACCAAGATCTACCTAAGGAGTGGAGGTTTGCTCATGGACATCCTAAGAAATTAATCCTATGTGATCCATCTAAAGGGATAAGAACTCAAGTCTCAATTAAAAATGAATGTGATTATATAGCTTTTGTTTCTTAAGTAGAGCCTAAATATTTTGAAGATGCTGAAAAAGATCCTAACTGGATAAATGCTATGCAAGATGAACTAATTTAGTTTGATAGAAATAATATTTGGACATTAATAGAAAGAATATCTAATGTTTCTATTATTGGAACTAAATGGTCATTTAAGAATAAGTTAGATGAAAATAGAATTATTGTTAGAAATAAAGCTAGGCTAGTTGCCAAAAGCTACAATCAGGAGGAAGGAATTGATTTTGATGAAACCTTTGCTCCTATTGCTAGACTTGAGGCAATTAGACTACTATTAGCATTTGCTTGTTTTATCAATTTCAAACTCTTTCAAATGGATGTTAAAAGTACTTTTCTAAATGGTTTTATAACATAAGAAGTTTTTGTTGAATAACTACCTAGTTTTGAAAATTATGTACATCCTGATCATGTTTTTAAATTGCACAATGCACTTTATGGTTTAAAGCAAGCACCCCGAGCATGATATGAAAGACTTAGCAAATTTCTGATTGAAAATGAATTCTCTAGAGGCCATGTTGATAAAATTTTGTTTCTAAGAAGGAAAGATGATGATTTATTAGTAGTGCAAATCTATGTTGATAATATTATTTTTGGTGCTACTAATGAAATTCTTTGTTAAGAGTTTGCTAAGCTAATGCTGGGTGAGTTCGAGATGAGTATGATGGAAGAACTTAATTTCTTTCTCGGACTCCAGATTAAGCAAACTAAAGATGGAATCTTCAACAACCAAGCTAAGTATATAAGAAAAAATATAAAGAAGTTTGGGATGGAGACTACTAAGTCAATAGGTACACATATGGGCCCCTCTTGTAAACTTGATAAAGATGAGCATGGTAAATCTGTAGATCAAAAATTATATAGAGGTATGATTGGCTCTTTATTGTACTTAATTGCAAGTAGACCAGATATAATGTTCAGTGTATATATGTGTGCTAGATATCAGTCTGAACCTAAGGAACCACATCTGTTGGCTGTTAAGCGCATTATTAGATATATATCTGGTATAACTGATATTGGCTTATGGTATTCTAGAGATTCATCTACTGAATTAATTGGATATTCTGATGCTGATTTTGCTAGATGTAAATTAGATAGAAAAAGTACTAGTAAAACTTGCCAATTTCTTGGAGTTAACTTGATCTCTTGGTTTAGCAAGAAACAAACTTTAGTTGCACTATCCATAGCTGAAGCTGAGTATATTGCAGCAGGAAGTTGTGCTCAAATCTTGTGTATTAAGCAATAACTAGAAGATTTTGGAATCAAGTTAACTAGTACACCTATAAAATGTGATAATACCAGTGCTATTTGCTTGACTAAAAATCCTGTTCAACATTCTAGAAGTAAACACATTGAAATTAGGCATCATTTTATTAGAGATCAGGTTAAAAATAATGATGTTGTACTTGAATTTATTTGTACTGAATTGCAATTAGCTGATATTTTGACTAAGCCTCTCCAAGAAGATCGATTTAGTATGATTAGAAGTGAACTCAGGATCATTAATCCTTTTGATTGAAAACCTTCCAATCTTTGACTCAAAATAGATCAAATTTGACATTAATCTTATTGTTAATTTCATTGAATTTCCAATGATTTTGATCAGCCTTTCATTCTCTTGACTTTCGGTGTTAAGTCGATGTGTCGACACATGCATGTGTCGACACCTGAATGTGTCGACACAGTCATAAGTCGACACATGAACGGCAGCAGACCGAGGTTAAGGGCAAACCGAAGTGTTTTTTCTTCCATTTTTCCTCCCCACTCGAGCCGACACATGCTCTAACTCTTTCCAAACTGTTCCTTCCCTCCAATCTTTGCTCAAACCTCTTTGATTCTTTGTCTTGGATGGTTTTTGGTCTGGATTGAGTGACATTCCCTCTCCCATTTCCGTTTTAAACCCTATAAACCCTAGGTTTCTTCTCCATTCTTATTCAAATCCCTATTATGAGGAATGGGACCTAGGAAATAGGTTGTCTGTCACCCTTGGCCATCCAATCAGGAAGAATAATGAAGAACCAGAGCTAGACATGAAGCTAGAGCTCCAGATCCACTTGTTCGACCACTATTCACTACTTCTAGTCGGATGAGCTCGAAGACGGTTGTCGGAGGATGCCATGTGGATTTCAGTTTTGTTGACCAGCAGCACTTCAGGATAGGTCAGTGGATTAGAGATGCTGGTCTAACATCATTCTATTATCTGAGTGAGAGATACTACCTAGGGCTCATACAAGAGTTCTACGGATCTTTAGCCCATGGGAGTGATGGCTGGATAGCTTAGGTCAGAGGCAGGGATATCCCCGTGACTTCAGAGATATTAAGCAGGGTATGGGATATTCTTATGATTGGTTCAGTTGTTGATAGTCTGATCGACAGAGTGAGTGGACTCCAGTGCATATTTGAGTCAGATATTTTGCTTGAGGGAGCCACTGTGCCTGCATCCCGTTTGTCTGTCGAGATGAGACTTCTGCATCATATTGTCACCGAGATTCTTCTACCGAAGACCAGCCATTTTGATTACATCACTGAGAGAGAGTTGCTCGTGATGGTCTCATTGGTTCAGCACACACCCATCTGCTTTTTGGTACTCATGATATATCAGATGACAGAGGCTTTGATGAGTCAGAGACTCTACTTACCCTATGGGATGGGGTTGACTCTGCTATTCAGGGAGTATGGTGTGAGTTTTAAGGATAAGCCCTTTCGAATGCTCCTATATACTGATGTCTATGACATCAGGTCTCTACGCCGAATGGGATATTAGCTGTTCAGAGGCCAGTGGAGATACTAAGTATCTAGTCAGGCCGATGACAGAGATGATGATGATGCTGCAGAGGAAGAGCATATACTTTCTGGTGAGGCAGGACCTACAGAGGCACCTCTTCCAGAGAATCAGCCAGAGCCAGCAGTGCAGCCAGAGTCTGCTTCTCAGTCTGAGCCTACATCTCAGCCTCAGCCAGTTCCGTCAGATGCTCCAGGAGTTTTAGAGAGTTTGATGGATAGAGTCAGTCGCATAAAGACATATATCTTGATTATTAGATAGCGACTTGACAGCTTTATTTTGGAGATGAGAGATAGCCATAGAGGTTTGAGTGATGGCATCTTTGCTATTTTATTTGCACTATCCAGACCTTCCTCTCAGAGTGTTCCAGATCTAGCTCCACCTGCTTCAGCACCAGTGATGGATGATAGTGATGATGGTGATGATGAGGATACTGACTCTGACAGTTTTGACTTTACAGACTTGATTTCAGAGCCAGCGGCAGAGGTGGCAGTAGACTTGCCTAGGAGTCCCATTCGTGATCCTTCCAGTTCATCCACTCAGACTCCTATTCTATCTACTCCACCATCTAGATCAGATGATCATACTCCTATACCTATTCTTTCACTTGTTGTTGATTCACCTGTTATTGATACCCCCATTATTGATACTCCTATTGGTATCGTTGACTCACCGATTATAGATACACCTCTTGATTCTTCAACTGATACACCTATCGTTGATATGCCTATCATTTCTTTAGCTGATACACCAATTTTTGACACACCCATAGTTGATACACCTACCCTTCATACATCCTCTCTTATCCAAGAGCTAGGTTTTTACACACCTGGCTTTCTTTATCTTGATTCTGGTCCATCATTTGATCATACACCACATCCGATAGTTGTAGAGACTATCGTTCCGATCTGCTCTATTTTTGCTGATGACATAGCCTCCACCTCTTCTACTTCAGCTAGAGGTAGGACATATGTTCGACGCAGAGGATGTGGTTGTCGTACTCCTTCATGACCGACCAGGACCTGTCTTCGTGATCTCAGATCGATGTGGCCCCGAGCTTGTTCTTTCACTGATACAGGATCGATTGAGATCGGATCTTTTGAGGATGAGGATGAGGATTAGGATACTTTTTATGATTAGTTAGTTTACTTTTCTGCACCTTTTTGTATGTTTTGATGTTCTCTTTATGTACAAATTTTGACATTATATGAAATCTTATGTCATACTACATGTTATGATCTCAAATGAATAAAATGCATTAACTTCCTTTAGTACTTCATTGTCTTTATTTATGAATGAATGGATAAATGAATTTTATATTGTACTTCAATGTTATATCTTGAATAACTTACTATTCTCTTCCTACCTTTTTAATGATAATAAAAAGGGGGAGTAATAAGACTAAAGATAAATGTGCGAGGAAATAATAAGAGTAATAGTATAAATGTGCTTGAAAATTTTATGTTTGAAAATTTTCATGTTTAATTTTTTTTTTTAATTTGAAAATTCTTTTGAGAATTCCTTGAGCTTAAATTAAAAATTCTTTACAAATTCATTAAGAAAGGGGGAGCAATAACTTCTTTGTATTGAAAATCATTTTTTGAATTAAATTTCATGTTTGAAAAGATGTTTACAATTTTACGAATCATCTATTCAAGGGGAGTCTCATCTATTACTGAATTTGTCTCTCCTAAGCATGTTTTCTTTTGAAGTATCATGATACATGAATTTATATCTTATATATCCTTAGCTCTGATATTCTTGACCATTATAATATTCTTACTCTGATACATCCTGTTAATATTGCAATTATTCTGATACACCTATTGTAATTAGCTCTTTGCACCTTGAAAAGTTTTTTTGAAAGCTTTTTATACAATTTATACCTAAAGGTTTTGTCATCATCAAAAAGGGAGAGATTGTTGACTCCATTATTGATTTTGATGATAAGCAAAATGTTTAAGTATAAGTTGAGTACTAATGATTTCTTTGAAGTATGTTTTTATAGAAAAAGGTGCTCATCAATTTGACAAATGTTGTTTAATTAAAGAAATCTAAATTTAGATGAAAGATCTGCTCAAAGAAGACTTCGATAGTGAAAAATTGCTTGAATGGATACTTGAGTTCAACACAGACTTGATTCAGCACAAGTTCAGCTGTTTATGTGAAAATCTTAGTGAAGTGTTGACTCAAAGTGTCGACACATGATACTAAGTGTCGATACATGACAGTGAAGTGTCGACGCAAGCCGGTATACAAAGAAAGTTTCAGATGGCATGGTTGAAGTGTCAACACATGGACTTGAAGTGTTGACTCAAAGTGTCGACACATGGATTAGCTCATTGCCTGAGATTTTTGGATCACAAAATTTGCTGAAAATGAAGATCTGGTGAAGTGTCGACACATGGATGCCAAGTGTCAACTCAAAGTGTCGACTCACCTGAAGAAGTATCAATACATCTGAGATTTCCAAAAAGCTATAATGAAGATTTTTGAACTAGGTGTCAACTCAAGAAGTTCAAGTATCGACCTGAAGTGTCGACTCACAGCCTGAAGTGTCGACACATGGAGTTCTAGGAACAGTAATGGCTTGTTTTTCAAACACAAAACTCATCCCTCTTAGCTCCCAACGGCTAGTTTTTCGTGTCTAACGGCTAGAAACCAGATTTGAAGCCTTGGAAAGGTATTTATATGATCCAAATCAAATCAAAATATATAATTATAAAGAGGATGAAAAAAGAATAACCAAGATAGAAGAAAAGAAGAGCATTCACTCATATTCATTGAGTTCAACCACTTTCAAGCAAGAAAAAGCCTTCAAGCATTCAAGAGCCTTCAAGAGCATTAAAGATCAATCCTTCTTGAGTAATCAAAGAGGCTTCATCAAGTTGAAAGCATCACAACAACAAGCTTCAAAGAGATCCTGCTTTTTATTAGAAAGCTTTTATTGTCTTTACTTTAAACTATTATTTGTTGTAAGGGTTCTTGGTTAGCCTATTGCAAAACCAAGGGAGGTTATTGGTGAGCCTTTGAAAACCAATTAGGTTCTTAGTTAGCCTACAAAACCAAGGGAGGTTGGTGGTGAGCCTCAAAATCATTTAGGTTTAGGGTTAGCTCGTAAAACCAAGTGAGGTTTTGACTTGTGAGCCTTATGAAAATAAGTTGGGTTTTGATTAGTGTGCCCGAAAAACTAATCGGCTATAATAGGTTGAGATTATAGTGAATTTCAAGAAAATCTTGGGGAGTGGATGTAGATGCATTGGATAACACCGAATCACTATACTTCCTTGTGTTTGTGATTGCTTGTCTCCTCTACTTGCTCTTACTTTTATTGCTTTATATTTTTGTTGCACATTTACTTAAGAGAAATTCATTTGCATTCATAGTACTTAGTTTAATTGTTGAATTGGATCACATACTCTTGCATTTCATCAAATAATTTTTAGAGACCCAATTCACCCTCCCTCGTGGGTTGCTTACTGGGCAACAGGAGACTTCTAGGAATCTATGGAATCTTCAAAGTTTGTCTCTTTGTTGAGAAGTCAATGATTGGAAGACTTTTTAGATGGTTGGAAGTGGAAGCTCTCAAATCAATGCTCTTAGCTTTTTC
Organism: Areca catechu; assembly: GCA_021397845.1. Lineage (NCBI taxonomy): Eukaryota > Viridiplantae > Streptophyta > Magnoliopsida > Arecales > Arecaceae > Areca > Areca catechu. Next base: position 149,952,769 of record CM038052.1, read on the forward strand.
TCTTTGTTCTTGACTTTCTCTTGATAAAACTTGGAATATCTGAGTTGTTATGGATCTTCAATTAGTTTTGTGAGCTTTAAATATATTTCTAGAATCAAAAGGACTATTTCTAGCCATTAGAGGATGAAATACAGTTATTAGGTTCAAATCTATATTATTCTAAACTTTTTGTAGAACTAGGCATTATGCTTTTTAGCAATCCTTGAGTCGATTTAGATTACTGTTGAGTCAACTCGGATTCCATGTAGGTTGGCTCAGTCTTTAAATAAGTAGACTCAATCTTAGTTCACTAAAAATAATATTTTTTCTTTCCACTATTAAGTTGGCTTAGATTATTGGGGTCAACTCAATTGCCATTCTATCAAAAAATAAGCCTTATATGAGCACTTTTGAGTCGACTTAGATACTTAGGATCGACTCAGTTGCCATCTAAGTCAGCTTAGTTGATATTTGGGTTGACTCAGTTGTCAGCATTCAAAATATCCTTATGTAATTTTCAGCTTTCTCTATCAAGTCGACTTGGTTTCCATTTGAGTCGACTCAGCAGCATGTCGACTGAAACTCTTTCAACCAAGTTGAGACTCTTTCATACTGTATGTCGACTGAAACTCTTTCTTCCAAGTTGAGATTCTTTCATACTAGGTCAAAACTTTGATCCTTTAAAAAATTTTTGATTTGACATCCCAATATATTGTTTCTACTTGAATTTCATTGGCTTTTCCTTTTCTTTGGATCTTAAAAACATATCTTTCACATCAAAAATTATTACTTTCAATCCTTTCTTTTCATACTTTAACATTTCCTGAAATATGAACTTATTCAATTTATTAATTAGATTATATACTCAAATATTTTGTTATTCATCAAAATCAATCCTTGGAGCCAACAAACTTGACTTCAAGCCATTGATCCACTAGCTAGCTTCCTTTATGTTGGGACTCTTCCCACTAATCGAAAAGAAGCTCGAAAGATATGACACCAGGCCTCTCGGTTCATCCTTTATGAAGACAATTTGTACAAAAGGTCCTTTTCTCTACCATTATTGAAGTGTTTGCAATCCTCAAAGGTCAAATATGCTCTATAAGAGGTCCACGAAGTGCTATGCGAAAACCACTTGGGGGGTAGGCCTTATTTTATAATATTATGAGACAAGAATATTATTAGCCCACCATACAACAAGATACTATGGACATGGTCAGGAAGTATGACGAGTGTCAATGATACTCTAATATGTAATGATAACAGGCTACCCCACTGGCTCCAATCAGTGGATCGTGGTCCTTTGTCCAATGAGGGATGGACATACTAGGTCCTTTTCCTTAAGCTTTGGGGTAGTGAAAGTTCCTACTTATGCCATAGACTACTTCACAAAGTAGGTGGAAGCTGAACCTCTAGCCAAAATTACAAAAGCTCGAGTAAAATATTTCATCTAGAAATCTATCATCTATTGTTTTGGCCTTCCAAGAGTTATCATCACAAATAATGGCTGACAATTCAATGACTTTAAACTAGCTAAATTTTGTAAGGGTTATTACGCACTGCTTTAACTTTGTTGGTCACCCCCAAGCTAATAGGGAGGTTTAGATTACTAATAAAACTCTTTTACATTGATTAAAGACTCAGCTTGATCGAGTAAAAGGGGTATGGCTTAACAAACTATACCATGTACTCTAGGCTTATTGGACCATGCTGAGAGTCCCAACGGGCAAAACTTCCTTCAACCTTACCTTCAAGATTGAGGCAGCGATCCCATTGGAGCTAGGCCTTCCTTCTCCTTGGATAAAGAATTTCAATGAAAATGGCAATTCAGTGTAGCTAAGGGCGAACCTGGACCAGTTATAGATGGTTTCGGGAATAGGTGGCTATGAGAATACAACCTATTGGTAGAGGGTCACTTGATATCACAATACACGGGTCTGAGATAAGTTCTTCCAAGTTGGAGACCTCATATTATGGCAAGAAAAAATATCTTAGCCAACCAACCATAGAAAGTTCTCTTTGAATTGAGAAGGCCCATACCTAGTGGAGGAAGTCATCTAGCCTTGGATATATCCCCTTACCCAACTAGATGGAATGCCCCAACTTCATCCCTAGAATTTAGAAAACCTCCAAATATAACTATCAATGATGCAATCTTCTTTACTTTTTAATAAAAGGATTTGTGATTGAGATGGCATGCATTTTTGTTAATCAGCAGGAAGTAGAATGTGTCTTTTATCAATATTTAATTGAACAGCTTTTGATCAGCTCTAGCTCTAAAATGACCTTTGATCAACCCGAGCCTTAATGGCCTACCAATGGCCCATAGATTATCATTTAATTTAATGTCCTTTGATCGGTCCTGGATCCAAAATGGCCTTTGATCGGCCTGAGCCTCAATGGCCTACCAAAGGCCCATAGAAGGCACCTTTGATCAATAGTTAATTCAATGGCCTATGTTGGCCCTGGCTCCAAACAAATTTTAATTGGCTCGAGCCTCAAATGGTCTACCAATAGCTCATGAAAGGTACCTTTGATTGGCATTTAATTCAATAGTCTTTGATTGGCCTTAACTCCAAAATGGCCTCTAATTGGCTCAAGCCTCAATGACCAACCAATGACTTGTAGAAGGTACCTTTGATTGATACTTAATTCAACAACCTTTGATCGACCCTAGCTCCAAAACAACCTTTAATTAGCTTAAACCTCAATGATCTACCAATGGTCCATAGAAGGTGACTTTGATATGTATTTAATTCAATGGCCTTTGATTAGCCTTGGCTCTAAAATGTTCTTTGATCACTTGAGCCTTAATGGCCTATAATGATCCATAAAAGGTACCTTCGATTGGCATTTAATTTAACAACCTTTGATCAGCCTGGCTCCAAAATGACCTTTGATTAGTCCAAGCTTCAATGGCCTACCAATGACTAGTAGAAGGCACCTTTGATTGACATTTAATTCAATAGCCTTTGATCAGCCTTGGCTCCAAAATGGCCTTTGATTGGCTAGAGCCTCAATGGCCTACCAATGGCCCATAGAAATCACCTTTAATTAGTGTTTAGTATTTAATCTAATGATCTCAGATTGACCCTAAAAGCTTTGGCAGCCTAAATTTGGTCATGGCTCAAAAATACCAAGAGTGGTTGCTATATATTTATTCTCTAGTAAATAATCAGCATCATGAACCTTCTCCTGGGTGCTGCATGAATTATTCCAAGGCTACACCATCGGAGCACCAATAGCTAACCAATAGGTCCCTCATCCTTGCTTAAGAAATTGAAGGTTATGTAGCAATGTCGATGAAGACCCTTGATCAGACAAGGGTGAGTGGTAATCGGTGCTCAGTCGAGACTGGCACAAGCAAAGGCTGTCGGTGGTTAGTGCCCTGTTAGGTCTAACTAGCCAGAGAAGATGCCAATTTCTTAGTGAATAAATGGATGGACAAAGGGATCATTCATTGGGCATGTGATCCTAAACCATGGAAGAATGCAAAAGGAAAGTATGCAATGAAAATGAAGAACATTAAATTATAGGATGAAAGGAAAAAAAATTTATTGATATTTCAAAAAGAGGTTGAAGGCTATTACAAATTTATCTACATGCAAGTATACAAGCTATTTACAAAACATATAGAATAAAACATGCTTCAGGCAGTCGATGGAGGAGGATCCACATCACCTAAAGCACTAGCAGCATCTTCGGCCCCAAAAGTGGATTCATCATCTGATTCCTCTAACTCCACATCAAGGAATGTCAAATTGAGGCCCGAAAAGTATATCACCACTTTGACCGAACCTTACTTTTACTGATGAGGTAGGTCATCGTGGCATACTTCATTTGATCATTATGGCATTCTTTAGTGACATTATAAGCCACTATGCCTTCCTTGCAGCCATCGCCACCCACACCTTAGCCTTGGATAATTTGTGATGCACATCAATAAGTGCACCACTTAGCTCCTCTTTCTCCTTTGCCTATAGCCATTTTTTCTTCTCTGAGGTGAGCGCCTGATTTAGATGCTCAACCTCAGCCTTGGGGGAGGACTTGGCAGCCTTGGTGGTGCCAACTTGTGCTTGAAGCACCATCACCTTCTTCTGTAGCTCTCCAACATGGCCCCATAGCTCAAAATAATCATTGACATAGTGGGCTATCTACAACGGAGAGAGCATCAGCAAATGACTAAAGTAAATTGAACTGCAACCCGAGGCAAGCAAAGATCATTACTTAGAGATAAGTTTGAACCACCCCTTGTTGGAGGTGAATGGGCTACTTCCTGATACGCTTCTTTGCATCATCAGGGAGGAAAATATTTTTGAGTAACTCCCAAGCATTATGCCAGTCATCTATGGTGGTGCATTTACAATTGGGCAGTAGGAGAGAGACTTGCCTCTCCGAACCCTCAGATTGGGGGGGCAAGTGATGAAATCCCCATCATAGAAGATGATGCCTCGATCTTGGGGGTAGGTGTCAGTGGCTACCTCACAATAGTAGTATCTAGTGGAGCATCCAAGGGCATAGTGATTACTACCCCCTCAACCTCGGGGTAGCCTAGCCTTGTCCTTAGGGGTAGCTCCAGCAGGTGGGTGTTGGTGGGTGTTAAATTGGACCTTCTTCTACTTTAGTAACAAAGCAACCTTGATAGTTGGCCTGGACATTGCATCCACTTCATCTCTTATAGTATCAAGGGGTCCATATCTAGAAAAAGAAATCTTTGTTAGAAGTGCAGAAATAATAATCTTGTAAAGAGTAGAAAGGCAAGTGTTGGAACCCTTTCTCCTACCTCTCGATCATGCCTGGCTTATGCCCACATCAAAGAGGGTCTTGTCAAATAGTCGAACCCTCAGCACAGGGACTTTGAAGTAGAGAAAGGCTTCATACTATGCTTCCTCCTCCTCACTTAAGCTGGGGGCTCGGATTGCTGGACATCGAGGGACCCCCCATGATTCAAATTCCCAGTCCCCTAATAGGTGCTTCACAAAAAAGGACTTCTTCTAGTGATGAATAAAGAAAAGAGTGTCATGGATAAGAGGGTCGACCCCAACTTCCTTCGAGGGTAGATATACCACCACCAAAAGGTGTGAGGGTGCTTTCCAAAGTTGAAGAAAGTTTGAAAAAAATTGTGGTCAGCTCAGTACCCACTAAATAAAGTTACATATGTACCAGCAAGAGTTCAATACAACTGCACATGGGGATATTCCAAAAAATTAAAGAAGTTTGGTAAAGAAATAAAAAAGGTATAACCGAACCCCGGCCCAAAGGTACTCTTCATAAAGAGTGTGTAGCCAGAGAGAGGACTGCAGACTCAGTCAGTAGCCAGTGAGACTTCATGCCTGATCTCAAGTGGGATCTGGTTCTAATGTTAAAGCCAGTCTAGGTCAACTTCCTTGAGTTCAGACTGGAAGTCACTCAAAGGAAACTCCTCCAAGTTTGAATCCTTGGGCTCTGGGAGAATCGCCAAAGCTTTGATCAAAGTAGGAACTTCGACCAGATCCTGCTTCGAAGGCCAAGAACTAGCCAAATCAAAAGATCCATTCATTTTTAAAAATCAAATGAAAATTAGCAAAAATCAAGAAAATCAATGCAAAATAAAAGACTCTTTGCAATTGAACTCTGCAAGTTCTTTTGTAGACTAAGAAAAAAAAGAAAAAAAGAGAGAGAAAATACTATCAAGGAGAAAAGAGAGAGGAGGAGAAAAAGAGAGATAACTAGGGACTACGGAACACCTAACAAAGGTAGAGATGGTCATCAGAAAAGATGATTGATAGAGAGATAGGCCTTCAGGAGGAGGAAGGTGGAAGAAGAAAGCGGCAGAGAAAGTAAAATGGCAAGAATGAATTAGGTCTCTACTATTTATAAATTCACTTAATAGCCTAGATATGATGGTAAGTAGATCACCCTGTTGGATGTCTGACATGTAGTAAGTGGAGAATGGCCAAAGCCATACTCTCATAGATCATGAGCCGGCATGCATCCAAAGGCAATGATTCCAATGCCTCATCTTCTACAGGAGAAGGTGGCTAGTACAATCTCATGCACCATGCCTTCCTCAACTATTGTAAAGTATCTAAGATAATCCCTTTGCTTTTTGTGAAGCTCATGATAAGATGCCTTCTTAAGCACCAAACCTAATTAATGGTGCCACCCTCATCTTGCTGTGCCTTAGCTGAAGTATCCCTGAGTCCACTTGATGAAAAGACTGAGGGTAGACCCACAAAACTTAAGAATGGGCTAGAGTCTAAATCTAACATTAGAATTTAAGTCCTTTAAGACTATTCCAAAGTACATGACACATTGAAAGAAGCAGAGAATTTTATTCATTCATCACTTAGAGAACTGTACAAAACAAAACAATGGAAATATGAAGACTACAATGATTACAACCTAACAAATACCTAAATATTGTCAACATCCTTACTCTCGACCTTGGCTAGCATAGAAGGTATCTAGGGTATGCAAGATCACTAAGATAAGAATCTATAGTAGGCCCACTTCGGCTGATAGGAAGATATGTACTTCTAGAGCCTTGCATTTCTAGAATCCTCTCTAGTAAGCCTTCCTCTCAACATGACTAAGTTGAGTATCAATGGCACCTAGGTGTGCCTCGGCCAATGATAGCTTGCTTCACAGCATCATAACGTCTTGGTCGCTGGTATTGGCATCATGCTTTAGCCTCTTAATAGTATTCTCCATGGCCCTCTATTGACCATTTAGGATCACAATCTCCCTTGTCTTTGTGACACAAAGATTATGGTCCCATGCCCTTTTTATAGCATTCCTCCTTCTTTCCTCTTTTAGTGATTGGTGAAGGAATTAAGCTTCAACCAAGGCCTCATTTTAGGCCTATTCCACTTGCTGGACCCTTCCCTGGACTTGGTGTAAGGGTCCCTTATTGCACAGCCAATTGCATGACTGGTGGTGTTCATCCCATAACCATCTATTCTCTTCCTTAGCCAGCGTGAGTTCATCCCACAACCCATGAATCCTGGCATGGGAATCCTCCCTCATGTCTGCAAGCTCAGAGTGAAAGATCTCTTTCAAATTAGTGATTTCCACCCATGCTTCCTCGATTGTTTTAATCTCTTGCTCATGAGCTTCGATCATTCACTTGCACATCGACACAATGCTACTCCGTGGCCTCTTTGAACTTCTTATTCGAGCATATGGCTTCCTTATCACGGAGTTGTGACGTGCCTTCATCTGTTGGAATGCCTGTTCTACTTTCGATGCTTGCTCTTTAGCCTTATAGACCAGCATTTTAATGGAACTGACCTTTTCTTTAATTGCTGCAATCTTCTTCTCCCCAGCCTCAACCAACTCCATGAAGAAATTAAGATGTCACCCTAACTACATGATGAATCACCATCAGTAGGGTATTGAGGCAAGATACTTGAAAAGAAGGGAATGCATTATCATACTTGGATGACCAATTCAAAAATCCCGCACCTTAAGGTATCAAGATCAGCCTCTCACATCTTTAGAGTATCAGCAGGCAAGATAAGAGACAATACCAAATCCTCGTCTGACTTGAGACCCTCAGCAAAGCTTGAAGTAGGTGACTCTGAAGTACACACCTTTAGTTCTTGTTACTTCGGTGGTGATTCTACGAGTTGATTGAGCATTAACTCAGGTGGGATGTCTAATCTTTGAAGCTTCTTTGCCACCCTCTAAAGCTCCCTTAATTCAATTGGATCCATCTAAAAGTGAACTATGGTACTAAGAACCCATCAAAAACTTGTTGGAAATTGCCTTGGTCACCAAAAATCACCTCTTAGTGGCATGAGTCTTTTCCACCAAAGCTAAAATGATGCCAAGAAAGGATGCCTTGGGCTCCCTATTTAAAGAGGGGCTAGTCATAAATTCCTCCCTTCCTCTAGGAATGCCATAAATGCACCATGTGGCAACCTTTCATTTGCTAACTCATCATAACTCTGGGTCAATGCTGGGATCCCTCGGATAAGCAACTAGATCTACTCCTCAACCCGAGACTCTTTGTGCTCAAGCTAAGGAGTGGGGGGCAAATGATGTGGGGGCTAACTCCCCACCCTTGAGATCTTAGAGTCAGCAAGTCAGGCTTCATCTTTGAATAACTTCGCATAACCATAAAGACCAATATAGATAATTTGGCTAAGGCAAAAAAATATATGAAAAAATTAAACTTATGGGATGAACCAATTCCATCATTACCCCACTCACCTATGGCCCCATTCCCTAGTGCCCTAGAATCATCTATGACTTTTAATGGGATGTGAGAACAAATTGATGCAATTATGGAATTGGTAGAGACTTTCTAAGAACCATAAATGCATGATTCAATAGAGGAAGTCACCTCCACAATTCTTTTCCAGGATGTGTTAGATCCCTGTATGGCTTAACTCAGGATGGATAATTTTAATATAGATGGTATCCCTCATAAGTAAATAATTCAATACAAATATCCTACTTTAAAACCACCCCAACTTTTGATTGATGAACAACAAGCACCATCACCTAGCCCACTAATAGCCTCTTTATTAGAATTACCACCCAATATAGAACTAAAGCCATTTCTTGATGCACCCATTAAAACTTTTCTAGTGAACCTTACCTAGGAAGCCCTACTCATTGGTGTTCTAAAAGTACATAAAGAAGCTATCAGGTAGAATATTATTGAAATGAGGGATCATGACCTTAAAAATTTTATAATTGATTTATCTATATTCCACACAAATTTTAAGAACTACCTCCAAAACCTTTTCATGATATTAAAACAATGTATGGAGATAGGTCCAATATTAATCTAAAAAAGGTACCTAAATTTAAAATGGAAAGGGACATTAACCAAACACATCATGCCCGAGAAGGGGAGTAGGATAAAACAACCCATAATTGAAGAAATTTTTAAACTACCGCCTCCAATTATAGCCCAACAAGCACAATCCCTTCCTAGTTATCATATAAAGTATAACAATATTTTTAAATCCTAGAATAACATGCTTGCCTAGTATACTTTATTGACTTGGGCTAATCATCATAGAGTATTCTATGAATAATTTTCTACTATGATGACAAGGCCTCCTGATTGGCACTATCCTTTTGATGTTATGAGGAACATAATAAAGTCAATTATCTATTGACTCCCTCATAACGTTCGGCTGAAGACGTTAAACTTAGCGCTGGTTGGGAGGCAATCCAAAAATCCCATCTTTTTAGAATAATTACAGGAACTTAGAAGGAAGTACAAAAGCCCACTACTTCATGAAGCTTTCTTCAACTCTCAAAGCACATTCACTCCAGGTGTACTCTTTCTTATTCTTTTTTACATATTGTACCATTTATTTTTCTTCTCCATTGAGGACAATGTCGATTAAGTTGGGGGAGAATAACTATTCTAATTAAGTCCTCAAATATGACCAGAAGTAATTAGTTTTGTATCCAAATTTTGTCTCAATTTGAAGTTAATTAGGCACCCTAAAAATGATTGATTAATGGCCTAGATAATTTTAGAAATACTAACGAAAAAATCATTAAGAAAACCCAAAAAATGGTAGGGTATTAGCCAAGTAAATTTTGGGAGTGATTCCAGAACACTATCCCTTCTTATCTCAGTAAAGAATGTTACCCAGTTGGCCAACCCAAGAGGGGGGTGAATTGGGTTTGAAAAAACTTTAGCAAGTATGTGCCTTTTGAAAACTTTGTATGATGAGTGAAGTAGATAGAGTATTGCAAGCGGAAGTAAATAAGTATGCAAAAGCAAGAGCAAACACAAACACTAAAAGATTTAGAGTGGTTTGGAGCAACCTAGCTCCTACGTCTACTATCTAAGGTGCACTCTTGGGATTTCCACTATATTCACCCCGAATATAGCCGAATTATTTTCCTACAGGGTCACAATCCAAAATCCAATACAAAGTTAGTTTCTCGGGCTCACTAACAATCCAACTTAGTTTTCAAGGCTAACCAATAATCCAAAATCAACTGATAAGCTATAGCCACCTGTTGTACTTATAACAACTCAAAAATAGAGTTAACATAATAAGCAACACTAAAACAAACCTAAAGTTGTTGAATGGTTGCAGTTGAAGCTCTTAATGAGGCCTTCTTGAATGCTTCTTCAAAGCTCTTCAAGGCTCTCTTAAATCTTCATAAATAAACCCAAGAAGTTGGTTGGAAGTTGTTGGAGAACTTGAGTTTTCACTTGAAAGCTCTTGGAATATTCAAAACTCTTATTAAAGTTCCATTAAAGTTCTTTTTCCTTGCCTTAAATCCTTCATTTATAGCTTCTTGAAGTGTTCCCAGGTGAATATAGCCATTAGAATTACTTGGGAGTCAAAAACTAGCTATTGGAAGGCTTTAGAATCAAGAAATACAAATTCTGGAACAAGCTGTTACTGTTGACATTCTGGAATTTAAGTCGATTCGCAGAGATCGAGTCGACTTGGATTGATAGTGAAGAAATTCTGCAATCTATGAGAGTCGGCTCAATTGACTGAAATCTCAGAAGCTACATTCTGTCACTCTATGAGAGTCGGCTTGGATCTTCCTTGAGTCGGCTCGAATGTTGTATATCAGAAAATTTTTGTTTCGTGCCAAGAAATGTATCAGCTCTAATATTGGAGTCGGCTCGAGTGAAACTTCTCCAAATGCTTCCAAACAGCTTCAAACTTCTTCCAAACATCTTTTAAACTACTTCTAAACCTATTCTAAGTATTTAAACTTAAAATTACATAAATTTGGCCCTTTTTCATGAATATATAATTGAATTACTTAGGACTCTTAAATGATTGAAATATACATGAAACTTTTTCTTGAATACATTGATACATTCTAATGATCTTGAGAAATATAGGATTGATGATTGTCGATTAGAAACATCCTACAAAACATTTTAAACATTTGAAAAGTATATGTATCAAATGCATGATCCAATATTTTGTAATCATCAAAATCATTCCAGGGGTTAACAATCTCCCTCTTTTTGATAATGAAAAAACACTAGATATGGAAAGACTAAGTACCTTTACATTTTCAACTGTATCAGAGTAAATGATAGTTGTATCAGAGTAAATGAGTTTAGAATGTGCTATATAGTGTATCAAGCAATGCAAATTATGATCTAGTGTAGGAGTTCATTTTACAATTTGACTAAAGTATCAGAGCTGTTGAACATTCATTTTATAAATTGACTGAAGTATCAGAGCTTTGCATAAGAGTTCATTTTACAAGTTAACTGAAGTATCAGAGCTTTACAAGTTAAGTATCAGGATTGTTGAGCATTTTAGCTAATTTTTAAAAAAATTTTGAGAGTCTTTGATGAAATATTCTCCCCTTTGCTCAAATACATTGCGCATATAATTTCACATGTAATTTTCATATTTTTCTCATTTTTTTCATAGATTACATAATATTATCATCATTTTCCATGCATCACATATTTCTTTTCCTTTTTGTCATCAACAAAAAGTGTAAATGCACCCCCTTACTATAGAACTCAAAATTATCACATTTAGAGAGAAAAACAAGAAGTGAAATTTGATTGTCATAAAAAGTGAAATTTCATTTCAATACATGTAATAGAATGACATATATGAAATATAACATAAACAAGACATCTATGAGGCTAGTCCTCATCAGATGGAAGATCTAATACAACAGAAGCCATACCCTATGTGTAGAGGTCTAGGAGTCTGACGAGTCATGTTGCTAGTCCTAAGAGAAGGACTAGCTCTAGGGGCTCTAGATCTATGATACTATCTAGGTGTAGGTTTGGCTTTAGTAGGTGCTGGTGGGGGAGGAGTACGCTCTGGCTCAGAAGCTGAGATCAACGGAGTCCTTTGATCAGTCAAAGCATTAGATAATGCAAGAGTGCTGGTGCCAGAAAGGATCTGAGTAGCAGGTGTATCAAGGATGCTCTGCTCTAGTTACCCTGCCTCTACCGTAGGTGTGTCCATGACATACTCATCAACCTGCTGATCCAAAGTATGGAAATCTTGTCCATCATCTGGTGGTGAAGGAGGTGATCTAGAGGGTCCAGCTGAGGTAGTATGATGTAGAGTTGCTAAAATCTGACTGAATCTGTCTCTCACCTCAGTCTACAGTAGATCTATCCTGGAATGTACCTCTTCCTGAACAGTCTAAAGGTCTGATCTAAGGATAGAAATATCATCTCGAAGTACCCTCAAGTGCTCAGAATCCTGTTGCCCACCAGTGCTGGGCTCAAAAAAAACTGATGGAGGTGTGGTAGGTGCTGGCTCTGAGGGTCTAGCCTCATCATTCGGCTCGTCCTCATCATCAGTCTGCTCAGCGATATCTGTATCAACTCGAATATCATCCTCCTCATCATCATCAGAATGAGCTACTCTCTGTCTAGATACCTTCTTTATCCATACTCCTTTAACTCTGTGGTATCCCATCCTGTGAAGTGACTTCTCTAAATATCTATCAGTGTGTTGCCCAGTTGGCTACTCAAGAGGGGGGTGAATTGGGTCTTTTAAAAATTGAAGGCAAGTAATGTGCAATTCAAAATCCTTTGCAAGTGGTAGGTGCTGTGATAGAATTATAAAATGTAGAAGCTAAACAGAGTCAAGAAAGCACAACACAAACACACCAAATATATAGTGGTTCGGAGCAACCCAGCTCCTACGTCCACTACCCAAGATACTACTTGGGATTTCCACTATATTCATACCCGAATACAGTAGGATTGTTTTACAGGATCACAATCCAAAACCTCTACACTTTGGTTTTACGAGATCACCAAAGAAAACCCAACACCCTTTGGTTTTAACAGGCTCACGAAAGAAACCCAACTTGGTTTTCACAGGATCACCAAGAACCTAACCCTTGGTTTTAACAAGGCTCACCAAGAACCTATTTGGTTTTTCAATCAGACTCACCAATAACCCAACAATTCAAAAATTGAATTGAAAATAAATGCAACAAGAATGACAAACTCAATTTGTCGGATAGTTACTGGTGCAGCTTGTTGGAAGTCCACTTGAATGCACTTGAATAGACTTTAATTACTTCAATGGCTTCTTTCCAAAGTTACTTCAAGCTTCAGATTGGAGTTGGTGAAGACTTGAAAGCTTGACTTGAATGCTCTTATGCTCTTTTGCTGTTGGTAGGTAGGATATTCAATGAAGCTCTCTTTTCTTTGAAGAACTCTCTAATTCATTGCTTCAAGGAAGTTCAAATCCTATAAATTTAAAGTCTTCCATCATCCTAAGGCAGTTCTAGTCATTGTAGACCATTGGAAAATGATTTGTGATCATTGGAGCACCTTTTAGCATTCAAAAACAAATTTTGGAACTAGCCGTTGAATACCTGGAAATGACATTCGAGTCGAATTGGATTCCTTCGAGTTGGCTTGGATTCCTTCGAGTCGGCTTGGATCCTTCGAGTCGGCTTGGATCCTTCGAGTCGATGGATCGAGTAACCAAATCTTCAATGCAGTCGGCTCGTTGTCTTAGGGTACAAAACATCACTCTGGATGAGTCGACTCTTGATAGCTCGGGTCAGCTCGAACTTCTTTCTTTGAAAAACTTGAACTTAAGGAGTCGACTCTTTTCAGCTCGGGTTGGCTCTTCTTCTCGGTTTGAAAAGCCTTACTCTGGAAGAGTCGGCTTGGTGTAGTTCGGGTTGGCTAGCATTCTCAGGCTTTTAGAATTAGGTCTGGCAGAGTTGGCTCTTTTTGGTTCGGGTCGGCTCGCTTGGCTATTCTCAGAAATCTTCAAAAAATGGACTCTGGAGGAGTCGGTTCGGACTGATTCCAGTCGACTCGGATTTATTGGAGTCGGCTCGCTTTCCATCGAGTCGGCTTGGATTGTTGCATTCCAGAATCCTTGCTTCATGCCAGTAAGCAGAGTCGGCTCTTTATCACTTGGGGTCGGCTCGAGTATCTTCTTCAGAATTTTTACAATTGAACTTAAAGAAAACTCTCACCAACTCTTTTACAATTTTACACAAACCAACTCAAACTAAAATTCAAGGCACACACACACTCATAGAAGTAACCCTTTTAATTGATTTTTCTTAGCATTTTTTATTGGGTTCTTCTTTACAAAAATATTTACAACATAACTCAACCAAGAAAATAGAAGTATAGGAGTTGAAGTTTGAACATGTTATTCATCCTACAAAAACTTGTCAAATACTTGAAGAGTTGTTAGAAATAAATGTACATGCTCCAATGTTTGGTTATCATCAAAATCACTTATAGGGTCAACAATCTTCTCCTTTTTGATGATGACAAAATGCTGGGCATGAAAAATTCTTTACACTTTGCATATATAATAGTATTTGAGAATTAAAAATTACATGTATCAGAGCTAATGGAATTAGTAAATAAGTATCAGAGCTCAAGAGATGATATCATAGTATATCATCAAAGTATTGAACTTCTCATGCTTCATGATATTATAATTAGCACAAAACATGGAGTATCAGAGTTCCAAAAAGAAATTGATAGAATTATCATTAATTTGTAAATCAGAGCATGCAATAGTAATCAGAGCATTAAGATAATAATTAGAGAAATATTATTCCAAGAGAATCTCCCTCTTTCTCTAGATTTTAAAGTAGTTTAAGCAGTGCTATCATTTTTGTGCTCCCCCTTTTTCACTGTTTTTATGCACTTTAAGATTAGTTGGTAGGAAGCTCAACATATATACTAATTTTCCATTCTTTTCATATTTCTCCCATCTATCTTTTCACATTTTTTATAACTCTCATTTTTCATAATTCTCCTCCTTTTTGTCAATCAATCAAAAAGGTGATTTCAAATAAAGCTCAGATTTTAAAATAAATTGAGAAAGTTTTTAATATTTGTTTGAGATAATTTCACATTCTCAACTTGGAAATTATAATCAAAATTCCATTATAGTTGTATTATAATAAGTGCAAAGTTTGAATCATTGTACACGACAGTAAAGAAAATTAAAAGATACTTCATTAATAAGATTTTCATACAAGTTCAAAATGGAAGTACATTCATATTACAGAATCTAAAAAGTATAACATTGATAAATTCAAAAACAACCAAAAGACTAACTAAAAGATCTATTCTTCTTCTTCTTCATTAGAAGAAGAGGAGCCTACCTCGATAACTCTATTAGAGGTCTTAGTTTTCAGGGGTTTAAACCTTAAATCTCTGAATCTAGTTCTAACAGGGGCTCTAAGAACTTTAGTCTTCTTGGTTTTGGGTTCTTTCTTGGTCTTAGTAGGTTTAGGTGGATCAGATAAAGGAACAGGAGCAGGAATGTCAAGTGATTCCTTGATGATCTGTTCAGGAGCATCTTCAGTGAGAACAGTTTCTTTTTGTGATTGCAGTATGATGCTTCTGATCTCTTCCTTGAAGTCCTCCATTTCCTTATCCACTTTTTGATAGTGAAGCTCTTGTTCAGATTTTAATTTCTATAATCTAATGTCAACTGACTTTTTGATTTCCTCAATTGTAGAATCCATATGATCAGTCAAAGAGTTGGAGATAGTTTCCATCTTTTGAAGTATCAGATTTTTTAGGTCAGATGGAGTAACCATTATTTCTTCAGTCCTTTCTTCATCAGCAGCTTCATCTTCTTTAGAAATGGTAGCAGCAACCTAACTAGGCATTTTCTTTATCCATTCTCCTTCTTGCAACTTGTATCCCATTCTTTTTAGTGAATTGAAGGAGTAGATATCAAAGTGGTGTAAAGGATTGCCTATTTCATTTGATAAGTCAATTCATGCTTCTTCAAATAACAAAGTGAAGACCATAGCGTAGGGTAGACTGGCTTTGACTTTTCTTGCTACTTCAGTCATTTGGATCATCATTATGTAAGGAAGGTTGAGAGGCTTTTCTTCAATTAAGTGTCCCATAACTATCATATCCTTCTCACTGACCAAATCAAATCAGCCAGTTCTTGGAAGAAATATCCTGCTGATCATATTGTGTAGCAGCCTCATTTCCTTCGATAGTAGATTGGCTTGTACATGTTGGACTGTGCTCACATCTTCTTTCTTTAAAATTAATTTTAGAATGTGTTCCTTGTCCAGTAGAAGAAGCTCAGTAGCACCGTTCGTTAGCATTTGTAGCAATCTGCCCAATCTTTCTTCATCTACTATAACTATCTTCCCCTTGACTGTAGTTCCAAATGAAATTCTTTAATGATAATGTTTTCATAAAACATCCATACCAGTGATGGGTAGGTCAATGTATCCAAAGAACAGAAATGCTTCCACCCTTGACTCTCTATCCAGTTTCCGATTTTGATTCCCATTTCTTCTAGGAATGCAAAGTCGATCCTTCTTCCGCAAGTGACAGGATGATTGATCATTGAGACATGCTATCTGGGAGGGGGAGTTTCTTCATCTTGCTGGACTGGAGCAAACCTTTTTCTCTTTTCCCCTCTTCCTTTTGCATCTATACTCCGAATGCTTGATTCACCAATTTGAGGAACCTTCTTCGCAAATCTTCGAGGAGCCATTGCAGAGGGATTAAAGAATTTTAGGCTCTAGGGAGTGATTTTTGGGAGAATGGTAAAGCTTCCGAGGGAAGTGGAGTGAGTTCAAAGTAATGTAAAAGAGTGAAGTACTTAGAAAAGGCAGTTCAGAACTTCCTAAATAGCGATTTTTTGACTTTCGAGTTGGCTCGCTCAGCCCTAAAAATATCCGAGTTAGCTCGACTAGAGGGAACTCAGAACAATCAGAACATCTAGTAGGCTAAGCAAAGACTTAGTCAGCTCGACCAGAGAAAGAGTACGAGACTCAGATATTTGAGTCGGCTCGACCAGAGCAAAATTGCTCGAGTCGACTCAAATAGAAACTTTTCACATGAAATCAAATGGTCTAGAGATTGAATTCGATATACTGAATAATTCAAGGAAAATTGTTCAAAAAATCATGAGTAATTGTAGGAGGTTTTCTAGATAAATTTTCCTTAGTTCTTGAAGGAAATAGGTTTACTAAGTCTAGAAAGGATAACATAGCCCTAATTCTCCTCTAAGCAACTCAAATCTATCCTGAATTAGTGGCTTGGTAAAGATGTCAGCTAGTTATTTTTCTGTTGGGATAAATTCTAGTTCTATGTCACCATTCAAAACATAGTCTCTAATGAAATGGTGTCTAATCTTTATGTGCTTAGTCCTAGAATGCTGAATAAGATTTTTAGATAAATTTATAGAACTTGTATTATCATACTTAATAGGAATTTTGCATTAAGAAATACCAAAATCTTCTAGTTATTGTTTAATCCACAACACTTGCGCACAACAACTCCCTGCAGCAATATACTCTGCTTTAGTAATAGAAAGTGCTACTAAGTTTTGTTTCTTACAATACCATGAGATTAAATTCAACCCTAGAAACTAATAAGTACCACTTGTGTTTTTTTATCTACTTTACAACCAGCATAATCAGCATAAGAAAATCTGATTAAATTTAAAGATGATTTTTTTGAAAGCCAAAGACCCAGATTACTTGTACCTTTCAAGTATTTTAATATTCTTTTAACATCAAGCATATGTATTTCTTTGGGATTACATTGAAATCTAGCACATACACATACACTATACAAGATATCTGGTCTACTTGTAATCAAATATAATAAAGATCCGATCATACCTCGATATAGCTTTTGGTCAACATTGGATCCACTTTCATCTATGTCCAATTTGCAGGTTGGGCTCATGGGTGTGTTCATTTGTTTGCTCATCTCTATACCAAACTTCTTGATGATTTCTTTGATGTATTTGGATTGGTTAATGAAGATCCCTTCCTTTGACTATTTTACTTGAAGTCCGAGGAAGTAAATCAATTCACCCATTAGGCTCATTTCAAATTCTCCATGCATTAGCTTAGCAAATTCTTCACAAAAACTTTCATTAGTTGCACCAAAAATAATATCATCAACATAAATTTGTACAACTAATATATCATTATTTTTCTTTTAATGAAAAGAGTTTTATCAACATTTTCTCTTGAAAAATCATTTTCAATTAAAAAAGTGCTAAGTCTATCATACCAGGCTCTAGGAGCTTGTTTCAAACCATATAAAGCTTTATTGAGTTTAAACACATGGTTTGGAAAACATGATTTTCATAACCTGGTGGTTGTTCTACAAAAACTTGTTCGGCGATAAAACCATTTAAAAATGCACTTTTCATATCCATTTAAAAATGTTTGAAATTCATGTAGTAAGTAAATGCAAGAAGTAATCTAATGGCTTCTAATCTTGCTACAGGTGCATAAGTTTCATCAAAATCTATACCTTCTTCTTGACTATATCCCTTAGCCACTAATCTAGTTTGTTTCTAATGACATTTCCTTGTTCATCTAATTTGTTCCTATAGACCCATTTGGTTTCTATAATTGGGTGGTCTTTAGGTCTATCAACTAGTGTCCAAACCTTGTTTCTTTCAAACTGGTTTAGTTCTTCATGCATGGCTAACATCCAGTTTGGGTCATTTTCTGCTTCTTCTAAGGTGTGAGGCTCTATTTGAGATACAAAGGCTAGGTAATCATGTGTAGTCCTATGTGAAGATCTAGTCCTTATACCTTGAAAAGGATCCTAATAATTAATTTTTTAGGATGGGAAGTAGCGTACCTCCATTCAGTTGGTAGATCGGTATGATCCTTACTTACCGTTTCTTCTCCTTCTTCAATTGGTCTTTCTTGATTCATGTCTTCTATTTCCTTTTAAATGATACCTACATCATTATCAATACACTCATCTTTTCTAGATGGTGATGGGTTAGTTTCATCAAAATGACATGCATCGACTCTTCAACAGTAAGAGTCCTTTTATTAAAAACCCTATATGCTTTGCTATGTAATGAATAACCATGGAAAATAGCTTCATCAGATTTAGCATCAAACTTTTCTAGATTATCCTTACCATTGTTGAGTACAAAGCATTTGCATCCAAACACATGAAAATAATTTATATTGGGTTTTTTTCATTCCAAAGTTTATAGGGAGTTTTCTTCAAAATAGGACGGATCAAAACACGGTTTAAAAAATAACATGCAGTGTTCACCGCTTTTGCCCAAAAGTACCTTGGAAGATTACCTTCACACAACATTGTTCGAGCCATTTCTTCCAAAGTCCTATTTTTCCTCTCTATAACACCATTTTGTTGTGGTGTTCTAGGAGCGGAGAAGTTATGATCAATGCCATTTTCAGTACAATAATCATAAAAAATTGATTTTCAAATTCAGTCCCGTGATCACTCCTAATTAAAATTATAGAAAGATTTTTCTGATTTGAAACCTTTTTATGAGATTTTCTAAATATTTTGAAAGTTTTATCTTTATGTGCAATAAACAAAACCCATATAAATCTGAAAAAATCATCTACAATCACAAGGGCATATTTCATACCTCCTAGGCTTGTGGTCCTAGTTGGTCCAAATAAATCCTTGTGAAGTAGTTCTAAAGGTCTAAAAGTTGAAATAAGATTTTTGGATTTAAATCTCCCCATAGTTTGTTTACCCATTTAGCATGCATCACACACATGATCAAAATCAACTTTAAACTTAGGCATGCCTCTGACAATATTTTTAGAAATCAACTTGGCAATATTATGCATGCTAGCATGACCCAATCATCTATGCCATAGTAAGCAAGACTCCTTGGTCTTAGCATTCATTGCAACCAAACTAGAGCTACTTGACATGGCAAGATCATTTAGATCTACCACATAAATATTTCCTAGTCTGTGTCCAATGAATTTACTGCTAGAGTCAAGAGAGTTTGTTACTACATACATAGATGATTCAAAGATAACTTTAAAACCCTTATCACATAATTGACTAATAATCAATAGATTGTACTTCAACTTATCTACTAGCAATACATTTTCAATAAAAGTACAGGGGGTTTTTTTGATCTTACCAATTCTGATTATTTTCCCTTTGCCATTGTCTCCAAAAGTAACCATACCACCTTCTTTCATTTCCAGGATGATAAATTGATCCTTGTCACCCATCATATGCCTTGAACAGCCACTATCGAGATACCATCTTTTCTTTGATTTCTGGGCTGCAAGACATTTCTGCAAGAAAGTCAAGGAGTGCTTTTAGGTACCCAAGCTAACTTTGGTCCTTTCAGGTTAGCTGAGGTGGTCCCTTTGGGAACCCAAATTTTTCTTGATGTTCTATGGACATTTTTAATAATATTGCAATTGAAAGCTTTATGTCCTAATATTTTGCAAGCAAAACATCTGATTCTAGAATTTTGAAATAATTTAGACTTTGAAGTTCTATATGCATAAAGTGCAAAAATAGCAGGTTTTGTATTTAAATTCTTAGGAATATATAAAGCAGGTTTTGAAATGGAAATAAAGTCTTTTGTAATAAAGGTTTTATGAGAAGTAAACTTAGGAACAAAATCTTTTTGTTTCACAAATGTAGTAGCTGAAATGTAATTTGAATTTGAAGCATTAAAACCTATTCCAACTTTATTTCCAGAAATTCTTTGATCTTTAAGAATTAACTCAAGCTTATTAGAAGATAAAATTTATTTTTTAACAAGTGGCTTGATTTTTTCAACCTTCTTTTTTAGCTCATTATTTTCTTTCATCAAAATATTGTTTTTTTCATGAAATTCTCTATTCTTAGTTTTCAAGGCATTACATTTTTCAAAAAAGGTAAGAATTTCTTTTTCAATAAATTATTCTTCTATGAAATCTCATTTTTTTCTTTGAGTAAAGAATTATCAATATGCTTTAATGATCTAATCTTTACTCCTGCCATTTTAAATTTAGATAATAGATCATGGAATGCAGAATTTAATTCCTCAAAAGTAAATTCAATTTGTCTGTCGGGAGAATTTACCTCATCCTCGAGACCCATTAGACATAAATTTGCTATTTTCGTGGTCTCTTCTTCTTCAGTTGAAGTGGAGTCTTCACTATCGCTCCACGTGGCAACCATCGCTTTCTTTTTCTTCTTTCTGAAAAATCTTTTTAATTGAGGACAGTCTGGACGAATGTGTCCCTGTTTCTTATATTCATAGCAGGTGGGGACTTGTTCCTTATCCTTGTCCTTTTCTTTTGATTATTCTCCTCGTTTATGGAATTCTCTATTATATCTTCCTTTCTTCTCTCCCATAAACTTTCTGAATCTCCTTTTGACCATTGCAATGTCTTCATCTTCAAGATCGTCTTTGAATGAGGTAGAGTCATCTTCCGTCTCTTCATCATCTTTTGATTCTGATGCAGCTTTGAATGCAATTGTTTTCTTCTTTTTCTGATCATCATCCGTTCTATACTGCATGGCTAGTTCATGTATGATGATAGATCCCATTAATTCATCAATTGATAGAATGTTCAAATCTTTAGCTTCCTAGATGGCAGTGACTTTAGGATCCCATTTATCAAGAAGTGATCTCAAAATCATTTGTACTAAATCAGCATTTGAGTATACCCTACCAAGACTTTTCAAACCATTAATAATATCTATAAATCTAGTATACATAGCAGAAATACTTTCATTAGGCTCCATTTTAAATAATTCATAGTTATGTACTAAAAGATTTATCTTTGAAGTTTTCACTTGTGAAGTTCTTTCATGGGTCACTTCAAGTTTATCTCAAATTTCTTTCGCTAAAGAGCAGATGGAAATTCGATTAAACTTGTTTGAATCCTAAGCATAGTAAAGAAAGTTCATTGCTTTGGCATTCAATTCCCCTATCTTCATGTCGTGTTCATCCCAATCCTTTTCAGGCTTAGGGACATCCATGCCATCAATTTTAGTCATAGGAACATATGGCCCTTTGAGAATGACCTTCCATAATTGAAAATCAATAGCTTAAATATAGATTTTCATTCGTGCTTTCCAATAAGAATAATTTATGCCTGTGAAGAGTGGAGGTCTATTAGTTGACCGGCCTTCGGCCAAAGATATACTCATGGGATGAGCCATCAATCTTTACTCTAAGATAATCAGAGACACTGCTCTGATACCAGTTGTTGCCCAAGTGACTACCTAAGAGGGGGGTGAATTGGGTCTTTTAAAAAATTGAATGCAAGTAATGTGCAATTCAAAATCCTTTGCAAGTGGTAGGTACTGTGATAGAATTATAAAATGTAGAAGCTAAACAGAGTCAAGAAAGTATAACATAAACAAACCAAATTTATAGTGGTTCGGAGCAACCTAGCTCCTACGTCCACTATCCAAGATACCACTTAGGATTTCCACTATATTCACACCTGAATATAGTAGGATTGTTTTACAGGATCACAATCCAAAACCTCTATACTTTGGTTTTATGGGATCACCAAAGAAAATCCAACACCCTTTGATTTTAACAGGCTTACCAAAGAAACCCAACTTGGTTTTCACAAGATCACCAAGAACCTAAGCCTTGGTTTTAATAAGGCTCACCAAGAACCTATTTGGTTTTTCAACCAAGCTCACCAATAACCCAATAATTCAAAAATTGAATTGAAAATAAATGCAACAAGAATGACAAACTCAATTTATCGGATAGTTACCAATGCAGCTTGTTGGAAGTCCACTTGAATGCACTTAAATAGACTTTAATTACTTCGGTGTCTTCTTCCCAAAGTTGCTTCAAGCTTCAGATTGGAGTGGGTGAAGACTTGAAAGCTTGACTTGAATGCTCTTGTGCTCTTTTGCTGTTGGTAGGTAGGATATTCAATGAAGCTCTCTTTTCTTTGAAGAACTCTCTAATTCATTGATTCAAGGAAGTTCAAATCCTTCAAATTTAAATTCTTCCATTATCCCAAGGAAGTTCTAGCTATTGTAGACTGTTGGGAAATGATTTGTGACTGTTGGAGCACCTTTTAGCATTCAAAAATAAATTCTGGAACTAGCCATTGAATACTTGGAAACGATGTTCGAGTCGGCTCGGATTCCTTCGAGTTGGCTCAGATCTTTCGAGTCAATGGGTCGAGTCACCAAATCTTCAATGCAGTCAGCTCGTTGTCTCAGGATGCAAAACATCACTCTGGATGAGTCGGCTCTTGATAGCTCGGGTCGGCTCAAACTTCTTTCTTTGAAAAACTTGAACTCGAGGAGTCGACTCTTTTCAGCTTGGGTCGGCTCTTCTTCTCAGGTTCGAAAAACCTTACTCTAGAAGAGTCGACTTGGTGTAATTTGGGTCAGCTCGCTTTCTCAGGCTTTTAGAATTAGGTCTGGCAAAGTCGGCTCTTTTTGGTTTGGGTCGGCTCGCCTGGCTGTTTTCAAAAATCTTTAGAAAATGGACTCTGGAGGAGTCGACTCGAACTGATTCCAGCTGACTCAGATTTATTGGAGTCGGCTCGCTTTCCATCGAGTCGGCTCAGATTGCTACGTTCCAGAATCCTTGCTTCATGCCAGTAAGCAGAGTCAGCTCTTTATCACTTGGGGTCGGCTTGAGTATCTTCTTTAGGATTTTTACAATTACACTTAAAGAAAATTCTCACCAACTCTTTTACAATTGCACACAAACCAACTCAAACTAAAATTCAAGGCACACACACACTCATAGAAGTAACCCTTTTAATTGATTTTTCTTAGCATTTTTTATTGAATTCTTCTTTACAAAAACATTTACAACACAACTCAACCAAGAAAACATAAGTGTAGGAGTTGAAGTTTGAACATGTTATTCATCCTACAAAAACTTGTCAAACACTTAAAGATTTGTCAGAAATAAATGTACATGCTCCAATGTTTGGTTGTCATCAAAATCACTTATGGGATCAACATAGTGTGTAATAGGGGTCTACTGTCCTCCCATGATAGGTCAATGCCATAATCCAAAATCAGAAGAGTGAAGGCCATCCCATACGGTAGACATTCTCTGGCCTTGCGAGATACATCTCTGATCTAAGCCATCATGATGAATGGTAGATTGAGGGCCTCCCCCTCAATCAAATATCTCATGAACAAAATCACGCTCACTCACCCAGTCAAATCTCCCTGTCCTGGACAAGAACACCCTACTAATGATATTGTAGAGCAATTTCATCTCAAGTGATAATCTGTTTGCTTGAACATTTGAAATTCCTTCCATATTTCTTCTCTCCAGAACAGTCCTTAAAGTATTTTGTTTATTCTTTATATTCCAATAACATTTCCTAGTCTTGGGCATCTGTAGAACTCTGCTTAACCTAACTTCATCCACAGAAATAGTGACTCCTTTCACTGTAGAGAGAATCTAGTGTGCTCTAAAGGACAAATGCTCGAAGAAAGTCCTAACCAAAGTAGGATAAGTGGGGACATCCAAAGAACAAAAGAATTTCTAACCTTGAGCTCTAATCCAATCACCAATTTGAAAACTTTGTTGTTCAAGAAATGTGAAATCCACTCTTCTACTTGAGGTTACTAGTCTATTGCCCATCTAGATGATTTGCCACTGTGGAGGAGGTGGAACTTGAGTATCTTATGGAGTCGGCTCATCTTGTCTTCTTTTGGATCTCCTTTCTACTTGAACAGTGCTTGGAGCCATCCGTTTAGATCTCTTTGCCATGGCTTTCATAGGTGCCATTGATCAAGGATCTAAGGGATTTGGAAGGTTTTGATTGGTCCCTAGGGATAAAGTGGAAAGTACTCCCTTAGGCTCGGTTTTAATCGGAAATAAAAATGTAAAAAGAAATTTTTAGGGCTTGCGGTTCTTAAGTAGGTTCGCAATCCGAGTTGACTTGTCTAGACTGCTCTTTTTGCTCGAGTCAGGTCATGCAAAACTAGGGTAAAAGGTTTAAAAAATCAAGGGAAAGATTTCTACTCCTAGAAAAACACTAAGAAAGGTGTGTATTAACCTTAAATAGGTGATGGGGGTCCTCTAGATAATATTTTCTTAATTTTTGAAGAAATTAGGTCAAAAATTCTAAAAAGGATCATAAAGGCCAAATTATCCTCTAATCATCTAAAATATTCTCACTAAGGGGTTTAGTAAAGATGTCAGCCAATTATTTTTCAGTACAAATAAATTCAAGTTCAATATCACTATTTTGAATATGATCCCTAATGAAATGATGTCCAATTTCAATATGCTTAGCTCTTGAATGCTGAATAGGATTTTTTGTTAAGTTGATAGCACTTGTGTTATCATATTTGATTGATTGAATAACACCATAATCTTTTAGTTGTTGCTTAATCCATAATACTTGAGCACAATAACTTCCTGCAGCCACATACTCTGCCTCATCCGTAGATAGTGCCATGGAGTTTTATTTCTTGCTGTGCCATGAAATTAAGTTCAACTATAGAAATTGATATGTGTCACTAGTGCTCTTTCTATCAATTTTACAACCACCATAATCAGCATCTGAATAACCTATTAAATTTAAAGATGAAGGTTTAGAGTATCATAATCCTAAGTTTGATATACTTTTAAGATATTTTATGATTCTTTTAACAGCAACTATATGTGATTCTTTAGGACTAGCTTGAAATCTTGTACATATACAAACACTAAACATTATATCAGGTCTACTTGCAGTTAAATAAAGTAGAGATCCAATCATACCTCGATATAATTTTTGATCAACCTTGTTACCTTTCTCATCTTTGTCAAGTTTGAAGGTTGGGCTCATGGGTGTGCCAACTTTCTTTGTAGATTCTATCCCAAACTTCTTCAAGAGTTCTTTATGTACTTTATTTGATTGATGAATATCCCTTCCTTTGTTTGTTTGATTTGTAGTCCAAGGAAGAAAGTGTGCTCACCCATCATGCTCATTTCAAATTCTCCCTACATAAGCTTGGCAAATTCTTGACATAAAGTTTCATTAGTTGCACTAAAGATTATATCATCGACATATATCTATACAACTAATAACTCATCATTTTTTTTTGATAAACAATGTTGTATTTACTTTACTTCTTTTGAAATCATTTTCTAAAAGAAACTTGCTTAACCTCTCATACTAAGCTTTAGGTGCTTGTTTTAATCCATATAAAGCTTTGTTTAGTTTAAAAACATGATTTGGAAAAGAGTGATTTTCAAAACCCGGAGGTTGTTCTACAAAAAACTTCTTCAATGTAGCCATTTAAAAAAATACTTTTTACATCTATTTGAAAAAGTTTAAATTCCATGTGACATGCAAATGCAAGTAAGAGTCTTATGGCTTCTAATCTTGCTACAGGTGCATAAGTTTCATCAAAATCTATTCCTTCCTCTTGGTTATATCCTTTAACAACTAATTTGGCTTTGTTTTTAACTACATTACCTTTGTCACCTAATTTATTTTTAAAAACCCATGTAGAACCTATGACAGGATGTTCCTTAGGTTTAGCTACTAAGGTCCATACATTGTTCCTTTCAAATTGATTAAGTTCCTCCTGCATATCCATCATCCAATATGGATCATTTTTAGCTTTCTTTATACAGTTAGGTTCAACTTGACAAACAAATATTAAATAGTCAAAGGTATCTCTAAAAGATGACCTAGTTCTTACTCCTTGTGAGGGATCACCAATAATTAATTCTTTAGAATGAGAATGTGAGTACCTCTAATCCTTTAGTAGCTTATCATGTTCTACACTTACCTTCACCTTTTCTTACTCAAATTGCTTTTCTTTCAAGCTCATATCCTTTACTCCATTGATGGGGGACTAATATGCATGCAATTCTTTTTGTATGTTTTACATGTTGAGTTAGGTGATTAATTCCCAAATTTTAGATCAAAATTATTTGTAGGGATTTTGTATGAATTTTTGAAGTTCAGCATGCAGGTTAGGACCTAGAAAAGTAGCAAAGAAGGACCGCCGGGGCTGAGAAGCCTCGGTTAGGGCAAGTTCTCCTACAATAAAACTACTGGAGGTAGAGGGGTGTACCTGACAACGTCTGTGAAGATCGCAGCGAAGGGGTCTCTCGTCCCTCGATGGATGCGGCCTGGAAAACCGATCCAATGACCTGCGGATACCCGGCTTTCTGCTCGGTGGTCCGATTGAGGCTTGGCTGGAGTCGTTGGATTCGTAGGAACTCGGGGACCTGCAAATGACCTGTCAGGGATTAGAAAACTCATAAAGGAACAAGAAAACAAAGGAAAAACAGTAAGGGAAGGCTTCTTTTGGGGTGGGCGTCCAGGGATCTGTGAGGCTTGTTGGCAGCAGGAAGATGATTGCAGCACTGGAAAGAAAAACTCTCACAAACCCCTTTATGCACACAGCAGGGTATCACACAACTCAATAGAAGAACTCAAGATTTTAATTCATATAAAAAATTCTCCCTTCATACAAGAGGCTAGGGTCCCTTAAATAGACCCTTAACCTTGGGCTCTAAGTAAGGGCACATTAGTCTTTACATGAGAATCCTTTTCCCTCTCAAACCCTAGCTAGAAAATAAGGAAATATTAGGTAGAAAAAATCCCTAAAATCTCTCTTGACTTGGCCAACACTCCAAGGACACCTAGGTGGACGTGTTGGGCTTCTAAGAGCAGCAAGGGGCCGGCCCAAAGGGGCCCGGGTGCATGGGTTTGGGCCTCTGGAAGCTGGGGTGGCCTGGTAGCCAGGTAGCAGGAATATTCCCTGGTATCTTGCTTCTTAGGGGCATGGGCTTGGCGCCTGGGCTTGATTTCTTTGGGCTAGGATGCAGATGGACCTCTAAAATCATGGATGCCTTGGTCTATGAATATATTTTGGCATCTGGAAGGAAATTTGGGCATCTGGAGGGCATCTGCAAGGAATCAGGGTTTCTGATTTTCCTCCTGGGGTCTTCAAATCTTCAAGCTGGGTTGGACTTGGGCTAAACTTCCATATCTTTAATATGATTGGACTTGGTCTTTACTTGTATGATGTGGTCTTGAGTCTTCAATATGGTTGAATAGGACTCAAAAAAATAAAATTAGCTCGACATGAGCTGACTAACACTGGACTGAACTAGCTCAACATGAGCTGACTAGTACAGAACTGAAACTCAAAATCAATTAAAATGGACTCAGATAGGCTATGCCCTTATTATAGATGGACTCATAAATTATTGATCAATTCATAGAGGGTTGAAAAGCCTCTATCTTATTTTGGTGCGTTTGGTGTCCCCTCCATTTCTTCAGGGTGGGAGGAACTCGACCCTGTCAAGTGAAGGTCAGACTGGCTCATATATCTCTCGAGAAGGTCTGGGTTGAGGTGTTGCAAGTCCTCTCGAGAAATCCATGAATCGTCCGACTCTGGCCGGCCTTGCCATCGGACCAGGAAGCGTTGATAGTCATGGCCCTGGGTCATGATGGCTTGATCGTCCAAGATACGCTTGATCCGTTCTCCTCTCTCAGGCCAAATTTGTTTGTGGACACTCTAGGTTAGGGTCACTCACAATGAAAAGGAATAGGTCCAAAGGCCTCACTAGGTATCGCTGCCGGTTTCCTATACTCAACCAGGTCTGTAATATTGAAGGTAGAACTAATGCCCAAATCCGAAGGCAAGTCTAACACCTAGGCATTTGATCCAATCTTCTTTATCACTTTCAAAGGTCCGGCTCTGCGAGCATGAAGCTTCTTTTAGGCCTAAGCCTAACCAAGATAGAATCCACTACATCAAATTCTTTGATCCATCTTCGGGAATTAGCCAGTTTGTTTAAAATTAGTATAGTTGGTGAACATGCTGGGCACATGCTGACTCCTAATAAATGATGCAAAGGACTCATACTGAAACCTAACAGACTTGATTATGCATTCCTATAGAAGGAAATTTTATTGAACTCTTTAGATCTAAACCTAACAGATTATAGGTTCCCTAGGTTTGATCCTAGCTTGACATGCACATGAAAATTACAGTGAACTCCTAGCAAATTCCAAAGAGTATGCCAGAAGTAAGATGCAAACCTAACATGCGTGATGAATGCATGCAGTATGCTAATCTCAGTTAAATGCAATCTAATAATCCTAGAAATGCTGGAGGTGTTAGGAAATGGCAGAAAATAAGAAGTGGGTTCAGAATTAGTTTGGTAGGGTAGGGAAAAAGGTTCATGGTTAGTTGGATAAAGTAGGATAAAAGACGGGGTGTCAGGAACTAATCCTATACTAATGATGTTAACCTTACGAGGTTGAGCTATATCTACAGGGTTTACATAATGGAAGGATGGGTCACCAATTTCGGGGAAGAGGTCCTTAATGGGAACTATAGGAGGGGGCTCATCCCAAGGGTACTGATTCAAAGAGTTCAGGTCCTTAATAAATTCTTCTGGTTCTTGTATTTTTGGACTAGACTCTAAAATTTGGCTCTCCTCTATGGTTTCCTCAGGTAAGGCTCTAGCAGCAGTACCTAGGTTCTCTTCCTCTATTTGTTCTTCCATTATAGCTTTAGGTTGGATGTGGTCAAGGTCAACTACCTCTAGGTTGGTTTCTACCTGGGTATCTACTGGGTCAGCTAATTCTAGGTCATCTAAAGGTGTCTCCTCTTCTCCCTCATACACATCCACTAGGCTCACATCAGCTTCATACACTTCCGCATTAATGTAAGCCTTGTGAATCTCAGGAATGGTTGGAGAAGGTCGGCTAGCAGGAAATTGGTTAGGTTCTGGTCTCTGATTATGGTTACTACTCCTAGTAGGTTCAGGTTGTATAAGGGGTAGTGGCTCATTACTGGGTTCATATTTTGGGATACTAATCCTATGGGATTCAAGTTGACTAGGAGAAGCATGACTAGTACTAGATTGATACTTAGGGGTTATGGGTTCTCTGGGCTCATAGGACAAGGGTGCAGATCTATGGATCATGGGATTATAGGATCTGGGGTCATAGGATTTTGGGTCAGCTCTATGGTCAGGTTCTAAGGATGGATCATGGTATGGGGTCCTCCTAAGGTTGGGCTCCCTATATGGGTCAAGATATTGGGTTCTCCTAGGGTTGGACTCCCTATATGGGTCAGAATACTAGGTTCTCCTAGGGTTGGACTCCCTATATGGGTCAGAATATTGGGTTCTCCTAAGGTTGGACTCCCTATATGGGTCAGAATATTGGGTGTTGGGTCTACTAGGCTCATAGGGTGTGGGTGCATAGGATCTATGATCATGGGATCTAGAGTCATAGGATCTAGGTTCATAGGTTATGGATTCATAGGTTCTAGGTTCATAGGATTTGGAGTCATAAGATCTATAGGTTATGGGTATACTAGGCTTATAGGGAGAGGGTAAATAGGATCTATCTTCCTGGTCTATAAAATCCTGATTAGGTCTTCTAGGACTAACCTTAGGGATTGGGTCAGGATGATGGGCTCTCCTAGGTTCAGCCTCAAGGTATGGATCAGGGTTTGGGATCCTCCTAGGTTGAGGGGAATCAGGATCTGGCTCAGACTGTGACCCATGGGTTTTTCTTAGGGTCCCTACCCGGACTTTTAACTGATCAAACCTATTGGCAAGATGGTCAATTCTATCATTGGTTTGAATACGAGACTGAGTTAACTGGTCATCTGGGTAGCCATCTGGGTAGTTATCTGGGTAGCCATCTGGGCCATTTGATCAGCTAGGGCTTTTATTTGGGCTTGTAAATTTTCCATGGGTTCAGACATTTGTGAAGGAGGTGGGTGATATGAAACTCCTGATCTAGTGCTCATGCAAGACTCGATCAGACCGACTATAGCTGACTAGACCTAGAGTCCAAACTAGATGCTCAATCAGGGTGGCAAACTAGCCTATAGTAACCCTGTACTCAGCCAAGCGGGTACTCAGCCAGGCAGGTGTAAGGGGAGTGTTAGGTCCCTGATTGCCAGTCCTAGACACCAATTAGAGATTGGCCAGGTAGGCGGACCAGCACACAAGCCCTTCGGGATTGAATCCCTAAACCACCGTTCTAGACACTGAGCACAAAGCACACACGGGTTAGCTTGACACAATGACCTGACTCATAGTTCGGACCCGACCAATTAGTGTCCCTAGCCCACTAGGGCAAATTAAGTCTAGTTAATTTTAGGTTAAGGCTTGAGACCGAATGCAAGGGATGTGGTTTTGGGCTAAGGAAAGGTAATGACCTCCTTCCCTTATCTGGTATAAAGAGAGTGCCCTTAAAGTAATTATGTAATGATGGCAGGCAGATGAGGATGCAAATTAGGGTTTAAATGTTTTTTGGTATTTTTGGAGAATATGTATTTTTTTTTTGGTATTTTTTAAATAGAAGAAAACTTGCAAATCATGGCCTAATATGCAAGAAATATACTAAAATTAAAAGATATGCAAAAGATGCTAAACAAAACCCTAAAACTTCCAAACTTGTCTTGCTGAAAAAAAACAGGGCCGAAAATTTTCATGCTGTATTTCGGCTTGCAGAAAATTCACAGGCCATAATAAAATCTTAGAAAATTCTTATAATTACTGTGAATTATGATGAATCCATAAAAATAAATTTCAGAATTTTTAGAGTTTTTATCAGGAATAAATAATTAAAATAATAGAGTATATACGGACTGAAGAATTGCAGAAAACAAGCCCTAATCTAAGCTCTGATACCAAATGATGGGGGACTAATATGCATGCAATTCTTTTTGTATGTTTTAAATGTTGAGTTAGGTGATTAATTCCCAAATTTTAGATCAAAATTATTTGTAGGGAATTTTGTATGAATTTTTGAAGTTCAACATGCAGGTTAGGACCTAGAAAAGTAGCAAAGAAGGACCGCCGGGGCTGAGAAGCCTCGGTTAGGGCAAGTTCTCCTACAATAAAACTACTGGAGGTAGAGGGGTGTACCTGACAATGTCTGTGAAGATTGCAGTGAAGGGGTCTCTCGTCCCTCGATGGATGTGGCCTGGAAAACCGAGCCAATGACCCGCGGATACCCGGCTTTCTGCTCGGTGGTCCGATTGAGGCTTGGCTGGAGTCGTTGGATTCGTAGGAACTCGGGGACCTGCAAACGACCTGTCAGGGGTTAGAAAACTCACAAAGGAACAAGAAAACAAAGGAAAAATAGAAAGGGAAGGCTTCTTTTGGGGTTGGCGTCCAGGGATCTGTGAGGCTTGTTGGCAGCAGGAAGATGATTGCAGCACTGGGAAGAAAAACTCTCACAAACCCCTTTATTCACACAGCAGGGTATCATACAACTCAATAGAAGAACTCAAGGTTTTAATTCATATCAAAAATTCTCCCTTCATACAAGAGGCTAGGGTCCCTTAAATAGACCCTTAACCTTGGGCTCCAAGTAAGGGCACATTAGTCTTTACATGAGAATCCTTTTCCCTCTCAAACCCTAGCTTGAAAATAAGTAAACATTAGGTAGAAAAAATCCCTAAAATTTCTCTTGACTTGGCCAACACTCCAAGGACACCTAGGGGGACGTGTTGGGCTTCTATGAGCAGCAAGGGGCCGGCCCAAAGGGGCCCGGGTGCATGGGTTTGGGCCTCTGGAAGCTGGGGTGGCCTGGTATCCAGGTAGCAGGAATATTCCCTGGTATCTTGCTTCTTAGGGGCTTGGGCATGGCGCCTGGGCTTGATTTCTTTAGGCTAGGATGCAGATGGACCTCTAAAATCATGGATGCCTTGGTCTATGAATATATTTTGGCATCTGGAAGGAAATTTGGGCATCTGGAGGGCATCTGCAAGGAATCAGGGTTTCTGATTTTCCTCCTGGGGTCTTCAAATCTTCAAGCTGGGTTGGACTTGGGCTAAACTTCCATGTCTTCAATCTGATTGGACTTGGTCTTTACTTGTATGATGTGGTCTTGAGTCTTCAATATAGTTGAATAGGACTCAAAAAAATAAAATTAGCTCGACATGAGCTGACTAATACTGGACTGAACTAGCTCAACATGAGCTGACTAGTACAGAACTGAAACTCAAAATCAATTAAAATGGACTCAGATAGGCTAAGCCCTTATTACAGATGGACTCATAAATTATTGATCAATTCATAGAGGGTTGAAAAGCCTCTATCTTATTCTGGTGCCTTTGGTGTCCCCACCATCCATCATTCAGGAACCTGTATCATTATCAATACACTCTTCTTTTCTTGAAGGTGTGAGGTTAGACTCATCGAAAATAACATCAATTGATTCTTCAACAGTTAAAGTTCTTTTATTGAAAAACTCTATATGCTTTGCTTGTGGTTGAATATCCAAGAAATATGCCTTGATCAGATTTTGCATCAAACTGTCCTAAGTTATCTTTTCCATTATTTAAGATATTACATTTATATCCAAAAATATGAAAGTAATGAATATTTGAGTTTCTATCATTTCAAAGCTCATAAGGGATTTTCTTCAAAATTGGTCTAGTCAAAACATGGTTTAATATGTAACATGCAGTATTCACAGCTTCTACCCAAAAGTACCTTGGAAGATTGCCTTCACACAACATGGTTCGGGCCATCTCTTCCAATGTTCTATTTTTTCTTTCCACAACTCCATTTTGTTGTGGTGTTCTAGGGGCTAAAAGTTATGATCAATGCCATGTTCAGTGCAAAGTTTTTCAAAATATTGATTTTCAAATTCAGTACCGTGATCACTTCTAATTGAAACAATTGAAAGATTTTTCTGATTTGAAACATTTTTATGAAATTTTTGAAAAACTTTGAAAGCTTCATCTTTGTGTGCAAGAAACATAACCGATGTGAATTATGAAAAATCATCTACTACATAAGTCCATACTTCATACCTCTTAGGCATGTGGTCCTAGTTGGTCCAAATAAGTACATGTGTAGTAGTTCTAAGGGTCTTGATGTTGAAACAATATTTTTAGATTTAAAATTCTCTCTAGTTTGTTTACCATATTGACATGCATCACAAACATGATCAAAATCAACTTTAAATTTAGGTAAACCTCTAACTATGTTTTTGAAAATTAATTTTGCTAAAGTATGCATGCTAGCATTACCCAATCTTCTATGTCAAAGTAAACTAGATTCCTCGATTTTAGCATTCAAAGCCATTAGACTTGTACTACTTGATATTGATAGTTCATTCAAGTCTACATTATAAATATTTCCAAGTCTATGACCAACAAACCTAATGCTAGAATCAAGAGAGCTAGTTACTATACACATTGAAGATTCAAATACAACATTGAAGCCTCTATCACATAATTGACTAATGCTCAATAGATTGCGCTTCAATTTGTTTACTAGCAATACATTTTCAATATAAGTAGAAGAGATAATTTTGATCTTACCAATTCCAATGATTTTTTCCTTGCCATTGTGACTAAATGTAACCATTCCACCATCTTTCATTTTAAGGGTGATGAATTGATCTTTGTCACCTGTCATATGCTTTGAATAGCCACTATCTAGATACCATCTCTTCTTTGAATTTTGGGCTACAAGACATTCCTGTAAAATAATCAAGTAGAATTTTTAGGTACCCAAGATTTCTTAGATCCTTAATGGTTAGTAGCAATGATTCCTTTAGGAACCCAAATCTTTTTCACTTTGTTTTTATTTTTTTTTCTCAGATTACATTCATATGCTTTGTATCTAACTCCATTATAGCAAAAACAAATTACATTTGACTTTTGAAAAGAAATGGATACTTAAAATTTTGATGCATAAGGTTTTGAAGCTGAAAATTTGTTTATATGTATTGTATTATATCTAATTCTAGCATTATCATTAGATTTTCTTTGATTATTCAGGATTAGCTTAAGTTTGTTTGAACATAAAGTTAATTTATCAACAAGTGGTTTGAGTCTATTCATTTCATTTTGTGAACCTTTATTCTTTTCAAACATTCATCTTTTTCAACTTGTAATACTTTGCATTTTTCAGAAACATTACTTAATTCCTTTTGTAATAGATTATTCTTTTCAAAAATTTCATTCTTTTCTTTTAACAACATATCATTATTATTTTTCATGGATCTAATTTTTGAACCAATCTTTTTATATTCAGTTAAAAGTTCTTAAAAAGCAGTATGTAATTCATCATAAGTAAATTCATAAATGGGATTACTAGATGTTACCTTTCTTCTAGACCCATTAAACATATATTTCCAGATTTTGATGTCTCTTCCTCTTCATTTGAAATGGATTCATTACTGTCGCTCCATGTAGCCATCATTGCTTTCTTTTTCTTCTTCTTATAACCCTTTTTTAGTGTAGGACACTCTGAACAATAGTGCCTCGATTTTTTACATTCATATCAAATTAGTTATTGCTCCTTTTCTGTCTTTATCTTTCTCTTTTTCTTTACTTTGTTCACCTTTACCAAGGTGCTTCCTTCAATATCTAGACTTTCTTTTGCCCATAAATCTTCAAAGTCTTCTTATAACGAAGTTAATTGCTTTTTGCCTTTCAGGAGCAAAGGTCATTTTCTTCTACCAAATTGGTTTCTACTTTGGATCAACATTCAATTTATGAGTGATAACTTTTGAAGGTATCCCTAGCATGTCAGATGCCGACCATGCAAAGATGTTAGCATTGCACCACAAGAATCCCACTAGTTGATTCCTTTCTTCCTTAGGTATAAGAGCTCCGACCTGTACCACCTTTAAGGAATCTTTGTTGGATAGAGAAAAAGAGATCAGTTATTTGATTGGTTCTTTAATGTTTTTGGTTCTCTATGATCTAGTTGCTTAGCAATCATCATTTCACTAGACCTTTGCACCTTGGTCACCATCATGAAACATTGTTAGGCTAGTTACTGATCTCCATGCATCTCCCTAACTCCATTCCTTATTGAAAAGTGGATGAGAAGATTGGATTAAGACAATTGCATCCAATTTACTTAACCCTGGCCATCCAAGGAAGACTTAGATGCCAAGGGTACCCAAACAACAGTGAAGGTGAGATGGACTAAGTTCCAGCAACACTATCAAGGTAGAGTTCCAACAATGATGGGTAGAATGATCTTGAATTTGATCCTGATTAAGTTTCCAAAAAAGATGGCTAAGGGTATAGAGACCCTTTTTAATTGATTCTTAGATAGATTTATCCAAATAATAGTATCATAAAATAATATATCTATTGATCTTCCATTATCAACTAAAACTCTTTTAACATCATAGTTCGCTATTGTCATGAATATAACAACAGCATCATCATGTGGAGTCTAAGCTCTAACTAAATCCATATTAGAAAAGGAAAATATATTTTCATCCTCCTCTCTCCTTTGTCTCTTCACAAGATGTCCAGCACCCCAGGATGATGCCCCCCAAAAAATCATGTTGATTTGCTTAGCCCTCGATTGATTGTCAATTTTTACTTGAGCTTGTGGCTACTCAGGATTCTGGGTGTTAGGTCAAACTCCTCCTTAGACATACTTTCTATGTTAACCCCACTAAATGAGATCTTCTATTTCATTCCTCAGCTAAATGCACTCCTCGTTGTCATGGTCGTGGTCTCAATAAAAGTGGCAGTATTTGCTTTTATCTTAGGAGGTTGATGAAGACTTCAACAAGCAAGGCCTCTGCATATATTCTTTTCCTTCTATTTTTATAAGAATTTTAGTTCTACAGGCTAGGAGAGGGGTGTGGTTACTGAATTTGTTGGACGACTCCTTTGGTTTGAGACTTCTTCGATAGGATGAGTTAGTTTTGTTAGTCTAGTTCCTACTTGGTCTTTCTTGGGCCTGCTTCTTTTTTGGCCTTCCATCAGCTTCATGCTAACTAAGTGTGTTTTCCTTCATGAAAATATACTTTTAGGCATGGGTCAAAAGCTTTGAATGAAACTTAAGGTAAGTCTTATCTAGTGAGTAAGTGAACCAAGAGGGGCACAGTCCTCTATTCATTGCCAACATGGCCACCACATAGTCGAGGTGGTAGACTTCTAATGTGACCACCTTAAAATGGGCTACATAATCCTTCAATGATTCCCCCTCCTCTTGTCAAATCGAGAAGAGGGTGTCAGGTTCTTGTGGCATCCTTCAGCTAGTGTTGAAGTAAGCCATGAATTGCCTCTCCAACTACTTGAAGAAGTATATTCTTCTTGGCTCAATTGTGGAATACCATGCTTAGGCCCTTTTGAAGAGTGGCTGGGAAGGCTAACAAAGCAAGGCATTAGTCACATATTGAAACATCATAAGAGCTTTGTAGCTCTCCGATGGTCTAGCGAATCTGTTATGCCATCATAGGGATCCAACTGAGGTATCTTGTATCAACTAGAAATTGGTTCTTCTAAAATTTGTCAAAAGAAAGGAGGACAATTGTTTAAATCTATCAGGGGTCTGCTTTCTCATAGAAGATCTACGAGTAATGATCGATCTACTGCAATTTGTAGTCATAGTCGTCGAGCCATTAGTCAGCCAGCTATTAAGAAATTCCTTTAGTAGATTGGTGTGGACACCAGAAACCGAAAGAAACTTCACTCCAACAAGGTTAGCCTTATCCCAATTTGGATCGAAGATAATTAGGTTACCTTGTATCCTTTAGTTCAAAAATGTTTTATTTTCAAGAGCCATTTCCTTTTCAAGAGTCCTGTAAATGTTTTATTTTCAAGAGCCATTTCCTTTTCAAGAGTCCTGTAATTAATCAAGAGTGTTTATTGAGTCCTGTAATTACTTTTAAAAAAAAATTTCATTTCCTGTAAGTCCATTTCAAGTTTAGGTCAGTCAAGTCAGTTCAGTTGAGTTAAGTCTATTTCAGTTAATCAAGTCTTAAAGCAATGAAAGCCAGCAACAAGACTCAAATTCTGGACCCCAGAATTTGACCACATGAAGAAGAAAAGACACATCAACCAAGCAAGAGAAAAGGACCATCAACTAGGACCACTTGGTGCCACATGTCATTCCTTATCCAAGTAGAAGACCATCTCATCATGCCACGTCATCAGGCACCACCTCACTAGTCACCTCATCACTCTTTGGCACCAACAAGGAAGATTCAAATTCAAGGAGGTTGGCCACACCCCTCCAAATCCTCCACCAAATCCTCCAACCCCTCCCCCCCCCCCCATCCCTCCAAACTCTCCAACAAATCCTCCAACCTCCCTTGTAATCCTCCTCAATTTGGAAAGTTTTTAAATTTCAAAAGCTAGCTTTGTGAGGCTATTAAAGGCCTTGGATGCCCATTGTAAAGGGAATTTGATTTTTGGAGATTAATGAAAGTTGAAGTTGAATTGAAGTTTTATGTTTTGAGTGATTGTCTCTAAGCCCCTCTTCCACACCAATCTATTCTCTCTTCCAAGCATCCAACGCCCAAGTCAAGAAGAAGGCCTTGGAGTCAGCCAAGCCATCTCAAATCTCTTTCTTTGCTGACAAATTTCTCCATCCCTTCCATATGCATGCCTTTTTTCTTCCTTAACTCTTATTCTTTATGTGCAGGGTCCTTATAGGTTTTCGAGTTGCAAGCAGGGTCTTCTTTGACAAGGAACCAACAAGCTGAAGCCCAAGTCCAGGGTTCTGATCTCTGTTATCCAGGTTCTTCAGTTCTGAGCGTTGGTAGTTTCAAGGTATGAATCAAAAGAAGGTTGGAAAGCTCATCACGGTAAGTCCACAATCATTAGCCCCTATTATCTAGATCTTCTTCCTTCTTAGTTTAGGATTGTGTCTAATCAAGTAAAAGTTCCATTTCTTGTAATCCTTAAGTCTTATTATGATGAGTACAATGCTAGTGTAATTAGGTTTCATTGCTCTACAAACCATAATCTAAATATTAATCATATGCTTGCCGCATCATAGATCCTTCTTGAGAGGATTTAAATAAGGAACAGGGGCATTTATCTCAATTTTGTTCTCTTCCTCATCACTACTCCTCGTACTAGGGACTTACTCAGTATGGTGAAAGAGATTGCCACTAGGTCATGATGAGATCTCGTGGGAGGAGATTGTTGGTTGGGTCGTGCAGCAGCGATGAGAATGGCAAAGGCTTTCACCATCATGGTCAAGTTTATCACTTGCTACACCAAGGTGATGCTAGCTACTATTGTTTTGCCAACTATGGGGGTCATGGTGTAGCAGGCTCCACCATCTGACTGGAATGCCCTCCAGGGCACATGAAGAATCCCTAGAGGCACTTTGGGCTCTAATCTTCACCATGACACCTCTCTTGACTCCAAAATCATCCTCTCTACCCCCCTTCCTAGCATACCAATCTATTTCTACCAAATCGCTTGCTCTTGGAATTGCATCGATGTCAAGCCATCCTCTACCTCTTCTAGTGGGTACACTACTAGAGCTGCATGATTTCTATAAAGGGAAGTCCCTTGATTGGTGGTTACCAGTAGAGGACCCTCTGATGCTCAAGTTAATGAAGAATTTGGGCAATGGTGGAGTAAAGAGAGAGTAATGGAGAAGACTAAATGAGTATGGGAGTGGTAATAATTTGCTACCTATTAGGAATCCTCTCTTACATATTTATAGAGTTACTCAAGATAAATGATTTCTATTAAGAAAACCTCCTTTGATTAGGTATAATAGCTTTGTATTGAGGCCAATTTCTTTGTGTTAGGAATAACAAGTTTTGATTAAGATTCAAATCTCGTTTGGTTAGGGGAATGGCTTTTGGTTATGATAGCTATCCAATGCTTGCCCTCACTTCTTATTTGAGCATCTTGGATGCTAACTATAATGGTTTTGACACTCTCCAAGTACACTCGACTAAGTTTGTCCAAGAAGTTAATTAGGTTTGAGTGCTACTCGGTCAAGCCATGTTGAAGGAAGTTATGCCAAGTTCACTTATTTCTCGATGTTGATGTCTTGGTTACTTGGTGCAATTGGTAGCTTTGTCAGCTTTAGCTTAGTTTTTGTCCAAGTTGATTCTCGAGCCAAGTAAATAGTCACCACAATAGTATGTATCCAGAAGGCTTGTCATATGCATCAAAAATTTGATGAGTATGTATCATCTGGCCATCTAGTATATACTAGTGAATATGATGTTCTGGAAATTATATATTAATTTACTTAAAGATATATATTAGATTACTAGATTATTAATTTACTAAGTATGTATCATCTATTTTGTACTGTGTACTTGTAAATATTATGATCTAAAAATTATATATTGATTTATCTTAGAGGTGTATGTTGATTTATTAGATAGTTAATTACTTGGTGTGTATTGTGATAAAAGTCTTTGATCTTATATTCCTTTAAAAAAAATGAGAATTGGAGGTGTTGCCATCACAGGAGATGGTGCTAACTCGGGCTCGACTCGGATAAGGCTGGAGCTGAGGAGGTTGTTGACATGGAGCCGGGTCTTGTAAGGTCCTATCACTA
This sequence comes from Areca catechu, assembly GCA_021397845.1. Classification (NCBI taxonomy): domain Eukaryota; kingdom Viridiplantae; phylum Streptophyta; class Magnoliopsida; order Arecales; family Arecaceae; genus Areca; species Areca catechu. The sequence goes on from CM038052.1 coordinate 149,992,713, forward strand.
GAAGCCAGTCCTACAAGATAGAAAAGGTCAGAAGGACCATACCCAAGGGGGTTCCCTGGTGGCAGACCTTTCGATGCCTAAGTCAGTTTTCCAAAGCGGCAAATAAAGTTGGCTTGGAGTCCCCTCTAAAATTTAGAGTAGAATAGAGAGAGGAACTAGAGAAGGAACAAAGGAGGGAGACAAAATGAGATCTGTGGAAGAAGGGGCTTCAATGCATATGAGGTCTACTTCCCAAGAGATGGCACATCGTTGAGTAGAGTTGCAGAGGCTAGGACACTTTGTAGGAGGTGAGAAGTGTGTAGGAAGGCCTATGAATATCTTGACGAACACTCAGGTGGAAGCTCACCAAGTTAGAGAGCTAGGGGTGTGCTCTTAGGATTATCAACTCTCAAGCAAGGTGTGGGTTCTTGATTCTATCTTGCCTCACCACCTTGTTCTTCTCCGTTGGCTCACTTACCATGGCCTTCTTTTCAGACTGACTTGGAGGGTCTTGGGGAACGACTTTATAGGCATGCACCTGAGACCTAATGGTATGGTATGCATTATAGGGGAGTGGTGTCTTGCATGTCCTAGTGGTTACAGGAACTCTTATGGCCAGGACCATACTGTGGTTGCTAGAGCAAGGAGGGATGACCAGCACAACATGCCTTGGGGTGCCCCACAGGCGACAAGAATTAATGGTGGTCACTTCTAGAGCATGTGTGATTAGAGTGGATGGGGGCAAACCTGGCAATGGTTGGCATCCCTATAAGGTGTTTGTGAGCACGCGATTTGATATCCAGGTGGCATGGCATTGAGAGGTTACCTAGTTATCCAAGCTAGCTAATGCATGTTTGGTGCTGATTGGAGCTTTGGTGCCATGTTAGACTAACTAGATTTAGATGTATCAGATGCCCCCACTTCCAAGCTCAAGTGGCCAAAATTCCATGGCCTTGGGTGAAGGAAGTAGAGTCCTGATTGTTCGATAGGGCATAGAAGCCTGTTGTATCGAGATGAGGTTGCTCACGATGTGGCAGACGAGGTTGCATTGAGCAAGCCAGCTCATGGTGAGGCAAGCAAGGCTATGCTAGACAAGGTAGCTCACAACAAGGCAAGCAAGGCCACATTAAGCGAGGCAACTCATGGCGAGGTAGGTGAGGTTGCACTGGACAACGTAGCTCATAGTGAGGTAAGCAAGGAGCTTCTCCTTTAAGGTTTGTGCTAGAATTGGCATGTAGTAGAGGAGAGTGGGCATAGTGCACAAGGTAGTGATGTCTTCTAGAGTGGTAATAGATTTTAAAAATTATTGTGGCATTAACCCCTGAGACGTTATAACATGCCTTCTAGAATGGCACCCTTTAATGATGAATCGATGTGGGATGCACTGAATGAAGAGGCAAAAATTGGTGCCCCCTTATCGAGGAAAGGATGGGTCCTTTCAATGATTATAAAAGAGAAGTTGGTTGATCCTTCTCTACTTTGCTGCATCTGGACGATCGAGAAATATTAGAATGGCAGAGAGAGGGGTCTTTGAGTAGTCAGAGAGGAGCATTGGCAGTGTTTAATGGTGGGTTTCTCCATCCTTACTTTCCCTTTTCTCTTTCTCTATGTGTTGTGCTTTGTACGTAGTGGTCATGGTGGTGGAAGAGATGGATCTCGTACTTAAGACCGTGGCCTTCATCTTCACAAAGGAGAATGTTTTCCAATTAAAAGAGAAGTTTGGCTTCACGAAGGGCATCTTGTTGGAGTTGCCTGGGGAGGATGAGTGGATCACCGACAGGATAGTGACAAGGGTTGCCCTTAATGATGAGTCCTTGAATGCAAGGCTCTTTGACCCCATGCTTTTGGTGATGGCGGATCTACTGTGGTGGTACCAATTATGCTCGATACAGTTGATCCCTAATGCCTAGAGGGCCATCGTTGGATTCTTCAGCCTGATGGTCCATCATGGCAAAGAGCCCAGGGTGCGGGTGTTCCATCCCTTCTTACAAGTGAAGGCCCACCATAGGAGCCAGGAATGGTGGTACTGTTGAGAATTGTGTCCCAAGCCAATCATCTAGGCTGTAGATATTTATGTTAATTTTGTAATGTATATAAATATCTTAATGAATAAAAGTTATTCTTTTGGCTATTCATCACATGTGCATTTTTTTGAAAAGAACTCATGTGTGATGGAGTCCTTAGAACTATATTATATTTGATATAGAGAGGATATATCAAGTAGTTCTTAAACTAGTTCACAACCAAAGGATACAATGTTATAGGATGACGATGTATCAAGTATAGGTTGTTGTATCTCACATGGTTGGTTGTCCTCTTGACCAAGGAGTGTAGTGACAATGATGTGACATACAAGTAAAATTGTGACATCTCATTGATCATGACCATCTACGGAGCTCCCTTCTGTCAAAGGGTTGCTTGCAAAGGGATATGGGTATATGTGTCCCTTAGACCTGAGGTCACCATGGTAGCTTGCAAACAACTCACTGTACTTTGGTACCGGACTACCTGAATTTCTAATCCAATGATGAAAGGTTTCTGCGTACAGTCAAGTACTTATAAAGCAATGGTGGATCAAGATGGAATTGACCCTTCCAAATAGTTTGGAGTGAATGACTCGCTATGTCTCAATTTAGCAAAACCTTGGCCAGGATAGTTTTTATGAGGAGTCACAGAACTTGTAAGGTTAAGACATGATCTGGATGAACTAAATTAAGATTGGTTGTCAAATCCTAGGTCATCTTGAGCATTATGAGGTCAAAGGGATAAATTATGTGGTAACCATATGCCAAAGGTTCTTGTAAGTTGCTCTACAATCTTCGACCTATCCAGACATCGGGTATCATTGCTAGATGAGGACTTTGACTGGTGCTGAAAGTGTTCCAGTGCTACTGGCTTAGTGTTCGAATCTATGGGGTCACACACCATAAGAGTTTTTATCTGATCTAAAGGCTGATCGATGATTAAGAATCATTTGCCATCATTGGAGGTCAATGTGATTGACCATGTTCGAAGTATCGACACTTGGTAAAATGGAAGTGTCGATATTTGACTGACAAGCAAAAATTTTAGAAAGGTTTTGACTTCGAATTTTGAATTCGAATTTCAAATTTTGGGTAAGGTACCTTTATGCATATTGACTCTTTCTTGCTGTTGATATTTTATAGCATGCTACATTGTTATACTAGGTATTGTTGCAGACAGATCGATAAATCATTTTGATCTATCTATCGAGCCTTCCACTGCATATTTTAAAATGGTTTTAAAATACCTACTCTCCAACGATCCTCCTAGTTAGCCCCCCCTTTGTTCCGCATCAATTTTGGTATCAGAGCAGGAGAGTATTAGGGTTGATAAAAAAAATTAAAAAAGAGAAAAAAAGAAGAGAAAAAAAAATGCAGTGAGCCTGACTTGACGAAGTCGAGTTTTCCCACCCCAGGGGAATGATGGGAACATCAAAACCCATCCAGGTTTTGCTTTTCTTTTTTTAGATCTTTTTATTTTAGTTTAAGTTTTTATCCCCGCTCTTCCACCTATTCCTATTATTTCAGCTTTATTCCATACTTATCCTCATTTTATCCCTCTGCTATTCCAATCATCTTCTTCCTTCCAGAAATTCATATAATCTCCATTTTTTTGATTTTTTTCTTCCCGTTTGTCCTGGATCCGCCACGCCCGACCTCCGGCGCCACCATCGATAGCCGTCCACCTTCCCCCGACATCGATCTCCTCGTGGGAACGTCGGCGAATCTCACGAACCGTCCATGGCCGTTCCCCCCCATATGGCTCCTCTCATGGCCGTCCGCCCATGCCACGTCCCTCTCCCCTGCGCTGCCATCCGCCGCTGCCCAAGCCATCTCCACTGGCTCCAGCCTCCCCATACCGTACCCTCTTCCCCGCTCGGCCGCTGCACGCTCATAGCCGGTCCGCCTCCACCGTCATCGCTGGTCGTGCCGCTGCATCCCACCGAGCTGCCCACGGCCGTCTACCCCTTGTCGCACCACCGGCGACGGCTACCTACCCTTGTTTTCAACAGTCATACCCTCCCCTCTCCTAGCGTCGTGGCCGCGCTTCTCTTTTCACTGCAGAGAAGAAGAACTGGAAAAATCTTTGTATTTGATATAGTTATCTGCTATGGATAAGTTACTAGAATTTGGAAGGAAAGCATGGTTTATGGTCAGGGTGCTCTCAGGATACGAAGAAAGAAGGTTTAGAGCCTACAGATTACAACTCCAAAAGCACATCGAAAAGGCACAAGCTAGGAAGCGAGAGTTAAGAAGGATTCCAAAAACAGGTTTTCCTCAGGATAACGAACGCCTCCCTTTATTCCATGGCCATGGGAAGAGAAGTTTGTGCATGGATCTCAAAGCAGCCAAAAGATAGTGAAGCACGAAATCCAGAGCTGCACCAATTTCAAAGCTTCATAGATTTCATAGTAGGCACTAAATTTTGGTGAATGCAGATTATGCCTAATTTATTTATTTTAAATCTAGATGTATGGACTAGTTGGGAAGGTTTTTTTTTAAAAAATTAGTTTTATATTAGGATTAGTTTGATTTTTACACCATATGGGGAGGATTGTGTTTAAATTTCTACCATGTTTTCAAGCTACAAACATAGTTGGTTTGGGATGTCACCTTTTATGAGCTGTATCCTTGTATTGTTTTGTTGGGCCCCAAGTTTTGTAAACCTATATAAAGGCACCTCCTCTCTTGAATAATGATGAATATGAATTTTTGAAAAGAGTGTTCTTGGTTCTGCCACCGGGCATGAGGCCTGTCTTTCCTTCACCTGCGGGTGTCGAGGGGTGTGAGACCCCAATTCCTTCGCTTTCGAGTGTCGAGGGGTGTGAGGTCCTAGTTATCTTCTTCCATTGCTGAGTCCCCTCTATGATCTTGGAGCTTCTCCTTCACTGCCCCAGGTAGCGATTTGGGTAGGACGCCCTAGGCTCCACATATAGTGAGATGGGTGGGACGTCCTAGACTACATGTTGTGGGGTGGGTGAGATGCCTTAGAGGTGCGATGTCTCTCCATGAAGGTAAGTCCCAAGTCCATAAAGTATCCATCTTTCTTACCCCCACATATTTTTTCCACCTTTTTGACCCTAATCATAGGAGACTTCTCAGCTCTCCAACGATTCTCCTAGCTAGCCCCCCCTTTGTCCCGCATCAGGTGCCGCTTGTGATTGAGTCATAAAACTCAAGAGATCTGCAAAACACCAAAGGAGAGTTAGAAAAACAAGGAGAAAATGGGTGAATCGTTGAAAAAGAAAGGAAGAGAGAGGGTAGATGGTTGGGCGTCCAAGGTGGAAGAAGGCTAGGGTTTTGATAAACAGGGTCTCATACCCCTTGATGCTCTAAAAACAAAGGCAACACTCCCTCACGGAGCTCAATGTTCACAAGAACAATGGCAAAGTAGAAGAAAGAACACTCAAATTTCCTCTCAAAATACATTCATTCATTCAATCATTCAAAATTGTTACAAGAGGGTGGAGGGGTGGGCTATTTATAGATGTTCCCATGCCCTCTCCTTATTAGGATAGGATTACAAAACTTGCTTAGGACTAGGAGCATATAATGTGAATAGGAAAAGGATTACAAGGTTGAATAAAATTAAAACTTGAATCCTAAAAGGAAGTGGACTCCTCTCCTCCTTTGACTTGGTCAAGGGGTGCCTTGGGCTTGGTCAAAGGGCTCCCTCTTGGGCTTGGATGCCTAATTGAGTTGGGCTTGGGCATGTAGGCAGTAAGGGCATCCTTCAGATAGGCTTGGGAGGCCTCCAATGGGCTTGGCACAAGGCTTGGCGCATGGGCTGAATTTGGACTGGAGAATATTCCCTGGTGGTGCCTGGAATCTCCATATGTGGAGGGCTTCATGGGCTTGGACTTGCTTTGCTCTAGGAGGGCCTGGTGAAGGCTTGGTTGGTGATCTTCCTCTTGTATAAAATTGAACTTGTACTGAACTATCACTATCACAAACTTACAAGACTCAACTGGACTGGACTGAGGTTGAGATAACTCAACTTATTACAGGACTCAATAGGATATTTATTACAAAACTTGGCTCACTCAAAATTAGACTTCATTACAGTACTCAAGTGAGCACAATCGAGCTTAACTGAACAAAACCCTAATTATCGAACACAAAGGGTTGCCTTGGGCTCACATGATAAAACCCTTATTACTGGACTTCAAATGACTCAACTGACTTAAGCCCTACTTACAAGACTCAAAAGGGCTAACAGGACTTGATTATTTGAATCAAAAATAAAATATGGAAAATGGCTAAGGGATTCAAAATTCAGGGACCCATGGTGAACTAGGGTTAATCCTAATGTCCCCATCAATTCCCCCGGGATGGGAGAAACTCGACCTTATCGAGTAAAGGTCAATCTAGTGTAGGTAAAAGGGTTGGGTCATGGTGCTGTGGGTCCTCTCGAGGGATCCATAAACATTCAAAGTCCGGTTGGCCTTGCCATCGGATTAATCAGTATGGATAGCCTTCGTCCTCGGTAATAACAGCTTGGCCGTCCAGGTCATGCTCGATCTGTATTCCTCTTCTAGGACAATTTAGTGGATACTCAGGTAAGGTTTCACTCTCAAAAATAAGGTAAGGTCCAAAAATCTCACTGGGTGTCATTGCTGGTACCCTAGACACAACTAGGCTCAAGATATTGAAAATCGAGCTAATGCCTAAATCCAGTGGTAACACATAGGCACTAGGGTCAACTATCCTTATCACTTTTAAGGGTCCAACTTCATAGGCATGCAGCTTCTTAATTGCTCCCAGAGGAAACCACTCAGGTCTAGACCTAATCTCTACATGATCTCCCTCAACATACTCTTTGACTCAAATTTAGAAATTAGCCTTGTTATTATCAGTGTTCAAATGAATGTTAATGTCTTGATGTAGATGCTATGCAGAGATCTGTGCATGTGTGAATAGTGGGATTAGGCCTAGTGATCTTTTAGAATTAAAACCATGTAGCACTTCATCCTTTATTCTTATTTCATCCCCTATGTTAAAGATGTAGACCCAATGTTGCCTAGGTAGCTACCCAAGAGGGGGGTGAATTGGAAATTTAAAAATTTAAAGCAAGTAATGTGTAATTAAAAATCCCTTAGAAGGTATTGGGTGCTGTGATAGATGTAGGGTTTGGTGGGAAGGCGGAAACATAGATTTCAAAATTTTTATCTTTATGAAATCTTCACCAAACCCTTAACCCAAGATCTCCTTAAAAGAATTAAAACATATAACATGTATATATAAGATTTAAACTCATATTAAAGTACTAACCTGTATTGCTAAAATCCAAACTTTAAATCTCCACCAGGTGCCCAAATGTTCACCCTCCAATGGTGATCCACACAGAAAAAGATGAAGACTACAATTTCTTGTTCTTGGCTCCTCTTATTGAATTCTTTTTCAAGAATTCAATTCTTGGACTTTTAGGCTGAAATTTTCTTTCTAGAAAATTTCTTTTCTTCCTTCTTTCCTCTTCTTGAATTCTTTTCTTGAATTCCCTTTCTTGAATTCCTTTTCTTGAATTGAATTGGAAGAAGAAATTAAGATAAGTAAAGTCTTAATTCAAGAAAGAAAAGAAGAAGAATAGACCCTTCCTTTTTCCTTTCCTTTACCGTTCAAGACCTTCCTCTTATTCTTGTTTAGGGTCAGAGTTTCGACAGAGATTATCTCTGTAAGGGAAACAGTACCCAACAAGCATAAAGGGAAGGAGTATTCCGGAGAGGAGGAGAGGAATATGATCTCTGTATTTGATTATCTAAAAGAAACCCCCGAGAACCCAAACCCTTTTATAGATTTCAGAGGGGCGTTTTCTCAAAATATCGCAACCCTCTGAAACCCCAGGAATCACGATCCCTCATTCCTCATGCATCCCCTAAACCAAAAATCATGATTATTTGATTTAATTTCTATTTTTCCGACGAGGAGGACTCTCGGAAAAACTTCAAGAAGAATCGCGACTTTTGAAGATGGACTTGAGACCGAAAAATGACGGATCTTTTTCCTTAAATTTTCTGGCCATCAGATCCAGATCCAAGGACATCAGACAAGGATCCAAATCGCCCCCTTTTTTTGATTTTTCTCCGATGGAATTTCCTTCCCACGCGCGTGAAGTGGAGTCCACACGCGCGTGGACTCTTCTTCTTGGCACGCGCGGGTAAGGAAGGGTGTGGGTGGCTTGGAGAGAGAGTCTCAGTGCACTTGATTCACTTGGGTTCAGCCATGGGTTAGCCCAATGTCCTAAAATTTAAATTATACCTTAATCTGGTTCAATTAGAACCCAATTAAGCCCAATTCGGAACCAAATTCAAATCTGATTCGAATAGAAATTGGGTCTGCAACACATGCTAGTGTGTTTATCCTGCAAACATGATTTAATTCCAAATTAAATCCTTCATCAATTCTCTTTTGTGTGTGACCCATTAGTTCCACACCTAGCCAGCAGTAGGTCCGAGTGCTATTTGACTTAATTCGGTTAGATCTTAACTAAGCCGATTTAGGTCAACTCAAACTAGCTCGACTCGGTCAATTAGAATCTAATTCTAATTAACTGATTTGAATTACCATAATTCAATCATATACCTACAAGACAAGATTGATGTCTAGCAACGTATCATGTCTACCCGGAAGATGTGGAATTTTGTTGGAATTACCAAAATACCCTTCAGTGGTGAGTTACCGGGCAATTCAGTCCTTTGATCAACTTGCATCCCGAATATGATTATGAATATGGATACTTGTCAAATCCAATTTCATATTCATCCCTAGCTCAATCTTTATAATGATGATTCATTAATGAACCATTAGAAATTAACTCTAATGTTCATACTTTGATCAAAGATTTCCTGAATCCATCATTTGATCGAAATTAGCTGGATGCAATTCCCTCTTACTAGGGCTAATCAATTCCTTGTTGACCTACTCACAACCTCCATATACAATCCACCATACCCAGTATCACCTCGTGCATGACTTAGTGTCATGATTGATTGCGAACCAAAGTATGAATTCATATATATAAGGTACCATGGTAGTCTCAGGTCAATGGACCACATGCACTACTCCCACTATGAGAATTATCTATTGACAAACAGATAAGGTTCCATTAGATATTCTCAATCTGGATTAATTCAGTGAACTCATTTTCTAATGAACACTCGCATCCTAGTATTAGTGTCAAACACAAGTGACTGTGAGATCAGTCACCCTCATCACAAAGCATATATAGGATGTGCTGGTCTTACCGAAAATATTGGTCCCCAACTCAATGTCCCATCGACCAGGAATATTTTAGATTAGGGTTTTAAGGCTTTAGGTCTCACTGGTATGATCTCATCATAACCCTAGAACCATAGCCCTAATCTATGGGGTTCATCATATAATCATAAAGACACAGCGTATGATGAAAATAATGCCTTTATTATAATAATGTCAATTCATTGATTTTGGGATCGAAATGCAATATTTCAATTGGCTTTCAAGACAAAATCTTTCAATCTCCCACTTGCACTAAAGCCAATCGCCTTTAAATCTTAGCCCCATACAATCAAGGTGGCGATCAAACTCTCGCTGTGATAGAGCCTTAGTGAACGGGTCTGCTATGTTGTTCTTCGTTTCTACCCTTTTAATGCAGACTTCTTATCTTTCGACAATCTCTCGAACGAGATGGAAGCGTCTCAGAATGTGCTTTGATTTGTGATGAGCTCTTAGTTCCTTTGCTTGAGCAACAGCCCCAGTATTATCACAGTAAAGTGATACTGGACCTTCAATCTCAGGAACTACGCCTAACTCTGATATGAACTTCTTCATCCAGACAGCTTCCTTGGCAGCTTCACTAACAGTAATGTACTCTGCCTCAGTTGTTGAGTCAGCTACAGTTTGCTGTTTAGAACTCTTCCAGCTTACAGCTCCTCCATTTAGGGTAAAAACATACCCAGATATAGATTTGCTGTCATCTGGATCTGATTGAAAACTAGAATCTGAATAAGCTTCTAGTTTAAGATCAGATCCTCCGTATATTAGAAAAATATCCTTATTTCTTCTTATGTACTTAAGAATATTTTTCACAGCCTTCCAATGATCCTCTCCTGGATCAGCCTGAAACCTGCTGGCTATACCTAAGGCATATGCCACATCAGGCCTAGTACATAACATAGCATACATAATAGACCCTACTGTCGAAGCATAAGGTATAGAATTCATTCTATTTCTTTTTTCAGGTGTCTTAGGAGACATCTTTTTAGAATGATGTATGCCATGACCAATAGGTAAGTAACCTCTTTTACTTTCCTCCATGCTAAATCTTTTTAGCACTTGGTCAATGTACCTATACTGGGATAAACCTAGCATCCTCCTAGATCTATCTCTATAGATCTTGATGCCTAGTATATAAGATGCTTCTCCCAAGTCTTTTCATGGAAAACTGTTTAGATAACTATACATTGATTGATTGTAACATTGGGATATCATTTCCAATGAGGAGTATGTCATCTACATACAGAACCAAGAAAACTATGGCACTCTCACTAGTCTTCTTGTACACACAAGGTTCATCCTCATTTTTGATAAAGTCAAATTCTTTGACTGTCTTATCAAATCGGATGTTCCAACTCCTAGATGCTTACTTTAATCCATAAATAGATTTCTTCAGCCTACATACCTGATTAGGTTTAGTCTCCAAGGCAAAACCTTCTGGCTATGACATATAAATCTCTTCCTCAAGGAAACCATTGAGGAATGCGGTTTTCACATCCATCTGCCAGATTTCATAATCATGATATGCTGCTATAGCAAGCATGATCCGAATAGATTTGAGCATGGCAACAGGAGAAAATGTTTCATCATAATCTATTCCCTGTTTTTGTCTGAAACCCTTAGCCACTAATCTGGCTTTATAAGTTTCAACTTGGCCATCTGCCCCAATCTTTTTCTTATAGACCCATTTGCATCCAATAGGGTTAACACCCTCTGGTGCATCAACCAAAGTCCAGACTTGGTTGACATACATGGAGTCCATTTCGGATCTCATGGCTTCCAGCCATCTATCTGAGTCACTACTCATGACAGCATCCGTATATGTTAGAGGCTCATCATTATCAATGATTCGGGCTTCATTATTTTCAATAATGAACCCATACCTCTCAGGTGCATGTCGCACCCTATCAGACCTATGGATAGGAGTGGTGTGTTCAGGTTCTATACTAACTATGTTATGATTTGGTTGAGATGTATCTACTTGTTGAACTTCTTCAAGTTCAATATTTCTCCCACTGCCCTTTTGTAGGATGAACTCTTTCTCCATAAAAGTGTCATGCCTACTGACTAAAACCTTTTGTTCAGTAGGGTGGTAGAACAGATATCCTATATTATCTTTAGGATATCCAAGAAATAGACACTTTTCTGCTCTAACATCAAGCTTATGTCCAAAATTTCTTTTGACATAGGCTGGACATCCCCATATCTTAAGATACTTAAGATTGGGTTTCTTTCCCCTCCATAACTCGTATAGAGTGCTAGATACAGATTTGGATGGTACTCTATTAAAAATATTAGCCGCTGTTTCCAAGGCATATCCCCAGAAAGAAACAGGTAAGTCTGTGAAGCACATCATGGACCGTACCATATCTAATAAAGTATGATTTCTCCTTTCAGCAACACCATTTAATTGTGGTGTGTAAGGAGGAGTCCATTCAGAGATGATTTCCTTTTCTTTAAGGTGATCAAGAAACTCGGTGGATAAGTATTCACCTCCTCTATTTGATCGAAGGATCTTAATACTTTTCCCCGTTTGTTTCTCTACCATACTTTGATACTCTAAAAATTTTTCAAAAGCTTCGGACTTATGTTTCATTAGATACACAAATCCGTACCTTAAAAAATCATCAGTGAATGTGATGAAATATGAGTATCCACCCTTGGCCTAAGTTGTCATAGGTCCACATACATCAGTGTGTATGAGTCCTAATAACTCAGTTGTCCTTTCATTATGTCCACTAAATGGAGTCTTGGTCATTTTACCCATGAGACATGATTCACAAGTTCCTAATGATTCATAGTCATAAGGATTAAGGAATTTTTTCTTATATAACTTGTTAATCCTTTGCTCACTAATATGTCCAAGATGACAGTGCCAAAGTAAAGTATTGTTTACTTCATCTCTTTTTCATTTATTACTAATATGTAGTATATTGTCATCAGAAGATAGAGTTAAGAGACCATTGCAAAATATGCCATTAAATATTATTTCATTAGAAAAACTGATTGAGCAGCCACTGCTCATTACATTCATAATATATCCTTGTTTAAGTAACAAGGGTACAGATATGATGTTTCTAATAATTCTAGGCATAAAATAATAATTTTTTAACTATAAAATCTTCCCAGAAGGCAGGTTCAATATATAAGTCCCTACAGCTTCTGCTTGGATGGAATCTCCTCTAGCACCGTAAAGCTCGAAGTCGCCTTCCTTCAAAACTCTAATGTTCTGTAGTCCCTGCAATGATTTGCAGATATGATGACCACAAGCAGTATCCAATACCCAAGAGTTTGAATTAGAAGAGTCTAATGACAAAATTGTATGTATCTCATACATACCTTTTGGTGCATCACTAGCACCAGGCTTTACACTTGCAAGGTAAACCTTGCAGTTTCTTTTCCAGTGACCCGGCTTGCCATAATGAAAGCAGGTCATTTGTCCAGAGGCCTTATTTCCTTTCTTTTTCTTGATGCCCCCTTTTGGGTTCAACCTCCTCTTGGAACCCTTTTTGCCTATTTTCTTCTTGTTTACACCATCCACAAGAAGAAGTGGAGCCTTATTTTTCTTTAAATGGCTCTCTGCTGTTTTTAACATATTCAACAGCTCAGGCAAGGAAGTGTTAATTTTTTTCATATGATAATTAAGAACAAACTATGAAAATGACTCTGGGAGTGACTGCAGGATTAAATCCTGATTCAACTCCCCATCCATAACAAAACCCAATTGACCCAATCGGGTGATTAGGTCAATAACCTTTAATACATGGTCTTGTACGGATGTACCTTTTGTCATCCTTGCACAGAATAACTGCTTAGATATTTCATATCTTGCAGTTCGACTATGTTCTCCATAAAGTTCTTTTAGATTGAGCAATATGGAGTTTGTGTCCATGCTTTCATATTGCCTCTATAACTCATTGGTCATAAAGGCAAGCATTATACACTTGACAGTAAGTGAGTCATTTTGCCACATGTTATATGTGGTCTTATCCTCTTGCGAGGCATCTTCTCCTAATGGTTCCAAGGTTGGGGTATCAAGAATATAAGAAATTCTTTCTTGGCTGAGTACTATCTTCAAGTTTCTCAACCAATCAACATAGTTTGGTCCAGTCAATTTATTTGCATCAAGAATGCTACGGAGTGAGAGTGAAGAGGCCATTTAATCTACATTAACAAAGAACATTACATAAGCAAACAACCAATGTTGACAAAACATAATTAAATTAGGACTTTAACTTAATTATGTCTCCCACTATTTTATCAAGCATCATAACCCTCCATATGATGATCGAGAAAACCCTAATTGGTTCTCTTAGTGGGGTTGAGATCCTAATTCCTTACAAAAGACCTTGTGTGTACACAACAAATCTTATATAAGTTCAAAGGTAGGAAAACTCTTTCCAATTGTAACTCATACAATTCTCAACTTATCTTGGCCTCTAAAATATTAATAGCCTTGTGTGTACACAACAAACTATAATATTTTAGTTAAGTTAGACCCTTCATTGCTATATAGTCATGATATTAATTATAATACCCTTGTGTGTACACAACAAAGTATTATATTAAATCATGCCATAAACATCAAATGTACCAAGCCAAAATTATGTTAGTCACCATAAAAGGCCTTGTGTGTACACAACAAACCTAATATGGATCATAACATAATAATGACTTGGCATGAAGGAAGGCCACATGTAGTGAATATCACACTAAGCATATCAATTAATAATTAAGTTAATCTTATCGGCCAGGTAAGTGGGAGAGTGGTGGGAGTCCCCCCGTTGCTTTCCTAATACACCAATAAGAATTGGCCAGGTCAGTAACGGAACCAATTAAAAATCACGTCCTCTTTATCGATCATGAACAACTTTTCCTAGACACCGAATGATAAACTAATCATATTGATTATTTTTGCTTTGGGTATATGACACTACAACCTAATATGTTTTTAAAGAGGGCTTTATTAAAACAAAGCACATTCTTTATATAACCTAGCAAATATGTGCCATAGTGTGCCATCATATTAGGACAACCATTTACCACATAATGGATCCACCATAATGCTAGGGCAACCTTATTTCAGTATGATGACTAGAAGGCTAAACATATCTCTATACAAATTAAGGTTTAAGTGAAAACCTTAATTAGTGGCATACATCAAACATATATGCATAATTAACACAAATATGTGATTAGTGTGTCATCATACTAGGACAACCAATTACCACATAATGGATCCATCATTATGCCAGGGCAACCTTATTTCAGTATGATGACTAGATGTCTAAACATATCTCTACAACAATTAGGGATTGAGTGAAAATCCTAATTGGTGACATTACATCAAACATATACAATATCATATGTTACTTATATACATATGCATCTAAAAATCAGCATATATATTTTAATCTTAATAAGGAGGCTCTAATACCACTGTAGGGCTCGGTGGCAAGGCGGAAACATAGATTTCAAAATTTTTATCTTTATGAAATCTTCACCAAACCCTTAACCCAAGATCTCCTTAAATGAATTAAAACATATAACATGTATATATAAGATTTAAACTCATATTAAAGTACTAACCTGTATTGCTAAAATCCAAACTTTAAATCTCCACAGGTGCCCAAATGTTCACCCTCCAATGGTGATCCACACAGAAAAAGATGAAGACTACAATTTCTTGTTCTTGGCTCATCTTCTTGAATTATTTTTCAAGAATTCAATTCCTAGACTTTTAGGCTGAAATTCTCTTTCTTGAAAATTTATTTTCTTCCTTCTTTCCTCTTCTTGAATTCTTTTCTTGAATTCCCTTTCTCGAATTCTTTTTCTTGAATTGAATTGGAAGAAGAAATTAAGACAAGTAAAGTCTTAATTCAAGAAAGAAAAGAAGAAGAATAGACCCTTCCTTTTTCCTTTCCTTTACCGTTCAAGACCTTCCTCTTATTCTTGTGTAGGGTCAGAGTTTCGACAGAGATTATCTCTGTAAGGGAAACAATACCCAACAAGCATAAAGGGAAGGAGTATTCCAGAGAGGAGAGAGGAATATGATCTCTGTATTTGATTATCTAAAAGAAACCCCCGAGAACCCAAACCCTTTTATAGATTTCAGAGGGGCATTTTCTCAAAACATCGCAACCCTCTGAAATCCCAGGAATCACGATCCCTCATTCCTCACGCATCCCCTCAACCAAAAATCATGATTCTCTGATTTAATTTTTGTTTTTCCGACGAGGAGGACTCTCAGAAAAACTTCAGGAAGAATCGTGACTTTTGAAGACGGACTTGCGACCGAAAAACGACGGATCTTTTTTCTTAATCTGGCCATCAGATCCAGATCCAAGGACGTCAGACAAGGATCCAAATTACCCCCTTTCTTGATTTTTCTCCGATGGAATTTCCTTCCCACGCGTGTGAAGTGGAGTCCACATGCGCGTGGACTCTTCTTCTTGGCACGTGCAGGTGAGGAAGGGTGTGGGCGGCTTGGAGAGAGAGTCTCAGTGCACTTGATTCACTTGGGTTCAGCCATGGGTTAGCCCAATGTCCTAAAATTTAAATTAGACCTTAATCTGGTTCAATTAGAATCCAATTAAGCCAAATTTGGAACCAAATTCGAATCTGATTCGAATAGAAATTGGGTCTGCAACACATGCTAGTGTGTTTATCCTGCAAACATGATTTAATTCCAAATTAAATCCTTCATCAATTCTCTTTTGTGTGTGACCCATTGGGTTACACACCTAGCCAGTAGTGGGTCTGAGTGCTATTTGACTTAATTCAGTTAGATCTCAACTAAGCCGATTTAGGTCAACTCAAACTAGCTCGACTCGATCAATTAGAATTTAATTCTAATTAACTGATTTGAATTACCATAATTCAATCATATACCTACAAGACAAGATTGACGTCTAGCAATGTATCATGTCTACCCGGAAGATGTGGAATTTTGGTGGAATTACCAAAATACCCTTCAGTGGTAAGTTACCGGGCAATTCAGTCCTTTGATCAACTTGCATCCCGAATATGATTATGAATATGGATACTTGTCAAATCCAATTTCATATTCATCCCTAGCTCAATCTTTATAATGATGATTCATTAATGAACCATTAGAAATTAACTCTAATGTTCATACTTTGATCAAAGATTTCCTGAATCCATCATTTGATCAAAATTAGCTGGATGCAATTCCCTCTTACTAGGGCTGATCAATTCCTTGTTGACCTACTCACAACCTCCATATACAATCCACCATACCCAGTATCACCTCGTGCATGACTCAGTGTCCTGATTGATTGCGAACCAAAGTACGGATTCATATATATAAGGTACCATGGTAGTCTCAGATCAAAGGACCACATGCACTACTCCCACTATGCGAATTATCTATTGACAAACAGATAAGGTTCCATTAGATATTCTCAATCTGGATCAATTCAGTGAGCTCATTCTCTAATGAACACTCACATCCTAGTATTAGTGTCAAACACAAGTGACTGTGAGATCAGTCACCCTTATCACAAAGCATATATAGGATGTGCTGGTCTTGCCGGAAATATTGATCCCCAACTCATTGTCCCATCGACCAGGAATATTTTAGATTAGGATTTTAAGGCTTTAGGTCTCACTGGTATGATCTCATCGTAACCCTAGAACCATAGCCCTAATCTATGGGGTTCATCATATAATCATAAAGACACAGCGTATGATGAAAATAATGCCTTTATTATAATAATGTCAATTCATTGATTTTGGGATCGAAATACAATATTTCAATTAGCTTTCAGGGCATAATCTTTTAATAGATTTATAAATTGTAGAAGCTAAAAAAGAGTAAAGAAGCACAACACAAACACACCAAATTTACAGTGGTTCGGATCAACCCAGCTCCTACGTCCACTACCCAAGATACCACTTGGGATTTCCACTATATTCACACCCGAATACAATAGGATTGTTTTACAGGATCACAATCCAAAACCTCTACACTTTGGTTTTATGGGATCACCAAAGAAAACCCAACATCCTTTGGTTTTAACCGGCTCACCAAAGAAACCTAACTTGGTTTTACCAGGATCACCAAGAACCCAACACTTGGTTTTTATCAAGGATCACAAAGAACCTATTTGGTTTTTCAGCCGGCCTCACCAATAACCCAACAATTCAAAAATGAATTGAAAGAAATGCAACAAAAATGACAAACTCAATTTTTCAGATAGTTACCGATATAGCTTGATAGAAGTCCACTTGAATGCACTTGAATAAGCTTTAATTGCTTAAGTGGCTTCTTCCCAAAGTTGCTTCAAACTTCAAATCAGAGTTGGTGAAGTCTTGAAGTCTAGCTTGAATGCTCTTGTTCTCTTTTGCTATTGATTGGTAGGATATTCAATGAAGCTCTCTTAACTTTGAAGACTCTCTTATTCATTACTTCAAGGAAGTTCAAATCCTTCAAATATAAAGTCTTCCATCACTCCGAGGCAGTTAGAGACATCTTTGACCGTTGGGATGTGACTTGTGACTGTTGGAGCACTTTTTGGCATTCAAAAATAAATTCTGAAACTAGTCGTTAGATACCTGGAAACGACGTTCGAGTCGACTTGGATTCCTTCGAGTCAGCTCGGATCCTTCGAGTCGATAGATCGAGTCGCCAAATCTTCAGTGCAGTCAGCTCTTTGTCTTAGGATGCAAAACATCACTCTGGATGAGTCGGCTCTTGATAGCTCGAGTCGGCTCGAACATCTTTCTTAGAAAAACTTGAACTCGAGGAGTCGGCTCTTTTCAGCTTGGGTCGGCTCTTCTTCTCAGGTTCGAAAAACCTTACTCTAGAAGAGTCAGCTAGATGCAGTTCGGGTTGGCTCGCTTTCTCAGGCTTTCAGAATTAGGTCTGGCAGAGTTGGCTCTTTCTAGTTCGGGTCGGCTTGCTTGGCTGTTCTCAGAAATCTACAGAAATGGGACTTTGGAAGAGTTGGCTCAGACTGATTCTAGTTGACTCAGATTCATTGGAGTCAGCTCGGTTACCTTCGAGTCGGCTTGGATTGCTGCGTTCCAGAATCCTTGCTGCGTGACGGTAAACGGAGTCGACTCTTCAACAAGTTGAGTCGGCTCGAGTATCTTCTTCAGGATTTTTACACTTGAACTTAAAGAAAAACTCTTACCAACTCTTTACATTTTCAAGCATACTAACTTAAAACTAATTTGAAGGCACACACATAGAAGTAACCCCTTTCACATGATTTTTTCTTAGCTTTTTCATTGGGTTCTGCTTTACAAAAACACATTACAACACAACTCAAATAAGAAAACAGAGGTGTAGGAGTTGAAGTTTGAACATTTAATCCATCCTACAAAAACTTGTAAAATACTTGAAGGTTTGTCAGAAATAAATATACATGCTCTGATATTTGGTTATCATCAAAATCACTCATGGGGTCAACAATCTCCCCCTTTTTGATGATGACAAAACACTGGGCATAAAAAAGCAATATAACACTTTATAATTACTTTTATAATTATATTTGCAAGTATATATGAACAAGTAAAATAAATTGACTTCAATTGGTGCCAAATAATGAAAGGAGAATTAGGGCAGAGAGAGGTAATCTCCCCCTCAATAAGATACTCCATGTTTTAGCTCACTTTCTATGTATTTTCAGAGCTCAAAATATTTGAAGGGAACATTAAGCATCAGAGCTATTAAAAGTCAAAACTTAAAACATTATGTATCAAAAAATATGTATCATTATGTATCAGAGCCTCTTAAATATGTATTACGATGTATCAGAGCTTAATTTGAGCTTAGCTTTCAAGCTTTATGCATTAGAGCAAATATAATCATAAATATATTTTATCCTTTTCATGCAATAATTTCACAACTTTCTCCCCCTTTTTGTCAATTAATCAAAAAGGTAGAGTAGGAGTTAAGCTTAGATGAGAAAGTATTTAAAATTTGTTTGAGATAATTTCACTTTCTCATATTCATCTTGAAATTCTAATCAACATATCAGTCATTGTATGAACAATTGAATATAAACATTCATTTGCATAGAGAAATAGAATAATTTAAGAGACAAAAAGTGTACTTTTCATTTCATTTTAAAGAAGTTCAGTACAAAGTACAAAGTGAAAAGTAATACACTTAGTCACTATCTAAGTCTACTCTAGGATGTAAAGGTTGACCGGGAATCTGAATGCCAGGTGGCAGTGGTCAACAAATTGTGGTATATTATGGGTTCCTTGTGGCCTAAGTTATGGAGCAGGTTGTCTAGGATGAGCAGATTGACTAGAAAAAGGTGTAGAAGAAGAGGGAGGAGCATTTTGAGCAGCTTGGATTTCTTCAATCTTAGTCATCATTTTCCATAAGAAGCTGTTCATAGATTTCAGTTTTGCTTCTATTTTCTTTGTGCTTCTAGTGGCAGCTAAATCTTCTATTGATTCTTTTATTTTTGCCACTTCCTTTTGCAATGTAAACATTTCTATGGCTTGAACATTAGCTAATGCTTCTGCCGAGCCTCTTAATCTTCCAAATTCACTTCTAATTATTCCAATGCCTTTGGTGTAGTCATCTTCCATTCTTTTACCTGCTTCAATTGACCCCATTCTGATTCTCAAGTTGTCCATCTCAGTTCTATAAGCTTCAAGTACTAATGTAACAGATTTTTCATTTTTCTCCGAACTTGATGTAATCAACTGTAAAATCGGTTGCATATCTGTGTCAATTGTATGTACTGTGGTCTTTGAAGTTTTAAGAGATTCAATTTTGCTTTTTAGATAGTTTATCTGTCCTTCAAATTGATTGAGTCTCTCATCAACTGATTTTTGAAATTCTCCAATCATTGCAACCATAGAGGACTTTATAGTTTCAGTCATGTTATTCATTTGCTGTGTCATGAAGTCTTGTAACAATGAAGTGTCTACAGTAGGAGCAGTAGTAGTGTGACTGTGAATTGGAACATCAGTAGACTAAGTAAAAGTAGCTGTACCATA
The DNA here is from genome assembly GCA_021397845.1 of Areca catechu. NCBI lineage: Eukaryota > Viridiplantae > Streptophyta > Magnoliopsida > Arecales > Arecaceae > Areca > Areca catechu. Next base: position 150,012,953 of record CM038052.1, read on the forward strand.
TGGTATATCAAGCATATCTGGTACTGAGATATCTGGAAAAGAAGTGTCGAAGTCCATCTGAACTGAATATCCCATTTGGGGTTGTGGTTCTAGAATATGCATTGTAGTTCTTCACTAGCCTCTAACTCTGCTTGTTCTTGAATCTCTTCGGTTTCTTCAACTACTAGAGCATCAGTTTTCTTTCTCCAGGTGCCATTTAACAACAAATATCCCATCCTTTGAAAGGTTTTGACAGTATATGTATCAGTATGGAGAAGTGTCTTGCTGTCCTCTCCTATCAAATCTATATTTGCATTTTGAAAGAAGAGTGTTAGGACCATTCCATAGGGTAGGCAAGCCTTAACTTTTCTTACTGCCTCCTTCATTTAGCAAATCATAATTCCTGGTAGATTAATCTTATCACCATTAATCAAGAGCTCCATGAAGCATAGATCTCTTTCACTAACCCAATCAAAACGTCCAGTTCTGGGTAAGAAGATCTTGCTAATAAAATTGTGTAGAACTCTCATTTCAATAGATAACATGCTTGCTTTGAGAATTCCTATTTCATTTACCTCAATTCTTTCTAAAATTGTTTGCAGTGCTTTGGTTCTGTCTTTCGGTACTAAATACTCTGTGCCTTCAAAAGGAATTTCCAAAACACTTTCCAGAATTTCAGCAGATATAATTATCCTTCTTCCCTTAATAGAAGAGTCAATGAAGTTCTCTCCAAACCTTAAATTTTCATAAAACATCCTTACTAGGTTTGGGTAGGTTTTAACATCTAGGGAGCACAAGTTCCTCCATCCTTGATTTTCAATAAAATCACAAATCACAAAGCCTATCTCCTTCAGATATTCAAATAAAATCCATCTGCCAGTGGTGATTGGTCTCATACCTAGAAAGATTTGGTGACTAAGAGAAACTGGGCTAGTCTCTTCCTTAGACTGTGGTGCATTCCGGGAAACATTGTCTTCTCGAAATTTTGTCCTCCTTCTTTACGGAGCTACACTCTTCCTGATTTCTTCCCAACAGCTCTTTTTGATGCCATAGAGTGAAGATATTCAAATTCCGAAGCTGTTTTTGGAAGTTTGAAGTATTTGAAAGGTTTCTTGGTGGGAAAAAGAGTAGGGTTTAGGAATAGAAATGGGAAAGGAAAGCCCTACGGCTTGAACTAAAAAGAGACAGCTCGGCATCCGAGTCAGCTTGACCAACAGTTCAACTACTCGAGTCGGCTCAAGTAGAGGGAGCACAAAAATAATAATTTTGGATTTCAATCAAAGCTCATTTTATCACAAAATTTGAATTAGAAAGTTATGCAGATAATTTGTCCTTAAGACTATGAGAGTATTTCTAGAGAGGGTCACATAATCCTAGTTCACTTCTAATCATTGTAAATCTATCAAAATTCAATGGTTTGGTAAAAATGTCAGCAAGTTAGTTTTCAGTTGGCACGTGTTCAAGAATAATATCATTATTCAATACATGTTCTCTTATGAAATGGTGCCTATATTCAATGTGCTTGGTTGGTGAATGCTGAACAGGATTTTTTGTTAAATTAATGGTACTTATGTTATCACATTTGATTGGAATTTTAAATAGTATAACACCAAAGTCTTCTAGTTGTGGTTTAATCCATAATACTTGAGCACAATAACTACCAGCAGCAACATACTCTGCTTTAGCAGTCGACAATGCTACGAAGTTTTGCTTCTTACAGTGCCATGAAATTAAAATCAACCCTAGAAATTGGCATGTACCACTAGTGCTCTTTCTATCAATTTTGCAACCAGCATAGTCAGCATCAGAAAAACCAATTAAGTTCAAAGATGGTTCTTTAGAATACCAAAGATCTAAATTACTTGTACCTTTCAAGTATTTGAGAATTCTTTTAACAGCAAACATATGTTTTTCTTTAGGATTGCATTGAAATCTAGCACAAACACATACACTGTACAAGATATCAAGTCTACTGGCTGTCAAATATAAAAGGGATCCGATCATACCTCTATAAAGTTTTTGTCAACAGTGGATCCACTTTCATCTTTATCTAGTCTGCAAGTAGTGCTCATGGGTCTGTTAGCCTCTTTGCTTGTTTCCATGCCAAATTTCTTGATCATCTCTTTGATGTACTAGGCTTGGTTTATAAAGATTCCTTCCTTCATTTGTTTGACTTGTAATCCAAGGAAGTAGTTGAGCTCACCCATAAGGCTCATTTTAAACTCACCCTGCATCAGCTCAGCAAAATCTCCACAAAGATTTCATTAGTTGTACCAAATATAATATCATCAACGTAAATTTATACAACTAACATATCATTTCCTTTGTTTTTAATAAAAAGGGTTTTGTCAATATTTCATCTTTTGAAATCATTTTCAAGTAAAAATTTACTCAATCTATCATACCAGGCCCTAGGTGCTTGTTTCAAACCATATAAAGCTTTATTCAATTTAAATACATGATTTGAAAAAACATGATTTTCAAAACCTGGTAGCTATTCTACAAAAACTTGTTCAGAAATAAATCCATTTAGAAAAGCACTTTTGACATCCATTTGAAAAAGTTTAAAGTTCATGTAGCAAGCAAATGCAAGAAGTAATCTAATGGCCTCAAGTATTGCTACGGGAGCATAAGTTTCATCAAAATCAATACCCTCTTCTTGATTGTACCCTTTTGCTACCAACCTTACTTTATTCCTTATAACCTTATCATTCTCATCTAGTTTGTTCCTATAGACCCATTTGGTTCCTATGATTGGATGGTCTATAGGTTTACTAACTAGTGTCCAAACATTATTCCTTTCAAACTAGTTTAATTCATCATGCATGGCCATTATCCATTTATGATCAGTTTCAGCCTCTTCTAAACTGTTATTCAATATGAGAGATAAAGGCTAGGTAGTCATGTGCATCTCTATTTGATGCAGAACGAAAGCTCTGATACCAATAATGATGCAGAACAAAAATGTGAAATGCGGAAGCAAATTAAAATTAATATATTTTTTTTTTATATATATATTTTCAGAAGTCGGCTTTGACTCAAAGGAAAGATAAACTAATGTTGAAAGAAACTAAGAAATGATAGAAAGCACAATTAAAAGGAGTGGATTATCAGAGTTGTTAGGTTCGGGAACCAGTGCGGAAGCGTAGATTTCAAAAATTTTATGAAATCAGGTCCGAACCCTAATCCCAAAATCTCCTTATTAGCAATTAAAACTTATGACTACATGCATGTCCAAATTTAAACATAGTTTAGATACTAACCTCAGATTGCTATATCCAGTCTGATGTAGAAATAAACTCCAAATTGACTAGCCTTTTGAACACACCAGGCGTCCACTTGTCCGCCCTCCGATGGTGATCCACACGGGCAGATGATCAAGACAGTGACTCCTTAATTGGGTTCCTTCCAATCAAGTTCTACCCCAAGAACTTGATATATGGGCTATTGGCTAGGACTCCTCTAGCCAAACGGGGACTATAACCTTCTCTCTTACCCTTCTCCTAGTTTTTAGCAACTTTGGCCCCTTAAGACACTCTTGTCTTAAGAATAAGCCCTTGTCCTAAAATGAGACAAGGCTTGTCTTGGAGGGAGAAGAAAATTAAGACAAAATTGTCTTAATGTAAGAAAGAAAGAAAAAAAGGCGCCTTCTTCCTTTACCGTCGGAGAGTTTCTCTCTCTGACTCTCCTTCTGTTCTGAGATTCGACAGAGCCTAGGCTCTGTAAAGGAATCAAAGAGGAAAGAGAGGAGGGGGAAACAATCTTCTGGAGAGGGAGAAGGAAAGAGAAGCAAGGCTTCGCCGTAGAAAATCTGGAATGATTTTTACGGTGAAGCCTTCTTCTTAAATAGGCGACAGAGAGGTGCCTTCTCATCTGAAAACATCCTCTCACGTCCCTCTCTCCCTTCTCACGTCTTCTGTGTTTATCTCATGGCCCTTGGGATTAATCTCACGGCCTTTGGGATGGGAAGACGCGAAGAAGGATCGTGAAAAACACAGAAGGGCGCGCGCAGAAAGAAGAGTCGCGCCCCTTCGGTGTTTCTCTTTTCTTTTTCACGGTATTTTTCCCTTTTTTGGAGAGTCCACGCCTAGGTGGACTCTCTTCCACGCCTCTTCAAAAATCACCGGCCTTTTTTTTCTTTCTTTTCACGCAAAGACGCGTCTTGGAAAGAGTCCACGCGCGCGTGGACTCTTCTCCTTGCGCGCGCGCGTGGGAAAAGAAGCGGAGGGACTTAGGCGATGTGGGAAAGGGGTTTAGCCTCTTAGGTTAGCCCAATTGCTAGCCTACTATTAGCCCAAAGTGTTGAATCTTCAATTAGATTCAAACCGGAATGAATTTGGATCTAAAAAAGACCAAATCGGAACCCTAACTCGAATCCGATTCAAGTAGAAGCCATGGTTTGCAACACATGCTAGTGTGTTCATCTACAAACGAGATTTAATTCCAAATTAAAACCTTGATTATCTGTCCTAAGTGTGTGACCCATTGGGTTCCATACTTAGCCAGCAGTGGGTCCGAGTACAAGTTGACCTAATCTGATCAGAACTCATTCTAATCGAATTAGGTCAAATCGAGCTAACTCGAGTCAGTCAATTAGGACTCCTCCTAATTTGTGATCCAATTAAACCATTTAATTTGATCAACCCACAAGACAAGATTGACGTCTAGCAACGTGTCATGTCTACCCGGAAGATATGGAAATTCTGGTGTAATTCCAAAACTACCCTTCAGTGGAAAGTTCCCGTACAATTCGATCCTTCAATCATCTTGCATCCCGAATATAACTATGGATATGGAATCATGTCAAATCCAGTTTATACTCATTCCCAGCTCAGTCATACACTAATGATTTAATTAATTCGATATTAGAAATCATTTCTAATATCTGTACTTTGATCAAAGATTTCCTGAATCATCATCTGACCTAATTTGGCTGGATGCAATCTCCTCCTACTAGGAGTGATCAATTCCTTGTTGACCTACTCATTTCCTTCATATACAATTCACCACACCCAGCGTCAACCTTGTGCATGACCCAGTGTCATGAATGAGATTGAACCAAAGCATGGGTTCATGTACATAAGGTATTATGGCAGTCTCAGGTCATAGGACTACTTGTACAACTCCCACTATGAGAAAACATCTATTGACAAGCAGCTAAGGCTCCATTAGATGTTCTCAAACTGGATCTATTCAGTGAACTCATTCACTAATGAGCACCCACATCCTTGTATTAGTGTCCTACACAAATGACTGTGAGAGCAGTCACCCTTTTCAGCATACATAGGATGTGCCAGTCTTACCGGAAACCCTGATCCCCAACTCAGGGTTCCTATGACTAGGAATATTCTAGATTAGGGTTTTAAGGCCTTAGATCTCACTGGTATGATCTCATCATAGCCCTACAACCATAGCCCTAATCTATGGGGTTCATCATATAATGACACAGCGAATGACGAAAAATTATTGCCTTTATTAATTTGTCAATTTACAATGGTCTGGGAGATACAGATATTGGCTTATAGGGCATAATCCTTTCAATCTCCCACTTGCACTAAAGCCAATCGCTCTTATTCTTTAACCCCATACAATCGAGGTGGCGATCAAACTCCCGCTGTGGTAGAGCCTTAGTGAACGGGTCTGCTATGTTGTTCTTTGTATCTACTCTATTGATGCAGACTTCTTGTCTTTCGATTATCTCTCGGACAAGATGGAAGCGTCTCAGAATGTGCTTGGACTTGTGATGGGCTCTCGGTTCCTTAGCTTGAGCAACTGCTCCAGTGTTATCACAATAGAGTGGCACCGGGTTCTCAATCTCAGGAACTACTCCCAACTCTGTGATGAATTTCTTCATCCAGACAGCTTCCTTGGCGGCTTCACTGACAGCTATGTACTCTGCCTCGGTAGTTGAGTCAGCTACAGTCTGCTGTTTAGTGCTCTTCCAACTTACTGCTCCACCATTCAAGGTAAAGACATACCCTGAAATGGATTTACTATCATCTGGGTCTGATTGAAAACTAGAGTCTGAATAGGCTTCTAGTTTAAGATCAGATCCTCCGTATATAAGAAAAATATCCTTAGTCCTTCTCAGGTACTTAAGAATATTTTTCACAGCCTTCCAGTGATCCTCTCCTGGATCAGCCTGAAATCTACTGGCTACACCCAAGGCATATGCCACATCAGGCCTGGTACATAACATAGCATACATAATCGACCCTATAGCCGAAGCATAAGGTATAGAATTCATTCTATTTCTTTCTTCAGGTGTCTTAGGAGACATCCTCTTAGAAAGACGTATGCCATGACCAATAGGTAAGTAACCTCTTTTACTTTCCTCCATGCTAAATCTCTTTAGCACCTGGTCAATGTACCTAGACTGGGACAAGCCAAGCATCCTTCTTGATCTTTCTCTATAGATCTTTATACCCAGTATATAGGATGCTTCTCCCAAGTCTTTCATGGAAAACTGTTTCGATAACCACACTTTGACTAATTGTAACATTGGGATATCATTCCCAATAAGAAGTATATCATCAACATATAGAACTAAGAAAACTATGGCACTCCCACTAGTCTTCTTGTACACACAAGGTTCATCCTCATTTTTGAAAAAATCAAATTCTTTGACTATTTTATCAAATCGGATGTTCCAACTCCTGGATGCTTGCTTTAATCCATAAATGGATTTCTTTAGCCTACATACCTGATTAGGTTTAGTCTCCAAGACAAAACCTTCTGGTTGTGACATATAAACCTCTTCCTCAAGGAAACCATTGAGGAATGCAGTTTTTACATCCATTTGCCAGATCTCATAATCATGATATGCTGCTATAGCAAGCATAATCCGAATAGATTTGAGCATGGCTACAGGGGAAAATGTTTCATCATAATCTATTCCCTGTTTTTGTCTGAAACCCTTAGCCACCAATCTGGCTTTATAAGTTTCAACTTGGCCATCTGCCCCAATCTTCCTTTTATAGACCCATTTACACCCAATAGGGTTAATACCCTCTGGTGCATCAACCAAAGACCATACTTGGTTGACATACATGGAGTCCATCTCGGATCTCATGGCTTCCAGCCATTTGTCTGAGTCTCTACTCATGACTGCTTCCGTATAGGTTAGAGGCTCATCATTTTGAATGATTTGGGCTTCATTATTTTCAATTATGAACCCATACCTCTCAGGTGCCTGTCGCACCCTATCAGACCTACGGATAGGAGTGTGTTCAGGTTCTATATTAACTATGTTGTTACTTGACTGAGAAGTGTCTATTTGTTGAATCTCATTAAGTTCGATATTTCTACCAGTGCCCTTTTGTAGGATAAATTCCTTTTCCAAAAAAGTGGCATGCCTACTGACCAAAACCTTTTGTTCAGTAGGGTGGTAGAACACATATCCTATACTATCTCTAGGATATCCGATAAATAGACATTTGTCTGCTCTAGCATCTAGTTTATGTCCAAAATTTCTTTTTACATAGGCTGGACATCCCCATATCTTAATATACTTAAGATTGGGCTTCTTACTTCTCCATAATTCATATGGAGTGCTAGAGACAGTTTTAGATGGTACTCTATTCAAGATATAAGTTGCTGTTTCCAAAGCATATCCCTAGAAAGTAAAAGGTAACTCCGTGAAGCACATCATGGACCGTACCATATCCAATAAAGTACGATTCCTCCTTTCAGCAACACCATTTAATTGTGGTGTGTAAGGAGGAGTCCATTCAGAGATGACCCCCTTATCTTTAAGGTGATCAAGAAACTCAGTGGATAAGTACTCACCTCCTCTATCTGATCGGAGGATCTTTATACTTTTTCCTGTCTGTTTCTCTACCATACTTTGATACTCTAAAAATTTTTCAAAAGCATCGGACTTATGTTTCATTAGATACACAAATCCATACCTTGAAAAATCATCAGTAAATGTGATGAAGTATGAGTATCCACCATAGGCTTGAGTTGTCATAGGCCCACATACATCTGTGTGTATGAGTCCTAATAACTCTTTTGTCTTTTCTCCATGTCCACTAAATGGAGTCTTGGTCATCTTACCCATGAGACATGATTCACAAGTTCCTAATGACTCATAGTCATAAGGATCAAAGAAATTTTCTTTGTACAACTTGTTAATCCTAGTCTCACTAATATGTCCAAGTCGACAATGCCAAAGTAAGGTATTGTTAACATCATCTCTTTTCCGTTTGTTAGAAACATGAAAAATATTGTCATTAGTGGAAAGAGTTAAGAGACCATTGCAGAATATGCCATAACATATAATTTCATTAGATAAAGAAATTGAGCAGCCACTGCTCATTACATTCATAGTATATCCTTGTTTAAGTAACAAGGGTACAGATATGATATTTCTAATGATTTTTGGCATATAGTAACAATTCCTTAGCTCCAAGATCTTCCCTGAAGGTAACTTCAAAACATAAGTCCCTACAGCTTCTGCTTGGATGGGGTCCCCTCCAGCACCGTAGAGCTCAAAGTTACCTTCCTTCAATACTTTAAGCCCCTGAAGTCCCTGCAATGATTTGCAGATGTTATGACCACAGGCGGTATCCAACACCCAAGTATTTGAAATGGAAGAATCCAATGACAAAATAGTATGAACTTCTTTCATACCTTTTGGTGCCTCTGATGCACCAGGCTTCACACTTGCAAGATAAATCTTGCAGTTCCTTTTCCAATGACCCGGCTTGCCACAATGAAAGCAGGTCATCTGTCCGGAGGCCTTCTTTCCTTTCTTCTTCTTAATGCCCCCTTTGGGATTCATCCTCTTACTGGAACCCCTTTTGCCTGTCTTCTTCTTATCCACAAGAAGAACTGGAGCCTTATTTTTCTTTACATGGCTCTCTGCTGTTTTCAACATATTCAACAGCTCAGGCAAGGAAGAATTAAGTTTGTTCATATGGTAATTAAGAACAAACTGTGAAAATGACTCTGGGAGTGATTGCAAGATCAAGTCTTGATTCAACTCCCCATCCATTACAAAACCTAATTGACCTAATCGAGTGATTAGATCAATTATCTTTAATACATGGTCTTGTACTGATGTACCTTCTGTCATCCTTGCACGGAACAACTGCTTAGATATTTCATATCTAGCAGTTCTACTGTGTTCTCCATAAAGCTCTTTTAAATTTAGCAGTATGGAGTTAGTATCCATGCTATCATGCTGCCTCTGCAACTCGTTAGTCATAGAGGCAAGCATAACACATTTGACAGTAAGTGAGTCATTTTGCCACATATTATATATGGTCTTCTCCTCTTGCGAGGCATCTTCCCTTGGTGGTTCCAAAATTGGGGTATCAAGAATATAGGAAATTCTTTCTTGACTGAGTACTATTTTCAAATTTCTCAGCCAATCAACATAATTAGGCCCAGTCAATTTGTTGGCATCTAAAATACTACGGAGTGAGAGTGAAGAGGCCATTTATCTACATTTAAACAAAGAACGAAAACATAAGCAAACAACCATGAAATGACAACACATAATTAAATTAGGACTTTAATTTAATTATGTCTCCCACTATTTTATCGAGCATCATAACCCTCTATACGATGATCGAGAAAACCTTAATTGATCTTTCTTAGTGGGGTTGAGATCCCAATCCCTTATAAAAGACCTTGTGTGTACACAACAAATCTTATATAAGTTCATAGGTAGGAAAACTCTTTCCAATTGTAACCTGTACAATTCTCAACTTATCTCGGCCTCTAAAATATTAATAGCCTTGTGTATACACAACAAACTATAATATTTTAGTTAAGTAAGACCCTTCATAGCCATATAGTCATGACTTAAATAGTAATACCCTTGTGTGTACACAACAAAATATTACTTTAAATCATGCCATAAACAAATAATTGTATTAGGCCAAAAATTGTGTTAGTCACCATATTAGGTGTTGTGTGTACACAACAAACCTAGTATAGATCGTAACACAATGATGACCTATCATGAAGGAAGGCCAATAATAGTATTTTAACACCAAGCATGTTAGTCAAGAATTAAATCAATCAGATCGGCCAGGCTAGTGGAAGAGATGTGGGGGTCCCCCCGTTGCTTTCCTAGACACCAATTTAAAATTGGCCAGGTCAGTCAACGGAACCAATTAAAAACCACGATTCCCTTTACCTTCCCAGAACCACCTTTCTAGACACCGAAATGACTAATTATCCATCATGACTAATAATGCTTATCGGTTAACTATACTACCACTTAATATAATTTTAAGAGGGGTTTATGCAATGCCAGCACATTCAATTAAAAGCTATCACATATATTAATACATGCTTTAAACTAAGCAAATATGTGAAATGTGTGCCATCATACTAGGACAACCATTTACCACATAATGGATACACCATTATGCCAGGGCAACCTTATTTCAGTATGATGGCTCTAGGGCTAATCATATCTCTAAGACAATTAGGGTTTCAGTGGAAAACCCTAACTGGTGGCAATCATCAAACTCATGTTCAATCAAAGACATGCATTGTGCATCAATATAAAAACTTTAACATGATACTACATCATGAATTGAACTGCATAAGTTTTAATCCTAATAAGGATGCTCTGATACCACTGTTAGGTTCGGGAACCAGTGCGGAAGCGTAGATTTCAAAAATTTTATGAAATCAGGTCCGAACCCTAATCCCAAAATCTCCTTATTAGCAATTAAAACTTATGACTACATGCATGTCCAAATTTAAACATAGTTTAGATACTAACCTCAGATTGCTATATCCAGTCTGATGTAGAAATAAACTCCAAATTGACTAGCCTTTTGAACACACCAGGCGTCCACTTGTCCGCCCTCCGATGGTGATCCACACGGGCAGATGATCAAGACAGTGACTCCTTAATTGGGTTCCTTCCAATCAAGTTCTACCCCAAGAACTTGATATATGGGCTATTGGCTAGGACTCCTCTAGCCAAACGGGGACTATAACCTTCTCTCTTACCCTTCTCCTAGTTTTTAGCAACTTTGGCCCCTTAAGACACTCTTGTCTTAAGAATAAGCCCTTGTCCTAAAATGAGACAAGGCTTGTCTTGGAGGGAGAAGAAAATTAAGACAAAATTGTCTTAATGTAAGAAAGAAAGAAAAGAGGCGCCTTCTTCCTTTACCGTCAGAGAGTTTCTCTCTCTGACTCTCCTTCTGTTCTGAGATTCGACAGAGCCTAGGCTCTGTAAAGGAATCAAAGAGGAAAGAGAGGAGGGGGAAACAATCTTCTGGAGAGGGAGAAGGAAAGAGAAGCAAGGCTTCGCCGTAGAAAATCTGGAATGATTTTTACGGTGAAGCCTTCTTCTTAAATAGGCGACAGAGAGGCGCCTTCTCATCTGAAAACATCCTCTCACGTCCCTCTCTCCCTTCTCACATCTTCTGTGTTTATCTCATGGCCCTTGGGATTAATCTCACGGCCTTTGGGATGGGAAGACGCGAAGAAGGATCGTGAAAAACACAGAAGGGCACGCGCAGAAAGAAGAGTCGCGCCCCTTCGGTGTTTCTCTTTTCTTTTTCACGGTATTTTTTCCTTTTTTGGAGAGTCCACGCCTAGGTGGACTCTCTTCCACGCCTCTTCAAAAATCACCGGCCTTTTTTTTCTTTCTTTTCACGCAAAGACGCGTCTTGGAAAGAGTCCACGCGCACGTGGACTCTTCTCCTTGCGCGCGCGCGTGGGAAAAGAAGCGGAGGGACTTAGGCGATGTGGGAAAGGGGTTTAGCCTCTTAGGTTAGCCCAATTGCTAGCCTACTATTAGCCCAAAGTGTTGAATCTTCAATTAGATTCAAACCGGAATGAATTTGGATCTAAAAAGACCAAATCGGAACCCTAACTCGAATCCGATTCAAGTAGAAGCCATGGTTTGCAACACATGCTAGTGTGTTCATCTGCAAACGAGATTTAATTCCAAATTAAAACCTTGATTATCTGTCCTAAGTGTGTGACCCATTGGGTTCCATACTTAGCCAGCAGTGGGTCCGAGTGCAAGTTGACCTAATCTGATCAGAACTCATTCTAATCGATTTAGGTCAAATCGAGCTAACTCGAGTCAGTCAATTAGGACTCCTCCTAATTTGTGATCCAATTAAACCATTTAATTTGATCAACCCACAAGACAAGATTGACGTCTAGCAACGTGTCATGTCTACCCGGAAGATATGGAAATTCTGGTGTAATTCCAAAACTACCCTTCAGTGGAAAGTTCCCGTACAATTCGATCCTTCAATCATCTTGCATCCCGAATATAACTATGGATATGGAATCATGTCAAATCCAGTTTATACTCATTCCCAGCTTAGTCATACACTAATGATTCAATTAATTCGATATTAGAAATCATTTCTAATATCTGTACTTTGATCAAAGATTTCCTGAATCATCATCTAACCTAATTTGGCTGGATGCAATCTCCTCCTACTAGGAGTGATCAATTCCTTGTTGACCTACTCATTTCCTTCATATACAATTCACCACACCCAGCGTCAACCTTGTGCATGACCCAGTGTCATGAATGAGATTGAACCAAAGCATGGGTTCATGTACATAAGGTATTATGGCAGTCTCAGGTCATAGGACTACTTGTACAACTCCCACTATGAGAAAACATCTATTGACAAGCAGCTAAGGCTCCATTAGATATTCTCAAACTGGATCTATTCAGTGAACTCATTCACTAATGAGCACCCACATCCTTGTATTAGTGTCCTACACAAATGACTGTGAGAGCAGTCACCCTTTTCAGCATACATAGGATGTGCCAGTCTTACCGGAAATCCTGATCCCCAACTCAGGGTTCCTATGACTAGGAATATTCTAGATTAGGGTTTTAAGGCCTTAGATCTCACTGGTATGATCTCATCATAGCCCTACAACCATAGCCCTAATCTATGGGGTTCATCATATAATGACACAGCGAATGACGAAAAATTATTGCCTTTATTAATTTGTCAATTTACAATGGTCTGGGAGATACAGATATTGGCTTATAGGGCATAATCCTTTCAAGAGTAACTCAGAAGTAGGATCGCTGGGGATTTAGAAACCCCCAGATCTAGGGTTTGCTCTGAGTTTCAACGAAACAGACAAAGTGAGAAGGGAAGGTTCTTGTTACCTAGCAATGATATCTCTCCATTTGGTGGAAAAAGACTCTCTCGAGCAGATTATTGGATCCCGGGAGTCAAGGTATCTTCGCAATGGATCCTCCGATAATGGTCCTTGGCAAAGTTGGCCTCTTCTTGAACCCTGGATCCTGGAGAGAAGAAGAACAAGGTTAGGAACAAGAGACTCAGGGAAGAGAGTTACCAGAGTAGAAGAAAGGATAGGATCTGAAGGTCTTCAGCTGATCTGGAACTCCTAGGCTGCGGATTTGGGACTTCTTCTCAGGGATCTGCTGGATGGACTATAAAGCAGTGGTAACTGCCTTGAGGATGGCTGGACTGGGGTCCTGGTTGTCGGCCACCCTTTGGAAGAAGAACCTTGGAGATGGTGTAGAGGCTAGGGTTTGGTGGTGGTGGAGTAGAGATGGGAGGACTAAGCTAGGGTTTTGGGGTTGGAGATCTCACACCTCCTCAAGGTTCCTAGGGAACCCGGATTTACTCCCTCACGGAGCTCAACACTTAGAATAAGTGCGGAAGAACAAGACTTTGCTAAAAAACAAGGGATTTCATTCATAAGATTTCATAAGATAAGTTCAAGTTACAAAAGGGGTCTAATATATAGACCTATAAGAAAAATCAAAACATACAAGTTCCCATGTAGGACTAATAGGACTAATCTACACTTTAGGCATCAAATTCTCTTCCCTTGGCCAACCAAGACTCCTTCCATGAGTGAGCAGCCCAAAAACTCCAAGAAAACTTGAAAATCAGCTCCAAATGGCAGGTTATGGGGGTGTCTCCTAGTATCTCTCCTTGAATCAAGGATTTTCCCTTCATGGTTTGGCTCTTTTGGACACCTCCTAGTCTTGCTCCACAAGTTTAGGCTTCTTCTTTTCATGGCTTTGGCACTTTAGGAAACTTTTGAGTGCCTCCTTGATTTTTTCCCCAAGACATGCTCTCTTCCCTTTTATAACTTGGATTTTTATTGAACATTGTGGGGCACCTCCTTGATCCTCTCTTTAAGAAAAATTCTTGCCATCCTAGCTTGGGTTTATCTGGAAAGAAGTTGGCTCCTCCTTGGATTGAGGTATCTTGATGGATTTCTCCCCCAAGTGGTGCAAGAAAAAGGGGAACTTACTTCTTATGGTGTGGGGACCAAAGACACTGGATGGAGATGTGGCAGGGAGTGTGGCACCCACTTGTAGCTGGACCATGGACGAAAAAATGTGGCACCCTATGGAAAAGGGAATGGCGCCAACCTGGACCTAGACTTGGACTGAGTCAACATGACTCAACAAAAAATTGAAATGACAAAATTACAGACTCAAAATTGGGTTGATCAGGTCAATCCCTATTACAAACCCTAATTTTCTCGGGCAAGGTCAATCAGAGATCCAGATGGAACCCTGAAGTCTTCTTCTGATTCTGGTGCCCGCACCAATTCTCCCAGGGTGGAAGGAACTCGACCCTGTCGAGTATCTATCAAGCTGGCTCTGGTATCTCTCCAAGAGGTCTGGGTCCAATTCTTATAATTCTTCTTGGGAGATCCAAGAGTCATCAGAATCTGGCCTTCCTTGCCAGCGGACCAGGTATCTTTGGTATCCTCGATTACGAGTAGAGATAACCTGATCATCCAGGATCTTTTCAATCTACTCTTTCCTCATAGGCCAGTTTGTTGGTGGACAGACAGGGTCGGGATCACTCTCAATAACAGGATTAGGTTCAAAAGGCTCACTGGGAATCACAGCTAGCTCCCTATACTCTACTAGGTATATAATGTTGAAAGTGGAGCTAATGCCTAGCTCTAGAGGCAACATAGGCATTGGGTCCCACTCTCTTCATCACTCTAAATGGTCCAGCTCCTCTAGCATGTAGCTTTCTAATGGTTCCAAGAGGAAACCGCTCAGGCCTTAACCTAATCATTACATAGTCTCCCTCAACAAAAGTTTTGACTCGCCTTTGAGAATCAGCCAACTTCTTATAAGTTTCATTACTTAAAGTTATTTTGGCATGAATTTCTTTATGCAAGTTCTTTACATGCTGTGCAAAGTCTTCAGCAGACTCGGAGACTCGTGTGTGGACTGGCAAAGGAACTAGGTCAGGTGGTGTGTGAGGCTTGTACCCATGAACAATCTCAAAAGGGCTTTTACCTATAAACCTATTGACCGAGTCATTATATGCAAATTCAACCCTGGGTAAATACAAATCCCAATTCCTGGTATTCTCATTCAACCAAAATCTGAGTCAATGTCCTAAACTCAACTGACGACGCATTCCTAAAGAATGGACTTTATTCAAAGGAACCCTAGGTCTAAACCTAACAAACTAAGGCTCTCTAGGTTTGACCTTGGGTCGGAGGATGGCATGCAGAGCATGAGAACTTATCATGGGTGCCTAGTAGGTGTCATAAGGTCTTCCAAAAGTAGGTGGCAAACCTAATAGGTTCTAAGGAGTCTTGCAACCTAGAAATCTTAGTAAAGTGTAATCCCATAGCTCTAGAAACATGAGAAGATTCAGGGAAGGGTAGGAAATAAGAATCAGAGTTTTGAGGTGGCTTATAGGAAACAAGAAACATACCTTGGTTATTCAGGATGACCTTAAAATGAGGACATTGTTCTATAGGTGCACTCATCTAAACCTCATGATTTGCTCTAGGACGGTCTACAAGTGCAAGTTCTAGGGTAGTCTGGGTGCTCCTAGAAGGTGGAAGGTTATCAGGAAGGTCTTTGGAATGTTTATCTAGAAAGTCTTCTAAGCTACTGTCTTTTTCTTGTTCTTGGACCTTCTTAATGGGCAATTCTTGTGAACCCCTTCCTTCTTCACACTTCTCTACCAGATTTGACTCAGGGGTGTCTTCTTTGGATTCCTCAATGAGTTCAGGGGTATTCTCACTTAAACTCTCATTGGGTGCAATTTCCTCTTCCTCAACTTCCTCAAAAGGGTCTTCTCTTAGGGTTAGCTCCTGAATTTCTTGAGTGGCAAGGGTCCCCTCAATAACCCCATCAGGTAGGAGTTGGTTAATTGAATTATCAGGAGAGATATCCTTAAATTCTTCTTCTTCATATTCATCTATCAAACTTATGTCAGGCTCATATATTTCTTCCTCAATCTCACTGAAAGGTTCTAATCTATTCTCCTTTGATTCCTCTTTAAGTACGGCTCTGGTCAGGTCAACTAATTTTGGGATGGTCATGCCTAACTCCTTCTCAGTGTTATCCTTCTGGTCAAGAGGTGACACAAGTGGGAATTGACAAACAAAAGTCTGGTTCACTACGGGTGTCGGATCAATCGGAACTTGACTCAAGTTGGTAGAGGTTGGCTTTAAGTCCAAAGTACTTGATTGGTTATATCTTAAAGACCACTCATAGTCTTGGGCTTCTTGGTAGGCTCGGTCTAACTTATTGGTCTTTTCAAGGCATAGCTTCCTATAAATGTCTGGGTGTAACCCAACCCTAAACCTCGATGTGATCTGAGCTTCGGTCTCAATGGTATTGCATTTCATGTCATACCACTGGAAGTCCTCGATATATTTAGACACAGGCCGATTACCTTGTCGCAATTGGTACCATTGGTCTAAAAGTCTTTTCTTATAGGATCTACCTAGGTACCTATCTCTCAACTTACTTCTCATATCTCTCCAAGTATATATTTCCTCTTTTCTTTGATAACACTCACGCTCAATAGCATACCAATGCGACCTAGCATGTTTGGTGAACTTGGTTTTGGCCAACCTAACTTGTCCTAATTCCGATATGTTAGTGCACTCAAAATACCGATCCATTTGTTCTTCCCACTTAATATATGTCTCTTGTCTTCCATCAAAAGTGGGTGCATAAGGTTCGGTGTTCCTAACGGGTCCCTTTTCTGAGTCAACCAAGTATGGATATAGGCTCCTAAGGTTATGCTCGGGATCACGGTATAAGGTACTCCTAGGATCCTGGCATGGGTGAGGTTGGGGCCTATTAAATTTTGGATTAGGGGTCCAATTTTGATGTCTACGTTTCTCAAGTCCCTGGGCTTGATCTCTAAACTGGGCAAAACCCTCATTCATATCCTGACTCAATTTGGTCATACTTTCGATAAGAGTTCTAATCATGGCCTCTAAATCAGGTTGTGTTTGACCAGGTTGGTAGGGTACTCCGTTCCGGGTGGACATGATGATGCAAGCAAGCACACCAAATGAGACTCGACTGAAATGACTACAGGTTAACTAGACCTAGAGCCCAAACTAGATGCCCAATCAGAGTGGCAAGCTAGCCTGTAGTAACTCGGGACTCAGCCAGGCAGGTGTAAGGGGAGTGTTAGGTCCCTAATTGCCAATCCTAGACACCAATCAGTGATTGGCCAGGTAGGCAGACCAGCACACAAGCCCTTCGGGACGTAGTCCCTGAATCACCATTCTAGACACTGAGTACAAAGCACACACAGAGTAACCAGACAAACTGACTAAACCCTAGGCTGGACCTGACCAGTTGGTGTTCCTAGCCCACTAGGGCAAATTAAGTCTAATAAATTTTAAAATTAGGCTTAGGATCGAATGAATGGGTGGTCGTTTTGGGCTAAGGAGAGGTTATCAACTCCTCCCCTTATCTTAGATGCTCAATTGCCCTTAAGATGAATTAGGAGATGATCACTCAAAAAAAAATTGAATTGCAGAAATACAGAAACATAATTACTATAATTTAACTCTTAGAAATTTCACAGAAACCAATAAATTACAGTAAAATTATGTAAAATAGTTTCAATTATACTGGTTCTAGAAAAATAAAAATCACATAATTTGGAGTTACCTGCAATGAGAAACAATTCCTATAACAGGATAGTTACAGACTGAAAATAGAATGCTTCCCCCGTTTACAATTCCTGCTACGAAGTTGTAACCCAGCGGATCCCCTACACGCCCTAGGAACACCCCATGGAATGGGAAGAGGAGGCTTGCACCTCACTTCATTCCTAGGATCGGACATCTTAGGGAGTCTACTTCGAGCAGACAAAGTAAAAAAAAGAGACACTCAAAACATGCAAGCAAGTCAGAAACCCTAGACAGGGCTCTGATACCAAAATGATGCAGAATGAAAGCTCTGATACCAATAATGATGCAGAACGAAAATGTGGAATGCAGAAGCAAATTAAAATTAATATTTTTTTATATATATATATATTTTCAGAATTTGGCTTTGACTCAAAGGAAAGATAAACTAATGTTGAAAGAAACTAAGAAATGACAGAAAGCACAATTAAAAGGAGTGGATTATCAGAGTAACTCAGAAGTAGGATCGCTGGGGATTAGAAACCCCAGATCTAGGGTTTTCTCTGAGTTTCAATGAAACAGACAAAGTGAGAAGGGAAGGTTCTTGTTACCTAGCAGTGATATCTATCCATTTGGTGGAAAAAACTCTCTCGAGCAGATTATTGGATCCCGGGAGTCAAGGTATCTTCGCAATAGATCCTCCGATAATGGTCCTTGGCAAAGTTGGCCTCTTCTTGAACCCTGGATCCTGGAGAGAAGAAGAACAAGGTTAGGAACAAGAGACTCAGGGAAGAGAGTTACCAGAGTAGAAGAAAGGATGGGATCTGAAGGTCTTCAGCTGATATGGAACTCCTAGGCTGCGGATTTGGGAATTCTTCTCCTGGATCTGCTGGATGGACTCTGAAGCAGTGGTAGCTGACTTGAAGATGGCTGAACTGGGGTCCTGGTGGTCAGCCACCCTTTGGAAGAAGAACCTTGGAGATGGTGTAGAGGCTAGGGTTTGGTGGTGGTGGAGTAGAGATGGGTGGACTAAGCTAGGATTTTGGGGTTGGAGATCTCACACCTCCTCAAGGTTCCTAGGGAACCCGGATTTACTCCCTCACGGAGCTCAACACTTAGAATAAGTGCGGAAGAACTAGACATTGCTAAAAAATAAGGGATTTCATTCATAGGATTTCATAAGATAAGTTCAAGTTACAAAAGGGGTCTAATATATAGACCTATAAGAAAAATCAAAACCATACAAGTTCCCATGTAGGACTAATAGGACTAATCTACACTTTAGGCATCAAATTCTCTTTCCTTGGCCAACCAAGACTCCTTCCATGAGTGAGCAGCCCAAAAACTCCAAGAAAACTTGAAAATCAGCTCCAAATGGCAGGTTATAGGGGTGTCTCCTAGTATCTCTCCATGAATCAAGGATTTTTCCTTCATGGTTTGGCTCTTTTGGACACCTCCTAGTCTTGCTCCACAAGTTTAGGCTTCTTCTTTTCATGGCTTTGGCACTTTAGGAAACTTTTGGGTGCCTCCTTGATTTTCTCCCCAAGACATGCTCTCTTCCCTTTTATAACTTGGATTTTTATGGAACATTGTGGGGCACCTCCTTGATCCTCTCTTCAAGACAAATTCTTGCCATCCTAGCTTGGATTTATCTGGAAAGAAGTTGGCTCCTCCTTCGATTGAGGTATCTTGATGGATTTCTCCCCCAAGTGGTGCAAGAAAAAGGGGAACTAACTTCTTATGGTGTAGGGACCAAAGACACTGGATGGAGATGTGGCAGGGAGTGTGGCACCCACTTGTAGCTAGACCATGGACGAAAAAATATGGCACCCTATGGCAAAGGGAATGGCGCCAACCTGGACCTGGACTTGGACTGAGTCAACATGACTCAACAAAAAATTGAAATGACAAAATTACAGACTCAAAATTGGGTTGATCAGGTCAATCCCTATTACAAACCCTAATTTTCTCGGGCAAGGTTAATCAGAGATCCAGATAGAACCCTGAAGTCTTCTTCTGATTCTGGTGCCCGCACCACTATGTGCTGACCTAGTCCTAACACCATGAGAAGGATCACCAATAATCAAATCTTTGGGATGTGAAGTTACATACCTCCATTCCTTTGGTAAATCATCATGATCCTTGCTTACCATTTCACTTCCATCTTGCGTTGGCTTGTCTTGAATGCTTAGATCTTCCATTTCCTTTTGTAGAGTACCTGCATCATTATCTACGCACTCATCTTTTCTAGATGGTGAGGGGTTAGCTTCATCAAAAACAACATGAATTGACTCTTCTATAGTAAGTGTCCTCTTATTAAACACTCTATATGCTTTGCTATATAAGAAATAACCAAGGAATATATTCATCAGATTTTGCATCAAAATTTCCTAGGTTATTTTTGCCATTATTTAACATAGAGCATTTACACCCAAAAACATGAAAGTAATTGATATTTGGTTTTCTTCCATTCCAAAGCTCATAGGGGTTTTCTTTGAAATTGGTCATATTAAAACTCGGTTTAATATATAACAGGAAGTGTTCACTACTTCTGCCTAAAAGTACCTTGGAAGATTACCTTCGCATAACATCGTTCGGGCAATTTTTTCCAAAATCCTGTTCTTTCTCTCTACAACACCATTTTATTGTGGTGTTCTAGGAGCAGAGAAGTTATGATCAATGTCGTGCTTAGTACAATACTTATCAAAAAATTGATTTTAAAATTCAGTTCCATGATCACTTATTATAGAAATAATGGAAAGATTTTTTTCATTTGAAACTTTCTTATGAAATTTTTTAAATACATCAAAAGTTTCATCTTTATGTGCAATAAATAATATCCATGTGAATCTAGAAAAGTCATCTACAATCACAAGGCCATATTTCATACCTCCTAGGCTTGTGGTCCTAGTTGGTCCAAATAAGTCCATGTGAAGTAGCTCAAGGGGTCTGTTGTTGAAATAACATTTTTCGATTTAAAACTCCCCCTAGTTTGTTTGCCTAATTGACAAGCATCACATACA
Organism: Areca catechu; assembly: GCA_021397845.1. Taxonomy (NCBI): domain Eukaryota; kingdom Viridiplantae; phylum Streptophyta; class Magnoliopsida; order Arecales; family Arecaceae; genus Areca; species Areca catechu. The sequence continues at coordinate 150,033,820 of CM038052.1, forward strand.
TAATCAAGATCAACTTTAAAATGTGGCAAACCTCTAACTAGATTCTTTGAGATTAATTTGGCAATTGTATGCATGCTAGCATGACATAATCATCTATGCCATAATAAACATGACTCCTTGATCTTAGCATTCATTGCTACTAGACTGGAACTACTGGACATGGCTAGATCATTTAGATCTACCACATAGATATTTCCAAGTTTATGGCCAATGAATTTGTTGCTAGAATTAAGAGAGTTAGTTACTATATACATAGATGATTCAAAGATAACTTTAAAGCATTTATCACATAATTGACTAATACTCAGTAAATTATGCTTCAGTTTATCTACTAGCAGTACATCTTCAATGAAAGTACAAGGGATTATTTTGATCTTACCGATTTTGATTATTCTTCCCTTGCCATTATCTCCAAAAGTAACTAATCCACCTTCTTTCATTTATAGGGTGATGAACTGATCTTTGTCACCCGTCATATGCCTTGAACAGCCACTGTCAAGATACCATCTTTTTTTTAATTTGTGGGCTGCAAGACAATCCTGCAAAATAGTCAAGGAGTGATTTTAGGTACCCAAGCTAACTTGGATCCTTTCGGGTTAGCAAAATTGGTTCCCTTTGGAACCCAAATGGTTTTATATTTCAATGCACCAATCATGAAATTTTTCAATGAATTGTATTGATAAGATTTATGCCCAAATCTATGACATGCATAACAAATAAGTTTATCATTTTTTAATGATGCATGCTTTGAAGCTATAAAAGATGCAGAGACATAAATATTTGGTTTGATAGATTTTTGGATAGAATTCTTAGGAACATATTTCAAGCCATTTGAAATAGATTTTGATGGAAAAGCTTTTTCAAGTTTAACATTGGAAACTGAAGCTTTTGAAGATATAAATTTTGTTGCTAAAATTCCTTTATCATTTAAAGCATTAAATCCAATTCCAGCTTTACTTTTCGAATCATTTTGTTCTTTCAAAATTAGCTCAAGATTATTGGAACTCAAGGTCAGATTTTCTACTAGAGGCTTAAGCTTTTCAACCTCTTTTTTCAAATTAATATTTTTGGCAACTAAAATATTATTTGTCTCATTCAAAATAATTTTTTCATTTTTCAAAGCAATAACATTGTCAAAAAAGATATTTAATTCTTTGTGTAAAATGTTATTCTTTTCAGAAATCTCATCCCTGTCTTTTGATAAAACATCATTTTGTTTCTTCAAGGATTTAATTTTAACCCCAGCTTTCTTGAATTCAATAAGTAAATCATGAAATGCTGAATTCAGTTGATCATATGAAAATTCAGTTTGTAGCTCAAAGGATGATACCTCATTTTGAGACCCATTAAACATAGATTCATAGATTTCATGGCCTCTTCTTCTTCAGTTGATGAGGATGCTTCGCTGTCGCTCCACATCGCTATCATAGCTTTCTTTCTCTTTTTCTTAGAGCCCTTTTTCAGTAATGGATAATATGGTCGGATGTGCCCTAGCTTTTTACATTCATAATAGGTGGGCACTTCTTTTTCTTTCTCCTTTTCCTTGTCATTCTCCTTACTAAACTATTTGTTCTTGTGGAATTTTCTAAAATCTCTTTCTTTTCTTCTTCCCAAGAACTTTCTAAATTTTCTAACGACCATGGCAACATCTTCGTCTTCCACGTCGCTTTTAGTAGAGGAGCTTTCTTCTTATGATTTTTCATCCTTTCTGAAATCTATAGCAGCTTTGAAGGTGATTGATTTCTTCTTCTTTTGATCATCTTCAGTTCGGTGCTGCATGGTCAATTCATGTGTGATGAGATATCCTAGTAGTTCATCCAGTAGTAATGTGTTCAAATATTTTGCTTCCTGGATGGCTGTCACTTTCGGATCCCATTTATCCGAAAGAGATCTCAGTATCTTCTACACTAGATCTGCATTAGTATATACCCTGCCAAGACTTTTTAAGCCATTAAATATGTCAGTGAAACGTGAAAACATGGCAGAGATTATTTCATTTGGTTCCATCTTAAATAGTTCGTAACTATGTACAAGAAGATTAATTTTAGAAGACTTCACTTGAGAAGTTCCTTCATGAGTCACTTCGAGTTTATCCCAAATTTCTTTTACGGAAGAGCAAATAGAAATTCGATTAAACTTATTACTATCCAAAGCACAATATAATAAGTTCATGGCTTTGGCATTTAATTCGCCCATCTTTATGTCGTGTTCGTCCCAATCCTCTTCAAGTTTAGGAATGTCCACTCCATCAATTTTAACCATGGGGATATAAGGACCCTTTAGAATGACCTTCCACAACTGAAAATCAACTGCTTGAACATAAATTTTCATTCTAGTTTTCCAATATGCATAATTTATGCCAGTGAAAAGTGGAGGTCTATTAGTTGATTGGCCTTCTGCCAAGGACATACTCATTGGATGAGCCATCAATCTTTACTCTTATGTATTCAGAGACACTGCTCTAATACCAGTTGTTGCCCAGGTGGCTACCCAAGAGGGGGATGAATTGGGAATTTAAAAATTTAAAGCAAATAATGTGAAATTAAAAATCCCTTAGAAGGTGTTAGGTTCTGTGATAGAGTTATAAATTGCAGAAGCTAAAAAGGAGTAAAGAAGCACAACACAAATACACCAAATGTATAGTGGTTCGAAGCAACCCAGCTCCTACGTCCACTATCCAAGATACCACCTAGGATTTCCACTATATTCACACCCAAATATAGTAGGATTGTTTTACAGGATCATAATCCAAAACCTCTATACTTTGGTTTTATGGGATCATCAAAGAAAACCTAACACCCGTTGGTTTTAACAGGCTTACCAAAGAAACCTAACTTGGTTTTACCAGGATCACCAAGAACACAACACTTGGCTTTTATCAAGGCTTACCAAGAACCTATTTGATTTTTCAACCGGCCTCACCAATAATCCAACAATTCAAAAATGAATTGAAAGAAATGCAACAAAAATGATAAACTCAATTTGTCGGATAGTTGCCGGTGCAGCTTGATGGAAGTCCACTTGAATGCACTTGAATAAGCTTTAATTACTTTAGTGGCTTCTTCCCAAAGTTACTTCAAACTTCAAATCAGAGTTGGTGAAGTCTTGAAGTCTAGCTTGAATGCTCTTGTGCTTTTTTGCTGTTGGTTGGAAGGATATTCAATGAAGCTCTCTTAACTTTGAAGAACTCTCTTATTCATTGCTTCAAGGAAGTTCAAATCCTTCAAATATAAAGTCTTCCATCACTTTAAGGCAGTTAGAGACATTTTTGATCGTTGGGATGTGACTTGTGATCGTTGGAGCACTTTTTGGCATTCAAAAATAAATTCTAGAACTAGCCATTAGATACCTGGAAATGACGTTCGAGTCGACTCGGATTCCTTTGAGTCGGCTCGGATTCTTCGAGTCTGCTCGGATTCTTTGAGTCGATAGGTCGAGTCACTGAATCTTCAATACAGTCAGCTCTTTGTCTCAGGGCACAAAACATCACTCTATACGAGTCAGCTCTTGATATCTTGGGTCGGCTCGAACTTCTTTCTTCGAAAAACTTGAACTCGAGGAGTCGGCTCTTTTCAGCTTGGATTGGCTCTTCTTCTCAGGTTCGAAAAATCTTACTCTGGAAGAGTCAGCTCGATGCAGTTTGGGTCAGCTCGCTTTCTCAGGCTTTCAGAATTAGGTCTGGCAGAGTTAGCTCTTTCTGGTTCGGGTCGGCTCGCCTGGCTGTTCTCAGAAATCTTCAAAAATGGGACTCTGGAAGAGTCGGCTCGGACTGATTCCAGTTGACTCAGATTCATTGGAGTCGGCTCGGTTACCTTCGAGTCGGCTCGGATTGTTGCGTTCCAGAATCCTTGCTGCATGCTAGTAAGCGGAGTCGGCTCTTTAACAAGTTTGGTTGGCTCGAGTATTTCCTTCAGGGTTTTTACACTTGAACTTAAAGAAAAACTCTTACCAACTCTTTATATTTTTAAGCATACCAACTCAAAACTAATTTCAAGGCACACACACAGAAGTAACCCTTTTCACATGATTTTTTCTTAGCTTTTTCATTGGGTTCTTCTTTATAAAAACACATTACAACACAACTCAAACAAGAAACCAAAGATGTAGGAGTTGAAGTTTGAACATTTAATCCATCCTACAAAAACTTGTAAAATACTTGAAGAGTTGTCATAAATAAATATACATGCTCCAATATTTGGTTATCATCAAAATCACTCATGGGGTCAACACCTAAAATTCAATCCATCTTTTAGGTTTCAAACTTAAAATTTTATGGAAATCTTAAAACCTAAAAGTCTTATGGTATGGGTTTCGTAATTTTCCTAGGGGCAGTTAATATTCTCTCCAGAACTGTAGGACATGGATTGTAGCATGGAAGTCCTTAGGGTGGACATGGTTCAACAGGCTCCTATGCTTAAGAGAAATTAACTCGGTGCTTGTCCTAACCACATGTTTGGCATTAGAGTGGTTTATAGGCACTAGTTCTACAGTAGGCTGGGAATCTATTATTGGTGGAAGGTCATCAGGAAGGTCTTTGAAAAGCTTACTAGGAAAATCCACTAGAATAAAACCAACTTCCTCGGATTGGGTCTTTAGGGATTGGTTCCTAGACCTCCTCAATGGACAATTCAGGTGAACCCTCACTCTCATCAACTATTTTTGATCTAGCTTAGTCACTTCTTCTCCAAATTCTATAGTGGGTTCAGGATCCTTTTCCTTTGATTCCTCAATGGGTTCACTTTCTTGTTCCTCTTCTTCACATTCCTCTGCTGGACTCAATTCATAGGGTTTTCTTTAGATTTAGGAGTTTCTTTCTCTAAATTTTCAATGAGCTCATCTTCTTCATACTCCTCTACTAGACTTGGATCAACCTCATACACCTCTTCTTCAGGTTCATTAATGGGTTCAGATTAGCTCTCCTATATGTAAGGCTTTGGTTGGACATTGGCTAGTATAGTATCCCAATTTGTGGCATCTAAAACACGTGATGTTGGGTCTTCTCTAAACCTCTGGTAACTTGCTCTTATTCTTTTCTAGCTTCTCAACCTAGGGATACTCTAAATATTGAATATCAGTGCAATCAATTTGATCCTCAGGGTCCTCACTCCTATTTATGGGAATTAGTGGGATATTGGGCCCGGGTCAGCTCGGGTTGGGTTGGCTCGGGTTGACTTGGCTAGAACCCAGTCTTGGGTTAGGGGAACTAATCCTAATGGGCTCAGGTCAACTAAGGGGTACCTTATCAATACTTAGTTCTGCTCTAAGGGTACTAATCCTATGGGTTTCAGGTTGGATAGGGAAAAACTGACTGGCACTAGGCTGATACCTAAGAATTTTGGGTTCTTGGGGCTCATAAGACAAGGGTTCAACTCTATAGGTCTGGGGTTTTTTGGACTTATAGAATATGGGTGCATAGGATCTAGAGTCATAGGATTTGGTCTAAGATCTATAGGTTGTGGATCTCCTGGGTTCAGGAAATGGGGCTCTCCTAGGGTTAGGCTCTGAGTATGTGTCTGGGTACTGGGCTTTCCTAGGTTTGAACTCAGGTTTAGGTCTGGGAGGGGTTTTAGGGGTTTTCTCTAAATCTCTTAATTGGTTCCCTACCTGGTCCAAACTATTGGTTAAGGGGTTACGCCTTTCATGGGTTTGGGTATAGGATTGGGCCAATTGGTCAAATATATGATTCATTTGGGTGGTTAACTAAGCAATCTGAATTTGGGATCAGGTATTGGATTGGTTCATCTAGTCAAACGTTCAGTCAAGGCCTTCATGAAAGTCTTTAGATTGGGTTCCATGGTTGAGCTGGGTTGGGATTTAGACCATTGGTATTGGGTTCCTAATCTAGTGGTCATGCAATCAATCAGTCAAGGTGTTATGATATAGTCAAGCACACAAGGTTAACAAGTACTATGGTTTGCTAGACCTAGAGCCAAAGTTGAATGGGTCTACTCAACTTACACCCAACTCAACAACTAATCCTTCCACTGGCCAGGTAAGAGGTGGGGTGGTGGGAGGCTCCCCCTGCCTGTGATAGGGTCCTCATTAAAAACCACCAGTCTACTTAGGGCATTTGTCTCTGGACCTCTAGCCTTAGACACCAGTTTTTAGTAATAGTTAAGGAATTGAGTGCACTAGTTTACCCACACAACTTGGATCCGACCTAGTGATGTCCCTAAGCTCACTAGAGCAAATTAGGTTGCTAATTGATTTTAGTTAAGGTTTGGGTTCAAATGCAAAGTGGTTGTTTTGGGCCCAGGACAGGTGATGGAATCCTGCCTTGATCTGAGATGGGAAATTGCCCTTAAGATTGATTTGATGAGATGATGGCAATCAATGAGCCCTAATGCAATCTAATAACAATCAAAAAATAAAAAATATTTTTTTGGCTTTTTTATGAGGTGGAAAATTAAATTTAAGTTGGTTAAGTTAGCAAACAAAATTTGGCTTGGGTGTGGTGGGGTTTGGAAGTTGATTAGATTTGGTTCAGTCAAGAGTACAGAAATCACAGAAACAGAAATTAGGATTTGTGTTGTTGTAGAATTTGGTATGGTTTTCTATGCATAAAAAATTCTAAAAAATTTCAACATAGACAATTAGAAGTGAAGATGATCCATACCAAATTTCATACAAAAAAATTCATATGATGATGCAAAACCTAGGGTTTTCAGACTATATGCAGAAAATCAGGATTTCAATTAGGGTTTCTAGGATGCATATTTTTTATATCTTTTGTTTCTTTAAAAATAATTAAAAATTATGAAAATTATCAAGACATAACAATTAGTACTCCATGCAAATTTTAATGAAAAATAAAATCCCTAAGTTGATGAAATAGACCAAAAATCAGACCCCTAATGTAGGTGACAGGATGCAGAAAATGGATATGAATGTTTTTATTATTTTAATAAAGATGCAAGCTATCCAAAACCTGCCCTGATACCAAACTGATGCGGAACTAACTAACATGAAAAAAAATTTTATGGATTTGGCATTAAGTTAGGATTTTAATTCCTGAATTTCAGGTCAAATAGATGAAAGGGTAATCCTATAGAATTTCTAGACCACAAGCATGCAAAAAAGACCCTCAAAAGAGATGAAAACAGGACCACTAGGGCTAAGAAACCCTAGTAGGACTAGCTATTCTGCAATAACCCAATCTATAGGCTAGGGTGTGTGTACCTGGCACTGATTGCTACTGCTTCCATGAAGAGATCGCTCTACACTCTCAGATGCTGCCTGGAAAGTCAAGCCGAAAACTTGCGGATCCATCGGCTTTTCATCCACTAACTCGGTTGCTAGGAAAATGGAACCTTAACATCATGAAACTTGAGAGATCTGCAAAACACCAAAGGAGGGTTAGAAAAACAAGGAGAAAAGGGGTGAATCACTGAAAAAGAAAGGAAGAGAGAGGGTAGAAGGGGCGGCCAAGATGGAGCTGATGGTTGGGCATCCAAGGTGGAAGAAGGCTAGGGTTTTGATAAACAGGATCTCACACCCCTCGATGCTCAAAAAGCAAAGGCAACACTCCCTCACAAAGCTCAATGTTCACAAGAGCAAAGGCAAAGTAGAAGAAAGAACACTCAAATTTCCTCTAAAAATACATTCATTCATTCAATCAATCATTCGATCATTCAAAATTATTACAAGAGGATGGAGGGGTGGGGTATTTATAAATGTTGCCATGCCCTCTCCTTATTAGGATAAGATTACAAAATTTGCTTAGGACTAGGAGTATATATATTAATAGGAAAAGGATCACAAGGTTGAATAAAATTAAAACTTGAATCCTAAAAGGAAGTTGACTCCTCTCCTCCTTTGACTTGGTCAAGGGGCATCTTGGTGTTGCCCAGAAATAGAGCCCAAGAGGGGGGTTGAATTAGATTTTTCAAAAATTAAAACAATTATGTGCTTGGTCAAGAAGTGTTTGTGAGCAATATGAATAACTCAATGATATGCAGCAGATAACAGTAAATTAATTATAGAAGATAAAGAGCGGAAAATAAGGAGAGCAATCACACACAAACACTAAGTTTTATAGTGGTTCGGTGCAAACCAAGCACCTACATCCACTTCCCAAGCCATCCTTGAAAATTTTACTATAATCTTTCCAAGATTAAAACCGACTTGTTTTACAAGGCTCACAAGTCAAAACACAAGTTGGGTTTGTCACCTAGGCTCCACAACCTTTACAACTTGTTTTGTGTTCGGGCTCACAAGTCAAACCCTAGTTGGTTTTGTCCCTTTGGCTCACCAACAACCACAACAACCTACTTTCATGAAACCCTTGAAAGCTAGGTCTACAAAGTATAGATATAAAGATATAATTTAAAAACACAATCAAACTCTCTTCTAGAGTGAAATGTGGAAGCTTTGAGGCTCTAGTTGATGCTTGTCTTGTCTTCTCTTTGGAATCCTCTTCAAGCTCACTTTTGGAAGGATGAAAATAATAGGCTTGTAAACTTTTTCAGGGAATCTTTCCTTTAATGGATTTTGGAAGTGAAATTCTTGATGAAATATTGACTTTTGAGTGTTCAATGGAGTTCAATAGTATTCAATGCTTCATGAATGAGTTTGGTGAAGTTTAAATACTTCAAAAGCTTTCAAAAAATGGTTTGTGATTATTGGAGGATCAAAACTAGCCATTGGAAGCTCGAAAAGACCAAATCTGTAACTCAGAAAATAGATCTATTAGAGCTGTCAGAACCCGTGAGTTGACACTTGACTTCCAAGTGTCGACACTTGGCTCCCAGGTGTCGATACTTGGTTTCCAGGTGTCGACACTTGAAGCTTAGGTGTCGACACTTGGTATAAAAATCCTCCGAAAAGGCAAGTTCTGTATTTTTTAAAAATCTCAGACCTTGAGTCGACACTTGGGTTCTAAGTGTCAAAACTTGTATCTCAGGTATTGGCACTTGAAACTCAGGTGTTGACACTTGGTGATGCAGGATGGGAAGCAAGGGAACAGATTGCTGGCAAGCATAGAAGTCACCAGGTGATTAGGGCTTGCACTCAAGAACAGGAAACCAGGCATCACACCCACTCCAATCTGGAGGAAAAACTCAGACAAAATAACTTTCAATTTTAATTTGTATTCATGAGAAAAAAGATGCTTCATACAAGAGGGGAGGGGTGGTATTTATAGATTCACCCTAGGGTACATGACTTGATGGCTAAGAAATCCTGACTTATGGGCCAAGAAACCTTGGTGGACCTGGTCAATAGTAGGCCTTTGTCTTGGGCTGGAGCTCTCTCTTGCGGGCTTGGTGGCATGAAAGGGTCTAGGAGCATGAAGGCTAGCTCTGGTTGGGGAGGCCCGGTGAATCTCCTGGTTTGCTGACTCTCCTCTTGAACATAACTTGAATGGACTTGATCGAACTTGACTAAACTAAAAAGGCTGGACCTGACTAAGTGGACTCAACTGAACTCAGTTGTCTCACTTTATTACTGGACTCAATTGGCTCACTTTGACTCAAGTGACACAGGACTAATAGACTCAAATAAAATAAAATAAAATAGACTCTCGGTCCCCATCATTCCCTTGCGATGGGGAAAACTCGACTTCGTCGAGTTTGGGTGAGTGGGGGTTTGATGGAACCGGAACCAATCACAAAAAAGGCTAGGTTCTTCACTTTTTTTTTTTTCCTTTTCTTTAATCATCTATGCTCTAAAATCCATACAACTTTGGAAGCCTGTGGTGCTAAAATCTATGCTACTCTGGGAGTCGTGCAGCTCTAGAAATCATGCAGGTTAAAGTCGACAACAGTGAAGGGCATTTGCCTTCACATTCATGTGTTGGAGTATCCCTTCTCCATGAACCAACACCAGAAAATAGGGGAGGCTCGCGGAGGGGGAGCGAAGTCCGACGAGATTCATCGGTGGTAGCATTAGGGCGGAGATGGTGGCTTGGGAAGATGCTTCTGGTGGACGGCACGGGGGCGAAGGCATTCGACAATAGTGGGGGCGCGTGTGGTGGGGGCGTGGAGGTGTTGGAGCAGTAGTCGGGGCACGGGTAGCTGCCTTCCGATGGAGAAGAAGGGAGCCTTCCTTCGCGAGAGTGCATGCCCAGTCTGGCGAGTTCAAGATCTCATAGTAAAACACCGAGAAGCTGAGGGACAACCCCAATTGGATCGGGTGCGTCAGTGCTAGCTCCACCATAGCAATATCCTGGGTGGACTTGTAGGTGGCGAGAGTGCTCTCCGCAGTGTCCTTATGTTCAGAGCTGCTCTTGAACTCGACGAGGTAGCAGTGGTAGTCGCCCTTCATCTTATGGTAGAAGACCTTGGAGTCGACGGCATGGGGAGACTTGGCAGGAGGTGTTCCTAGTTAAAGGCAAAGGGGGGGTGGGTGGCTGACGGGGAGCAAGGCAGTGGTGGGGTGCATCAGCATCGTCGGTAGCGAGAGGAGGCTGGGAGCAGATCCAGCATGCTCTTCCTCCTTGAAGTCAGCAACCATGAAAGGTAATTGCTTTCACGATCGTGCACGGAGACTCTCCTTCTCACGGGCCGATGAAGGGTGCCACGGAGAAGAAAATCCGATGAAGTTCTTCACCGGTGATGGTGCTGGGAGTGCGGTGGCTCATGGAGAGGAAGGTGCACCTTGTTCTAGCGATTGGCGGTGTGGATGGAAGGGGGCAGCATCGATGGTGTAGATCCGATGGGCTGTGGGCGACGAGGTTTCAGATGCCTGATGATGGTTTGATAGCAGACTCGGAGAGGAAGAAGAAACCCTAATCCTCTGGGCTCTGATACCAAGTTGATGCGGGATAGGAAGCAAGGGAACGGATCACTGGCGAGCAGAGAAGTCACCAAGAGATTATGGCTTGCACTCAAGAACATGGAACACGGGCATCACACCCACTCCAATCTGGAGGAAAAACTCAAACAAAATAACTTTCAATTTTAATTTGTATTCATGAGAAAAAAGATGCTTCATAAAAGAGGGGAGGGGTGGTATTTATAGATTCATCCCAGGGTACATGACTTGAGGGCTAAGAAACCCTGACTTGTGGGCCAAGAAACCCTGGTGGACCTGGTCAATAGCGGACCTTTGTCTTGGGCTAGCGCTCTCTCTTGCGAGCTTGGTGGCATGAAAGGGTCCAGGTGCATGAAGGCTAGCTCTAGTTGGGGAGGCCCAGTGAATCTCCTGGTTTGCTGACTCTCCTCTTGAACATAACTTGAATTGACTCGATCGGACTTGACTGAACTAAAAATGACTGGACCTGACTAAGTGGACTCAATTGAACTTAGTTGTCTCACTTTATTATAGGACTCAATTGGCTCACTTTGACTCAAGTGATGCAAGACTAATGGACTCAAATAAAATAAAATAAAATAGACTCTCGGTCTCCATCATTCCCTTGCGGTGGGGAGAACTCGACTCCGTCAAGTTTGGGTGAGCGGGGGTTTGATGGAACCGGAACCAATCACAAAAAAGGCTAGGTTCTTCACTTTTTTTTATTTTTTCCTTTTCTTTAATCATATATGCTCTAAAAGCCGTGCAACTTTGGAAGCTGGTGGTGCTAAAATCCATGCTGCTCTTGGAATCGTGCAGCTCTAGAAATCATGCAAGTTAAAGTCGACAACAGTGAAGGGCATTTGCCTTCACATTCGTGCGCTGGAGAATCCCTTCTCCATGAACCAACACCAAAAAATAAGGAAGGCTCACGGAGGGGGAGGGAAGTCCGGCGAGCTTCACCGGTGGTAGCACTAGGGCGGAGATGGTGGCTTGGGGAGATGCTTCCGGTGACAGCACGGGGGCGACGGCGTTCGACAGCAGTGGGGGCGCGTGTGGTGGGGGCGCGGAGGTGTTGGAGCGGCAGTGGGGGCGCGGGCAGTGGCCTTTTGATGGAGAAGAGGGGAGCCTGCCTTTGCGAGAGTGCATGCCCAGTCTGGCAAGTTCAAGATTTCATAGTAAAACATCGAGAAGTTGAGGGACAACCCCAATTGGATCGGGTGCGTTGGTGCCAGCTCCTCTATAACAATATCCTGGGCAGACTTGTAGGTGGCGAGAGTGCTCTCCACGGTGTCTTTATGTTCAGAGCTGGTCTTGAACTCGGCGAGGTAGCGGTGGTAGTCACCCTTCATCTTGTGGTAGAAGACCTTGGAGTCGACGGCATGGGGGAGACTTGGTAGGAGGTGTTCCCAGTTGTAGGAAGAGGGGGGGCGGGTGGCTGACAGGAAGCAGGGCAGCGGTGGGGTGCGTCAGCATCGTCGGTAGCAGGAGGAGGCCAGGAGCAGTTCCAGCATGCTCTTCTTCCTTGAAGTAAGTAACCATGAAAGGTAATTGCTTTCACGATCGTGCATGGAGACTCTCCTTCTCACGGGCCGACGAAGGTTGCCATGGAGAAGAAAATCTAGCGAAGTTCTTCACTTGTGACGGTGCTGGGAGTGCGGTGGCTCATGGAGAGGAAGGTGCAGCTTGTTCTGGCGATTGGCGGCATGGATGGAAGGGGGCAGCATCGGTGGTGTAGATCCGATGGGCTGTGGGAGACGAGGTTTCAGATGCCTGACGATGGTTTGATAGCAGACTCGGAGAGGAAGAAGAAACCCTAATCTTCTGGGCTCTGATACCAAGTTGATGCAGGACGGGAAGCAAGGGAATGGATCACTGGCGAGCATAGAAGTCACCAGGGGATTATGGCTTGCACTCAAGATCAGGGAACACGAGAGTCATACCCACTCCATTCTAGAGGAAAAACTCAGACAAAATAACTTTCAATTTTAATTTGTATTCATGAGAAAAAAGATGCTTCATACAAGAGGGGAGGGGCGGTATTTATAGATTCACCCCAAGGTACATGACTTGAGGGCTAAGAAACCCTGACTTGTGGGCCAAGAAACTCTGGTGGACCTGGTCAATAGGGGGCCTTTGTCTTGGGCTGGAGCTCTCTCTTGCGAGCTTAGCAGCATGAAAGGGTCCAGGTGCATGAAGGCCAGCTCTAGTTGGGGAGGCTCGGTTAATCTCCTGGTTTGCTAACTCTCCTCTTGAACATAACTTGAATGGACTCGATCGGACTTGACTGAACTAAAAATAACTGGACCTGACTAAGTGGACTCAACTGAACTCAGCTGTCTCACTTTATTACAGGACTCAATTGGCTCACTTTCACTCAAGTGACACAAGACTAATGGATCCAAATAAAATAAAAGAAAATAGACTCTCAATCCCCATCACTTGGCATGCTAATCAGGGATTTTTGCATGCCAGTCACTTAGGGTCGACACTAGGCAATCTTGAGTCGACACTTGGGTCTGAAAATTGCCAAAATGAGTGCCAAAAACTCTCAAAACATAAAGATATGCAATTAAACATTAGATATACTTAAGCAAACCATAATCGAGCATTTTAGAGACCCTTCTCATGGTGAGAAGACTTCTTAAAACATGAGTTTTGCTTAGCTTCAAGATACTTTCTTTTTAAGAATTTGATGTGCCTGTATCCAGTAACTTATAATCATAATTGAAATATTAGTACAAAATAAGTACTCAACGTTTTGTTAATCATCAAAATCAAGGGCAAACCCAATACTTGGGCTTGGTCAAAGGGCCCTCTTTTAGGCTTGGATGCCTAATTGAGTTGGGCTTGGGTGTGTGGGCAGCAAGGGCATCCTCCAGATGGGCTTGGGTGGCCTCTAATGGGCTTGGCACAAGGCTTGGTGCATGGGCTGAATTTGGACTGGAGAATATTCCATAATGGTGCCTGGAATCTTCATATGTGGAGGGATTCATGGGCTTGGACTTGCTTTGCTCTGGGAGGGCCTGGTGAAGGCTTGGCTGGTGATCTTTCTCTTATATAAAACTGGACTTGTACTAGACTATCACTATCATAAACTTACAGGACTCAACTGGACTAGACTAAGGTTGAGATAACTCAACTTATTACAAGACTCAATAGGGTATTTATTACAAAGCTTGGCTCACTCAAAATTAGACTTCATTATAGCACTCAAGTGAGCACAATCGGGCTTAACTGAGCAAAACCCTAATTATCGAACACAAAGTGGTGCGGGCACCAGACTCAGAAGAAGACTTCAGGGCTCCATCTGGATCTCTGATTGACCTTGCCCGAAGAATTAGGATTTTCTCGTTTTGTAATAAGAGTTGACTCGGTCAACTCAATTTTAGTTTGAGCCTGTATTTCCCTGTAATTAAATTTTGTTGAGTCATGTTGACTCAGTACAAGTCCTAGTAGTGGTCTAGGTCTTCTCCAGGGTGCCACATTCTCTCCCAGGCTCAAGTAAGTGGGCGCCACACTCCCAGACACACGCCAGAGTCCAAGGGGTGCCACATCTCCATCCCAGTGTCTTGGTCCCCACACCCAAGGGAGCAAGAATTTTTCTTGAAGCCAAAATCAAGGAGGCGCCCCATATGTACCTTAAAAGGCCAAGCTAAAGGAGGAAAGAAGCATTTCTTGGGGAGCACTTCAAGGGGGCACCCAATCCATACCTAAAAAGCCCAAAGCAAAGTTGGGAAGAGCCATGACTTGGGGAGAAAGAAAAGGAGGTGTCCAAAAGAGTTGAGCCATGGAAGGAAAAAAAATTTTCTTGAAGAACAAGGCAAGGAGGCGCCACCTACTTACCATTTGGAGCCATCAATCAATAATTATGGAACCTTTTGGCCAGCCATATGGGAAGAAATTGATTCTACAAGCCTAATTTTAAGATCCATCCTATTAGTCCCACATGAGAAGATGTAAAACCCTGACCTCTTGTAAAGTCCTATAAAATAAACCCCTCTTGTAAGTTTTGAAGATATCTGATGAATGAATCCAATTTATGTGTAAGCAAACTTTGTGTTTCTCTCTTCCGCACTTGCATCTAGGTATTGAGCTCCATGAGGGAGTAAATCCGGGTTCCCTAGGAACCTTGAGGAGGTGTGAGATCTCCAACCCCTAAACCCTAGGTTAGCCACTTCAACTCCAAAACCCTAGCCGCCCATCATCATCTTCTTTCCACCAAACCCTAGCCTACCCCCATCTCTCATGGCCTCTCTCTCCAAGTGGAGGCCGACCACCAGCATCCAGGTCCAGTTCGGCTGCTTCGAATATGGAGCAAATCCCAGAGGAAGCCAGATCAGCATCCTGGAGAATCAGGACTTCAGCAACATCAACTTTCAGGTTCTTCTATCTAGTAAATCCTTCCTTGAGTATCTGGTTCCATAAATTATTCTTCTTCTTTCCCAGATCTTGAGTTCAGGAGAAGCCAACTCTGCCAAAGGACCAGTATTGGAGGACCCATTGCGAAGATATCTGAATCTGGGGATCCAACAATCTGCTCAAGAGAGTCCTTCCACTAAACTCTGTGAAGATCACTGCCTGGTCTGTAACCCTTTTCTTCTCTTTACTTCTGTCCTGTTGAAAGTTCAGAGCGAAACCCTAGGTTTGGGAGTTTCTCAATCCCCAGCGATCCTTTACTTCTGAACTACTCTAATAACCTGGTTTCTTTAAATTGTGCTTTCAATTATTACATAGTTTCTTTCAATTTAGTTTAACTTTCCTTTGAGTCAAAGCCAACTTCTGAAAATAAAAAAAAAAAAGAAAAAAAAAAAAGAATTAGTCTTAGTTTACTTCCGCATCGCATCATCTCCTTTTTTGTTCTGCATCATTTTTGGTATCAGAGCCCTGTCTAGGGTTTCTGACTTGCTTGCATGTTTTGAGTGTCTCTCTTTTTTACTTTGTCTGCTCGAAGTAGACTCCCCAGGATGTCCGGTCCTAGGAACAAAGTGAGGTGAAAGCCTCCTCTTCCCATTCCATGGGGTGTTCCTAGGGCGTGTAGGGGATCCGCTGGGTTACAACTTCGTAGCAGGAATTGTAAACGGGGGAAGCATTCTGTTTTCAGTCTGTAACTACTCTGTTGCAGGAATTGTTTCTCATTGTAGTTAACTCCGAATTGCATGATTTTTATTTTTGTTGAACCAGTATAATTGAAACTATTTTGCATAATTTTAATGTAATTTATTGGTTTCCATGAAATTTCTGAGAGTTAAATTACAGCAACTCTATTTCTGTGTTTCTGCAATTCAATTTCTTTTTGAGTGATCATCTCCTAATTCATCTTAAGGGCAATTGAGCATCTAAGATAAGGGGAGGAGTTGATAACCTCTCCTTAGCCCAAAACCACCACCCATTCATTCGATCCTAAGCCTAATTTTAAAATTTATTAGACTTAATTTGCCCTAGTGGGCTAGGGACACCAACAAGTCGGGTCTAGGCTAGTGTTGAGTCAGTTTGTCTAATTACTCTGTGTGTGCTTTGTACTCAGTGTCTAGAATGGTGGTTCAGGGATTCTGTCCCGAAGGGCTTGTGTGCTGGTCCGCCTACCTGGCCAATCACTGATTGGTGTCTAGGATTGGCAATTAGGGACCTAACACTCCCCTTACACCTGCCTGGCTGAGTTCCGGTTACTACAGGCTAGCTTGCCACTTTGATTGGGCATCTAGTTTGGGCTCTAGGTCTTGTTAGCCCGTAGTCGTTTCAGTTGAGTCTCATTTGGTGTGTTTGCTTGCATCATCATGTCTACCCGGAATGGAGTACCCTACCAACCTGGTCAAACCCAACCTGATTTAGAGGTCATGGTTAGAGCTCTTACTGAAAGTATGAACAAATTGAGTCAGGATATGAATGAGAATTTTACCCAGCTTAGGGATAGAATCCAAGTACTTGAGGAACCTAGGCATCAGAATTGGACTCCTGACCCAGATTTTAATGTGCCTCAACCTCACCCACACCAGGAGCCTAGAAGACCTTTATACAGAGATCCTGAACCTAATCATAGGAGGCCTGACCCAGAGCCTGAAGATAGAGATGATAGGTTCATTCGGAACATCAAATTAGATGCACCCACTTTTGATGGTAGCTTAAACCCTAAGGTGTATTCTGATTGGGAGGGTGAGATGGACCAGTACTTTGAGTGGTATGCCATGTCTGAGGAAAGGAAGTTCAAGTTTGCCAAGATGAAGTTAGTACGTCAAGCTAGGTTATATTGGGGGAACATTGAGCTAACCACTAGAAGACGAAACGTTGAGCCCATAACCACTTGGCAGGGTATGAAAGAGAAGCTTAGAGATAAGTACCTACCCATTTCATACCAGCAGAATCTGTTAGAGCAATGGCAGACTTTGAAACAAGGGAGCCGATCTGTCTCAGACTACATAACCACCTTTGATGAATACCTGATGAGATGTGATGTGAGTGAAGCCCATGAGGTCACTTTGTCTAGGTTTAGGGCTGGACTTAAGGAAGACATTAAGAGGGAGTTGTTTCTGAGAGAGGTTACTGACCTAGACCAAGCCTATCAGATTGCACTGAACACTGAGAAGTTTCAGAGAGGACCCATGCCTTCTAGGGTTAGTGCCCCAATCCCAAGAAATGGACCTAGCCAAGTTACCCCTAGCAAACCTAGTTAGGGTATTCCCACCCCTAGGCCCATGGACAAAGGTAAGGCACCTGACACCCAGAGAACCCCTAGTATCACCTGTTTTAAGTGCCAGAAGCCCGGTCATATCTCCAGCCAGTGCACAGCCATAGCTTGTTTTAAGTGCCATAGGGTAGGTCATGTTTCTAGCCAGTGCCCTCGTAGATCCCTTTACATAGAAGAAGGAGAGGAAGAGAATTCCGGGCCCAATGAACAATTTGAAGAAGAAGTTTATGAGGCCGAAATGAATTTGGTTGATGAGTATGAAGGGGAGGAGGAATCCACAGAGTCTGACCAGTTAGGGGTTGTGAGATGCATCTTGTCCCAGAATAAAGTTCAGGAGGATTGGCGTAGGACTAACATCCTACAGACTTTCCTTAAACTAGGGGATAAGGTATGTAAGATCATCATAGATAGTGAGAGCTGTGTGAATGCTATTTCTGCTAGCACTGTCAAAATGTTAGGCTTAACCCCAGTCCCCCACCCCAACCCCTATAAGGTTTCTTGGGTAGACTCTACCTCTATACCCATCCGGTCTAGATGCCAGGTCCAAATCCAAATGCAATCCAATCAAGAGAAGATTTAGTGTGATGTCTTGCCCATGGGGGTGAGCAGTATAATTCTTGGAAGACCTTGGTTATATGATCATGATGCCACCTTCTTAGGAAAATCCAATACCTGTGTCTTTAGTTTTAATGGGAAAAAAATCACAATCCATTCAGTCCCTCCTAAGGACAAGGTAGCTAAAGGACCCAATAAGGTCAGAGAGATGAAGACTGGAGTGAACCTAATTAGTGCTAAGGATCTAGAACAAGAAATTCATCGTGGTTCACCCATTTGGATGTTGACTACTAAGGAACTTAGGACTCCTACACCCTCAGAGCCTCCTCAAGAAGTTAAACCTTTGTTAGAAGAATTTGAGGATGTTTTTCTCGAGGATCTACCAGACCACCTTCCACCTCTTAGGGATATCCAGCATTCCATAGATTTAATCCCAGGAGCTACTTTACCCAACTTGCCCCATTATAGGATGAATCCATCTGAACACAAGGAACTACAAAAGCAGGTTGGAGAATTATTGAGGAAGGGGTTCATTAGAGAGAGTCTTAGCCCTTATGCAGTCCCTGCACTTCTGACCAAGGATGGCACGTGGAGGATGTGTGTTGATAGTCGTGCCATCAACAAAATCATAATCAAGTATACGTTCCCCATCCCTAGACTAGATGACATGCTAGATATGATGGCCGGTGCAATGATTTTTTCCAAAATTGATCTCAAGAGCGGCTATCATCAGGTTAGGATTAGACCAGGGGATGAGTGGAAAATCGCTTTCAAAACTAAGGATGGTCTCTACGAATGGGTTGTTATGCCTTTTGGGTTGTCCAATGCCCCTAGTACTTTCATGAGTATTATGACCCAGGTGCTTAGAGCTTTCATAGGGAAGTTTGTAGTGGTCTATTTTGATGACATCCTGATCTATAGTAAGACCCCTGCAGACCACCTAGGCCACCTTAGACAAATCTGCCAAGTTTTAAGGAATGATAGTCTCTACGGTAATCTCAAAAAGTGTGAATTCATGACCAGTAGAATTATCTTCCTTGGTTTTGTAGTAACCCCTGACGGCGTGGCTGCCGTTCCAGAAAAGATTAGGTCCATAGTAGAATGGCCAGAGCCGACCAGTGTGCATGAAGTCAGAAGTTTCCACGGCTTGGCTACCTTCTATAGGCGATTCATCAAGGGGTTTAGTACTGTAGTTGCTCCTATCATAGACGGTATTAGGAAGGGAGAATTTCAGTGGACTAAAGCAGCCCATAAAGCCTTCCTAGATCTTAAGGATAGGATGACCCAGGCACCCATTTTGAGGTTACCCGACTTTTCTAAAGTATTTGAGGTTGCCTGTGATGCTTCAGGAGTAGGTATAGGTGGAGTCCTAAGCCAAGAGAATCATCCCGTAGCATTCTTTAGTGAAAAACTTAATGATGCTAAGCTTAGGTATTCTACCTATGATAAAGAATTTTATGCGGTAGTGCAAGCTTTGCGTTACTGGAGACATTATTTGCTACCGCAGGAATTTATGCTATTTTCGGACCATGAGGCTCTTAGATTCTTGAATTCCCAAAAGAAGCTTAACCCTAGGCATGCTAAGTGGGTAGAGTATATCCAGTCCTATACTTTTGTTTTGAAATATAAGGCCAGGACTGAAAATAAGGTAGCTGATGCCCTTAGTCGTCGATCTTTGTTATTGAATTCTGTTAGGGCTAAAGTCGTAGGGTTTGAGCAGATCAAAGAGGAATATGAGTCGTGTCCGGATTTTAAGACTGTGTACCAGGATCTAGCTCAAGGACCATCTAGTGATCATAAGGATTATACCCTTTTAGATGGCTTTTGTTCTTTAAAAATAGGCTTTGCATCCCTAGAACTTCTCTTAGGGAATTTTTGATTTGGGAAATTCATGCTGGAGGTCTAGCTGGCCATTTCGAAAAAGACAAGACCACCCTGGCTATTGAAGACAACTTTTTCTGGCCTAGCTTAAAAAGAGATGTAGCACACATTGTGTCTAGGTGTCGGACCTGCGCTGTTGCCAAACAGCGAAAACAGAACACCAGCCTTTATACCCCACTCCCTGTTCCAGATCGTCCTTGGCAAGATGTGAGCATGGACTTTGTGTTAGGTTTGCCTAAGACCTAGAGGAGGCATGACTCTATCTGTGTTGTAGTTGACCGATTTTCTAAGATGGCCCATTTCTTGCCTTGTTCCCAAACATTTGATGTGTCTAAGGTAGCCACCCTATTCTTTAATGAGATAGTTCGACTCCATGGCCTACCTAAGACAATTGTTTCAGATAGGGATGTCCGGTTCACCAGCTATTTCTGGAAAATCCTTTGGCATAAGTTAGGGACAAAACTTAAGTTTTCAACTACCTATCATCCCCAAACTGATGGCCAAACCGAAGTAGTGAACCGTAGTTTAGGCAATCTGTTAAGATGTCTTGTTGGTGAAAACATTAGGAACTGGGATTTGTACTTACCTAGGGCTGAATTTGCATACAATGACTCGGTCAATAGGTCTACAGGTAAGAGTCCATTTGAAATCGTGCATGGTTACAAACCTCACACACCTCTTGACCTAGCTCCTTTACCAGTCCACACACGAGTCTCCGAGTCTGCTGAAGTTTTTGCACAGCATATAAAAGACTTGCATAAAGAAATTCATGCCAAAATAAATTTAAGTAATGAAACTTATAAGAAGTTGGCTGATTCTCAAAGGCGAGTCAAAACTTTTGTTGAGGGAGACTATGTAATGATTAGGTTAAGGCCTGAACGGTTTCCTCCTGGAACCATTAGAAAGTTACATGCTAGAGGGGCTGGACCATTTAGAGTAGTGAAGAAAGTAGGGTCCAATGCCTATGTGCTTGAGTTGCCTTCAGAACTAGGCATTAGCTCCACTTTCAACATTACAGACCTAGTAGAGTATAGAGAGCCAGCTGTGATTCCCAGTGAGCCTTTTGAGCCTAATCCTGCTCTTGAGAGTGAACCCAACCCTGTGTGTCCACCAACAAACTGCCTTTAAGGAAAGAGTAGATTGAAAAGATCCTGGATGATCAGATTATCTCTACTAGTAATCGAGGATACCAAAGATAAGTGGTCCGTTGGCAAGGAAGGCCAGATTCTGATGACTCTTGGATCTCCTGAGAAGAATTAGAAGAATTGGACCCAGACCTCTTGGAGAGATACCAGAGCCAACTTGATCCATACTTGACAGGGTCGAGTTCCTCCCACCCCGGGAGAATTGGTGCGGGCACCAGACTCAGAAGAAGACTTCAGGGCTCCATCTGGATCTCTGATTGACCTTGCCCGAAGAATTAGGGTTTTCTGGTTTTGTAATAAGAGTTGACTCGGTCAACTCAATTTTAGTTTGAGCCTGTATTTCCTTGTAATTAAATTTTGTTGAGTCATGTTGACTCAGTACAAGTCCTAGTAGTGGTCTAGGTCTTCTTCAGGGTGCCACATTCTCTCCCAGGCTCAAGTAAGTGGGCGCCACACTCCCAGACACACGCCAGAGTCCAAGGGGCGCCACATCTCCATCCCAGTGTCTTGGTCCCCACACCCAAGGGAGCAAGAATTTTTCTTGAAGCCAAAATCAAGGAGGCGCCCCATATGTGCCTTAAAAGGCCAAGCTAAAGGAGGAAAGAAGCATTTCTTGGGGAGCACTTCAAGGGGGCACCCAATCTATACCAAAAAATCCCAAAGCAAAGTTGGGAAGAGCCATGACTTGGGGAGAAAGAAAAGGAGGTGTCCAAAAGAGTTGAGCCATGGAAGGAAAAAAATTTTTCTTGAAGAACAAGGCAAGGAGGCGCCACCTACTTACCATTTGGAGCAATCAATCAATAATTATGGAACCTTTTGGCCGGCCATATGGGAAGAAATTGATTCTACAAACCTAGTTTGAAGATCCATCCTATTAGTCCCACATGGGAAGATGTAAAACCCTGACCTCTTGTAAAGTCCTACAAAATAAACCCCTCTTGTAAGTTCTGAAGATATCTGATGAATGAATCCAATTTATGTGTGAGCAAACTTTGTGTTTCTCTCTTCCGCACTTGCATCCAGGTGTTGAGCTCCGTGAGGGAGTAAATCCGGGTTCCCTAGGAACCTTGAGGAGGTGTGAGATCTCCAACCCCTAAACCCTAGGTTAGCCACTTCAACTCCAAAACCCTAGCCACCCATCATCCTCTTCTTTCCACCAAACCCTAGCCTACCCCCATCTCTCACGGCCTCTCTCTCCAAGTGGAGGCCGACCACTAGCATCCAGGTCCAGTTCGGCTGCTTCGAATACAGAGCAAATCCCAGAGGAAGCCAGATCAGCATCCAGGAGAATCAGGACTTCAGCAACATCAACTTTCAGATTCTTCTATCTGGTAAATCCTTCCTTGAGTATCTGGTTCCATAAATTGTTCTTCTTCTTTCCCAGATCTTGAGTTTAGGAGAAGCCAACTCTGCCAAAGGACCAGTATTGGAGGATCCATTGCGAAGATATCTGAATCCGGGGATCCAACAATCTGCTCAAGAGAGTCCTTCCACTAAACTCTGTGAAGATCACTGCCTGGTCTGTAACCCTTCTCTTCTCTTTACTTCTGTCCTGTTGAAAGTTCAGAGCGAAACCCTAGGTCTGGGAGTTTCTCAACCCCCAGCGATCCTTTACTTCTGAACTACTCTGATAACCTAGTTTCTTTAAATTGTGCTTTCAATTATTACATAGTTTCTTTCAATTTAGTTTAACTTTCCTTTGAGTCAAAGCCGACTTCTGAAAATATAAAAAGAAAAAGAAAAAAAAAATGAATTAGTCTTAGTTTACTTCCGCATCGCATCATCTCCTCTTTTGTTCTGCATCACAAAGGGTTGTCTTGGGCTCACATGATAAAACCCTTATTACTGGACTTCAAATGACTCAACTGACTTAAGCCCTACTTACAAGACTCAAAGGGGCTAACAAGACTTAATTTTTGGATGTAAAAATAAAATGTAGAAAAAGGCTAAGGGACTCAAAATTTAGGAATCCATAGTGAACTAGGATTGATCCTGATGTCTCCATCAGTATCGAGTCGATCGGACAGATACTGTGGTTTCTTAGTCCAGGACGGTGATCCCATTGAACTTGATGAGAACAATGAGGATCCGATTACCTATATGGATGTGATGCAGAGGTCGACTCTAAGAAATGGCTGGGAGCCATGAAATCTAAATTGGAGTGCATGGAAATCAGTAATGTATAGACATTGGTTGATCTACCTGAAGGGATAAAACCCATTGGATGAAAATGGGTTTTCAAAAGAAAAAGGGGTGCAGACGGGCAGGTAGAGACCTATAAAGCATGTTTGGTTGCCAAGGGATATTGTTAACATTATGGTATTGACTATGATGAGACGTTCTCTCCTGTGGCAATGCTCAAATCCTTTCAGATCATGCTTGCTTTAGAAGCACACTTTAACTATGAAATCTGGCAAATGGATGTCTGAATAGCTTTCTTGAATGGTGAGCTGGAAGAGGAGGTGTATATGATATAACCTGAAGGATTCACATCCACAGACGAGTCAAAGATATACAAGCTTCAGAAGTCCATCTATGGACTGAAGCAAGCATCATGGAGTTAGAACATGAGATTTGATAAGTGTATTAAGTCGTATGGCTTTGTTAGGAATGAAGAAGAGCCTTATATATACAAATGGGCTAATGCTTTTGTAATTGTATTCCTTGTATTGTATGTGGATGACATTCTCTTAATCGAAAATGATATCCCAGCACTGCAATGAATAAAGATCTGGTTGTCATCTCAGTTCTCTATGAAGGACTTGGGTGAAGCCTCTTATATACAGGATATGAAGATCTATAAAAATAGATCTAAGAGGCTTCTAGGACTGTCCCAGTCTACATACATTGATACTGTGCTGAAGTGATTCAGCATGAAAAATTCCAAGAATAGCTATCTCCCAATTGGCACTAGAATTGCTTTCTCCAAAAAGGATTATGCGACAACTCCTAAGGAGAGAGAGTGTATGAGTAGAATATCGTTTGCTTCGGCAGTGGGTTCTATCATGTATGCCATGACATGTACTAGACCAGATGTGGCATACTCACTAAGCATGATGAGCAGATATCAGTCTGGCCCAAGTGAAGCTCATTGGAAAGTGGTAAAGACCATCCTTAAGTATTTGCGAAATACTAAGGATCAATGGATGATTTATGGAGAACCTGACTTGAAACTTATGGGTTATACTGACTCCAGTTTCCAGTCAGATAAGGATAACAGTGAGAGTGTGTTAGGATTTATCTTTACCCTAAATGGAGGAGCGATCTGCTGGAAAAGTTCTAAGTAGCCTACTGTGGCAGACTCTGTATACGAAGGAGAATACATTGCAGCATCGGATATAGCGAATGAAGCTGTGTGGTTGTGGAAGTTTCTTGGCGAGCTGGGAGTGGCACCTTCCCTAGATGGTCCTGTTCCGGTGTACTGTGATAGCAGTGGAGCTATTGCTTAAGCCAAAGAGCCAAAGTCTCATCACCGCATAAAGTACATTTTGTGGTGCTATCACCTTGTATGAGAGATCGTGGAACGAGGTGACATTGACCTTTAGAAGATCAATGAAAAGGAGAACCTGGCTAACCCCTTCACTAAAGCCATCGAAATTCAAGAGTTTGATAATTGTAAATGGAAAATGGGAATAAGATTCAGTACCAATTGGCTTTAGTCCAAGTGGGAGTTGTTGAAAATTATGTTCCAAAGCCAATAGTCTAGGCTGTAGATGGTTGTGCTAATTTTTATAATTATATATGAATTTCTTAATGAATAAAAGTTATTCTTTCAGCTATTCATCACATATGCATTTTTCTGAAAAGAACTCTTGTGTGATAGAGTGCTTAGAACTACATTATATTTGATATAGAGAGGATATATCAAGTAGTTCTTGAACTGGTTCATAACCAAAGGATACATTGTTATAAGACGATGATGTATCAAGTATAGATTGTTGTATCTCATATTGGTTGGTTGTCCTCTTGACCAAGGAGTGTGGTAATACTAATGTGACATACAAATGAAATGTTTGACATCTCACTGAACGTGACCATCTGCGGAGCTCCCTTCTGTCAAAGGGTTACTTGCGAAGGGATATGGATATATGTATCCCTCAGACCTGAGGTCACCATAATAGCTTGCAAGTAACTCACTATACTTTAGCACCAGACTACTTAGATTTCTAATCCAATGATGAAAGATTTCTGGATACAGTCAAGCACTTGTGGAGCAATGGTGTATCAAGATGGAATTGACCCCTCTAAATAGTTTGGAGTGAATAACTCACTATGTCTCAATTTAGCAAAACCTTGGTCAGGGTAGTTCTTGTGAGGAGTCACAGAACTTGTAAGGTTAAGACACGATCTGGATGAACCAAATTAGGGTTGGCAGTCATATCCTAGGTCATCCTGAGCATTATGAGGTCAAAGGGATGAATTATGTGGTAACCATATGCCAGAGGTTCTTGTAAGTTGCTTTGTATATGATCGACGCCCCAACCAACTATCCAAAAAAAATGTCCCTATTTAGAAGTGGCGATTTATTTTTCTTAAAGTAGGCAGCGCAGCAACCCCGGGACACACGAGTCGACCCCCCCACAAAGCACCATAGCACCAACCTAGCATACTATCACCGAGCCGGCTCTCGCTTGGGGACGAGCACCGCAGCACCACCCAAGGGGCATTGACGTGGCACCAGCATCACCTTAACAATGGCACCCATATTCCGTGGGCCCAGACCTCCCATCTGGACGAACCAAGAGGGTGTGAGCTAGCCCACCCAACAATCCCCCCAGCGAAGAATCCCTCGAGAATTCCACCTGCGGGGATTCGAACTCGTGACCTCGGCTTTGATACCAACTGTAGGATCGACGCCCCAACCAACTATCCAAAAGGAACATTCTTATTTAGAAGTGATGGTTTATCTTTTTTAAAGTAGGCAGCGTAGCAACCCCGGGGTGCACGAGTCGACCCCACCATCGAGCACCACAGCACCAACCCAGCATACTATCACCGAGCTGGCTCTCGCTTGAGGACGAGCTCCGCAGCACCACCCGCAGCACCACCCAAGGGGCATTGACGTGGCACCAGCCTCACCTTAATAGTGGCACCCACATTCCATGGGCCCAGACCCCTCATCTGGATGAACCAAGAGGGTGTGAGCTGGCCCACCCAACAGTTTGCAATCTTAGGCCTATCTCAACATCGGGTATCATTGTTAGATGAGGACTTTGATAGATACCGGAAGTGTTCTAGTGCTACCGGCTTAGTGTTTGAACCTATGGGGTCACACACCATAGGGGTTTCTATCTGATCTAAAGGCTAATCGACGATTAAGAATCGTTTGCCATCATTGGAGGTCAACGTGATTGACCATGTTCGAAGTGTCGATACTTGCAAGTGTCGATACTTGCAAGTGTCGACACTTGGTAAAATGGAAGTGTCGATACTTGATTGACGAGTAAAAATTCGGGAAAGTTTTCTGGCAAGGTTTTGACTCCAAATTTTGAAATCAAATTTTGAATTCTGGGCATTTTTGGCTCCAGGCTTTCATGGTATGATGGTCATACTTGCTTTTTTTAGCTTGGACCCATTTGGTATGGCCCTTGACTTTCTCCCCCAATCACTCCTACTTTCTCTTTCTCCCTCTCATGGCTTCGTCTATAAATAAAGGTTGTTTTAGGGGCTACTGGTTGGTTAAAGAACTAGAAAGAAAAAGGGGATTTGTGAGGATTTGGAATTGGGTGTGAGAATACCTAGCACTCAAGCTAGGTCTTGGGAAGAGAGCTAGTTAGGAAGGGTTCCACCTCTCCTCCTTGTCTACTGAGAAGAAGAAGTTAGCCTAAAGGATCCAAAGGAGCTAGCACTTTGAGAGAGTTGATCAGAGTCAAGCCCCGGTGTGAACTACTCATAAAGGCCATACACGTGTGCGGCTTGAGAGCTTTTCACTATCTCCATCTTTAAGGTATAGTGGTAAGGTACCTTTATGCCTATTGACTCTTTTCTTGATGCTGATGTTTTATAGCATGCTACATTGTTATACTAGGTCCTAATGCAGGTAGATTGGTAGATTGTTTTGATCTATCTACTAAGCATTTCGTTGCATATTTTAAAATAGTTTTAAAATACCATGTTTTTGCCTTGCATGCCTACTTTCCTTTGGTTTTTCCTTTAGGTATATCTCTCCCCGTAGGGGGTTTAGTTTTCCATCTAGTCCATTGAAGCTTCATGTCTAGAAATTAAAATTCTTCTTCGCAATTTCCTAGATGGCATGGCCATTCCCATGATGATTGGGTGAGGTTGAGGCCATGCAACTATTAGATTTCATGGTACTATAGGAGCAAGAACAAATCATGGTGGATGAGCTGACACTGGTCCAGATCCCACCATCTGACATTCTTCTCTGAGAGAGTTGGTTGGAGACACTCTATGCAATGGGAGTTTCGTTGTCCCAAGGTAGGTAAGCTTCCAACTATTTATTTGATGGTCTTCAGCTTTTCTAAATGGGTGAAGTGACTTCACTTTATGGTGTAGGCTTGACAATCCAGGGCAGGTTGTAGGCAATGGCTATTAAGAAATTACATCTGATATGGCGAGATCACTGACGTGGAGCGTACGTTAATCCAACTAGCGGCCAGGCGATGCCATGTGGCATTCTCCTCCGAGCTTTCCTGCAAGGTGGCTTGACCAGCATCGCGCCCACCTCGATCCGAGCTCGGCGATCCTTCTTTAGTACTTTTCTAGGTTCTAATCTGTATGCTTGGCTTCAAAAGTTCCTACAAAATTCCCTACAACTAATTTTGATTTGAAATTCAGGAATTAGTCACCTATCCCCACATATAAAACATAAAAAAAGAATTGCATGCATATTAGTCCTGCATCATTTGGTATCAGAGCTTAGATTAGGGCTTGTTTTCTGCAATTTTTCAATCCATATATGCGATATTTTTTAAATTATTTATCCATGATAGAAGCTCCAAAAATTCTGAAGTTTATTTTTCTGGATTCATCATAATTCAAAGTAGTTTTCAGAATTGTTTTAGATTTTATTATGGCCTGTGAATTTTCTTCAAGCTGAAATACAGCCTGCAAATTTTTGGCTCTATTTTTTTTCAGCAAGACAAGTTTGGAAGTTTTAGGGTTTTGTTTAGCATTTTTTGCATATCTTTTAATTTTAGTATATTTCGTGCATATTAGGCCATAATTTTCAAGTTTTCTTCTATTTAAGAAAATACCGAAAAAAAAATTACATATTCTCCAAAAATACCAAAAACATCTAAACCCTAATTTGCATCCTCATCTGCCTGCCATCATTGCATAATTTACTTTTAAGGGCACTCTTGCTATATCAGATAAGGGGAGGAGTTGATAACCTCTCCTTAGCCCAAAATCACATCCCTTGCATTCGGTCCCAAGCCTTAACCTAAAATTAACTAGACTTAATTTGCCCTAGTGGGCTAGGGACACCAACTGGTTGGGTCCGGGATAGTGTTAGATCCCTGTGTCAAGTTAGCCTGTGTGTGCCTTGTGCTCAGTGTCTAGAACGGTGGTTTAGGGATTCAATCCCGAAGGGCTTGTGTGCTGGTCTGCCTACCTGGCCAATCTCTGATTGGTGTCTAGGATTGGCAATCAGGGACCTAACACTCCCCTTACACCTGCCTGGCTGAGTACAGGGTTACTATAGGCTAGTTTGCCACCCAGATTGAGCATCTAGTTTGGACTCTAGGTCTAGTCAGCTGTAGTCGGTCTGATCGAGTCTTGCATGAGCACTAGATCAAGGGTTTCATATCACCCACCTCCTTCACAAATGTCTGAACCCATGGAAGATTTGCAAGCCCAAATAAAAGCACTAACTGAGCAACTAACCCAATCCATGGTCCAGTTGACTACCTAGTTAACTCAGTCTTGTACCCAAACCAACAATAGAATTGACCATCTTGCCAATAGGTTTGGCCAGTTAGAAGGCCGTGTAGGGACCATACAAAGAACCCATGGGTCACAGTCTGAGCCAGATCCTGAGTCCCCTCAACCTAGGAGGACCCCAAACCCTGATCTATACCATGATGTCGAACCTAGGAGAGCCCCTCATCCTGACCCGTACTACAATCCTCAACCTAGGAGGACCCCAAACCCTGATCCATACCGAGAGGTTGAACCTAGGAGAGCCCCTCAGCCTGACCCATACTATAATCCTGAGCCTAGGAGGATCCTAAACCCTGATCCATACCTTGAGGCTGAACCTAGGAGAGCCCATCGTCATGACCCAATCCCTAAAGTTAGTCCTAGAAGACCCAATCAGGATTTTGTAGACCAGGAAGATAGATCCTATTTGCCCTCACCCTATTAGCCTAGTATACCCACAACCTATAGATCTTATGACTCCAAATCCTATGAACCTAGAACCTATGAATCTAGAACCTATGAACCTAGATCCTATGACTCTAGATCCCATGATCATAGATCCTATGCACCCACACCCTATGAGCCTATTAGACCCAACAACCAATATTCTGAACCATATAGGGAGTCCAACCCTAGGAGAACCCAATATCCTGACCCATATAGGGAGTCCAACCATAGGAGGACCCCATACCATGATCCATCCTTAGAACCTGACCATAGAGCTGACCCAAAATCCTATGACCCCAAATCCTATAATCCCATGACCCATAGATTTGTACCCTTGTCCTATGAGCCCAGAGAACCCATAACCCCTAAGTATCAATCTAGTACAAGTCAGGTTTCCCCTAGTCAACTTGAACCCCATAGGATTAGTACCCCTAAATATGAGCCCAGTAGTGAGCCACTACCCCTTAGGCAACCTGAACCTACTAGGATTAATGTCCATAATCAGATACCAGGACCTAGCCAATTTTTTCCTAGCCGACCTTTTCCAACCATTCCTGAGATTGACAAGGCTTACATTAACACGGAAGTGTATGAAGCTGATGTGAGCCTAGTGGATGAGTATGAAGGAGAAGAGGAGACACCTTTAGTTGACCTAGAATTAGCTGACTCAGTAGATACCCAGGTAGAAACCAACCTAGAGCTAGTTGACCTTGACCACATCCAATCTAAAGCTATAGTGGAAGAATAATTAAAGGAAGAGAACTCTGATACTAGGATTTTACCTGAGGAAACACTAGAAAAGGATCTAATTATAGAGCCTATTCTTAAATTCCATGAACAATAAGACTTTATTCAGGATTTGGCTTACTTAACCCATTGCCCTCAGGATGAATCCCTTCCTGCCATTCCTATTGAAGATCTCTTCCTAGAAATTGTTGACCCATCCTTCCATAGCATGGACCTTTTCTTGCCCATAGATATTCCACAATCTCGTAAGATTAGCCTCATTAGTTTAGGATTAGTCCCTGATGCCCCTTCTTTTATCCTAATTTATCCAACTAAACCTTTTTCTCCACCCTACCAGACCTATTCTGAACCCACTTCCTATTTCCTACCCTTTCCTGAGTCTTCTCATGTGTCTAGAACTATTAGGTTACATTTTGTTGAGGTTACTAGGTTGCAAGGATCTATAGAGCCCATCCCATTTGCTACCTACTTTTGGCAGACCCTCTGGCACCTATTAGGAGTTACTAGCAAATTTTCTTCTGCATGTCACCCATCAACCACGACTCATGCCCCCATGCCCAAGTGGTAGTTAAGACCTAATAAATCTCTTTAGTTGAGTCTGTTAGGTGTAGGTTTGAGTCCTTTGAATCATTTGTTAGGAGTCTGCATGTGCCCAGCATGTTCACCACCTACACTAATTTTAAACAAACTGGCTAATTCCCAAAGATGGATCAAAGAATTTGATATAGTGGATTCTGTCTTGGTTAGTCTTAGGCCTAAAAGAAGCTTCATGCTCGCAGAGTCGGACCTTTTAAAGTGATAGAGAAGGTTGGATCAAATGCCTAGGTGTTAGACATGCCTTCGGATTTGAGCATTAGTTCTACCATCAATATTATAGACCTGGTTGAGTACAGGGAACTGGCAGCGATACCTAGTGAAGCCTTTGAACCTATTCCTTTTCATTATGAGTGACCCTAACCCAGAGTGTCCACTAATAAATTTGGCCTGAGAGAGGAGAATGGATCGAGCGTATCCTGGATGATCAAGCCATTATGACCTGGGGCCGCGGTTATCAACGCTTCCTGGTCCGATGGCAAGGCCGGCCAGAGTCGGACGATTCATGGATTTATCGAGAGGACTTGCAGCACCTCAACCCAGACCTCCTCGAGAGATATGTGAGCCAGCTTGAACTTCACTCGACAGGGTCGAGTTCCTCCCATCCCGGGAGAATTGGTGGGGACACCGGAGGCACCAGAATAAGACAGAGGCTTTTCAACCCTCTATGAATTGATCAATAATTTATGAGTCTATCTATAATAAGGGCTTAGCCCATCTGAGTCCATTTTAGTTGTTATTTGAGTCTTTTGAGTTTCAGTTCTGTACTAGTCAGCTCATGTTGAGCTAGTTCAGTCCAGTGTTAGTCAGCTCATGTCGAGCTAATTTTATTTTTTTGAGTCCTATTCAACCATATTGAAGACTCAAGACCATATCATACAAGTGAAGACCAAGTCCAACCAGATTGAAGACATGAAAGTATAGCCCAAGTCCAACCCAGCTTGAAGATTTGAAGATCCCAGGAGAAAAAATTCAGAAAATCCTGATTACTTGCAGATGCCCTCAAGATGCCCAGATTCCCTTCTAGATGCCAAAATATATTCATATACCAAGGCATCAATGATTTTAGAGGTCCATCTGCATCCTAGCCCAAAGAAATCAAGCCCAGACGCCAAGCCCAAGCCCGTAAGAAGCAAGATCCAGAGAATATTCCTGCTACCTGGTTACCAGGCCACCCCAGCTTCCAAAGGCCCAAACCCATGCGCCCAAGCCCCTTTGGGCCGGCCTCTTGCTGCTCCTAGAAGCCCAACACGCCCCCCTAGGCATCCTTGGAGTGTTGGCCAAGTCAAGAAAATTTTTAGGGATTTTTCTACCTAATGTTTCCTTATTTTCTAGCTAGGGTTTGAGAGGGAAAAGGATTCTTATGTAAAGACTTATGTGCCCTTACTTGGAGCCCAAGGTTAAGGGTCTATTTAAAGGACCCCAGCCTCTTGTATGAAGGGAGATTTTGATATATGAAATAAACCTTGAGTTCTTCTATTGCTTTGTGTGATTACCCTGCTATGTGCATAAAGGGGTTTGAGAGTTCTTCTCAGTGTTTGCAACCATCTTCCTGCCGCCAACCATCCTTCCAGCCCCCTCCAAAATATTCTTCTCTTTGATGTTTTTCTTTGTTTTCTTCATTTCCTCTGAGTTTTCTAACCCCTGATAGGTCATTTGCAGGTCCCCGAGTTCCTACGAATCCAACGACTCTAGCCAAGCCTCATCGGACCACCGAGCAGAAAGTCGGGTATCCGCGGGTCTTTGGCTCAGTTTTCCAGGCCGCATCCATCAAGGAACGAGAGATCCCTTCGCTGTGATCTTCACTGGGCGCTTTAGACGTTGTCAGGTACACCCTCTCTACCTCCTGTCTTTATATTGTAGGAGAACTTGCCCTAACCGAGGCTTCTCAGCCCCGGCGATCCTTCTTTAGTACTTTTCTAGGTTCTAATATGCATGCTTGGCTTCAAAAATTCAAGCAAAACTCCCTACAACTAATTTTGATCTGAAATTCGGGAATTAGTCATCTAACCCCACATATAAAACATACAAAAAGAATTGCATGCATATTAGTCCCGCATCACTCCCTCACCAGGTGTCACCCCCAGACAGGTCCACCTCGACCGGAGTCAAGCCTGGCACCTCTGCTCCTTCGCCAGGTGGCGCCCCTTGACGGGTCCACCTCGATCTTAGTCAAGCTTGCTTTTGCCCCTTTGCCAGGTGTCGACCCAGGCAGGGTCCACCACGATCGAAGTGGGCCTGCCTCTGCTCCTTCGCCAGGTGGCACCCCTAGACGGGTCCACCTCTGCCGGAGTCGAGCCTGACACCTCTACTCCTTCACCGGGTGGTGCCCCCAGATGGGTCTACCTTGATCGAAGTCGAGCTTGCCTCTATCGCTTCGACAGGTATCGACCCATGCAAGGTCCACCCCGGTCGAAGTGGGCCTACCTCTGCTCCTCCGCCAGGTGGCACCCCCAGAGTCCACCTCGGTTGGAGTCGAGCATGGCACCTCTGCTCCTTCGCCAAGTGGCACCCCTTGATGGGTTCACCTCGATCGAAGTCGAGCTTGCCTCTACCCCTTCGCCAGGTGTCGACCCAGGAGGGGTCCACCTCGACCGAAATGGACCTACCTCTACTTTTCCTCCAGGTGGCACCCTGAGACGGGTCCACCTTGGTCGGAGTCGAGCCTAGCACTTCTGCTCCTTCACCAGGTGGCACCCCTTGACGGGTCCACCTCGGTCGAAGTCAAGCTTACCTCTACCCCTTCACCAGCTATTGACCTAGGAAGGGTCCACCTCGATCAAAGTGGGCCTACCTTTGCTCCTCCGCTAGGTGGCACCCCCAGACAGGTCCATCTTGGTTGGAGTCGAGCCTGGCACCTCTAATCCTTCACCAGGTGGTGCCCCTTGACTGGTCTACCTCTGTCGAAGATGAGATTGTCTCTGCCCCTTCACCAAGTGTCGACCCAGGAGGGGTCCACCTTGGCCGAAGTGGGCCTACCTCTGCTCCTCCACAAGGTGGCACCCCAAGATGGATCCACCTTGGTCAGAGTCGAGCCTAGCATCTCTGCTCCTTCCGCCAGGTGGCGCCCCCAGATGGCTCCACCTCGGCCAAAGTCAAGCCTTCTCCGTGGGGCCGGGGTGCAAGCCCCGAGGATGCTGCTGAGGACGACGTGCACAGGGCGGTGCATCTAGTATGGTGTCCCCAAGCCTGTAACGATGCATGAAACCTCGTTTATACCAGTTTAGGAAGAATACCCTATTCGAGGTACCAGATCTGGCGGCCGGTGACCTAGTGCTCCAAAAGGGGAGAGCCATGGTCAATGCCTCAAGCCTGAGGATGCCTTCACGAGGATCGGGGTCTCACCAAGTTCCCCCTTTTAGTGACTGCACGGTAGGCAAGACCAGCTCACCACTTAACTCCCAACCATAAGGGGAGACGACCTCAGGAGAATAGTAAGTAAGCACCACTGACCTCCAAGGCCTCCCTAGGAGGGAGAATTGAGGCACCAAAGAATCCAAAGATCTCAAAAGGGGCACGACGGGCAAGAAGGAAGGTAGGTAATCGAGAGGGTAAGCACACGCACAGAGAAAAGAGATAATTCGAAGACAGGAGCTCCGAAGGAACTCGTAAGAGCGAGCTCGACGAGCCCAGTTGCAGGAAGCAGAGTGCTAATTCCTCTCTTTCTCACTCATCTTCTCATCAAAGATTCCTCTAAGCATGAAGACCCAGTGGGGATCCATCTTAGTAGATCTATTCCACTTTATCGCTCTCTAACTTGACCGTCAAAGTGCCCTCATCGGGATCCCCGGCCCAGGTCTCTAACCTCATTTTGTAGGTCCAAGAGTGTTAGGATTCCGTAGCAAAGGAGATTGCAGTCCGATACCAACTCATAGCTGTAGGCCGTAGCAATAAGGTCGGTAATAGATTGGCGCACTAGGCAGGAGGGATGAAAGCCCCTGCATGAACAAGCCCCCCATGAGCTTAAGAACGGCTAAACCCCAAGCATGGTGGTGACTCATGGACGTGAAGGCTCCACTAGCCGGGCAAGAGAAGTTCCCTCCCCTCCTGGCCCCCGTAGCCCAGAAAGGGAACTTCCCGCTCCTCTTTCTCCTCCTCCTCAGTTGCCCTCAGCAGATGATCAGTATGCTGCTATTATCCAGCAGCTGCAGACACTGACCATGGTCATGAGGTAGCTGTAGCAATAGCAGTGCTCCCTGGTCACTCAACCGTAGCCAGGGACCCCCGCAGCCCAAGCCACGAGTCCCCGCAGAAGCATACTCTCCATCCAAGACAAGCCATCCCATCCATGGGCAGCAACCAACCCCCGCGGGAGTCATCAAATCCCCACGAAAAGAAACCATACCAGGTCGGCAGACCACGAGAGCCGATCCCTAGCGGACAACAATGACACTACTAAGCGCAGCAAGCACCACCGGGACAAGGCCCCTCACCACGACCCGTAGGCACCTTCTCCAGCAGCCTCAGTGGAAGGTTCCATAGATGAGGCCATTAGGCATCTAGTTGAAAGGTGATTGGAAGAGCAAGAGCGCAAACTGGCAAAACTCTCCTGCCAATTTGCAAACATATAGGGCTCTCCCAGTGAGCCAGTGGGCTATATTGCCCGACCACCCTTCTCCCAGGAAATCCAAGAGAAACCAATTCTGAGTCGATTCAGCATGCCTTAGGTGGATCTCTACGATGGGACCACCAACCCCCTGGACCACCTGGAGAGCTATAAAGCCCTCATGAGAGTCCATGGGGCGATGGATGCCCTCTTGTGCATCGCCTTCCCAGCCACCCTCCAGAAGGTCGCTCGAGTTTGGTTTACTTGCCTCAAACCTGAATCCATCGACTCCTTCCAACAGTTGGAAGGAAAGTTTGTGGTGCACTTTGATGCTGTTGAAAGGTGCCGAGGGAGGTGGATAGCCTCTTCTCCATCTGCCAACAAGACCATGAGCTACTATGGGACTATGTCACCCGCTTCAAGATAGCTGCCCTGGAGATCTACAGCATGGACGAGCCTGTCGGCATGCTAGCATTGAAGCGAGGGCTCAAGACCTCCCGACTGACGTATTCCTTGGACAAAAAGCCGACCAAGACATACTCCAAACTCCTCCTCCGTGTCCATAAGTACATCCAAGCTGAGGAGGCTGATCGTACTAGGAGAGAGCTAGATGGAAAGCCTTCGAAGAATCCTACCCCAAGGGATGCACCTGGAACCCGAAGAACCGGGCCGCCTACAGACTTCCGGTCAGGATCAAAGTCGAAGAACGGTCTTGCTCTAGAGCAGACCTTCACTCCCCTGCTTGCTACAAGAATGAAGATTCTCATGGAAATCGAGGGCGAGCACTACCTCCGTCGACCTCCTTCTCAGAATCCAAAGAACCATCATGACAAGACGAAGTATTGTCAGTTCCATCGTGACCATGGCCATAACAAGGAGGAGTGTCGTAGCCTGAAGAGGGAGATTGAGGACTTGATTAGGAGAGGCTATCTCAAGAAGTATGTGGGGAAAGAGGCCCCGATGAAGGACCAGCCACTCGCGGCCCTTCCCCCCATTCCTGTAGTTGACAACCGCCCTACAGAAAAGTCGAGGGGCATGGTCTCTTGGGGGATAAGGCACGCATCGAAGAGGGCTCGAGAGGGAGGAGATTTAGAAAATGTACTCCCCTTTGAAAAGGGGAAGGGAGGTGAAAAAAATATAAATAACGATGCGGTGGTGGTCGAGATGACCATTGCTAAGCATCATGTACATCGAATTATGGTTGATAATGGAAGCTCCACTGACATACTTTTTTATGATGCTTTCTCTCGGATGAACTTGTCTCATGTTTGGCTGAGGCCGGTGCACACCCCTCTCATGGGTTTCACCGAAGATTCTGTAGGAGTCGAGGGAGAGATCACTCTCCCTGTTACCGTCGGGACTCCACCCCGGTAGAGCACGGTCATGATGACCTTCACCATCGTCCGACTCCTGTTACCGTACAATGCTATCTTGGGCCGCCTAGGGCTCAACCAACTTGACGCAGTCATCTTCACCAAAAGATTGCTGGTGCAGTTCCCCATCATTTTTGGGGTGGGAGAGATGAGGGGGGCAGTTCAGCCCATCCAGCATTGCTTGCAAGCTATCCCCGGAGCCTGGAGTGCCGAGCTCAGCTCTGACATTGATGACCTCAACCAAAGGGTGTAGGACCCCAGGGGCGGGCCGGTTGAGCATTTGCTAACATACCCCCTCGGCTCGGACCCATAAGAAATGGTGCAAATAGGAGCCCAACTCCCGGAAGACGAGCGAGCTCGTTTGCTGAGTTTCCTTCAAGCAAACATAGATGTGTTTGCCTGGTCTACGATGGACATGCCATATATTCCCCTGGATGTCATCACCCACCAGTTGAAGTTCGATCCGAAGTGCTGCTCAGTCCGACAGAAAAAGAGAAGTTTTGCTGCAGAAAGGCAGAAGGCAATCAATGAAGAGGCAGAGAAGTTCCTCACTGCTGGCTTCATACGAGAGGTACAATATCCCAATTGGCTGGCAAATGTGCTGATGGTTTAGAAGAACAGCGAGAAGTGGAGGATCTGTGTGGACTACACCGACCTCAATTGAGCTTACCCGAAAGATAGATTCCCCTTTTCGAAGATCGACCAGCTCGTAGACGTCACTTTAGGACACCGCCTCCTCTCCTTCATGGATGCTTTTTTTGAGTACAATCAAATCCGGATGCATCCAAAAGATGAGGAGCACACTACATTCATCATGGATCATGGGACATACTGTTACAAGATGATGCCCTTCGGTCTGAAGAATGCGGGCACCACGTACCAACGGTTGGTCAATAAAGTCTTTAAAGACCAAATCGGCCATAACATGCAGGTATACATGGACGACATGCTGGTGATGAGCAAGCCGACCTCGAACCATGCAATGATCTAATAGAGACCTTTCGCAACCTTCGCCTCCACCAGATGAAGTTAAACCCGGCGAAGTATGCTTTCAATGTGGCGGCGGGAAAGTTTCTTGGCTTCATGGTGACCCGGAGAGGGATAGAAGCCAACCCAAAGAAGGTTCGGGTGATCCTTGACATGGAGCAGCCCACCTCCAAGAAGCAAGTCCAGTGCCTCATCGACCGGATAGTAGCCCTGAGCCAGTTCATTTCACGATCTGCAAATCGTTGCCAACCCTTCTTCAAGGCATTAAGGAAGATGCACAACTTCTCTTGGATGAAGGAGTGCTAGGAGGCATTCGAGGAGCTAAAGAAGACCCTGGCATCACCACCACTACTCTCCCGGCCAGAGGAGGGAGAAGTGTTCCTCCTGTATATGGCGGTCACTCCAGAGGCCATCAGCTCAGTCCTGGTCCGGGTGGATGACAAAGGAGTCCAGAAGCCTATGTACTACATAAGCAAGCTTCTCCGCGATGCAGAGCTCAGGTACTCTCAATCTGAGAAGTTGATTTTTGTGCTAATCATGTCTACCCAGCACCTCATGCCTTATTTCCAAGCGCACCCAATCACGGTCCTGACAGATCAACTGCTGAAGGCTGTGCTCAGCTGACCCGACATGTCTGGATGCTTGGTGAAGTGGGCATTGAAGCTTAGCGAGTTTGACATCGCCTATTGATTGAGGTCGGCCATGAAGGTGTAGGTATTGGCTGATTTTCTAGTTGAATGTGCAGGCTTGGGCGAGGGGCCGGAAGAGAGCCCCAAGAACTGACAGCCATCACCTAAACCGAAGGAGGACATTTAGGTCCTTCATGTGGATGAAGCCTCTAACTCCGGTGGAAGCGGAGCTGGGCTCATCCTCGCCAATAGCGAGGGAGTCATCGTCGAATGTGCGCTTCACCTCTAATTCGTCGCCACCAATAACCAGGCAGAGTATGAGCACTCCTCGCAGGACTGAGAGTCTCCCGCGAACTGGGCATGACCAGCATGAGGGTCTTTACAGATTCGGAACTAGTGGCTAGGCAAGCCTCAAGCGAGTATGAGGCGTGGGACCCTCAAATGTTGAAGTATCAAGAGTTGGTGTGGGCCAGCATAGTGGGCTTTAAGCATTTCAGTATCTCCCATATCCCGCACAGTGAAAGCACTCGCATTGACGCCCCCTCCCAGCTTGCAACCTTACTAGACTCATCATTGGGCTGCTCCTACATCGAGCATCTTCAGGTCCCAAGCTATGAAGCCCCTAGAGAAATCCAGTAGGTCACCTTGGAGCCCAGCTGGATGGACAACTATGTCAAGTATATTACTGATGGTACCTGATGCGGGACAAGAATCAATGTAACCTGGTTATTTGGAAAACAGGGAAAAAACATCTAACAAACTAGGACCGTGGGAGGGCTAAGAAGCCTCCCAGGACTAGGGCATACTGACACTAAAATCCTAAGATAGCTGATCTCTTTTGTTTTCATTTTTCTGGATGGATGTGGCGAAGGAAGGATGAAGATGGGGGACCGGGAAGTGGAACTCATGGCCCTGAGACTCACTCTAGTGGGGAACGCACACAGAAAGTCAGGGGTCAAAGCCTAAAGCTACCCTTCTGAGGGATCACAGCACCAGCTACCCTGAACATAAAGCTACCCTCCCAAAGGATCACAACACCAGCTACCCTGAACTCTCATCGAACCCATCATCCACATAGTAGGGCTCTCATAGAAGCCTCTAGGGTGACTCTCAAAGGACACGAGGGGATAAAGAATATGAGATAGGGGATAACTAGGGTGCTCGAACCCATCATCCACAAAGTAGGACTCTCACACCCCCCAACGAACCCATTATCCACACAGTAGAGAATGAAGGTAAACGGGCCTCAGCCCAGAACCAGAACCGAAACCAATGGCTAAACCAAAAATTTCATTCAACTCTCTAACTATTATAGGGGAGAGGGAGCCTTTATATAGAAAAACCAAAACCCTCAGTTTCTTAACCTCTAAGAAAACTAAAAAAGGAAAACAAATTACATCAAAATTCGTGTTGCATCAAAAGTGGTGCTGATCTGCTCTGAGAGCGTGTCAGCTTGATGATCTGCTCCACAAAGCATGCTGCTCTGAAAATGGGACTGCTCTGAAATCCATGCAAACACCAACTCACGGCCGTGGAAGGGAAGAACGATCTCCGGCAGGGCACCAACGGATGGCCGAGAAGCGGGTGGCGGACGGCGAGCGGTAGACGGCTGGAGGTGGGCTGCAGGTGAGGCGGCACAAGAATGGCACGGCATGCCCCTGGGCATGCCATTTGGTCTCCCACGGCCATGGGTGACCTCAGAGCGCCGGCTTGGCCGGTGGGGGAGGCCGGCGCCGATGGGATGGTGGCCGGCGGATGTGCGGGCGACGACGGCAGGCGGCAACTACGACAGTGGCGCAGGGGTGCACGTGGGTGGATGGATGCCTCCCGCATCCGTTCATCTTTCCACGGGCATATGTGGCGACGGACCCCACCGGTGGCCAGGCGAGGGTCGACGGGCGGTGGGAATGGCGGCGGGCAGCAGGCCAGCGGCGGCGGTGACAGCGACGACCGTGGGCCGTGGCGGGCGGATGCCTCCGCGTCCGTTCGTCTTCCCACGGGCGTGGGCGGCGATGGCTTCTTTGGCGAGGGCGGGGGCCGGCGAGTGTCGACGGCGGTCCGGCAAGGGCGGTCGGGGATCGGGCGACCCAGATCTGGGGCTGGAGGGGGCGGAGGCTAGGGTTCGGAAGTTTTAAAAAGAATTCATGGGAGAAGATGGAATAGTGTAGGAATAAATTGGGAATAAGATCGGGATAAAGGTGGAATAGCAGGAATAAGTGGAATAGCAGGAATAGGAAAAATAAAAAAATGCGAGAAAATAAGAGAAAAATGAAAAAATACTCGGACCTACCCTGGATCCCCATCATTCTCCTCGACCGTGAAGAACTCGACTCCATCGAGTTCGAAAAATGGAGAACATCCTAATCCACAACTCGCTCTGATACCAAAATTGATGTGGGACAAAAATCGATGTAACCTGGTTATTTGGAAAATAGAGAAAAAACATCTAACAAACTAGGACCGTGGGAGGGCTAAGAAGCCTCTCGGGACTAGGGCATACTGACAATAAATTCCTAAGATAGCTGATCTCTTTTGTTTTCAATTTTTTGGGTGGATGTGGTGAAGGAAGGATGAAGATGGGGGACCGGGAAGTGGAACTCATGGCCCTGAGACTCTAGTGGGGAACGCACACAAAAGTCAGGGGTCAAAGGCTAAAGCTACCCTCCTGAGGGATCATAGCACCAGCTACCCTGAGCATAAAACTACCCTTCTGAAGGATCACAGCACCAGCTACCCTGAACTCTCATCGAACCAATCATCCACATAGTAGGGCTCTCATAGAAGCCGCTAGGATGACTCTCAAAGGACACGAGGGGATAAAGAAGATGAGATAGGGGATAACTAGTGATGCGGGACTAATATGCATGCAATTCTTTTTATATGTTTTTTATGTGGGGTTAGGTGATTAATTCCCAAATTTCATATCAAAATTAGTTGTATGGAATTTTGTATGAATTTTTGAAGCCAAGCATGCAGATTAGAACCTAGAAAAGTACTAAAGAAGGATCGCCGGGGCTGAGAAGCCTCGGTTAGGGCAAGTTCTCCTACAATATAAAGACTGGAGGTAAAGGGGGTGTACCTGACAATGTCTAAAGTGCTCGGTGAAGATCGCAGCGAAGGGATCTCTCGTTCCTCAATGGATGCGGCCTGGAAAACCGAGCCAAAGACTCGCGGATACCCAGCTTTCTGCTCGGTGGTCTGATTGAGGCGTGGCTAGAGTCGTTGGATTCGTAGGAACTCGAGAACCTGCAAACGACCTATCAGAGGTTAGAAAACTCAAAGGAGATCAAGAAAATAAAGGAAAATAGAAAAGGAAAGAAAGTTTCAGAGGGGGTTGGAAGGATGGTTGGCGGCAGGAAGATGGTTGCAAACACCGGGAAGAAGAACTCTCAAACCCCTTTATGCACACAACAGGGTAATCACACAAACAATGGAATAACTCAAGGTTTATTTTATATATCAAAATCTCACTTCATACAAGAAGCTAGGGTCCTTTAAATAGACCCTTAACCTTGGGCTCCAAGTAAGGGCACATAAGTCTTTACATAAGAATCCTTTTCCCACTCAAACCCTAGCTAGAAAATAAGGAAATATTAGTAGAAAAATCCCTAAAAATTCTCTTGACTTGGCCAACACTCCAAGAATACCTAGGGGGGCGTGTTGGGCTTCTAAGAGCAGCAAGGGGCCGGCCCAATGGGGCTCGGGTGCATGGGTTTGGGCCTCTGGAAGCTGGGGTGACCTGGTAGCCAGGTAGCAGGAATATTCCCTGTTATCTTGCTTCTTAAGGGATTGGGCTTGGCGTCTGGGCTTGATTTCTTTGGTCTAGGATGCAGATGGACCTCTAAAAGCATGGATCCTCTTATCTATGAAAATACTTTGGCATTTGGAAGGGAATCTGGGCATCTGGTGGGCATCTGCAAGAAATTAGGGTTTTCTGAATTTTCCTCCTGGGGTCTTCAAATCTTCAAGCTGGGTTGGACTTGGGCTATACTTCCATGTCTTCAATCTAGTTGGACTTGGTCTTCACTTGTATGACATAGTCTTGAGTCTTCAGTATGCTTGGACAGGACTCAAAAATATAAAATTAGCTCAACATAAGCTGACTAGCATTGGACTGAACTAGCTCAACATGAGCTGACTAGTACAGAACTGAAATAACAACTCAAAAGACTCAAATAACAACTAAAATAGACTCAGATGGGCTAAGCCCTTATTACAGATGGACTCATAAATTATTGATCAATTCATATAGGGTTGAAAAGCCTCTGTCTTATTCTGGTGCCTCCGATGTCCCCACCATTCTCCCGTGGTGGGAGGAACTCGACCCTGCGAGTGAAGATCAAACTGGCTCACATATCTCTCGAGAAGGTCTGGGTTGAGGCATTGCAAGTCCTCTCGAGAAATCTACGAATCGTCCGACTCTGGCTGGCCTTGCCATCGGACCAGAAAGCGTTGATAGTCATGGCCCCGGGTCATGATGGCTTGATTGTCTAGGATACGCTCGATACGTTCTCCTCTCTCAGGCCAATTTGTTAGTGGACACTCTGGGTTAGGGTCACTCACAATGAAAAGGAATAGGTCCAAAGGCCTCACTAGGTATCACTGTCGGTTCCCTATACTCAACCAGGTCTGTAATATTGAAGGTAGAATAACGTCCAAATCCGAAGGCAAGTCTAACACCTAGGCATTTGATCCAACCTTCTCTATCACTTTAAAAGGTTCGGCTCTGCGAGCATGAGCTTGTTTTAGGCCTAAGCCTATCCAAGATAGAATCCACTACATCAAATTCTTTGATCCATCTTCGGGAATTAGCCAGTTTGTTTAAAATTAGTGTAGGGGGTGAACATGCTAGGCACATGCAGACTCCTAACAAATGATGCAAAGAACTCATACTGACACCTTACAGACTCGACTATGCATTCCTATCGAAGGAAATTTTGTTGAACTCTTTGGATCTAAACCTAATAGATTATAGGTTCTCTAGGTTTGATCCTAGCTTGACATGCACATGAAAATTTACAGTGAACTCCTAGCAAATTCCAAAGAGTATGCCAGAAGTAAGATGCAAAACTAACATGCGTGATGAATGCATGCAGTATGCTAATCTCAGCTAAATGCAACCTAATGATCCTAGAAATGCTGGAGGTGTCAGGAAAGGGCAGAAAATAGGAAGTGGGTTCAGAAGTAGTTTGGTAGGGTAGGGAAAAAGGTTCAAGGTTAGTTGGATAAAGTTCGATAAAAGAAGGCATGTCAGGGACTAATCCTAGACTAATGAGGCTAACCTTACGAGGTTGCGGTATATCTATGGGGTTTGCATAATGGAAGGATGGGTTACTAATCTCAGGGAAGAGGTCCTTAATGGGAACTATAGGAGGAGGCTCATCCTGAGGGTACTGATTAAAAGAGATCAAGTCCTTAACAAAT
Organism: Areca catechu; assembly: GCA_021397845.1. Classification (NCBI taxonomy): domain Eukaryota; kingdom Viridiplantae; phylum Streptophyta; class Magnoliopsida; order Arecales; family Arecaceae; genus Areca; species Areca catechu. Next base: position 150,077,448 of record CM038052.1, read on the forward strand.
TCTTCTGGTTCTTGTATTTTAGGACTAGACTCTATAATTTGGCTCTCCTTTATGGTTTCCTCAGGTAAGGCTCTAGTAGCAGTCCCTAGGTTCTCTTCCTCTATTTGTTCTTCCACTATAGCTTTAGGTTGGATGTGGTCAAGGTCAACTACCTCTAGGTTGGCATCTACCTTGGTATCTATTGGGTCAGCTAATTCTAGGTCATCTAAAGGTGTCTCCTCTTCTCCCTCATACTCATCCACTAAGTTTGCATCAGCTTCATACACTTCCGCGTTAATGTAAGCATTGTCAATCTCAGGAATGGTTGGAGAAGGTCGGCTAGGGGAAAATTGGCTAGGTCCTGGTTTCTGATTATGGACACTAATCCTTGTAGGTTCAGGTTGCCTAAGGGGTAGTGGCTCACTACTGGGCTCATGGTGCGGGCACCAGGCTCATAAGAAGACTTCAGAGCTCCATTTGGATCTCTGATTGACATTGCCCGAGAAATTAGGGTTTGTAATAAAGGTTGACCTGGTCAACCAGTTTATTTATTTTTATTTATTTCTTGAGTCACCATTTAAATTTTGTTGAGTCATGTTGACTCGGTGCAAGTCCGATGTGGTTTCAATTTTATCCAAAATGGTGCCGCAATTGTCTTCCAATCAAATCAAGGTCCAAAATGGTGCCACATTTGTCTTCCAATCAAATCAAGGTCCAAGCAAGTGGAGGCCACACTCCAAGCCACACGCCCAGCCACACTCCGAGCACACGCCAGGGTCCAGGAGGCGCCACAGAGGCATCCCAGTGTCATGGTCCCCACATCCAAAGAAGAAAAAAATCAAATTGGAAGCCAATTTAAAGGAGGCGCCCATACCTGCCAATTTTGTCTAAGCAAAGAAGGAAAGGGACTTCTCTTGGAGAAAAAATCAAAGAAGGACATCCAACCTACTCCTAATTGAAGTTCAAATCAAAATCAAAGAGCTTAACTTGGAGTGGAAGAAAAGAAGAAATGCCATAAGGAGAAGAGGACTCCAAATCCAAATCCAACTCCAAAGAAGGCGCCATAAAAAAAAAAAAAAAAAATTCCAAAAAAATCCTTTATGGCCGTCCCAAATTGTTTTGAATTCTTGGTCGGCCAAGAGAGGAGGTTTTCTACCTAATCTAGAGGTTGGAGGAGTTTAGTCCCACATGGGAATTTGTACAAACTTGGAGAAAATTTTAGGTCTATATAATAGACCTCTCTTTGTAACTTTAGAAAAAAAATGAAGAAAAATTATTTTTGCTATTCTCTTGTGTTGAGTAACCTAGGTTTCACTTCTTCCGCACTATTCTAAGTGTTGAGCTTCGTGAGGGGGTAATCCGGGTTCCATTAGAGCCTTGAGGAGGTGAGAGATCTCCATCTTTATCCAAAACCCTAGGTTAGCCACTTAAAAATCCAAAACCCTAGCCGCCCTTCATTATTTTCAATCCATCGAACCCTAGCTCCTTCCATCTCCCACGGCCTCTCTCTCTCTACAAGTCCAGGCCATCCACCTTCATCCAGATCCAGTCCGGCTACTTCAGATCCAGAGCAAGTTCCAAGGAAAATCACATCAGCTTCCAGGAGAATCCAGTTTTCAGCAATTTCAATCTTCAAGTTCATCAACCTGGTAAATTTTTCTTTTGACTCTCTGATTCCATCAATTGTTTTTCTTCTCTTCCAGATCTTGAGTTCAGGAGAAGCCAACCCGCCAAGGACCAGTATTGGAGGATCCATTGCGAAGATATCTGAATCCGAGGATCCAACAATCTGCTCGGGAGAGTTCTTCCACCAAAATCTGTGAAGATCATTGTCTGGTTAGGTAAACCATCTCTTCTCTTTATTTCTATTCTGTTGAAAGTTCGGAGCGAAACCCTAGGTCTGGGAGTTTCTCAACCCCCAGCGATCCGTTGCTTCTGAACTACTCTGATAATTTAGTTTCCTTAAAATTGTGCTTTCAATTATCATATTAGTATCTTTCAATGTTAGGTTAACTTTTCTTTGATTTGAAGCCAACTTCTACAAACATATAAAAACAACAAAAAAATTAGTTAATCTTAATTTACTTCCGCATCGCATCCCTTTATTTGTTCTGCATCATTTTTGGTATCAGAGCTTTCGTGCTACATCATTTTTGGTATCAGAGCCCAGTCTAGGGTTTCTGATTTGCTTGCTTGCTTGTTTTGATTGTTTTCTCTTTTTATTTTGTCTGCTCGAAGTAGACTCCCCAGGACGTCCGGTCCTAGGAACTAAGCGAGGCGCAAGCCTCCTCCTCCCATTCCATGGGGTGTTCCTAGGGCGTGTAGGGGATCCATTGGGTTATAACTTCGTAGCAGGGATTATAAACGGGGAAGACAATCTAGTTGCAGCCCGTAATTACCCTGTTGTCTGAATTATTTCTCCTTGCATAAAACTCTGAATTACATGATTTTTGCTTCGTTGAAACCAGTATAATTGAACCTATTTTCCATAACTTTTCTGTGATTTATTGGTTTCGGTAAAAATTCTGAGCATTAAAATACAACAACTCTGTTTTTTGTGTTCTGCAATTCAATTCTTTTTGGAGTGATCATCTCATAATTTACTTAAGGGCAATTGAGCATCTAAGATAAGGGGAGGAGTTGATTACCTCTCCTTATCCCAAAACCACCATCCAATCATTCGAACCTAGACCTAATTTAAAATCAGTTAGACCTAATTTGCCCTAGTGGGCTAGGGACACCAATTGGTCGGGTCTAGGCTAGTGTTGAGTCAGTTTACCGAGTTATTCTGTGTGTGCTTAGCACTCAGTGTCTAGAACGGTGGTTCAGGGATCCATTCCTGAAGGCTTGTGTGCTGGTCCGCCTACTGGCCAATCACTGATTGGTGTCTAGGATTGGCAATCAGGGACCTAACACTCCCCTTACACCTGCCTGGCTGAGTCCTGAGTTACTACAGGCTAGCTTGCCACTCTGATTGGGCATCTAGTTTGGACTCTAGGTCTAGTGATCCAGTAGTCGATTTAGTCTAGTCTCATTTTGTGTGCTTGCTTGAATCATCATGTCTACCAGAAACGGAGTGCCATATCAACCTGGTCAAACCCAACCTGATTTAGAGGCCATGATCAGAACTCTTACTGAAAGTATGGCTAAAATGAATCAGGATATGACAAACACTGTGGCCCAGTTTAGCGCACAAATTCATGAGGATCTTACCCAACTTAGGGACCGAGTCCAAGTACTTGAAGAACCTAGACATCGAAATTGGACTCCTGACCCCGATTTTAATGTGCCTCAACCTCACCCACATCAGGAGCCTAGAAGGCCTTTATATAGAGATCCTGAACCTAATCATAGGAGGCCTGACCCAAAGCCTGAAGATAGAGATGATAGGTTCATCAGGAACATCAAATTAGATGCACCCACTTTTGATGGTAGTCTGAACCCTAAGGTATATTCTGATTGGGAGGGTGAGATGGACCAATACTTTGAGTGGTATGCTATGTCTGAGGAGAGGAAATACAAGTTTGCCAAGATGAAATTAGTGCGTCAAGCTAGGTTATACTGGGGGAACATTGAGCTAACCACTAGGAGACGGAATGTTGAGCCCATAACCACTTGGCAGGGTATGAAAGAAAAACTGAGAGATAAATACCTACCCATTTCATACCAGCAAAACCTGTTAGACCAATGGCAAAACCTGAAACAAGGAAACCGATCTGTCTCAGACTACATAGCTACTTTTGATGAATACCTAATGAGATGTGATGTGAGTGAAGCCCACGAAGTCACTTTGTCTAGATTTAGGGCTGGACTGAGGGAAGATATCAAGAGAGAACTATTTCTGAGAGAGGTTACTAATCTAGACCAAGCCTACCAGATTGCACTGAACACTGAGAAATTTAGAGAGGACCTATACCTTCTAGGGTTAGTGCCCCAATCCCAAGGAATGGACCTAGCCAAGTTATCCATGGTAAACCTTTTCAGGGTACTTCTACCCCTAGGCCCATGGACAAAGGTAAGGCACCTGACACCCAGAGAACCCCTAGTTCAAATATCACCTGTTTTAAGTGTCAGAAACCAGGTCACATTTCCAGTCAGTGTACTGCCATAGCCTGTTTCAAGTATCATAAGGTAGGTCATGTTGCTAGCCAGTGCCCACGGAGATCCCTTTACATAGAAGAGGGAGAGAATGATAATTCCGAGCCCAGTGAGGAATTTGAAGAAGAAGTTTATGAGGCCGGAATGAATTTGGTTGAGGAGTATGAAGGAGAGGAGGAATCCAATGAATCTGACCAATTAGGAGTTGTAAGATGCATCCTATCCCAGAATCTAGTTCAAGAGGATTGGCGTAGGACTAACATCCTACAGACTTTTCTTAAATTAGGGGATAAGGTATGTAAGATCATCATAGATAGTGGGAGCTGTGTAAATGCCATCTCTACTAGCACTGTCAAGATGTTAGGCTTAATCCCAGTTCCCCATCCCAACCCCTATAAGGTTTCTTGGGTAGATTCTACCTCCATACCCATCCAGTCTAGATGTCAAGTCCAAATCCAAATGCAATCTTATCACGAAAAGATTTGGTGCGATGTCTTACCCATGGGGGTGAGCAGTATAATTCTCGGAAGACCTTGGTTGTATGATCATGATGCCACCCTCTTAGGAAAATCCAATACCTGTGTCTTTAGTTTCAATGGGAAGAAGATTACGATCCATTCAGTTCCCCCTAAGGACAAGGTAACTAAAGGAGCCGGTAAGGTTAAGGAGATGAAAACTGGAGTGAACCTAATCAGTGCTAAGGATCTAGAACAAGAAATTCATAGTGGTTCACCCATCTGAATGTTGACTGCTAAGGAACTTAGAACTTCGGAACCCTCAGAGCCTTCTCAAGAAGTTAAACCTGTGTTAAAAGAATTTGAGGATGTCTTCCCGAGGATTTGCCAGACCACCTTCCACCTCTTAGGGATATCCAGCATGCCATAGATCTAATCCCAGGAGTGACTTTGCCCAACTTGCCCCATTACAGGATGAATCCATCTGAGCATGAAGAACTGCAAAAGCAGGTTGGAGAATTATTGAGGAAGGGGTTTATTAGAGAAAGTCTTAGCCCTTGTGCAGTCCCAGCCTTACTGACCCCAAAGAAAGATGGCACGTGGAGGATGTGTGTTGACAGTCATGCCATCAATAAAATTACAATCAAATATAGGTTTCCCATCCCTAGACTAGATGACATGCTTGATATGATGGCTGGTGCAATGGTTTTTTTTAAGATTGATCTCAAAAGCGGCTATCATCAGGTTAGGATTAGACCCGGGGATGAATGGAAAACTGCTTTCAAAACTAAGGATGGTCTTTATGAATGGGTTGTTATGCCTTTTGGGTTGTCCAATGCCCCTAGTACTTTCATGAGAATTATGACCCAGGTACTTAGAGCTTTCATAGGAAAATTTGTGGTGGTCTATTTTGATGACATCCTGATCTATAGTAAGACCCCAGCAGATCACCTAGGCCACCTTAGAGCAGTCTGCCAAGTTTTGAGGAATGATAGACTCTACGGTAATCTTAAGAAGTGTGAATTCATGACTAGTAGAGTTATCTTTCTTGGTTTTGTAGTAACCCCTGACGGCGTGGCGGCCGATCCTGAGAAGATTAGGTCCATAGTAGACTGGCCAGAGCCAACCAATGTGCATGAAGTTAGAAGTTTCCATGGCTTGGCTACCTTCTATAGGCGATTCATCAAGGGGTTTAGTACTTTAGCTGCTCCTATCACTGATTGTATTAGGAAGGGAGAATTTCATTGGACTAAGTCAGCCCATAAAGCCTTCCTAGATCTTAAGGATAAAATGACCCAGGCACCCATTCTGAGATTACCCGATTTTTCTAAAGTATTTGAGGTTGCCTGTGATGCTTCAGGTGTAGGAATAGGTGGAGTCCTAAGCCAAGAGAATCATCCCATAGCATTCTTTAGTGAAAAACTTAATGATGCTAAGCTTAGGTATTCTACCTATGATAAGGAATTTTATGCGGTGGTGCAAGCTTTGCGTTATTGGAGACATTATTTGCTACCGCAGGAATTTGTACTATTTTCGGACCATGAGGCTCTTAGATTTCTGAACTCCCAAAAGAAGCTTAGCCCTAGGCATGCTAAGTGGGTAGAATATATCCAGTCCTATACTTTTGTCCTGAAACATAAGGCTGGAGTTGAGAATAAGGTAGCTGATGCCCTTAGTCACCGATCTCTGTTATTAACTTCTGTTAGAACTGAGGTCATAGGGTTTGAGCAAATCAAAGAGGAATATGAGTCTTGTCCGGATTTCACAACTGTGTATCAGGATCTAGTTCAAGGACCATCTAGTAATCACCAGGATTATACCCTTGTAATGGTTTTTTGTTCTTCAAAAATAGGCTTTGCATCCCTAGAACTTCTCTTAGGGAATTTTTGATTTGGGAAATCCATGCTGGAGGTTTAGCCGGCCATTTTGGAAAAGACAAGACCATTCTAGCTATTGAAGACCACTTTTTCTGGCCTAGCTTGAAAAGGGATGTAGCTAATATTGTAGCTAGATGTCGAACCTGCGCTGTTGCCAAATAGCGAAAACAAAACACTGGCCTTTATACCCCACTCCCTGTCCCAGATCGTCCTTGGCAAGATGTGAGTATGGATTTTGTGTTAGGTTTACCTAAGACCCAGAGGAGACATGATTCTATCTGTGTCGTAGTCGACCGATTCTCTAAAATGGCCCACTTCTTGTCTTGTTCCCAAAATTTGATGCGTCTAAGGTAGCCACACTTTTCTTCAATGAGATAGTTAGACTCCATGGCCTACCTAAGACAATCATTTCAGATAGGGATGTCCGATTCACCAGTTACTTTTGGAAGACCCTTTGGCATAAGTTAGGGACAAAACTTAAGTTTTCAATTGCCTATCATCCCCAAACTGATGGCCAAACTGAAGTAGTGAACCGTAGCCTAGGAAATCTGCTGAGATGTCTTGTTGGTGAAAACACCAGAAATTGGGATTTATACCTACCAAGGGCAGAATTTGCGTACAATGACTCGGTCAATAGGTCTACGGGTAAGAGTCCATTTGAAATTGTATATGGGTACAAACCTCACACACCTCTTGACCTAGTCCCTTTACCTGTCCACACTCGAGTCTCCGAGTCTGCTGAGAATTTTGCACAGCATGTAAAAGACTTGCATAAAGAAATTCATGCCAAAATAAATTTAAGTAATGAAACTTATAAGAAGTTGGCTGATACTCAAAGGCGAGTCAAATCTTTTGTTGAGGGAGACTATGTGATGATTAGGTTAAGGCCTGAACGGTTTCCTCCTGGAACCGTTAGAAAGTTACATGCTAGGGGAGCTGGACCATTTAGAGTGGTAAAGAGAGTAGGATCCAATGCCTATGTGCTCGAGTTGCCTCCAGAACTAGGCATTAGCTCTACTTTCAACATTACAGACTTAGTAGAGTACAGGGAGCCAGCTGTGATTCCTAGTGAGCCTTTTGAGCCTAACCCTATCATTGAGAGTGATCTCGACCCTGTGTGTCCACAAACAAACTGGCCTGTGAGGAAAGACCAGATTGAAAAGATCCTGGATGATCAGGTTATCTCTACTCGTAATCGAGGATACCAAAGGTACCTGGTCCGCTGGCAAGGAAGGCCAGATTCTGATGACTCTTGGATCTCCCGAGAAGAATTACAAGAATTGGACCCAGACCTCTTGGAGAGATACCAGAGCCAACTTGAGCCTTACTCGACAGGGTCGAGTTCCTCCCACCCCGGGAGAATTGGTGCGGGCACCAGACTCATAAGAAGACTTCAGAGCTCCATTTGGATCTCTGATTGATATTGCCCGAGAAATTAGGGTTTGTAATAAAGGTTGACCTGGTCAACCAGTTTATTTATTTTTATTTATTTCTTGAGTCACCATTTAAATTTTGTTGAGTCATGTTGACTCGGTGCAAGTCCCAATGTGGTTTCAATTTTATCCAAAATGGTGCCGCAATTGTCTTCCAATCAAATCAAGGTCCAAAATGGTGCCACATTTGTCTTCCAATCAAATCAAGGTCCAAGCAAGTGGAGGCCACACTCCAAGCCACACGCCCAGCCACACTCCAAGCACACGCCAGGGTCCAGGAGGCGCCACAAAGGCATCCCAGTGTCATGGTCCCCACATCCAAAGAAGAAAAAAATCAAATTGGAAGCCAAATTAAAGGAGGCGCCCATACCTGCCAATTTTGTCTAAGCAAAGAAGGAAAGGGACTTCTCTTGGAGAAAAAATCAAAGAAGGACATCCAACCTACTCCTAATTGAAGTTCAAATCAAAATCAAAGAGCTTAACTTGGAGTGGAAGAAAAGAAGAAATGCCATAAGGAGAAGAGGACTCCAAATCCAAATCCAACTCCAAAGAAGGAGCCATAAAAAAAAAAAAAAAAAAAAAAAATCCAAAAAAATCCTTTATGGCCGTCCCAAATTTTTTTGAATTCTTGGTCAGCCAAGAGAGGAGGTTTTCTACCTAATCTAGAGGTTGGAGGAGTTTAGTCCCACATGGGAATTTGTACAAACTTGGAGAAAATTTTAGGTCTATATAATAGACCTCTCTTTGTAACTTTAGAAAAAAAATGAAGAAAAATCATTTTTGCTATTCTCTTGTGTTGAGTAACCTAGGTTTCACTTCTTCCGCACTATTCTAAGTGTTGAGCTCCGTGAGGGGGTAATCCGGGTTCCATTGGAGCCTTGAGGAGGTGAGAGATCTCCATCTTTATCCAAAACCCTAGGTTAGCCACTTAAAAATCCAAAACCCTAGCCGCCCTTCATTATTTTCAATCCATCGAACCCTAGCTCCTTCCGTCTCCCACGGCCTCTCTCTCTCTACAAGTCCAGGCCATCCACCTTCATCCAGATCCAGTCCGGCTACTTCAGATCCAGAGCAAGTTCCAAGGAAAATTACATCAGCTTCCAGGAGAATCCAGTTTTCAGCAATTTCAATCTTCAAGTTCATCAACCTGATAAATTTTTCCCTTGACTCTCTGATTCCATCAATTGTTTTTCTTCTCTTCCAGATCTTGAGTTCAGGAGAAGCCAACCCGCCAAGGACCAGTATTGGAGGATCCATTGCGAAGATATCTGAATCCGAGGATCCAACAATCTGCTCGGGAGAGTTCTTCCACCAAAATCTGTGAAGATCATTGTCTGGTTAGGTAAACCATCTCTTCTCTTTATTTCTGTTCTGTTGAAAGTTCGGAGCGAAACCCTAGGTCTGGGAGTTTCTCAACCCCCAGCGATCCGTTGCTTCTGAACTACTCTGATAATTTAGTTTCCTTAAAATTGTGCTTTAATTATCATATTAGTATCTTTCAATGTTAGGTTAACTTTTCTTTGATTTGAAGCCAACTTCTACAAACATATAAAAACAACAAAAAAATTAGTTAATCTTAATTTACTTCCGCATCGCATCCCTTTATTTGTTCTGCATCATTTTTGGTATCAGAGCTTTCGTGCTACATCAGCTCATATTTAGGGGTGCTAATCCTATGGGGTTCAAGTTGACTAAGGGAAACCTGACTAGTACTAGATTGATACTTAGGGGTTATGGGTTCTCTGGGCTCATAGGAGAAGGGTGCAGATCTATGGGTCATGGGATTATAGGATCTGGGGTCATAGGATTTTGGGTCAGCCCTATGGTCAGTTTCTAAGGATGGATCATGGTATGGGGTCCTTCTAAGGTTGGGCTCCCTATATGGGTCAAGATATTGGGTCCTCCTAGGGTTGGACTCCCTATATGGGTCAGAATATTGGGTTCTCCTAGAGTTGGACTCCCTATATGGGTCAGAATATTGGGTTCTCCTAGGGTTGGACTCCCTATATGGGTCAGAATATTGGGTGTTCGGTCTACCAGGCTCATAGGGTGTGGGTACATAGGATCTATGATCATGGGATCTAGAGTCATAGGATCTAGGTTCATAGTGATGGGGGACTAATATGCATGCAATTCTTTTTGTATGTTTTATATGTGGGGTTGAGTGATTAATTCCCGAATTTCAGATTAAAATAAGTTGTAGGAAATTTTATATGAATTTTAGAAGATCAGCATGCAGATTAGGACCTACAAAGTAGAAAAGAAGGATCGCCGGGGCTGAGAAGCCTCGGTTAGGGCAAGTTCTCCTACAATAAAACTACTGGAGGTAGAGGGGGTGTACCTGACAATGTCTGTGAAGATCTCAGCAAAGGGGTCTCTCGTTCCTCGATGGATGCGGCATGGAAAACCGAGCCAAAGACCCGCGGATACCCGGCTTTCTGCTTGGTGATCCGATTGAGGCTTGGCTGGAGTCGTTGGATTCGTAGGAACTCGGGGACCTGCAAACAACCTGTCAGGGGTTAGAAAACTCACAAAGGAACAAGAAAACAAAGGAAAAACAGCAAGGGAAGGCTTCTTTTGGAGTGGGCATCCAGGGATCTGAGAGGCTTGTTGGCAGTAGGAAGATGATTGCAGCACTGGGAATAAAAACTCTCACAAACCCCTTTATGCACACAGCAGGGTATCACACAACTCAATAGAAGAACTCAAGGTTTTAATTCATATCAAAATTAGGTTTCATACAAGAGGCTAGGGTCCCTTAAATAGACCCTTAACCTTGGGCTCCAAGTAAGGGTACATAAGTCTTTACATAAGAATACTTTTCCCTCTCAAACCCTAGATAGAAAATAAGGAAACATTAGATAGAAAAAATCCCTAAAAATTCTCTTGTCTTGGCCAACACTCCAAGGATGCCTAGGGGGGCATGTTGGGCTTCTAGGAGCATCAAGAGGCCGGCCCAAAGGGGCTCGGGCGCATGGGTTTGGGCCTCTGGAAGCTGGGGTGGCCTGGTAGCCAGGTAGCAGAATATTTCCTGGTATCTTGCTTCTTAGGTGCTTGGGCTTGGTGCCTGGGCTTGATTTCTTTGGGTTAGGATGCAGATGGACCTCTAAAATCATGGATGCCTTGGTATATGAAAATATTTTGGTATCTGGAAGGGCATCTGGAGGGCATCTGCAAGAAATTAGGGTTTTCTGAATTTTCCTCCTAGGGTCTTCAAATCTTCAAGCTGGGTTGGACTTGGGCTATACTTCCATATCTTCAATCTTGTTAGACTTGGTCTTCACTTGTATGATATAGTCTTGAGTCTTCAGTATGCTTGGACAGGACTCAAAAAAATAAAATTAGCTCAACATGAGCTGACTAGCATTGGACTGAACTAGCTCAACATGAGCTGACTAGTACAGAACTGAAATAACAACTCAAAAGACTCAAATAACAACTAAAGTGGACTTAGATGGGCTAAGCCCATATTACAGATGGACTCAAATTATTGATCAATTCATAGACGGTTGAAAAGCCTCTATCTTATTCTGGTACCTCCGGTGTCCCTACCAATTCTCCCGGGGTGGGAGGAACTCGACCCTGTCGAGTGAAGATCAAGTTGGCTCACATATCTCTCGAGGAGGTCTAGGTTGAGGTGCTGCAAGTCCTCTCGAGAAATCCACGAATCGTCCGACTCTGGCCAGCCTTGCCATTAGACAAGGAAGCGTTGATAGTCACGGCCCCGGGTCGTGAAGGCTTGATCATCCAGGATACGCTTGATCCGTTCTCCTCTCTCAGGCCAATTTGTTATTGGACACTCTGGGTTAGGATCACTCACAATGAAAAGGAACAGGTCCAAAGGCCTCACTAGGTATCGCTGCTGGTTCCCTATACTCAACCAGGTCTATAATATTGAAGGTAGAACTAATGCCCAAATCCGAAGGCATGTCTAACACATAGGCATTTGATCCAATACTTCTCTATCACTTTAAAAGATCCGGCTCTACGAGCATGAAGCTTCTTTTAGGCCTATGCCTAACCAAGATAGAATCCACTACATCAAATTCTTTGACCCTTCTTCGGGAATTAGCCAGTTGTTTTAAGATTAGTGCGTGTGGTGAACATGCTAGGCACATGCAGACTCCTAACAAATGATGCAAAGGACTCATACTGACACCTTACAGACTCGACTATGCATTCCTATCGAAGGAAATTTTATTGAACTCTTTGGATCTAAACCTAATAGATTATAGGTTCTCTAGGTTTGATCCTAGCTTGACATGCACATGAAATTTACAGTGAACTCCTAGCAAATTCCAAAGAGTATGCCAGAAGTAAGATGCAAACCTAACATGCGTGATGAATGCATGCAGTATGCTAATCTCAGCTAAATGCAACCTAATGATCCTAGAAATGCTGGAGGTGTCAGGAAAGGGCAGAAAATAGGAAGTGGGTTCAGAAGTAGTTTGGTAGGTTAGGGAAAAAGGTTCAAGGTTAGTTGGATAAAGTTCGATAAAAGAAAGCATGTCAGGGACTAATCCTAGACTAATGAGGCTAACCTTACGAGGTTGCGGTATATCTATGGGGTTTGCATAATGGAAGGATGGGTTACTAATCTCAGGGAAGAGGTCCTTAATGGGAACTATAGGAGGAGGCTCATCCTGAGGGTACTGATTCAAAGAGATCAAGTCCTTAATAAATTCTTCTGGTTCTTGTATTTTAGGACTAGACTCTATAATTTGGCTCTCCTCTATGGTTTCCTCAGGTAAGGCTCTAGTAGCAGTACCTAGGTTCTCTTCCTCTATTCGTTCTTCCATTATAGCTTTAGGTTGGATGTGGTCAAGGTCAACTACCTCTAGGTTGGCTTCTACCTGGGTATCTATTGGGTCAGCTAATTCTAGGTCATCTAAAGGTGTCTCCTCTTCTCCCTCATACTATCCACTAAGTTTGCATCAGCTTCATACACTTCCGCGTTAATGTAAGCCTTGTCAATCTCAGGAATGGTTGGAGAAGGTCGGCTAGGGGAAAATTGGCTAGGTCCTGGTTTCTGATTATGAACACTAATCCTTGTAGGTTCAGGTTGCCTAAGGGGTAGTGGCTCACTACTGGGCTCATATTTAGGGGTGCTAATCCCATGGGGTTCAAGTCGACTAAGGAAAACCTGACTAGTACTAGATTGATACTTAGGGGTTATGGGTTCTCTGGGCTCATAGGACAAGGGTGCAGATCTATGGGTCATGGGATTATAGGATCTGGGGTCAAAGGATTTTGGGTCAGCTCTATGGTCAGGTTCTAAGGATGGATCATGTTATGGGGTCCTCCTAAGGTTGGGCTCTCTATATGGGTTAGGATATTGGGTCCTCCTAGGGTTGGACTCCCTATATGGGTCAAAATACTGGGTTCTCCTAGGGTTGGACTCCCTATATGGGTCAGAATATTGGGTTATCCTAGGGTTGGACTCCCTATATAGGTCAGAATATTGGGTGTTGGGTCTACTAGGCTCATAGGGTGTGGGTGCATAGGATCTATGATCATGGGATCTAGAGTCATAGGATCTTGGTTCATAGGTTATGGATTCATAGGTTCTAGGTTCATAGGACTTGGAGTCATAATATCTATAGGTTGTGGGTATACTAGGCTTATAGGGAGAGGGTAAATAGGATCTATCTTCCTGGTCTATAAAATTCTGATTGGGTCTTCTAGGACTAACCTTAGGGATTGGGTCATGATGATGGGCTCTCCTAGGTTCAGCCTCAAGGTATGGATCAGGGTTTGGGGTCCTCCTAGGTTGAGGATTGTAGTACGGGTCAGGATAAAGGGCTCTCCTAGGTTCGACCTCATGGTATAGATCAGGGTTTGGGGTCCTCCTAGGTTGAGGGGAATCAGGATCTGGCTCAGACTGTGACCCATGGGTTTTTCTTGGGGTCCCTACCCGGACTTTTAACTGATCAAACTTATTGGCAAGATGGTCAATTCTATCATTGGTTTGAATACGAGACTGGGTTAACTGGGTTATCTGGGTAGCCATCTGGGCCATTTGATCAGCTAGGGCTTTCATTTGGGCTTGCAAATTTTTCATGGGTTCAGACATTTGTGAAGGAGGTGGGTGATATGAAACTCCTGATCTAGTGCTCATGCAAGACTTGATCAGACCGACTACATCTAACTAGACCTAGAGTCTAAACTAGATGCTCAATCAGGGTGGCAAACTAGCTTATAGTAATCCTGTACTCAGCCAGGCAGGTGTAAGGGGAGTGTTAGGTCCCTGATTGCCGATCCTAGACACCAATCAGAGATTGGCCAGGTAGGCAGACCAGCACACAATCCCTTCGGGATTGAATCCCTAAACCACCATTCTAGACACTGAGCACAAGGCACACACAGGTTATCTTGACACAATGATCTGACATGTAGCCCAGACCCGACCAGTTGGTGTCCCTAGCCCACTAGGGAAAATTAAGTCTAGTTAATTTTAGGTTAAGTCTTGGGACTGAATGTAAGGGATGTGGTTTTGGGCTAAGGAGAGGTGATCAAATCCTCCCCCCATCTGATATAGCAAGAGTGATGCAGGACGAAAGCTCTGATATGAAAAATGATGCAGAACGGAAGCTCTGATACCAAAAATGATGCGGAACAAAAGAGATGATGCGATGCGGAAGTAAATTAAAATTAATGTATTTTTTTTATATATATATTTCAGAAATTGGCTTTGACTCAAAGTAAAGCTAAACTAAGTTGAAGGAAACTAGGTAAGGATTGAAAGCACAATTTAGAAGAAACTAAATTATCAGAGTAGTTCAGAAGTAACGGATCGCTGGGGATTGAGAAACTCCCAGACCTAGGGTTTCGATCTGAACTTTCAACAGGACAGAAATAGAGAGGAGAGATGGTTTACTAACCAGACAGTGATCTTCTCAGAATTTGGATGGAAGAACTCTCCCGAGCAGATTGTTGGATCCTCGGATTCGGCTATCTTCGCAATGGATCCTCCAATACTAGTCTGTGGTTTGGTCGGCTTCTCCTAGACTCAAGATCTGGGAAGAAGAAAAACAAGTGAGGGATTCAGAGACTCAGGGAAGGATTTACCAGTTCGAAGAACTTGAAGGCTGATGTCGCTGAGATCCAGATTCTCTTGAAAGCTGATTCGACTCCCACTGGAAAGAGCTTTGGATCTGAAGTACCCAGACTGTAGCTGGATGCTGGTGGTCGACCTTGACTTGAAGAGGGTGGCCGTGAGAAGTGGGATAGGCTAGGGCTTGGTGGAAAGAAAAGAATGATGGGCGGCTAGGGTTTGGGAGTGGAGTGGCTAACCTAGGGTTTGGGTTTTGGAGATCTCACACCTCCTCAAGGTTCCTGGGGAACCCGGATTTACTCCCTCACGGAGCTCAACACCTGGATGCAAGTGTGGAAGAGAGAAAACACAAAGTTTGCTCATAAAAAAATTTGGTTTCATTCATCTCATTTTTTTCAAACTTACATGGGGGTTTAATTTATAGGCCATTACAAGAGAGTAGGGTTTTACATCTTCCCATGTGGGACTAAAGGAGGGGATCTTCAAATTAGGATATCAATCCCTACTCATATGGCCGGCCAATTAATTCCAAAGTTGATTGAAGCTTCAAAAAGGAAAGTGGGTGGCGCCTCCTTGTCTTGACCTCCAAGAAAATATTTTTTTCCTTCTATGCTTAGCCTTATCTGGAAGTGTTTGGGTGCCTCTTAACCTTGCTTTTCAAGAGAAATCTCCTTCCTTCCATGGCTCAACCCTTTTTGGATACCTCCTTTTCTTTCTCCCCAAGTTATGGCTCCTTCTAACTTTGTTTTGAGTATTTATGGCAGGTAATGGGCGCCCCTTGGACTGGGAGTGTGGCTGGGAGTGTGGTGTCCACTTGCCTGGTCTTGGGAGAAAATGTAACATCCCAGGTTGAAACCCTAGTCCACTACTGAGTCAACATGACTCAACAAAATAAAATGCAGGTAATGTAAACTCAAGCTAAATTGAGTTGATCTAGTCAACTCTTATTACAAACCAAAAACCCTAATTCTTCGGGCAAGGTTAATCAGAGATCCAGATGGAGCTCTGAAGTCTTCTTCTGAGTCTGGTGCCCGCACCAATTCTCCCAGGGTGGGAGGAACTCGACCCTGTCGAGTATGGATCAAGTTGGCTCTAGTATCTCTCCAAGAGGTCTGGGTCCAGCTCTTGTAACTCTTCTCGGGAGATCCAAGAGTCATCAGAATCTGGCCTTCCTAGCCAGCGGACCAGGTATCTTTGGTATCCTCGATTACGAGTAGAGATAACCTGATCATCCAGGATCTTTTCAATCTGCTCTTTCCTCACAGGCCAGTTTGTTGGTGGACACACAGGGTTGGGTTCACTCTCAAGAGCAGGATTAGGTTCAAAAGCCTTACTGGGAATCACAGCTGGCTCTCTATACTCTACTAGGTCTGTAATGTTGAAAGTGGAGCTAATGCCTAGTTCTGGAGGCAACTCGAGCACATAGGCATTGGATCCTACTCTCTTCACCACTCTAAATGGTCCAGCTCCTCTAGCATGTAACTTTCTAACGGTTCCAGGAGGAAACCGTTCAGGCCTTAACCTAATCATTACATAGTCTCCCTCAACAAAAGTTTTGACTCGCCTTTGAGAATCAGCCAACTTCTTATAAGTTTCATTACTTAAATTTATTTTGGCATGAATTTCTTTATGCAAGTCCTTTACATGCTATGCAAGTGCATCAAAAGACTTGTGTGTGTGGACTAATAGTGAAATCAGATCAAGTGGTGTGTGAGGCTTGTATCCATGAACAATTTCAAAGGGGCTCTAGCCTATAGACCTATTGATCGAAACATTATATGCAAATTTAGTCCTGGGTAAATACAAATCCCAATTCCTGGTATTCTCACTCAATCAAAATCTGAGACAATGTCCTAAACTCGACTGACGATGCATTCCTAAAGAATGGACTTTATTCAAAGGAACCCTAGGTCTAAACCTAACAAACTACGGCTCTTTAGGTTTGACCTTGGGTTGGAGGATGGCATGCAGAGCATGAAAACTTATCATAGGTGCCTAGTAGGTGCCATAAGGTCTTCCAGAAGTAGGTGGCAAACCTAATAGATTCTGACACGTGATTCACTCTAAAGACTTTGACAAAGTATACTTGGATGGTGTAAGAAGCATTGGAAGTCCTAGAGAAAGGGAGGAAATATGAGGTGGAGTCTCGAATTACCTGCTGACTAAAGGTGGTGACCTGAAGGTTTGAATGGTGATCTATGAGTGTCAACTGGTCATCCTTACGAAAGGGAAAGTTTGCTACTCCTAGGAATGGATCAAGAGATGGTTCGGGGAGTAGCCTAGGACATGTGATTGCAACAGTTAAGGTTTGTTCTCTAAGCAAATAATGATCCACTTTCTCAAGAGATGGATTAGAGAATGATTCATGGAAGGGTCTATGGATGATGATCTCAAGACTTGAAATTTGACCTATGGGTGAGGAAAGGTATACTCTATAGAAGGGTAGGTCAGTCATGCGAAGGAAGGGGTCTGGGGTTATAAGGAGGACTTCTACAGGACTGGGTGAATCAATCCGCTCAAGAAAAGGATGTCCAACTGAGATTACGGGAGAGACCTTAGTGGCTGAGCATGGGACAAGGTCCAATTGTAAGAGGCTTGATTCAGTCATCCTAAGGAGAGGATCTACCATAGGGTGGGCAAACTTAAACAGTTCAGTGCAAAGATCTTCAATTGGTACTTGGGGAATGACTGTCATTAGAGGGTACGAACTAATAGCTCGGGCTAACACTATGAGTTCTTCCTGGGGGTATTTGACTAAAGGAACCTGGTTCTCACAAATCTCTTGAATTTCTGAACTAGGTCCTACCAGTTGGTTGTTTTCCAAGGTCTCCTCAGGTAAGGAACCAATAGTATCAATGTCACATTCTTCAAGTTCTTCCCCCTCATATTCATCAACTAGACTCAAGCCAGCATCATATACTTCCTCGATGCCATCTTCAATGGGTTTCGGGTCAGTGATAATCGGGTCAACTGATCCTAGGCTTGTCATACCTAACCTTTCTTCCTCATTGGTAGGCTTGGGTTCTCCCTTATTAATGTCATCCTTAGGATTATTACCACTTAGCTGTGCACAAGCCAGTCTTATGCATGGGCACTGACTAGATTTATGGTCTCTTTCTCCACAAAACAAACATTCTTGCGATATAGGAACCTGGGTCACACTAGGTTTCAAGCTAGTAGAGACCTTACTTGGGCATGGGTGTGGATCTAAATGGTTTGATCTAGAAGACGAGTTGTTGAGTGACTGGTCTAGAATATTGTAAGGACCTCTCATAGACACGATCCACACTATAGATATCATGGTTAGGCTTCCTAAGGTTATGTTCGGGATCACGGTATAAGGTCCTCCTAGGTTCCTGGCATGGGTGAGGTTGGGGCCTATTAAATTTTGGATCAGAGGTCCAATTTTGATGTCTACGTTTCTCAAGTACTTGGACTCGATCCTTAAACTGGGAAAAACCCTCATTCATATCCTGACTTAATTTGTTCATACTCTCAGTAAGAGCTTTAACCATGGCCTCTAGATCAGGTTGGGTTTGACCAGGTTGGTAGGGTACTCCATTCCGGGTAGACATGATGCAATCAAGCACACAAAATGAGACTCAACTAAACGACTACGGGCTAACTAGACCTAGAGTCCAAACTAGGTGCCCAATCAGAGTGGCAAGCTAGCCTGTAGTAACTCAGGACTCAGCCAGGCAGGTGTAAGGGGAGTGTTAGGTCCCTGAATGCCAATCCTAGACACCAATCAGAGATTGGCCAGGTAGGCGGACCAGCACACAAGCCCTTCGGGATGGAATCCCTGAACCACCATTCTAGACACTGAGTACAAAGCACACACAGAGTAACCAGACAAACTGACTCAACACTAGCCTTGACCCGACTTGTTGATGTCCCTAGCCCACTAGGGCAAATTAGGTCTAATCAATTTTAGATTAAAGGCTTAGGTTCGAATGAAGGGGTGGTGGTTTTGGGCTAAGGAGAGGTTATCAACTCCTCCCCTTATCTTAGATGCTCAAATGCCCTTAAGTTGAATTAAGAGATGAACACTCAAAAATAAATGGATTGTAGAACACAAAAACAGAGTTGCAGTAATTTAATTCTCAGAAATCGCACGGAAACCAATAAATTATGAGAAAATTACGCAAATTAGTTTCAATTACGCTGGTTTCAGAAAAAGAAAAATTACTGAATTTGGAGTTACCTTCAGTGAGAAATATTTCCTGCAACAGGGCAATTACGGGTTGAAAATAGAGCACTTCCCCGTTTACAATTTCTGCTACGAAGTTGTAACCCAACGGATCCCCTACACGCCCTAGGAACACCCCGTGGAATGGGAAGAGGAGGTTTGCACCTCGCTTCGTTCCTAGGACCGGACGTCCTGGGGAGTCTACTTCGAGCAGACAAAGTAAAAAGAGAGGGACTCAAACAAGCAATCAAACAGAAACCCTAGACAGGGCTCTGATACCAAAATTGATGCAGGACGAAAGCTCTGATATGAAAAATGATGCAGAACGGAAGCTCTGATACCAAAAATGATGCGGAACAAAAGAGATGATGCGATGCGGAAGTAAATTAAAATTAATGTATTTTTTTTTTATATATATTTCAGAAATTGGCTTTGACTCAAAGTAAAGCTAAACTAAGTTGAAGGAAACTAGGTAAGGATTGAAAGCACAATTTAGAAGAAACTAAATTATCAGAGTAGTTCAGAAGTAACAGATCGCTGGGGATTGAGAAACTCCCAGACCTAGGGTTTCGCTCTGAACTTTCAATAGGACAGAAATAGAGAGGAGAGATGGTTTACTAACCAGACAGTGATCTTCTCAGAATTTGGATGGAAGAACTCTCCCGAGCAGATTGTTGGATCCTCGGATTCGGCTATCTTCGCAATGGATCCTCCAATACTGGTCTGTGGTTTGGTCGGCTTCTCCTGGACTCAAGATCTGGGAAGAAGAAAAACAAGTGAGGGATTCAGAGACTCAGGGAAGGATTTACCAGTTCGAAGAACTTGAAGGCTGATGTCGCTGAGATCCGGATTCTCTTGAAAGCTGATTCGACTCCCACTGGAAAGAGCTTTGGATCTGAAGTACCCAGACTGTAGCTGGATGCTGGTGGTCGACCTTGACTTGAAGAGGGTGGCCGTGAGAAGTGGATAGGCTAGGGCTTGGTGGAAAGAAAAGAATGATGGGCGGCTAGGGTTTGGGAGTGGAGTGGCTAACCTAGGGTTTGGGTTTTGGAGATCTCACACCTCCTCAAGGTTCCTGGGGAACCCGGATTTACTCCCTCACGGAGCTCAACACCTGGATGCAAGTGCGGAAGAGAGAAAACACAAAGTTTGCTCACAAAAAAATTTGGTTTCATTCATCTCATTTTTTTCAAACTAACATGGGGGTTTAATTTATAGGCCATTACAAGAGAGTAGGGTTTTACATCTTCCCATGTGGGACTAAAGGAGGGGATCTTCAAATTAGGATATCAATCCCTACTCATATGGCCGGCCAATTAATTCCAAAGTTGATTGAAGCTTCAAAAAGGAAAGTGGGTGGCGCCTCCTTGTCTTGACCTCCAAGAAAATATTTTTTTCCTTCTATGCTTGGCCTTATCTGGAAGTGTTTGGGTGCCTCTTAACCTTGCTTTTCAAGAGAAATCTCCTTCCTTCCATGGCTCAACCCTTTTTGGATACCTCCTTTTCTTTCTCCCCAAGTTATGGCTCCTTCTAACTTTGTTTTGAGTATTTCTGGCAGGTAATGGGCGCCCCTTGGACTGGGAGTGTGGCTGGGAGTGTGGTATCCACTTGCCTGGTCTTGGAAGAAAATGTAACATCCCAGGTTGAAACCCTAGTCCACTACTGAGTCAACATGACTCAACAAAATAAAATGCAGGTAATGTAAACTCAAGCTAAATTGAGTTGATCTAGTCAACTCTTATTACAAACCAAAAACCCTAATTCTTCGGGCAAGGTTAATCAGAGATCCAGATGGAGCTCTGAAGTCTTCTTCTGAGTCTGGTGCCCGCACCAAAGAGTGCCCTTAAAAGTAAATTATGCAATGATGGCAGGCAGATGAGGATGCAAATTAGGGTTTAGATGTTTTTGGTATTTTTGGGGAATATGTATTTTTTTTTTTGGTATTTTATTAAATAGAAGAAAACTTGAAAATCATGGCCTAATATGCTGGAAATATACTAAAATTAAAAGATATGTAAAAGATTCTAAACAAAACCCTAAAACTTCCAAACTTGCCTTGCTGAAAAAAAATAGAGCCAAAAATTTGCAGTCTGTATTTCGGCTTGCAGAGAATTCACAGGTCATAATAAAATCTGAACAAATTCTTAAAATTACTGTGAATTATGTTGAATCTAGAAAAGCAAATTTCATAATTTTTTTAGTTTTTATCAGGGATAAATAATTAAAATAACAGAGCATATACAGACTAAAAATTACAGAAAACAAGCCCTAATCTAAGCTCTGATACCAAATGATGGGGGACTAATATGCATCCGATTCTTTTTGTATGTCTTATATGTTGGGTTGAGTGATTAATTCCCGAATTTCAGATTAAAATAAGTTGTAGGGAGTTTTATATGAATTTTAGAAGATCAGCATGCAGATTAGGATCTAGAAAAGTAGAAAAGAAGGATCGCCGGGGTTGAGAAACCTCAGTTAGGGCAAGTTCTCCTATAATAAAACTACTGAAGGTAGAGGGGGTGTACCTGAAATGTTTGTGAAGATCTCAGCAAATGGGTCTCTCATTCCTCGATGGATGCGGCCTGGAAAATCGAGCCAAAGACCCGCGGATACCCGACTTTCTGCTTGGTGATCCGATTGAGGCTTGGCTGGAGTCGTTGGATTCGTAGGAACTTGGGGACCTGCAAACAACCTGTCAGGGGTTAGAAAACTCACAAAGGAACAAGAAAACAAAGGGAAAATAGTAAGAGAAGGCTTCTTTTGGAGTGGGCATCCAGGGATCTGAGAGGCTTGTTGGCAGTAGGAAGATGATTGCAGCACTGGGAAGAAAAACTCTCACAAACCCCTTTATGCACACAGCAGGGTATCACACAACTCAATAGAAGAACTCAAGGTTTTAATTCATATCAAAATTAGGTTTCATACAAGAGGCTAGGGTCCCTTAAATAGACCCTTAACCTTGTGCTCCAAGTAAGGGTACATAAGTCTTTACATAAGAATCCTTTTCCCTCTTAAACCCTAGCTAGAAAATAAGGAAACATTAGGTAGAAAAAATCCCTAAAAATTCTTTTGACTTGGACAACACTCCAAGGATGCCTAGGGGGGCGTGTTGGGCTTCTAGGAGCAGCAAGAGGCCGGCCCAAAGGGGCTCGGGCGCATGGGTTTGGGCCTCTGGAAGCTGGGGTGGCCTGGTAGCCAGGTAGCTGGAATATTCCCTGGTATCTTGCTTCTTAGGGGATTGGGCTTGGTGCCTGGGCTTGATTTCTTTGGGCTAGGATGCAGATGGACCTCTAAAATCATGGATTCCTTGGTATATGAATATATTTTGGCATCTGGAAGGGAATCTGGGCATCTGGAGGGCATCTGCAAGAAATCAGGGTTTTCTGAATTTTCCTCTTGGGGTCTTCAAATCTTCAAGCTGGGTTGGACTTGGGCTATACTTCCATATCTTCAATCTAGTTGGACTTAGTCTTCACTTGTATGATATAGTCTTGAGTCTTCAGTATGCTTGGACAGGACTCAAAAAAATAAAATTAGCTCAACATGAGCTGACTAGTATTGGACTGAACTATCTCAACATTAGCTGACTAGTACAGAACTGAAATAACAACTCAAAAGACTCAAATAATAACTAAAATGGACTCAGATGGGCTAAGCCCTTATTACAGATGGACTCATAAATTATTGATCAATTCATAGAGGATTGAAAAGCCTCTATCTTATTCTGGTACCTCCGGTGTCCCCACCACATAGGTTATGGATTCATAGGTTCTAGGTTCATAGGATTTGGAGTCATAAGATCTATAGGTTGTGGGTATACTAGGCTTGTAGGGAGAGGGTAAATAAGATCTATCTTCCTGGTCTATAAAATCCTGATTGGGTCTTCTAGTACTAACCTTAGGGATTGGATCAGGACGATAGCCTCTCCTAGGTTCAGCCTCAAGGTATGGATCAGGGTTTGGGGTCCTCCTAGGTTGAGGATTGTAGTATGGGTCAGGATAAGGGGCTCTCCTAGGTTCGACCTCATGGTATAGATCAGGGTTTGGGGTCCTCCTAGGTTGAGGGGACTCAGGATGTGGATCAGACTATGACCCATGGGTTCTTTGTATGGTCCCTACATGGCCTTCTAACTGGTCAAACCTGTTGGCAAGATGGTCAATTCTATTGTTGGTTTGGGTACTAGACTGAGTTAACTAGGCCACGGATTGGGTTAGTTGCTCAGTGAGTGCTTTTATTTAGGCTTGCAAATTTTCCATGGGTTCAAACATTTGTGAAGGAGGTGGATGATATGAAATCCCTGATCTAGTGCTCATGCAAGATTCGATCAGACCGACTATAGCTGACTAGACCTAGAGTCCTAACTAGATGCTCAATCAGAGTGGCAAACTAGCCTATAGTAACCCTGTACTCTGCCAGGCAGGTGTAAGGGGAGTGTTAGGTCCCTGATTGCCAATCCTAGACACCAATCAGAGATTGGCTAGGTAGGCGGACCAGCACACAAGCCCTTCAGGATTGAATCCCTGAACCACCATTCTAGACACTGAGCACAAGGCATACATAGGTTAACTTGACACGATGATCTAACACTAGCCCGGACCCGACCAGTTGGTGTCCCTAGCCCACTAGGGCAAATTAAGTCTAGTTAATTTTAGGTTAAGGCGTGGGACCGAATGCAAGGGATGTGGTTTTGGGCTAAGGAGAGGTGATCAAATCCTCCCCCCATCTGACATAGCAAGAATGCCCTTAAAGGTAGATTATGCAATAATGGCAGGCAGATGAGGATGCAAATTAGGGTTTAGATGTTTTTGGTATTTTTGGAGAATATGTAATTTTTTTTATTTTTTTGGTATTTTCTTAAATATAAGAAAACTTGAAAATTATGGCCTAATATGCAGGAAATATACTAAAATTAAAAGATATGCAAAAAATGCTAAACAAAACCCTAAAACTTCCAAACTTGTCTTGCTGAAAAAAAAATAGAGCCAAAAATTTATAGGCAGTATTTTGGCTTGAAAAAATTTCACAGGCCATAATAAAATCTAAAAGATTCTTAAGATTACTGTGAATTATATTGAATCTAGAAAAAAATTTTAGAATTTTTGGAGTTTTTATAAGAGAGAAATAATTTAAATAACAGAGCATATGCGGACTGAAAAATTACAGAAAACAAGCCCTAATCTAAGCTTGATACCAAATGATGCAGGACTAATACGCAAGCAATTCTTTTTGTATATTTTATATGTGGGGTTAGGTGATTAATTCCTAAATTTTATATCAAAATTAGTTGTAGGGAATTTTTTATGAATTTTTGAAGCCAAGCATGCAGATTAGAACCTAGAAAAGTATAAAGAAGGATCGCCGGGGCTGAGAAGTCTCGGTTAGGGCAAGTTCTCCTACAATATAAAGACTGGAGGTAGAGGGGGTGTACCTGACAACGTCTAAAGTACCCGGTGAACATCACAGTGAAGGGATCTCTCATTCCTCGATGAATGCGGCCTGGAAAACCGAGCCAAAGACCCGCGGATACCCGGCTTTCTGCTCGGTGGTCCGATTGAGGCGTGGCTAGAGTCGTTGGATTTGTAGGAACTCGGGGACCTGCAAACAACCTATTAGGGATTAGAAAACTCAAAGGAGATCAAGAAAATAGAGGAAAATAGCAAAGGGAAGAAAGTTTTGGAAGGGGCTGGAAGGATGGTTGGCGGCAGGAAGATGGTTGCAAACACCGGGAAGAAGAACTCTCAAACCCCTTTATACACACAGCAAGGTAATCACACAAACAATAGAAGAACTCAAGGTTTATTTCATATATCAAAATCTCCCTTCATACAAGAGGCTAGGGTCCTTTAAATAGATTCTTAACCTTGGGCTCCAAGTAAGGGCACATAAGTCTTTACATAAGAATCATTTTCCCTCTCAAACCCTAGCTAGAAAATAAGGAAATATTAGGTAGAAAAATCCCTAAAAATTCTCTTGACTTGGCCAACACTCCAAGAATGCCTAGGGGGGCGTGTTGGGCTTTTAAGAGCAGCAAGGAGCCGGCCCAAAGGGGCTCGGGTGCATGGGTTTGGGCCTTTGGAAGCTGGGGTGGCCTGGTAGCCAGGTAGCAGGAATATTCCCCAGTATCTTGCTTCTTAGGGGCTTGGGCTTGGCGCCTGGGCTTGATTTCTTTGGGCTAGGATGCAGATGAACCTCTGAAATCATGGATTCCCTTATCTATGAATATACTTTGGCATCTGGAAGGAAATCTGGGCATTTGGAGGGCATCTGCAAGAGATCAGGGTTTTCTGAATTTTCCTCCTGGGGTCTTCAAATCTTCAAGCTGGGTTGGACTTGGGCTATACTTCCATGTCTTCAATCTAGTTCGACTTGGTCTTCACTTGTATGATATAGTCTTGAGTCTTCAGTATGCTTGGACAGGACTCAAAATATAAAATTAGCTCAACATGAGCTGACTAGCATTGGACTGAACTAGCTCGACATGAGCTGACTAGTACCAAACTGAAATAACAACTTAAAAGACTCAAATAACAACTAAAATGGACTCGGATGGGCTAAGCCCTTATTACAGATGGACTCATAAATTATTGATCAATTCATAGAGGGTTGAAAAGCCTCTGTCTTATTCTGGTGCCTCCGGTGTCCCCACCAACTAGGATGCTCGAACCCATCATCCACAAAGTAGGACTCTCACGGCCCCCAACGAACCCATTATCCACACAGTAGGGAACGAAGGCAAATGGGCCTCAGTCTAGAACCAGAACCGGAACCAATAGCTAAACCAAAAATTTCATTCAAACCTCTAACTATTACATGGGAGAGGGGGCCTTTATATAGATAAACCAAAATCCTCAGTTTCTTAGCCTTTAAGAAAACTAAAAAAGAAAAATAAATTACATCAAAATTCGTGTTTCATCAAAAGTGGTGCTGATCTTCTCTGAGAAGCGAGTCGACTTGATGATCTGCTCTAGAAAGCATGCTGCTCTGAAAATGGGACTGCTCTGAAATCCATGCAAATACCAACTCACGGTCATGGAAGGGAAGAACAGTCTCCGGCAGGGCACCAGTGGATGGCCAGGAAGCGGGTGGTGGACGGGCCGACGGATGGCGAGCGGCGGACGACTGGCAGCGGGCTATGGGCGAGGCGGCACAAGAATGGCATGGCACGCCCCGTTTGGTCTCACACGGCCATGGGAGACCTCAGAGCACCGACATGGTGGTGGTGGTAGGCGGCAACGGTGGCGACGGTGCAGGGGCGCATGTGGGCGGACGGACGCATCCCGCGTTCGTTCACCTTCCCACGGGCATGTGCGATGGCGGACCTCACTGGCGACTGGGCGAGGGCCGACGAGCGGCGGGAACGGTGGCGGCGGCAGCAACGGCGGCAATGGGCCGTGGCGGGCGGACGCCTCTGCGTCCGTTCTCTTCCCGCGGGCGTGGGCGGCGCCGGCGGCTTCTCCGGCGAGGGCGGGGGCCAGCAAACGTCGACGGCTGTCCGGCGGGGGATACCAGGGGTCGGGTGGCCCGGATCTGGGGCCGAAGGGGGTGGCGGCTAGGGTTCGGAAGTTTTAAAAAAAATTCACGGGAGAAGATGGAATAGTGTAGGAATAAATCGGGAATAAGATCGGGATAAAGGTGGAATTGCAGGAATAAGTGGAATAGCGAGAATAGGAAAAATAAAAAAATGCGAGAAAATATGAGAAAAATGGAAAAATACCGGGACCTGCCCAGGATCCCCATCAGTACCTTGCCCGAGGATCGAATTGAGGCCGACCTCATCAAAAGGAAGGCCGCGCGCTTCGTGTTGATGGATGGACTGCTCTACCGGAGGTCCTACTCCTATCCACTCCTCAAGTGTTTAAGGCCCACAGAGGCCGCATTCATACTCCAGGAGATCCACGAAGGCCTCTGTGGGAATCATGTAGGGGGCAGAACTCTAGCGTACAAGGCCCTCCATCAAGGATACTTCTGGGAAACGATGAGGGAGGATGCAGCCAGCTTTGTCAAGAGGTGTGACCACTGTCAATGTCATGCCGTCGTGCAATGCCAGCGAGCTACGTCACTTTCCCAGCTCTCCACCCCCTAGATGTTTGCTCAGTGGGGCATCGACCTCCTCGGTCCTTTTCCTCCCGCGTCCGGGTAGCGTAAGTTTTTGATAGTAGCTATTGACTACTTCACGAAGTGGGTCAAGGCTGAGCCGTTAGCCCGGATCATGGAGGTGAATGACAGTAAATTCCTCTAGAAGTCAATTGTATTCCACTTTAGGCTCCCTCGTACCATCATCACTGACAACAGACATAGTTTGACTATCGAGAGTTCGAGGAGTTCTGCAATGACCTCAGCATTCATCACCACTTCACCTCGGTGGTGCATCCTCAGACCAATGGGGAAGCTGAAGTAACCAACCGGACCATCCTGCAAGGCCTCCAGACTAGATTGGATCAGGCCAAAGGAAGATGGGCTGAGGAACTTCCCAGCATCCTGTGGGCGTACCACACAACCCAAGGATGACCACGGATGAAACCCCATTCAACCTCATCTTCGGTGCAGAAACAGTAATTTCGGTGGAACTCAGCCTACCAATGTTGCACATGGAGCAATACGACGAAGTCAAGAACCCAGCACGGCTACTGCTCAACCTAGATCTCCTCGAGGAAATGAGGGACAAGGCCCAAGTTTGGATGGAGGCCTACTGGCAACGGGTGGATAGATATTACAACTCCAGGGTGAGACCGAAGTCCTTCCACCCGGGAGACTTGGTGTTGCGTCGTGCCGAAGCATCCCAACCTCGAGAGAGTGGTAAGCTCTCTCCAAACTGGGAAGGCCCCTACAGGGTGGTCGAAGCACTCCCTCACGGTGCCTGCTATCTTGCCGAGCTCGATGGGGCTCGGTTTTCGATGATGTGGAATGCTGCAAACTTGAGGATGTATTATCAATGATGTAAGACTTCCTAAACATTAATAATGAAATTCTTTCTTTGTGCAATGCTTGTTTCTATTTCATAGGACTAGCATCGGACGGTCTTAAGTCTGGTGAACGAAAGCGAGGCAGAGGCCCCGCGAGCGGTCCGTAAGAAAGGCAAAGTCCTGGAGTTCAGTTCAAGAGGCCACACGGAACCTTGTTCCAGCATGAGGCCCCGGAGTTCAGTCTGGAAGATGGCACAAAATCTAGTTCCCCTACGAAGTCCTGGACTTCGGTCTGGAAGGTGGTAAGGAATCTAGTTCCTCCACAAGATCCCGAAGTTCAGTCCGAGATGCTGCACGGAACCCAGTTCCAACATGATGCCTCAAAGTTCAGTCCGGAAGGTGGCATGGAATCCAGTTCCCCCATAAAGTCCCGGACTTTGATCCGGAAGGTGGTATGGAACCCAGTTCCTCCACGAGATCCCGGAGTTCAGTCCGAGAGGCTGCACGGAACTCGGTTCCAGCATGAGGCCCCGGAGTTCAGTTCAGAAGGTGGCGTGGAATCTAGCTCTCCCATGAAGTCCTGGACTTCAGTCTAGAAGGTGGCAAGGAATCCAGTTCCTCCATGAGATCCCGGAGTTCAGTCCGAGAGGCCGCATGGAACTCGGTTCTGGCATGAGGCCTCAGAGTTTTGTCTAGAAGGTGGCATGAAATCCAATTCCCTTAAAAAGTCCCAGACTTTGGTCCAGAAGGTGGCAAGGAATCCAGTTCCTGTACGAGATCCTAGAGTTCAGTCCGGGAGGTCGCCCGGAACCCATTTCCAGCACGCGGCCTGGAGTTCAGTCAAGAGGATGTCCTGGCAAACAAAGTCCCAGCACCAAAGACTTTTAAAGTGCAAGCCAAAAGCCCTAGGGTTCCTTCCCGAAGCCTAGAGGTCTCCTGAGTCTGCTTTCAAACTGAGAGTTCAAGTCAAGCTGCAAATTGAAGCGGCAGGCTTTGGGCTCCCACAAAAGACAACGATAAACAACAATATGAAGATCAAGCACAATATCAGCAAGTAGCAGCATGGGGAGTCAAGGCAAGAAGCGGTGAAGAAAAGGGAGACTTCATTCCTAGTATAAGGTTTCTTACAAGTAGAAGCATCTCGACATATCGGGTGTCCCAGAAGAATAAAATGGAAACCCTACACTAGAGTACAAAATAGAGGACCTGAAGTCACTCCGTCGCTGTTGGTTCCTCCCTGGGCTAGGAGGCCTCTGCATCATTGGCTGCATCCTCAGAAGGCTGCCCGACCGCCTCCTTGCCAGCAGCTCCTTATGTTGCTCCTCCTTCAGGTTGCCCCGTGGGGCCGCCTAGAGCGACCCCAGTCAAGTCGAGCTTAAGAAAAAGTGAGCCCACCTTCTCCCAGCAGACTCTGAAACCCTTTAGAAAGGAGTCCACCGCGGCCTCGTGCAGCTTATTCTTGAACTCCTCGGAGGGCCGGAACTTGGGCATGGCCTCTTAGGTTTCCTTCCAGGAGGCCTCTAGCAGCCCATTGACATAAGAGGTCTTCTCGTTGGCCACCACCAGTTCCTTCAAGACCTCTTCAACCCGGCACTCCAGTGATCGGGATTGCTCCCCGAGGTGCGAGATCTTGGCTGCATCATCCTCAGCTCGGTGTTGACTCGAGATCCTCTCCTCAGACTAAGAAGCCTCGAGTTCCCTAATGCACCCTTCAAAATGGGCCAAATCCTCCCGGAGAGCCTGATTGCTCCCCCTCAGCTCATGGCCCTTGTCCATGAGGTCTTTCATGTCAGCTGCAAGCTTGCTCAGCTTTCGCTCCTTCTTGGCCTCCTTCTTTGCTGAAGTGGAGAGGAAATTCCGGAGCAGAAGAATGTCGGTCCCGATCTGCATTAAAGAAGGAGTTGAGATTCTCGAAGGATCCAACTGGAACATTAATAAGGGAGAGCTCGATACTTAACGTGAAGAGCAGCGGGAGGATCCTGAGTAGTGCATCAGAGTAGTCCCGGCCACCCCTCAAGCGACGGTCTCGGGGCAGGGCCACATACTCCATCATCCTCTCCATGAGCCCCTGATCACGGATAATAGAGGATTGGTGTGGACACCAGAAGCAGAAAGAAACTTCGCTCTAACAAGGTTAGCCTTATCCCAATTTGGATCGAAGATAATTAGGTTACCCTGAGTCCTGTAATTAATTTTGAGTTTTAATTCCTGATCAAGAGTGTTTTATTTTTCTAGTCCTGTAATTACTTCTAAATTTCATTTACTGTAAGTCCATTTCAAGTTCTAAAGTCTAGGTCAGTCAAGTCAGTTCAGTTGAGTTAAGTCATGAAAGCCAACAACAAGACTCAAATTTTGGACCCCAAAATTTGACCACATGAGGAAGAGAAGACACACCAACCAAGCAAGAGAGAAGGACCATCAACTAGGACCCACTTATGGCACCATATCAACAAAGATGCCACATCAGCAAGATTTAATCAAGTGACCCCACTTGGCGCCACATGTCATCCTGAAATTCATATCCAAGTAGAAGGCCACCTCAACATGCCACGTCATTAGCCAAGGATGCCACCTCACCAGCCACCTCATCACCTTTGGGCGCCAACAAAGGAAATTCAAAAGAATCCAAAGGTGGTCGACCAAGGGAAAATTCAAATTCAAGGAGGTCGGCCACATCCCTCCCAAATCCTTTCTAACCAAACCCTCCACCAAATCCTCCAACCCCCCTTGTAATCCTCCTTAATCTATGGGTTTCAAATTTCAAATGAGTTGTAAGGCTTTTTTTAAGCCCTTGGACGTCCCATTGTAAAACTATTGATGAGATGAATGAAAAATGAAGTTGAAGTTGAAGTTGTAGTCTTATGTTATTTCTTTGAGTGATTGTTCCTAAGCCCCCTCACCCCCCCACTCGAATCTACTTTTATCTCCAAGCCATCCAACACCAAGTTCAAGAAGGATACATTGGAGCTAGCCAAACCATCTCAGACTTCCTTCCTTTCTCATAAATTATTCCATCCCTTCCATATGCCTGCTTTCTTCTTCCTTAACTTTTGATCTTCATTGCAGGGTCCTTCGAAGTCTTTGAGTTGTGAACAGGGTTCCCCTTGACAATGAACCAACAAGCTGAAGCCCAAGCCCAGCGTTCTGATCTCTGTTATCCAAGTTCTCCAGTCCAGAGCATTGTAGTTTCAAGGTTTGAAATCATTAGAAGGTTGGAATGCTCAACAAGGCAAGTCCTCAATCATTAGCCCCTATTATCTAGATCTTCTTCCTTCTTAGTTTTAGGATTGTGTCTAATCATGTAATAGTCCCTTTTCATGTAATCCTTAGGACTTATTATGATGAGTACAATGCTAGTATAATTAGGTTTTATTGCTCTATAAACACTAATCAAATCATTAATCATATGCTTGTCGCATCAAGGATCCAGCATTGAGCCCTGCTGGTGGAGGGTGGACCTCGGAAGGGAGCTGAGTTGGAGTCCCTCCGCTGGGCGGAGCTTAGTCTGCGGCGCCGCCACCACCATTGCAGCCACTGCCGAGATAATCGGGATAGCTGCCAGCATGGCCATCGGTGCCGTTGCCGGCATGGCAACCGGTGCAATAGCCACCAGGGGAGGTGCCGGTTGCCCGACCTCCCCACCCTCGTCGATCTCGATGACAACTGTGATAGGCATCCGCTGCTGAGATGGCCTAGGGGCCGTACCAGTCGCCTTGGGCCTAGCAAGAGCTAGAGTGGGCCTTGATCCCTGGCCCGTCTCCATGCAGGCCCTCTTCAGGGGAGCCTCCTGTGCCCCTTTTGAAGTGTTCCTCTTTCGGGCCCCCTCCATCAGGCTTTCAATGGAGAACTTCATCCCTGGAGAAAGAAAAAGTCAGATGATTCAAAAAAAAAAAAAAAGAAAGAAAAGAGGAAGGAAGGAGGCCCGGAGCCTTACCAATCAACCGTATCAGGTTGACCCCCACCTCGAACAAGTTTTGCTCTGAGAGCAGAACCTCAAGGGAAGGGACTACATCGGCCAGCAACTAAGAGTGGACCTCCTGGTCAGCCGGCTTGACCTGGGAGTGATGCGGGACAGAGATTGGACTGGATCGCTGGTGAGCATGAAAGTCACCAGGGATTAGGATTTGCAAAGGAGAAAAGAAGAGGGTGCAGGGTTAAGATAAAATACTGGGGTTCACATAGATTCCCCAAGAAGAACAAGCACATAGCAAAGGGGCTCACACAGATGCCCTAGAAGAACAAGCACATAGCAAAAGGGCTCACATAGATGCCCTGGGCTCACACAGATGCCCAAAATCAGGGATCACACAGAAACCCTGGGAAGATGGAGAAGGGATCATACAGATACCCTAGGAGCACACAGATCCTTCACACAGAACAATAGAAATTTTATTCATCCATCCTCCTGTTACAAAAGGCTGAGGGTGGTATTTATAGATTTTCCAACCCTCATTTGAATTTGAATACAAGATAAAAAGATAAGAACGAATCAAATTCAAATATAAGATAGGATAAGATAAGCCTATCCATATATCAATCCTAACCAACCAAATCCTAAATCAAATTCAAATATAAGAAAGGATAAGATAAGCCTATCCATATATCAATCCTAACCAACCAAATCCTAATTCAAATTTTAAATAAAAGATAAATCCTAAATAAATTTATTCCAAAAATGCTTCAAGATCTGTGCCACTCCAAGAATTATGCTTGCTTCAAGATCCGTGCTTGAGATGTCCCCATCATTCTCCTACGGTGGGGTGAACTCGACTCCATCGAATCAGGCTGAGCGATGTTGATGGAACTGAAACCAATCAAAAAGGACTCCGATGCTGAGCGAGGTTGATGACGGTGGCGGCCATGACGGAGGAATGCGGCTAGCCAACGGAGAGCACTGAGGTGATCTGGTGGAGCATTCGATCTGAAGCTTGAGGGCGACGATGAATCAGGTGTTGGGGTCGCCGGCTGTAGGTAGGGGAGATGTCGTTGACGGAGAGAAGAAGATGATCGCCGGTGGGCTCGGAGGTGATCTCTCCGGCTGAGGTCGGTTGGGGAAGGACGTGGACAAACAGGGAAGAAGAGAACAGTGGGCCGGTGATGAAGAAGAAAAATCCTAATCCTTTAGCTCTGATACCATTTGATGCGGGACAGAGATTGGACTGGATCGCTGGTGAGCATGAAAGTCACCAGGGATTAGGATTTGCAAAGGAGAAAAGAAGAGGGTGCAGGGTTAAGATAAAATACTGGGGTTCACATAGATTCCCCAAGAAGAACAAGCACATAGCAAAGGGGCTCACACAGATGCCCTAGAAGAACAAGCACATAGCAAAAGGGCTCACATAGATGCCCTGGGCTCACACAGATGCCCAAAATCAGGGATCACACAGAAACCCTGGGAAGATGGAGAAGGGATCATACAGATACCCTAGGAGCACACAGATCCTTCACACAGAACAATAGAAATTTTATTCATCCATCCTCCTGTTACAAAAGGCTGAGGGTGGTATTTATAGATTTTCCAACCCTCATTTGAATTTGAATACAAGATAAAAAGATAAGAACGAATCAAATTCAAATATAAGATAGGATAAGATAAGCCTATCCATATATCAATCCTAACCAACCAAATCCTAAATCAAATTCAAATATAAGAAAGGATAAGATAAGCCTATCCATATATCAATCCTAACCAACCAAATCCTAATTCAAATTTTAAATAAAAGATAAATCCTAAATAAATTTATTCCAAAAATGCTTCAAGATCTGTGCCACTCCAAGAATTATGCTTGCTTCAAGATCCGTGCTTGAGATGTCCCCATCAGGGAGTTCCGGTTCGGGGACCAGTCTGGCTCACTCCAAACCCAATCAACATCCTGAACTGAGATAAAGAAGAACTGGCTCTTCCACCCCTTGATCGATGTGGGGAGGTCGAATCAGAGGCACCTGGGCCGGGGGAAAAGATACCACTAGCCGTCATCGATGGAGTAGTGTTTCAGGGTGAAAAGGGTCCTGAATAGTGAAAAACGGGCAACAAACCCATTGAAATGATAGAAAATAATGAAAGCAAAGATGACTTGGACAGCATTGGGAGCCAACTGGGCCGGGACAAGTTGGAAGTTACTGAGAAAAGAAAGGAAGAATGGATGAAGAGGAAAACGATGACCCTGGCAAGGAAGTCCTCGTAGAACGTTACTCTGCCAGGGCTGCTCGAAGTCACTCGCTCCCTCGACCCTGGAAGTGAAAGCTGGATGGAGTCTGGGACCCCTTACGTATCTCGGATATAGGAAAGGCCATTTCCGGTCATCGTCGAAGCGAAGCTGGAGGGGCCGAAAGGAGTCTCTGCTACCGGAGGGGGAGGACAGAGATGGGAATAGTAGGAATGACAGGAGGAGCCCTAGGGACTCCGATGGTTATACCGCTCGGCCACAACCACCGTCGGATGTCGATGGGAACATCGTCATTTGAAGAGGAGAACGATGGAGTCCTCGACCAGGATGGACCAGCCTCATCCAGATTAGAAGAGGAATGGCGATGATGACTCGAAGGAGCCATCAAAAAGGAGGAGACAAAGAAAGGCCTGGTTCAGGAAAGATTAGAGTTCGAGAGGAAGCAAGATTGAAAATGGGGACAACAGAACACTCACCAGGGATGTTTTAGCGAAAGAGTGGCAATCTGAGAGGTGATGAAGGATCGCTGCAATAACCGGCAGGTATGAGCAAGCCCAGAGCCCTCATTTCCAGAAAGTCTCCTCTCTTTTCAAAATCGATCGATAGTGGCCGTACAGCCCCTTTTTGCCTAGGCCACCAGATGAGCACCACTTGTGAAGATGCTCAATGACGATGCTTCGGTTCATAGGAAACCACCTCGAGTCTAGCACGGTGCAATTATGGCCTGTCGAGTGCGCAGACGTGGTGCAAGCATATTGGATTTCAGGCGTGATAAGTGGCGCGGCGGTGATCGAGGCAATTATTGCATGAGATTTTTGTCCTTCCATGTCATCTCTACATTAACTCCCTACATCCCTGCCGCGACGCTCCAACGAGACTTAGGAGTGGGAGGCAACTGATATGGCAAGATCGCTGACATGGAGAGTATGTCAATCCAGCTGGCGACCAGGCGATGCCATGTGGCATTTTCCTCCTAGCTTTCCTCCGAGGTGGCTTGACCAGCATCGCGCCCACCTTGGTCCGAGCTTGGCACCTTAGCCCCTTCTTCAGGTGTCGACCCAGGCGGGGTCCACCTCGGTCGAAGTAAGCCTGCCTCTGCTCCTCCACCAGGTGGCACCCCTAGATGGGTCCACCTCAGCCAGAGCCAAGCCTGGCACCTTTGCTCCTTCACCAGGTGGTGCCCCTTAACGGGTCTACCTTGGTCGAAGTCGAGCTTGCCTCTGCCCCTTCACCAAGTGTCGATCCAAGCAGGGTCCACCTTGGCCGAAGTGGGCCTGTCACTGCTCCTCCACCAGGTGGCACCTCCAGATGGGCCCACCTCGATCGAAGTCGAGCCTGGCACCTCTGCTCCTTCGCCAGGTGGTACCCCGAGATGAGTCCACCTCGGTCGAAGTCGAGCTTGCCTCTGCCCTTTACCAGCTATCGACCGAGGTGGGGTCCACCCCAGTCGATGTGGGCCTGCCTCTGCTCCTCTGCCAGGTGGCACCCCCTACCTCGATTGGAGTTGAGCCTGGCACCTCTGCTCTTTCTCCAGGTGGTGCCCCTTGACGTGTCCACCTCGGTCGAAGTCAAGCTTGCCTCTACCCCTTCGCTAGGTGTCGACCTAGGAGGGGTCCACCTCGATCGAAGTGGGCCTGCCTCTGCTCCTTCGCCAGGTGGCACCCCCAGACGGGTCCACCTCGACCGGAGTCAAGCCTAGAACCTCTGCTCCTTTGCCAAGTGGTGCCCCTTGACGGGTCCACCTCGACCGAAGATGAGCATGCCTCTGCCCCTTCGCTAGGTGTCGACCCAGGAGGGGTCTACCTCGATCGAAGTGGGCCTGCCTCTACTCCTTGATGTAGAACAGAAGCTCTGATACCAAAAATGATGCAGAACAAAGAACAAAGAAGCGGATGCGGAAGTAAATTTAGGATTAATTTCTTTTTTTTTTTATATATTTCAGAAATTGGCTTTGACTCAAAGTAAAGCTAAACTAAGTTGAAGGAAACTAGGTAAGGATTGAAAGCACAATTTAGAAAAATTAGGTTATCAGAGTAGTTTAAAAGTAACGGATCGCTGGGGGTTGAGAAACTCCCAGACCTAGGGTTTCGCTCTGAACTTTCAACAGGACAGAAATAGAGAGGAGAGATGGGTTACCAACCAGATAGTGATCTTCACAGAATTTGGGTGGAAGAACTCTCTCGGGCAGATTGTTGGATCCTCGAATTCGGCTATCTTCGCAATGGATCCTCCAATACTGGTCTCGTGGCTGGGTCGGCTCCTCCTGGACTCAAGATCTGGGAAGAAGAAAAACAAGTGATGGATTCAGAGACTCGGAAAAGGATTTACCAGTTCGAAGAACTTGAAGGCTGATGTCACTGAGATCCGGATTCTCTTGAAGGCTGATTCGACTCCCTCTGGAAAGAGCTTTGGATCTGAAGTATCCGGACTGTAGCTGGATGCTGGTGGTCGGCTTGGACTTGGAGAAAATGGCCGTGAGAGGTGGGATATTCTAGGGCTTGGTGGAAAGAGAAGGGTGATGGGCGGCTAGGGTTTGGGAGTGGAGTGGCTAACCTAGGGTTTGGGTTTTGGAGATCTCACACCTCCTCAAGGTTCCTGGGGAACCCGGATTTACTCCCTCACGGAGCTCAACACCTGGATGCAAGTGCGGAAGAGAGGAAACACAAAGTTTGCTCACAAAAAAAATTTGGTTTCATTCATCTGATTTATTTAAACTTGCAAGAGGGGTTTAATTTATAGGGCTTTACAAGAGAGTAGGGTTTTACATCTTCCCATGTGGGACTAAAGGAGGGGATCTACAAATCAGGATAATCCATACACATATGGTCGGCCAAGGTACCAAAAAAAATTGATTTGGGTTATAAAAGGCAGGTAGATGGCGCCTCCATGCTTGGGTCTTCAAGAGAGGATTTCTTTCCTTCCATGGCTCAACTCTTTTGGACTCCTCCTTTTCTTCCTCCCTAAGTCAAGGTCCTTCCCATCTTTGTTTTGGATTTTTTGGCAGGTAGTGGGCGCCTCCTTGAAGTTCTCTCCAAGAGAATTTCTTCCCTTTCTTAGTTTGGTTCTTTTGGGAAAGTCTTGGGCCACCCCCTTGATTTGTGGACTCCTGGTGGATTTCTCCTCAACTGGTGCATGAGAGAAGGAAGCTGCTATCTATGGTGTGGGGACCAAAGGCTGCTGGATGTAGATATGGCGCCCCATGGACTCAGGCATATGGCTGGGAGTGTGGCTGGGAGTGTGGTGCCCACTTGCTTGGCCTTGGGAGAAAATGTAACACCCCAGGTTGAAGCCCTAGTCTACTACTGAGTCAACATGACTCAACAAAATAAAATGCAGGTAATATAGACTCAAGCTAAATTGAGTTGATCTAGTCAACTCTTATTACAAACCAAAAACCCTAATTCTTCGGGCAAGGTTAATCAGAGATCCAGATGGAGCTCTGAAATCTTCTTCTGAGTCTGGTGCCCGCACTAATTCTCCCAGGGTGGGAGGAACTCGACCCTGTCGAGTATGGATCAAGTTGGCTCTGGTATCTCTCCAAGAGGTCTGGGTCCAGCTCTTGTAATTCTTCTCGGGAGATCCAAGAGTCATCAGAATCTAGCCTTCCTAGCCAGCGGACCAGGTATCTTTGGTATCCTCGATTACGAGTAGAGATAACCTGATCATCCATGATCTTTTCAATCTGCTCTTTCCTCACAGGCCAATTTGTTGGTGGACACACAGGGTCAGGTTCACTCTCAAGAGCAGGATTAGGTTCAAAAGCCTCACTGTGAATCACAGCTAGCTCCCTATACTCTACTAGGTCTGTAATGTTGAAAGTGGAGCTAATGCCTAGTTCTGGAGGTAACTCGAGCACATAGGCATTGGATCCTACTCTCTTTACCACTCTAAATGGTCCAGCTCCCCTAGCATGTAACTTTCTAACGGTTCCAGGAGGAAACCGTTCAGGCCTTAACCTAATCATTACATAGTCTCCTTCGTCAAAAGTTTTGACTCGCCTTTGAGAATCAGCCAATTTCTTATAAGTTTCATTACTTAAATTTATTTTGGCTTGAATTTCTTTATGCAAGTCTTTTATATGCTGTGCAAAAACTTCGGCAGACTCGGAGACCCGTGTGTGGACTGGTAAAGGAGCTAGGTCAAGAGGTGTGTGGGGTTTGTAACCATGCACAATTTCAAATGGACTCTTACCCGTAGACCTATTGACCGAGTCATTATATGCAAATTCAGCTCTAGGTAAGTACAAATCCCAGTTCCTAATGTTTTCACCAACAAGACACCTTAGTAGATTGCCTAAACTACGGTTCACTACTTCGGTTTGGCCGTCAGTCTGGGGATGATAGGCAGTTGAAAACTTAAGTTTCGTCCCTAACTTATGCCAAAGGGTTTTCCAGAAATAGCTGGTGAACCAAATATCCCTATCTGAAACAATGGTCTTGGGTAGGCCATGGAGTCGAACTATCTCATTAAAGAACAGGGTAGCTACCTTAGACGCATCAAATGTTTGGGAACAAGGCAAGAAATGGGCCATCTTGGAAAATCGGTCTACTACAACGCAGATGGAGTCATGCCTCCTCTGGGTCTTAGGCAAACCTAACACAAAGTCCTTGCTCACATCTTGCCAAGGACGATCTGGGACAGGGAGTGGGGTATAAAGGCCGGTGTTCTGTTTTCGCTGTTTGGCAACAGCGCAGGTTCGACACCTAGCCACAATGTGTGCTATATCTCTTTTTAAGCTAGGCCAGAAAAAATGGTCTTCAATAGCCAGGGTGGTCTTATCTTTTCCGAAATGGCCAGCTAAACCTCCAGCATGAGTTTCCCAAATCAAAAATTCCCTAAGAGAGGTTCTAGGGATGCAAAGCCTATTCTTAAAGAACAGAAAGCCATCTAAAAGGGAATAATCCTTATGTTCACTAGATGGTCCTTGAGTTAGATCCTGGTACAGTCTTAAAATCCGGACACGACTCATATTCCTCTTTGATTTGCTCAAACCCTATGACTTCAGCCCTAACAGAATTCAACAACAATGATCGACGACTAAGGGCATCAGCTACCTTATTTTCAGACCCAGCCTTATGCTTCAAAACAAAAGTATAGGACTGGATATACTCTACCCACTTAGCATGCCTAGGGTTAAGCTTCTTCTGAGAATTCAAGAATCTAAGAGCCTCATGGTCCGAAAACAGCATAAATTCTTGCGGTAGTAAATAATGTCTCCAGTAACGCAAAGCTTGCACTACCGCATAAAATTCCTTATCATAGGTAGAATACCTAAGCTTAGCATCATTAAGTTTTTCACTAAAGAATGCTACGGGATGGTTCTCTTGGCTTAGGACTCCACCTATACCTACTCCTGAAGCATCACAGGCAACCTCAAATACCTTTGAAAAGTCCGGTAGTCTCAAAATGGGTGCCTGGGTCATCCTATTCTTAAGATCTAGGAAGGCTTTATGGGCTGCTTTGGTCCACTGAAATTCTCCCTTCCTAATGCAGTCTGTGATAGGAGCAACTACGGTACTAAACCCCTTGATGAATCGCCTATAGAAGGTAGCCAAGCCATGGAAACTTCTGACTTCATGCACACTGGTCGGCTCTGGCCATTCTACTATGGACCTAATCTTTTCAGGATCGGCAGCCACGCTGTCAGGGGTTACAACAAATCCAAGGAAGATAATTCTACTGGTCATAAATTCACACTTTTTGAGATTACCGTAGAGACTATCATTCCTCAAAACTTGACAAACTTGTCTAAGGTGGCCTAGGTGATCTGCAGGGATCTTACTACAGATCAGGATGTCATCAAAATAGACCACTACAAACTTCCCTATGAAAGCTCTAAGTACCTGGGTCATAATCCTCATGAAAGTACTAGGGGCATTGGACAACCCAAAAGGCATAACAACCCATTCAAAGAGACCATCCTTAGTTTTGAAGGCTGTTTTCCACTCATCCCCTGGTCTAATCTTAACCTGATGATAGCCGCTCTTGAGATCAATTTTAGAAAAAACCATGGCACCGGCCATCATATCAAGCATGTCATCTAGTCTAGGGATGGGGAACCTATACTTGATTGTGATTTTATTGATGGCACGACTGTCAACACACATCCTCCACGTGCCATCCTTTTTCGGGGTTAGAAGTGCAAGGACTGCACAAGGGCTAAGACTCTCTCCAATGAACCCCTTCTTCAACAATTCGCCAACCTGCTTTTGCAGTTCTTTATGCTCAGATGGATTCATCCTATAATGGGGCAAGTTGGGTAAAGTAGCTCCTGGGACTAAATC
Source organism: Areca catechu (assembly GCA_021397845.1). Lineage (NCBI taxonomy): Eukaryota > Viridiplantae > Streptophyta > Magnoliopsida > Arecales > Arecaceae > Areca > Areca catechu. Next base: position 150,117,887 of record CM038052.1, read on the forward strand.
TATGGAATGCTGAATATCCCTAAGAGGTGGAAGGTGGTCTGGCAAATCCTCGAGAAAAACATCCTCAAATTCTTTTAATAAAGGCTTAACTTCCTGAGGAGGCTCTGAGGGTGTAAGAGTCCTAAGTTCCTTAGCAGTCAACATCCAAATGGGTGAACCACTATGAATTTCTTGTTCTAGATCCTTGGCACTAATTAGGTTCACTCCAGTCTTCATTTCTTAACCTTACTGGTTCCTTTAGCTACCTTGTCCTTAGGTGGGACTGAATGGATTGTGATTTTCTTCCCATTGAAACTAAAGACACAGGTGTTGGATTTTCCTAAGAGGGTGGCATCATGATCATACAACCAAGGTCTTCCAAGAATTATACTGCTCACCCCCATGGGCAAGACATCACACCAAATCTTCTCTTGATAGGATTGCATTTGGATTTGGACCAGACATCTAGGCTGGATGGGTATAGAGGTAGAGTCTACCCAAGAAACCTTATAGGGGTTGGGGTGGGGGACTGGGGTTAAGCCTAACATTTTGACAGTGCTAGTAGAAATGGCATTCACACAGCTCCCACTATCTATGATGATTTTACAAACCTTATCCCCTAGTTTAAGGAAAGTCTGTAGGATGTTAGTCCTACGCCAATCTTCCTGAACTTTAGTCTGGGACAGGATGCATCTCACAACCCCTAAGTGGTCAGACTCAGTGGATTCTTCCTCTCCTTGATACTCATCAACCAAATTCATTCCGGCTTCATAAACTTCTTCTTCAAACTCCTCATTAGGCTCGGAATTCTCTTCTCCTCCCTCTTCTATATATAGGGATCTATGAGGGCATTGGCTAGAAACATGACCTACCTTATGACACTTAAAATAAGCTATGGCTGTGCACTGATTGGAGATATGACCGGGCTTCTGGCACTTAAAATAGACGATACTAGGGGTTCTCTGGGTGTCATGTGCCTTACCTTTGTCCATGGGCCTAGGGGTGGGAATACCTGATTAGGCTTGCTAGGGGTAACCTGGCTAGGTCCATTTCTTGGAATTGGGGCACTAACCCTAGATGGCATGGGTCCTCTCTGAAACTTCTCAGTGTTCAGTGCAATCTGATAGGCTTGGTCTAGGTCAGTAACCTCTCTCAGAAACAACTCTCTCTTAATATCTTCCCTAAGTCCAGCCCTAAATCTAGACAAAGTGACCTCATGGGCTTCACTCACATCACATCTCATCAGGTATTCATCAAAGGTGGTTATGTAGTCTGAAACAGATCGGTTCCCTTGTTTCAAAGTCTGCCATTGGTCTAACAGATTTTGCTGATATGAAATGGGTAGGTACTTGTCTCTAAGCTTCTCTTTCATACCCTGCCAAGTGGTATGGGCTCTACATTTCGTCTTCTAGTGGTCAGCTCAATGTTCCCCCAGTATAACATAGCTTGACGTATTAATTTCATCTTGGCAAACTTGAATTTCCTCTCCTCAGACATGGCATACCACTCAAAGTACTGGTCCATCTCACCCTCCCAATCAGAATACACCTTAGGATTTAAGCTACCATCAAAAGTGGGTGCATCTAACTTGATGTTCCGAATGAACCTATCATCTCTATCCTCAGGTTCTGGGTCAGGCCTCCTATGATTAGGTTCAGGATCTCGGTATAAATGCCTTCTAGGCTCTTGGTGTGGGTGAGATTGAGGCACATTAAAATCTGGGTCAGGAGTCCAATTCCGATGCCTAGGTTCCTCAAGTACTTGGACTCGATCCCTAAGTTGGGCAAAATTCTCATTCATATCCTGACTTAATTTGTTCATACTCTCAGTAAGAGCTCTAACCATGGCCTCTAAATCAGGTTGGGTTTGACCAGGTTGGTAGGGTACTCCATTCCGGGTAGACATGATGCAATCAAGCACACAAAATGAGACTCAACTGAACGACTACGGGCTAACTAGACCTAGAGCCCAAACTAGATACCCAATCAGAGTGGCAAGCTAGCCTGTAGTAACTCATGACTCAGCCAGGCAGGTGTAAGGGGAGTGTTAGGTCCTTGAATGCCAATCCTAGACACCAATCAGAGATTGGCCAGGTAGGCGGACCAGCACACAAGCCCTTCAGGATGGAATCCCTGAACCACCGTTCTAGACACTGAGTACAAAGCACACACAGAGTAACTAGACAAACTGACTCAACACTAGCCTTGACCCGACTTGTTGATGTCCCTAGCCCACTAGGGCAAATTAGGTCTAATCAATTTTTAGATTAAAGGCTTAGGTTCGAATGAGTGGGTGGTGGTTTTGGGCTAAGGAGAGGTTATCAACTCCTCCCCTTATCTTAGATGCTCAAATGCCCTTAAGATGAATTAAGAGATGAACACTCAAAAATAATTGGATTGCAGAACACAAAAATAGAGTTGTAGTAATTTAATTCTCAGAAATCCCACGGAAACAAATAAATCACCAGAACATTATGAAAAATAGTTTCAATTATACTGGTTTCAGGAAAATAAAAATCACTGAATTTGGAGTTACCTGCAGTGAGAAATAATTCCTGCAACAGGGCAATTACGGGCTGAAAATAGAGTACTTCCCCGTTTACAATTCCTGCTACGAAGTTGTAACCCAACGGATCCCCTACACGCCCTAGGAACACCCGTGGAATGGGAAGAGGAGGTTTGCACCTCGCTTCGTTCCTAGGACCGGACGTCCTGGGGAGTCTACTTCGAGCAAACAAAGTAAAAAGAGAGAGACTCAAACAAGCAATCAAAATAGAAACCCTAGACAGGGCTCTGATACCAAAATGATGTAGAACAGAAGCTCTGATACCAAAAATGATGCAGAACAAAGAACAAAGAAGCGGATGTGGAAGTAAATTTAGGATTAATTTCTTTTTTTTTTTTATATATTTCAGAAATTGGCTTTGACTCAAAGTAAAGCTAAACTAAGTTGAAGGAAACTAGGTAATGATTGAAAGCACAATTTAGAAAAACTAGATTATCAGAGTAGTTCAGAAGTAACGGATCGCTGGGGGTTGAGAAACTCCCAGACCTAGGGTTTCGCTCTGAACTTTCAACAGGACAGAAATAGAGAGGAGAGATGGGTTACCAACCAGACAGTGATCTTCACAGAATTTGGGTGGAAGAACTCTCTCGGGCAGATTGTTGGATCCTCAGATTCGGCTATCTTCGTAATGGATCCTCCAATACTGGTCTCGTGGCTGGGTCGGCTCCTCCTGGACTCAAGATCTGGGAAGAAGAAAAACAAGTGATGGATTCAGAGACTCGGGAAAGGATTTACCAGTTCGAAGAACTTGAAGGCTGATGTCGCTGAGATCCGGATTCTCTTGAAGGCTGATTCGACTCCCTCTGGAAAGAGCTTTGGATCTGAAGTATCCGGACTGTAGCTGGATGCTGGTGGTCGGCTTGGACTTGGAGAAAATGGCCGTGAGAGGTGGGATATGCTAGGGCTTGGTGGAAAGAGAAGGGTGATGGGCGGCTAGGGTTTGGGAGTGGAGTGGCTAACCTAGGGTTTGGGTTTTGGAGATCTCACACCTCCTCAAGGTTCCTGGGGAACCCGGATTTACTCCCTCATGGAGCTCAACACCTGGATGCAAGTGCGGAAGAGAGAAAACACAAAGTTTGCTCACAAAAAAAATTTGGTTTCATTCATCTGATTTATTTAAACTTACAAGTGGGGTTTAATTTATAGGGCTTTACAAGAGAGTAGGGTTTTACATCTTCCCATGTGGGACTAAAGGAGGGGATCTACAAATAGGATAATCCATACACATATGGTCGGCCAAGGTACCAAAAAAATTGATTTGGGTTATAAAAGGCAGGTAGATGGCGCCTCCATGCTTGGGTCTTCAAGAGAGGATTTCTTTCCTTCCATGGCTCAACTCTTTTGGACTCCTCCTTTTCTTCCTCCCTAAGTCAAGGTCCTTCCCATCTTTGTTTTGGATTTTTTGGCAGGTAGTGGGCGCCTCCTTGAAGTTCTCTCCAAGAGAATTTCTTCCCTTTCTTAGTTTGGTTCTTTTGGGAAAGTCTTGGGCCGCCCCCTTGATTTGTGGACTCCTGGTGGATTTCTCCTCAACTGGCGCATGAGAGAAGGAAGCTGCTATCTATGGTGTGGGGACCAAAGGCTGCTGGATGTAGATATGGCGCCCCCTGGACTCAGGCGTATGGCTGGGAGTGTGGCTGGGAGTGTGGTGCCCACTTGCTTGGCCTTGGGAGAAAATGTAACACCCCAGGTTGAAGCCCTAGTCTACTACTGAGTCAACATGACTCAACAAAATAAAATGCAGGTAATATAGACTCAAGCTAAATTGAGTTGATCTAGTCAACTCTTATTACAAACCAAAAATCCTAATTCTTCGGGCAAGGTTAATCAGAGATCCAGATGGAGCTCTGAAGTCTTCTTCTGAGTCTGGTGCCCGCACCACTCCTCCACCAGGTGGCATCCCTAGACAAGTCCACCTTGACCAGAGTCAAGCCTGGCACCTCTACTCCTTCGCCAGGTGGCATCCCTTGATGGGTCCATCTCGATCGAAGTCGAGCTTGCCTCTACCCCTTCGCCAGGTGTCGACCCAAGAGGGGTCCACCTCGACCGAAGTGGGCCTGCCTCTGCTCCACTGCCAGGTGGCACCCCTGATGGGTCCACCTCGATCGAAGTCGAGCCTGGCATCTCTGCTCTTTCTACCAGGTGGTGCCCCCAGATGGGTCCATCTCGACCGAAGTCAAGCCTTCTCTGCGAAGCTGGGGTGCAAGCCCCGAGGACACTACTGAGGATGGCTCGCACAGGGCAGCGCATTCAGTACGGCATCCCCAGGCCTATAACGATGTGCGAAACCTCGTTTATACTAGTTTATGAAGGACACCCTATTCGAGGTACCAGATCTGATGGCTAATGACCTAGTGCTCCAAAAGGGGAGAGCCACGATCAACGCCTCGAGCCTGAGGGCACCTTCATGAGGATCGGGATCTCGCCAAGTTCCCCCTTTTTGTGACTGCATGGCAAATGAGACTGGCTCACCACTTAACTCCCAACCATAAGGGGAGATGACCTCAAGAGAATAGTAAGTAAGCACCGCTGACCTCCAAGGCCTCCCAGGAGGGAGAATCGAGGCACCAAAGTATCCAACAATCTTAAAAGGGGCATGATGGGCAAGAAGGAAGGTAGGCAATCGAGAGGGCAAGCACATGCATAGAGAAAAGAGGCGATTCGAAGACAGGAGCTCCGAAGGAACTCGCAGGAGCGAGCTCGATGAGCTCAGTTGCATGAACCTGAGTGCTAATCCCTCTCGTTCTCACTCATCTTCTCATCAAAGATTCCTCTAAGCACGGAGACCCAACGGGGATCTGTCTTAGTGGATCTGTTCCACCTTACCACTCTCTAACTTGACCATCGGAGTGCCCCCATCGGGATCCCCAGCCCGGGTCTCTAACCTCCTTTTGCAGGTCTGGGAGCGTTAGGATTCCACAGCAAAGGGGACCGCAGTCCGGCACCAACTCACAGCTGCAGGCCACAATAGTAAGGTCGGCAACAATATCCAAGCCTCCAACTGACCGGAACGGGAAGCGGTTATGCTCCCCATCTCATGTGGAGGACATGTGGAAGGCAAAGAAGAGCAAAGGGCAATCTCTCCCTCTGAACCTTATTTTTAGTTCTAGCGAGGTGTCAGCTATGGAAGAAAAGGTAGTGTTCGGGTGCCTCTTGACTTGGAAGGTGCTACCCTGATTGGCATGGGCGAGGCTCCAAAGGGGAGAGAGGAAGAGCTTGTGACAATTACAAAGGTGCAGGCAGAGGCCACCAAGGCTTAGGTGCCTATGGCAAAATCTTTGGTGTGGGTGACTAGATTGGCCACTCGGGCTAAAGTCATTGTCGCCAAGGTGAAGCAGGTGGCGACTCCCATAGCAGACACTAGTGGGGGCTAAGAGGCATGGCCCTCCACCACCCGAGAGAGTACCCCCATCCCTAGTGAGGCTCACCTGCTAGGGATGGAAAGGTGTCTTAGCCTTTTGGAGGACTCCGTTCCTCCAGAGGTCAAGGAAGAGGGCATAAGTGAGGCTTGTAAGTAAGGGTCTATAGCGATTCATCCGGTTCACCATATTGGTAAGTTCTTTTCCTGAGGGTTCTTGTTATAGGCTTTTCCTTAGGGATGAAGACTTTACCTAACATGACCTCTAAATGTAGGGCTCCCTAAAAACCTTGGGTGAGTCAGAGTAGCCATGAAGGCATACTGAGATGGTAGAGGGTGAGCACAATAAGGTGGTCCAGGAGCTCAACCTGACCAGTGAGTGGCTAGCGACTAAGAAGGTGAGGGTGGAGATAGTGGAAGCTTTTCTGGCTATCAAGTCCACCCACCATCACAAAAGCATAACTGAGTGTTCGAAGCTCCACTGCCTACTGGTAGAGGCATGGAGCAGGAAGGAGAAAGACCTTGCTGAAGCATGGGTGGCTCTTGGTGAGGCTAAAGCAAGGGTCACCATGGTAGAAAAATCACTTAGTGAGGAAAAGGCGAAGGTCACTAAGGCCAAGGCAAGGGCCCAACTAGTAGAAGAGGCACTCGATGAGGCCAAGGATTAGGCTTTGGATACAAAGAAGGAGGCACAGGTAGTAGAGGCGCAAGCCTCCAGTAGGGAATACCTTCAAGTCAAGGGAGGAGTACCACCGAGAGTTGTTGGTCTCCTACAAGGATGCTTTCCAGCAGAGCTTTAAGCTTTGTAAGAGGCAAGCCACCAAGCAGTTTTCAGGTATAGACATCAAAAACTAATGATGGGGTCTCCTCCAAGCAGTGGTGAGGGGTCTGCAGGTTTCAACAGGGAAGGCCTAGAAGAGAGTGAAGATCCGGTTGACCTTCCATGATCAGTGCATGTCACTTTGCTTCCTTCTTTTTTTGTCTTCTATCTTCTCCTTTTTTTGTAATGGCTATCAAGGCTTGTACAAAATATATGGAGAATTAATGAAATGGAACTTTTTATCAAACTCTAATTTCATCAAACTTGCTCTTCTCCTCTTCTTATTGGCGAATTGACCAGTTCACTGTTATTTAGTCAATGAGGTTTATGCTAGATGAGCTAATCTGGCATCCCACCAAGAAGAAGATCCAAAAGAGGAAGAGGGATGGTGGTGAGGCCAAGGTAGAGAAGAAGGGCATTGCAATAGTTGAGGACGCACCACTTCCCTAGAGGGCACCACCAAAGAGGTCCCAGGGGTTTCAACTAATGGACACGAGCTAGGTGTCCCGACCTAAGAGAAGAAGACTACTCTGCCTGCCTTGATGGGTGTAGAGGTCATGGAGAACTCCTCGCTACTTGCACTCCTCATAATTATGGAGGAGGAGGTGGTGCAAGTGGCTAAACTCTTGGCGCATACATCATTGGCAAAGCCAACTATCATCTAGGAGGCTGGCGAGGAGGAGCCTGTCATGGTGGGTCTCCAGCGATCTAGTCCATGGTTGAAACTTTCCTAGCCTTCACCCAATCACTAACAGGTAAGGCCATAGTGGGATAGCAATCAAGGCTATAGTAGGGATAGCAAGCGAGGCTACTGCACATAGAGGGACTGTGACTCCTATGGCGGTGTCACCTAAGGTGGGTTACCTGGTAAGGATACCCCTTGCAGCGACCATAGGAAGCAACAATTGGCTTCATGGCTCCCCACCTCGTGCTAGCCAGGTGCTTGATCCACTGCATGGGAGGCTGATTGGCCATCTCATCCAATGCCTATAGGTAGGGCTATGTCTGTCATTGTCATGAACCTCTCCTTTCAATTTAGCTGACTGCTTCTTTTCCTTGGCAAGTAGTGGAGACTAGCACCATGTGGATCTGGGATGAGACCAAGAGTACAAAAAAGGATCTCGCTGATCAGTATCATAGGTAGTCAAAAATAAAATTCTAACTCACTACTATAGCTATGGTGAGTAGGGATTGTATCCTCGGGGATCAAGAGCAATTATTTTAGGAAAAAGAGCAAAGAAGATGGATTGTAAAAGATTAAAATAGTGGTTTTTAAAAGAAAGCAATGTTAAATTGATTAATTCGAGAAAGCAAGAAAAGTAACTCAAGAATCTGAGTCCACCATGCAAACAGGTTTTATTTTCTTTTCTTTATGTTGTAATAATAATAATAATACTTGTAAATTAAGTATTAGTATAATTTATCTCTTATTAAGTATAGGTCATATCCGGAGATCATGATGCACCTATTTAGAGTATAAACTATCTAATTTAATTACAAGGTTAGAGATTTAATCTACCATACTTTGATCTACCTCTCTTAGGTATGTACCATATCCAGAGATCATGGTACGTCGATAGAGGGTATAAGCCATGTATGTTGGATCAAAATCTCAATCATAAAAATAAATCAAAAAATGTAGAAATGAAAAGGATAATTTTTTTATTGCATAAAAATGAAGTACAAAAAGAGAAATAGAACATGGTTACAGGCTTCATCTTCATCCTAGGTTGAAGGAGTCTAGCTGTGCATCATCGCTACCAATATCTCCTCCATAAATTTTCCTTTTTCTCAAGCCTAATACATTGATCTAAACAAGAGAATAACAAAATAAATAAATAAAAATTTACTATGAAAATTGATGCCTGGACTATTATCTGGGTCCTCCTTTTATAGAGCTTGTCAAAAGCTTTCTCTCGATCATATATGGAGTCAATTGGAGTTAGAATTGGCTGTATATCAAGAGAAACAGTCTCAACCATCTTATTTGCAACTTGATGGGTGATCAGTAATTTCCTTCCTTCTCAGGTGGTCGAGTCTCGTCCAGTTTCTGGATTGAATCCCTAATGCCTAAAGACTCCTCCTCCCAAGTGAATACTCCCTTTGACTAGTCCTAATCACTCTCTCCTAGTCAACAACTAATTGCAATGATGAGTAGACGGTGATAAATGGTCACAATGGCAGTGGTGGTCATCTTGGAACACAAAAAACTAACATGGACCTTAAAGGAAAAAGGCTAGATTGAGAGAGAGCTCTGGTGGCTTCTCCGGCTAGCAACAGACAATGAGTTGCCCAGGAGGAGAATGCTGGTGGCTAGGATCTCTGAAGGAAGGCTGATCATGATGATGAAGGAGGCTTCGGTGGTTCAAAGCAATGAGGCAGAGTCAGTGCTGGGCGGTGCTGATGGCCATGGTAAAGGTGGCACGGGATGGCTCAAGTGGCGGTGGACAGCTCCCAACATCTCAAGCTAGCAGTGAGGAGGATGATCGGCGATGACTTGGACTTTAGGAAAACAAATAGACCGAGAGGAGCTCTCATGATTTTTTCAATCGTGATAGCTTCTCGATGGCTCTTCTGGCCATGGGCAGCTTCTCGGTGGATAAGGGTAATGATGGCAGGTGGTCTCTAGTGGCTTCTCTGGTGAGACTAAGGCTCGAGAAGGAAGATGGTCCATGGAATTGGTTTATGGACTAGGGTTAATGGCTGCTGCGGACTGTGCCTTGCTTCTATAAATCTAGCACCGGTCCACCATGGACAGGCTACATCAAAATTTGTGTAAAGCTTAATTAATTTGATTTTTTTTTAATGTTAGGTCCATTTGAACTTTGATTTGAGTACTGTTTGTATCGTTGGATTTTAAAATTTGAGTTCTTATCTATGGACTCCTTTTCTATAAAATAATAATAAAAAGTATCAATTTTTAATGAATATAGATCACTTAATATATATTTTACTACTTAAAATGGGGTATTTAATAGACTTATTACATCCCCCAACTTATTCATTGCTAGTCCTTTTGTAATACAATATAAGTGTTAATTTTATAACCATGTATCATTAAGATCTTTCTTTACAAAATTAGATCTTGGCTTAAAGTTAAAAGAAGTTAGCTAGTATCACTAAGTATTAAGTTTTTGAAGTAAATTTTGCAGTTAGAACTATTAGAAACTTCCTTAGAATTCATCCTAAAATTTATAGCATTTGTATTTGTGATGGCTAATTTAGTATTTTGGTACTAGCTTAAAAAGAATAATTATATTTTTACTTATCATCTATTTTAGCAAATTTTCTATATACCTCCAAATTAAGCACATGAACCGAGGTAGCTTTCACACCACTTGATTTTTTTATTGGCAACTTCTTCACACTGCCCACTTTTTAATGCAAATAACAATACTTAGGCGAAGGTGCCCGGTTACTTAGTGGGAAACCAATGTTCAGAACTTGCCGCACCTTTTTTTCTTTTTTTTTATTTTTTTTCTTTTTAGGTAGGTAGCTCTTTCCTCAAGTTCAAGTTAAGTGGTGGGTGTATATCAATTATCATTTTTTAGTAATAATTGAATCTTCAATTGACCATACAACTAGTACCTACTTTACATTGTTAGTGTACATGTACAATAGAAGTACTAATGGCCTTTAGGTGACCTAAGTAGGCCACTAAAAGTCTGACTAGCTAGTCTACTCCTTGACTCATTATAGTAATTAGCAAATACTATCTAACTCTATTACCCTTTTTCTAATCTATTTTGTTCAAGAATTTCTTTTATGGTACATGATTTATAAAAAAAAAAATTATATTTTTTTTCAAACTTTTTAGTAATTTTTAAAATTTTTAGTAATTTTCAAAATTTTTAAAATTTTTTAAAGTATTTTCAAAATATTTTTGAAAAATATTTTTCCTTACCCTCAACTTAATTTCTATTATCCTCAATGGAGTAAGAAAAAATTAAGAGATGAAAGTAAGACAATGAGAGGTACCACCTAGACTAGATATGCATCGTGTATTGCCAAGTGCATCTATAAAGAGTAGTCCATAATTCCTACAAAAACAGAAATCACTAAAGCAAGAATCAATAAAAAGATTGGGTTGCTTCCTAACAAGTGCTAAGTTTAACATCTACAACCAGACCTTTTAGAGTTCTTATCAAATTCCTACTCGAATCTTAATATGGATCTATAATTTTCCACATGATTTGGTTCAGCTTCAAAGTACTTCCTGCATAGGACCATTAAGTGGCTTATTCCCCTAATAGCTAATAATTCTTTCTTTGTAATTAGATCTAGGTATAACTTAAATACCAGTCAAGATTTAAAGGGACCTAAATCTATGCAATCAATATGCCAAGGGAGTACTTCAGGATCCCCATTTAATGCCTCTTCCTTCATAAGCAAGGGTTTTATCAGAGTCATGAGGGGTTCAGCTACTAATTTAGATCTTGGCATAATCCCTTTCTGATCTATAACTTGGTACTTTATTCAAATCAATATCAACTCTGTCTCCATACATCGTTTTAATATTATAGATAAATTTTGGAGGTAATCCGTGAAAGTAGTGCAGAATATAAAAAAACCAGATATAAAAGTTTTGAAGTCATTTTCCCTCATATATACAATATCCCATCCAATAGCTTCTTTATGTGCTTTTAAAACACCTACAATTTGGGTTTCCTAATTACATATTACTGGTAAGGTATCAGTGGATGTGATAGGAAGTGGCTTCAACTCTGGGTCAGGTGGTGATTCTAACAAGGGAGCTATTAGGGAGTTGATGGTGGCTCATTTTTTTTGATCCAAAATAAGGTGGTGTTAGGGTAGGGTTGATGCGGGACTAATATGCATGCAATTATTTTTGTGTGTTTTATATGTAGAGTTAAGTGATTAAATCCCGAATTTTAGATCAAAATAAGTTTTAGGGAATTATGTATGAATTTTTGAAGTCAAGCATGTAGATTAGAACCTAGAAAAGTAATAAAAAAGGATTGCGGGGCTGAGAAGCCACAGTTAGAGCAAGTTCTCCTACAATAAAACTACTGGTGGCAAAGGGGGTGTACCTGACAATGTCTGAAGTGCTTGATGAAGATCGCAGCGAAGGGATCTCTCGTTCCTCGACAGATGCGGCCTGGAAAATCGAGCCAAAGACCCGGAATACCTGGCTTTCTACTTGGTGGTCTGATTGAGGCTTGGCTGGAGTCGTTGGATTCATAGAAACTCGGGGACCTGCAAATGACCTATCATGGGTTACAAAACTCAGAGGAGATCAAGAAAATAAAAAAAAATACCAAAGGGGAAAGGAAATTTGGAGTGGGCGGCCAAGGATTTGGAGGATTGGCTGGTGGCAGGATGTAGTTGCAAACACCGGGAAGAAGAACTCACAAATCCCTTTATGCACACAGCAGGGTAACACACCAAAGTTGAAGAGAACTCAAGTATTCTTTCATATATCAAAATCAAGCTTCATACAAGAGACTAGAGTCCCTTAAATAGACCCTTAACCTTAGGCCCCAAGTAAGGGTACTTTAGACTTTACATAGGACTCCTTCTCCCTTTCAAACCCTAACTATGAATATAAGGCAACATAGGTAGAAAATCCCACACAAATTGCTCTCCCTCTCCTTGTCTTGGTCGGCCAAGGGGGTGACCATAAGTGGCAGACCAAGAGGAGGGTCACCATAAGAAATGGCACCCTAATTCCTTCCTGGGCCTGGGCTGGCCCAATTTCCTTCCAACTGGTCCAGGGCTTCAGGTTTGTGCTTGTTTTTATTTTCTCCTCCTGGGATCTTCAAGTCTTCAAGCTGGGTTGGACTTGGGCTAAACTTTCATATCTTCAATCAAGTTGGACTTGGTCTTTACTTGTATGATGTGGTCTTGAGTCTTTGATATACTTGGACAAGACTCAGTAAAAAGTGAAAATTAGCTTAACATGAGCTGACTAATTACAGGACTCAAATAAAATGACTCAGCTGGACTAAGCTTTATTACAGTAGAATCGAATGTCATTTAAGTGATCCACAGAGGGTTGAGAAGCCTCTACCTTATTCTGGTGCCTTTGGTGTCCGCACCAATTCTCCCGGGGTGGGAGGAACTCGACCCTGTCGAGTGAAGATCAGACTGGCTCATATATCTCTCGAGAAGGTCTGGGTTGAGGCATTGCAAGTCCTCTCGAGAAATCCATGAATCGTCTAACTCTGGCCAGCCTTGCCATCGGACCAGGAAGCATTGATAGTCACTGCCCCAGGTCGTGATTGCTTGATTGTCCAGGATACGCTCAATCCGTTCTCCTCTCTCAGGCCAATTTGTTAGTGGACACTCTGGGTTAGGGTCACTCACAATGAAAAGGAATAGGTCCAAAGGCCTCACTAGGTATCACTGCTGGTTCCCTATACTCAACCAGGTCTGTAATATTGAAGGTAGAACTAATGCACATATCGGAAGGCAAGTCTAACACATAGGCATTTGATCCAATCCTTCTCTATCACTTTAAAAGGTCTGGCTCTGCGAGTATGAAGCTTCTTTTAGGCCTAAGCCTAACCAAGATAGAATCCACTACATCAAATTCTTTGACCCTTCTTCGGGAATTAGCCAGTGTTTTAAGATTAGTACGAGTGTTGAACATGCTAGGCACATGCAGACTCATAACAAGATGATACAAAGGACTCAAACCTATACCTAACAGACTCGACTAAAGAGGTTTATTAGGTCTTAACTACCACTTGGGCATGGGGGCATGAGTCGTGGTTGATGGATGACATGCAGAAGAAAATTTGCTAGTAACTCCTAATAGGTTCCAGAGGGTCTGCCAAAAGTAGGTAGAAAATGGGATGGGCTCTATGGATCCTTGCATCCTAGTAACCTCAACAAAATGTAACCTAATAGTTCTAGACACATGAGAAGACTCGGGAAAGGGTAGGAAATAGGAAGTGGGTTTAGAATTAATCTGGTAGGGTGGAGAAAAAGGTTCCGGGTTAGTTGGATAAAGTAGAATAAAAGAAGGCATGTCAAGGACTAATCCTAGACTAACGAGGCTAACCTTACGGGGTTGCAGTATATCTATGGGCAAGAAAAGGTCCATGCTATGGAAGGATGGGTCAACAATTTCTGGGAAGAGATATTCAATAGGAATGGCAGGAAGGGATTCATCCTGAGGGCAATGGGTTAAGTAAGCCAAATCCTCAATAAAGTCTTCTTGTTCATGGAATTTAGGAATAGGCTCTACAATTAGATCCTTTTCTAGTGTTTCCTTAGGTAAAATCTTAGTATCAGAGTTCTATTCCTCTAATTGTTCTTCCACTATAGCTTTAGGTTGGATATGGTCAAGGTCAACAAGCTCTGGGTTGGTTTCTACTTGGGTATCCACTGGGTCAGCTAATTCTAGGTCTACTAAAGGTGTCTCCTCTTCTCCTTCATACTCATCCACTAGGCTCGCATCAGCTTCATACACTTCCGCGTTAATGTAAGCCTTGTTAATCTCAGGAATGGTTGGAGTGTTGGGTTCGGTAACCAGTGCGGAAGCGTGGATTTCAAAAATTTATGAAACCAGTTCCGAACCCTAATCCCAAATCTCCTTATTAGCAATTAAAAACTATGACTACATGCATGTCCAAATTTAAACATTGTTTAAATACTAACCTCAGATTGCTATTACCAGTCTGATGCAGAAATGAACTCCAAATTGAGCAGCCTCTTGAACACACCAGGCGTCCACTTGTCCGCCCTCCGATGGTGATCCACACGGGCAGATGATCAAGACACTGACTCCTTAATTGGGTTCCTTCCAATCAAGTTCTACCCCAAGAACTTGATATATGGGCTATTGGCTAGGACTCCTCTAGCCAAACTGGGACTAAACCTTCTCTCTTACCCTTCTCCTTGTCTTCTAGTAACTTTGGCCCCTTAAGACACTCTTGTCTTAAGAATAAGCCCTTGTCCTAAAATGAGACAAGGCTTGTCTTGGAGGGAGAAGAAAATTAAGACAAGATTGTCTTAATGTAAGAAAGAAAGGAGAGGCGCCTTCTTCCTTTACCATCGGAGAGTTTCTCTCTGACTCTCCTTCTGTTCTGAGATTCGACAGAGCCAAGGCTCTGTAAAGGAATCAAAGAGGAAAGAGAGGAGGGGGAAACAATCTTCTGGAGAGGGAGAAAAAAAAAAAGAGGCAAGGCTTCACTGTAGAAAAAACTAGAATAATTTTACGGTGAAGTCTTCTCCTTAAATAGGCGACAGAGAGGCGCCTACCCATCTGTAATCACCCTCTCACATCTCTCTCTCCCTTCTCACGTCCTTTCCCTTCATCTCACGGCCCTTGAATTAATCTCACAGCCTTTGGGATGGGAAGACGCAAGAAAGAGTCGCGAAAAACACAGAAGGGCGCGCGCAGAAGAGAAGAGTCGCGCCCCTTTGGTGTTTTTTTCTTTTCTTTCACGGTAATCCCATTTTTTGAAGAGTCCATGCCTAGGTGGACTCTCTTCCCCGCCTCTTCAGCCAAAACACCGACCCCTTTTTTTTCTTTTCTCACGCAAAAACGCCGCTTGGAGAGAGTCCACGCGCGCGTGGACTCTTCTCCTTGCGCGCGCGCGTGGGAAGAGAGGGGAAGGGGCTTAGGTGATGTGGGAAAGGGGTTTAGCCTCTTAGGTTAGCCCAATTGCTAGCCTATTATTAGCCCAATGGCTTGAATCTTCAATTAAATTCAAACCGGAATGAATTTGGATCTAAAAAAGACCAAATCGGAACCCTAACTCGAATCCGATTCAAGTAGAAGCCATGGTTTGCAACACATGCTAGTGTGTTCATCTGCAAACGAGATTTAATTCAAATTAAATCCTTGATTATCTGTCCTAACTGTGTGACCCATTGGGTTCCATACCTAGCCAGCAGTGGGTCCGAGTGCAAGTTGACCTAATTTGATCAGAACTCATTCTAATCGATTTAGGTCAAATCGAGCTAACTCGAGTTAGTCAATTAGGACTCCTCCTAATTAGTGATCCAATTAAATCATTTAATTTGATCAACCCACAAGACAAGATTGACGTCTAGCAACGTGTCATGTCTACCTGGAAGATATGGAAATTCTGGTGAAATTCCAAAACTACCCTTCAGTGGAAAGTTCCCGTACAATTCGATCCTTCAATCATCTTGCATCCCGAATATAACTATGGATATGGAAACATGTCAAAACAGCTTATACTCATTCCCAGCTCAGTCATACACTAATGATTCAATTAATTCGATATTAGAAATCATTTCTAATATCTGTACTTTGATCAAAGATTTCCTGAATCATCATCTGACCTAATTTGGCTGGATGCAATCTCCTCCTACTAGGAGTGATCAATTCCTTGTTGACCTACTCATTACCTTCATATACAATTCACCACACCCAGCATCAACATCGTGCATGACCCAGTGTCATGATTGAGATTGAACCAAAGCATGGGTTCATGTACATAAGGTATTATGGCAGTCTCAGGTCATAGGACTACTTGTACAACTCCCACTATGAGAAAAATCTATTGACATGCAGCTAAGGCTCCATTAGATGTTCTCAAACTGGATCTATTCAGTGAACTCATTCGCTAATGAGCACCCACATCCTTGTATTAGTGTCCCACACAAGTGACTGTGAGAGCAGTCACCCTTTTCAGCATACATAGGATGTGCCAGTCTAACCGGAAACCCTGATCCCCAACTCAGGGTTCCTATGACTAGGAATATTCTAGATTAGGGTTTTAAGGCCTTAGATCTCACTGGTATGATCTCATCATAGCCCTAGGACCATAGCCCTAATCTATGGGGTTCATCATATAATGACACAGCGAATGATGGAAAAATATTGCCTTTATTAACTTGTCAATTTACAATGGTCTGGGAGATACAAATATTGGCTTATAGGGCATAAACCTTTCAATCTCCCACTTGCACTAAAGCCAATCGCTCTTATTCTTTAACCCCATACAATCGAGGTGGCGATCAAACTCCCGCTGTGGTAGAGCCTTAGTGAACGAGTCTGCTATGTTGTTCTTTGTATCCACTCTATTGATGCAGACTTCTTGTCTCTCGATTATCTCTCGGACAAGATGGAAGCGTCTCAGAATGTGCTTGGACTTGTGATGGGCTCTCGGTTCCTTAGCTTGAGCAACTGCTCCAGTGTTATCACAATAGAGTGGCACCGGGCTCTCAATCTCAGGAACTACTCCCAACTCTGTGATGAATTTCTTCATCCAGACAGCTTCCTTGGCGGCTTCACTGACAGCTATGTACTCTGCCTCGGTAGTTGAGTCAGCTACAGTCTGCTGTTTAGTGCTCTTCCAACTTACTGCTCCACCATTCAAGGTAAAGACATACCCTGAAATGGATTTACTATCATCTGGGTCTGATTGAAAACTAGAGTCTGAATAGGCTTCTAGTTTAAGATCAGACCCTCCGTATATAAGAAAAATATCCTTAGTCCTTCTCAGGTACTTAAGAATATTTTTCACAGCCTTCCAGTGATCCTCTCCTGGATCAGCCTGAAATCTACTGGCTACACCCAAGGCATATGCCACATCAGGCCTGGTACATAACATAGCATACATAATCGACCCTATAGCCAAAGCATAAGGTATAGAACTCATTCTATTTCTTTCTTCAGGTGTCTTAGGAGACATCCTCTTAGAAAGACTTATGCCATGACCAATAGGTAAGTAACCTCTTTTACTTTCCTCCATGCTAAATCTCTTTAGCACCTGGTCAATGTACCTAGACTGGGATAAGCCTAGCATCCTTCTTGATCTTTCTTTGTAGATCTTTATACCCAGTATATAGGATGCTTCTCCCAAGTCTTTCATGGAAAAATGTTTCGATAACCACACTTTGACTGATTGTAACATTGGGATATCATTCCCAATAAGAAGTATATCATCAACATATAGAACTAAGAAAACTATGGCACTCCCACTAGTCTTCTTGTACACACAAGGTTCATCCTCATTTTTGAAAAAATCAAATTCTTTGACTGTTTTATCAAATCGGATGTTCCAACTCCTGGATGCTTGCTTTAATCCATAAATGGATTTCTTTAGCCTACATACCTGATTAGGTTTAGTCTCCAAGACAAAACCTTCTGGCTGTGACATATAAACCTCTTCCTCAAGGAAACCATTGAGGAATGCAGTTTTTACATCCATTTGCTAGATCTCATAATCATGATATGCTGCTATAGCAAGCATAATCCGAATAGATTTGAGCATGGCAACAGGGGAAAATGTTTCATCATAATCTATTCCCTGTTTTTGTCTGAAACCCTTAGCCACCAATCTGGCTTTATAAGTTTCAACTTGGCCATCTGCCCCAATCTTCTTTTTATAGACCCATTTACACCCAATAGGGTTAATACCCTCTGGTGCATCAACCAAAGACCATACTTGGTTGACATACATGGAGTCCATCTCGGATCTCATGGCTTCCAGCCATCTGTCTGAGTCTCTACTCATGACTGCTTCCGTATAGGTTAGAGGCTCATCATTTTGAATGATTTGGGCTTCATTATTTTCAATTATGAATCCATACCTCTCAGGTGCCTGTCGCACCCTATCAGACCTACGGATAGGAGTGTGTTCAGGTTCTATATTAACTATGTTGTTACTTGACTGAGAAGTGTCTATTTGTTGAATCTCATTAAGTTCGATATTTCTACCAGTGCCCTTTTGTAGGATGAATTCCTTTTCCATAAAAGTGGCATGCCTACTGACCAAAACCTTTTGTTCAGTTGGGTGGTAGAACAGATATCCTATACTATCTCTAGGATATCCCATAAATAGATATTTGTCTGCTCTAGCATCTAGTTTATGTCCAAAATTTCTTTTTACATAGGCTGGACATCCCCATATCTTAATATACTTAAGATTGGGCTTCTTACCTCTCCATAATTCATATGGAGTGCTAGAGACAGTTTTAGATGGTACTCTATTCAAGATATAAGTTGCTGTTTCCAAAGCATATCCCCAGAAAGAAAAAGGTAACTCCGTGAAGCACATCATGGACCGTACCATATCCAATAAAGTACGATTCCTCCTTTCAGCAACACCATTTAATTATGGTGTGTAAGGAGGAGTCCATTCAGAGATGATCCCCTTATCTTTAAGGTGATCAAGAAACTCAGTGGATAAGTACTCACCTCCTCTATCTGATCGGAGGATCTTTATACTTTTTCCTGTCTGTTTCTCTACCATACTTTGATACTCTAAAAATTTTTCAAAAGCCTCGGACTTATATTTCATTAGATACACAAATCCATACCTTGAAAAATCATCATAAATGTGATGAAGTATGAGTATCCACCATAGGCTTGAGTTGTCATAGGCCCACATACATCTGTGTGTATGAGTCCCAATAACTCTTTTTTCCTTTCTCCATGTCCACTAAATGGAGTCTTGGTCATCTTACCCATGAGACATGATTCACAAGTTCCTAATGACTCATAGTCATAAGGATCAAAGAAACTTTCTTTGTATAACTTGTTAATCCTAGTCTCATTAATATGTCCAAGTCGACAATGCCAAAGTAAGGTATTGTTTACATCATCTCTTTTCCATTTGTTAGAAACATGAAAAATTTTGTCATTAGTGGAAAGAGTTAATAGACCATTGCAGAATATGCCATAACATATAATTTCATTAGATAAAGAAATTGAGCAGCCACTGCTCATTACATTCATAGTATATCCTTGTTTAAGTAACAAGGGTACATATATGATATTTCTAATGATTTTTGGCATATAGTAATAATTCCTTAGCTCCAAGATCTTCCCTGAAGGTAACTTCAAAATATAAGTCCCTACAGCTTCTGCTTGGATGGGGTCCCCTCCAGCACCGTAGAGCTCAAAGTTACCTTCCTTCAATACTTTAAGCCCCTGAAGTCCCTGCAATGATTTGCAGATGTTATGACCACAGGCGGTATCCAACACCCAAGTATTTGAAATGGAAGAATCCAATGACAAAATAGTATGAACTTCTTTCATACCTTTTGGTGCCTCTGATGCACCAGGCTTCACACTTGCAAGGTAAACCTTGCAGTTCCTTTTCTAATGACCCGGCTTGCCACAATGAAAGCAGGTCATTGTCCGGAGGCCTTCTTTCCTTTCTTCTTCTTAATGCCCCCTTTGGGATTCATCCTCTTACTGGAACCCTTTTTGCCTGTCTTCTTCTTATCCACAAGAAGAACTGGAGCCTTTTTTTTTTTTTACATGGCTCTCTGCTGTCTTCAACATATTCAACAGCTCAGGCAAGGAAGAATTAAGTTTGTTCATATGGTAATTAAGAACAAACTGTGAAAATGACTTAGGAGTGATTGCAAGATCAAGTCTTGATTCAACTCCCCATCCATTACAAAACCTAATTGACCTAATCGAGTGATTAGATCAATTATCTTTAATACATGGTCTTGTACTGATGTACCTTCTATCATCCTTGCACGGAACAACTGCTTAGATATTTCATATCTAGCAGTTCTACTGTGTTCTCCATAAAGCTCTTTTAAATTGAGCAGTATGGAGTTAGTATCCATGCTATCATGCTGCCTCTGCAACTCATTAGTCATAGAGGCAAGCATAACACACTTGACAGTAAGTGAGTCATTTTGCCACATATTATATGTGGTCTTCTCCTCTTGCGAGGCATCTTCCCTTGGTGGTTCCAAAATTGGGGTATCAAGAATATAGGAAATTCTTTCTTGACTGAGTACTATTTTTAAATTTCTCAGCCAATCAACATAATTAGGCCCAGTCAATTTGTTGGCATCTAAAATACTACGGAGTGAGAGTGAAGAGGCCATTTATCTATATTTAAACAAAGAACAATACATAAGCAAACAACCATGAAATGACAATGCATAATTAAATTAGGACTTTAATTTAATTATGTCTCCCACTATTTTATCGAGCATCATAACCCTCTATACGATGATCGAGAAAACCCTAATTAGTTTTTCTTAGTGGGGTTGAGATCCCAATCCCTTATAAAAGACCTTGTGTGTACACAACAAATCTTATATAAGTTCATAGGTAGGAAAACTCTCTCCAATTGTAACCCGTACAATTCTCAACTTATCCCGGCCTCTAAAATATTAATAGCCTTGTGTATACACAACAAACTATAATATTTCAGTTAAGTAAGACCCTCCATAGCCATATAGTCATGACTTTAATAGTAATACCCTTGTGTGTACACAACAAAATATTACATTAAATCATGCTATAAGCAAATAATTGTATTAGGCCAAAAATTGTGTTAGTCACCATATTAGGTCTTGTGTGTACACAACAAACCTAGTATAGATCGTAACACAATAATGACCTATCATGAAGGAAGGCCAATAATAGTATTTTAACACCAAGCATGTTAGTCAAGAATTAAATCAATCAGATCGGCCAGGCTAGTGGAAGAGATGTGGGGGTCCCCCCGTTGCTTTCCTAGACACCAATTTAAAATTGGCCAGGTCAGACAACGGAACCAATTAAAAACCACGATTCCCTTTACCTTCCCAGAACCACCTTTCTAGACACCGAAATGACTAATTATCCATCATGACTAATAATGCTTATCGGTTAACTATACTACCACTTAATATAATTTTAAGAGGGATTTATGCAATGCCAGCACATTCAATTAAAAGCTATCACATATATTAATACATGCTTTAAACTAAGCAAATATGTGAAATGTGTGCCATCATACTAGGACAACCATTTACCACATAATGGATACACCATTATGCCAGGGCAACCTTATTTCAGTATGATGGCTCCAGGGCTAATCATATCTCTAAGACAATTAGGGTTTCAGTGGAAAACCCTAACTGGTGGCAATCATCAAACTCATGTTCAATCAAAGACATGCATTGTGCATCAATATAAAAACTTTAACATGATACTACATCATTTAATAAAACATGAATTGAACTGCATAAGTTTTAATCCTAATAAGGTGGCTCTGATACCACTGTTGGGTTCGGTAACCAGTGCGGAAGCGTGGATTTCAAAAATTTATGAAACCAGGTCCGAACCCTAATCCCAAATCTCCTTATTAGCAATTAAAAACTATGACTACATGCATGTCCAAATTTAAACATTGTTTAAATACTAACCTCAGATTGCTATTACCTTTCTGATGCAGAAATGAACTCCAAATTGAGCAGCCTCTTGAACACACCAGGCGTCCACTTGTCCGCCCTCCGATGGTGATCCACACGGGCAGATGATCAAGACACTGACTCCTTAATTGGGTTCCTTCCAATCAAGTTCTACCCCAAGAACTTGATATATGGGCTATTGGCTAGGACTCCTCTAGCCAAACTGGGACTAAACCTTCTCTCTTACCCTTCTCCTTGTCTTCTAGTAACTTTGGCCCCTTAAGACACTCTTGTCTTAAGAATAAGCCCTTGTCCTAAAATGAGACAAGGCTTGTCTTGGAGGGAGAAGAAAATTAAGACAAGATTGTCTTAATGTAAGAAAGAAAGGAGAGGCGCCTTCTTCCTTTACCGTCGGAGAGTTTCTCTCTGACTCTCCTTCTGTTCTGAGATTCGACAGAGCCAAGGCTCTGTAAAGGAATCAAAGAGGAAAGAGAGGAGGGGGAAACAATCTTCTGGAGAGGGAGAAAAAAAAAAAGAGGCAAGGCTTCACTGTAGAAAAAACTAGAATAATTTTACGGTGAAGTCTTCTCCTTAAATAGGCGACAGAGAGGCACCTACCCATCTGTAATCACCCTCTCACGCCCCTCTCTCCCTTCTCACATCCTTTCCCTTCATCTCACGGCCCTTGAATTAATCTCACGGCCTTTGGGATGGGAAGACGCAAGAAAGAGTCGCGAAAAACACAGAAGGGCGCGCGCAGAAGAGAAGAGTCGCGCCCCTTCGGTGTTTTTTTCTTTTCTTTCACGGTAATCCTATTTTTTGAAGAGTCCACGCCTAGGTGGACTCTCTTCCATGCCTCTTCAGCCAAAACACCGACCCCTTTTTTTTCTTTTCTCATGCAAAAACGCCACTTGGAGAGAGTCCACGCGCGCGTGGACTCTTCTCCTTGCGCGCGCGCGTGGGAAGAGAGGGGAAGGGGCTTAGGCGATGTGGGAAAGGGGTTTAGCCTCTTAGGTTAGCCCAATTGCTAGCCTATTATTAGCCCAATGGCTTGAATCTTCAATTAGATTCAAACCGGAATGAATTTGGATCTAAAAAAGACCAAATCGGAACCCTAACTCGAATCCGATTCAAGTAGAAGCCATGGTTTGCAACACATGCTAGTGTGTTCATCTGCAAACGAGATTTAATTCCAAATTAAATCCTTGATTATCTGTCCTAAGTGTGTGACCCATTGGGTTCCATACCTAGCCAGCAGTGGGTCCGAGTGCAAGTTGACCTAATTTGATCAGAACTCATTCTAATCGATTTAGGTCAAATCGAGCTAACTCGAGTTAGTCAATTAGGACTCCTCCTAATTAGTGATCCAATTAAACCATTTAATTTGATCAACCCACAAGACAAGATTGACGTCTAGCAACGTGTCATGTCTACCCGGAAGATATGGAAATTCTGGTGAAATTCCAAAACTACCCTTCAGTGGAAAGTTCCCGTACAATTCGATCCTTCAATCATCTTGCATCCCGAATATAACTATGGATATGGAAACATGTCAAAACCAGCTTATACTCATTCCCAGCTCAGTCATACACTAATGATTCAATTAATTGATATTAGAAATCATTTCTAATATCTGTACTTTGATCAAAGATTTTCTGAATCATCATCTGACCTAATTTGGCTGGATGCAATCTCCTCCTACTAGGAGTGATCAATTCCTTGTTGACCTACTCATTACCTTCATATACAATTCACCACACCCAGCATCAACTCGTGCATGACCCAGTGTCATGATTGAGATTGAACCAAAGCATGGGTTCATGTACATAAGGTATTATGGCAGTCTCAGGTCATAGGACTACTTGTACAACTCCCACTATGAGAAAAATCTATTGACATGCAGCTAAGGCTCCATTAGATGTTCTCAAACTGGATCTATTCAGTGAACTCATTCGCTAATGAGCACCCACATCCTTGTATTAGTGTCCCACACAAGTGACTGTGAGAGCAGTCACCCTTTTAGCATACATAGGATGTGCCAGTCTAACCGGAAACCCTGATCCCCAACTCAGGGTTCCTATGACTAGGAATATTCTAGATTAGGGTTTTAAGGCCTTAGATCTCACTGGTATGATCTCATCATAGCCCTAGGACCATAGCCCTAATCTATGGGGTTCATCATATAATGACACAGCGAATGATGGAAAAATATTGCCTTTATTAACTTGTCAATTTACAATGGTCTGGGAGATACAAATATTGGCTTATAGGGCATAAACCTTTCATGGAGAAGGTCAGCTAGGGAAAAATTGGCTAAGTCATGGTTTCTGATTTTGGACACTAATCCTAGTAGGTTTAGGTTGCCTAAGGGGTAGTGGCTCACTACTGGGCTCATATTTAGGGGTACTAATCCTATGGGGTTCAAGTTGACTAAGGGAAAACTGACTAGTACTAGATTGATAGCTAGGGGTTATGGGCTCCCTAGGCTCATATGACAAGGGTGCAGATCTATGGATCACGGGATTATAAGATCTGGGGTCATAGGATTTGGGTTCAGCTCTATGGGTCTTGGGTCTGCTGGACTCAAGGGATATGGGTTCGTAGATTCTAAAGTCAGAGGATTTGGAGTCATAAGATCTATAGGTTGTGGGTATACTAGGCTTATAGGGAAAGGGTAAATAGGATCTATCTTCCTGGTCTACAAAATCCTGATTGGGTCTTCTAGGACTAACCTTAGGATTGGGTCATGACGATGGGCTCTCCTAGGTTCAGCCTCAAGATATGGATCAGGGTTTGGGGTCCTCCTAGGTTCAGTATCATAGTATGGGTCATGACGATGGGCTCTCCTAGGTTCAACCTCTCGATAGGGATCAGGGTTTGGGATCCTCCTAGGTTCAGTATAATAATAAGGGTCATGGCGATGGTCTCTCCTGGGTTCAACCTCATGGTAGGGATCGAGGTTTGGGGTCCTCCTAGGTTCAGTATAATAATAAGGGTCATGGCGATGGTCTCTCCTAGGTTCAACCTCACGGTAGGGATCATGGTAAGGGGTTCTCCTAGGGTTGGGCTCCTTATATGGGTCAAAGTATTGGGTTCTCCTAGGATTGGACTCTCTATATGGGTCAGAGTAGTGGGTTCTCATAGGGTTGGGCTCTAGGGTTTCACTAGGTTGAGTTGGGTTGAGGCTATTGGTCTTGGTCAACTGAGTCATTTGGGTAATTAACTGGATAGACATCTGGGCCATTTGGTCTATAAGGGCTTGAATCCTAGCTTCCTACTTATCCATGGGTTCAGGGAGATGGTGGATGAGATGGGACTCCTGATCTAATGCTCATGCAAGACTCGATCAAACCGACTATAGCTGACTAGACCTAGAGTCCAAAACTGGATGCTCAATCAGGGTGGCAAACTAGCCTATAGTAACCCTGTACTCAGCCAGGTAGGTGTAAGGGGAGTGTTAGGTCCCTGATTTCCAATCCTAGACACTAATCAGAGATTGGCCAGGTAGGTGGACCAGCACACAAGCACTTCAGGATTGAATTCCTGAACCACTATTCTAGACACTGAGCACAAGGCACACACAGGTTAACTTGACGTAGTGATCTAAAACTAGCCCGGACCCGACCAGTTGGTGTCCCTAGCCCACTAGGGCAAATTAAGTCTAATCAATTTTAAGTTAAGCTTGGGATTGAATGCAGGGGATGTGGTTTTGGGCTAAGGAGAGGTGATCAAATCCTCCCCCCATCTGACATAGCAAGAGTGCCCTTAAAGGTAGATTATGCAATGATGGTAGGCAGATGAGGATGCAAATTAGGGTTTAGATGTTTTTGGTATTTTTGGAGAATATGTAAATTTTTTTAAAATATTTTGATATTTTCTTAAATAGAAGAAGCTTGCAAATTATGTCCTAATATGAAGGAAATATACTAAAATAAAAAGATATGCAAAAAGATGCTAAACAAAACCCTAAAACTTCCAAACTTGTCTTGCTGAAAAAAATAGAGCCAAAAATTTATAGGCTGTATTTCAGCTTGAAGAAAATTCACAGATCGAGATAAAATCTAAAAAGATTCTAAAAAATACTTTGAATTACGATAGATTCAATAAAATAAATTTAAAAATTTTTTAAGTTCATAACAGGGAGAAATAAATAAATTAATAGAGAATATATGGACTAAGAAATTGTAGAAAACAAGCCCTAATCTAAGCTCTTATACCAGATGATGCGCGACTAATATGCATGCAATTATTTTTGTGTGTTTTATATGTGGAGTTAAGTGATTAAATCCCAAATTTCAGATCAAGATAAGTTGTAGGGAGTTATGTATGAATTTTTGAAGTCAAGCATGCAGATTAGAACCTAGAAAAGTAATAAAGAAGGATCACCAGGGCTGAAAAGCCTCGGTTAGGGCAAGTTCTCCTACAATAAAACCACTGGTGGTAGAGGGGGTGTACCTGACAATGTTTGAAGTGCCCGATGAAGATCGCAGCGAAGGGATCTCTCGTTTCTCGATGGATGTGGCCTAAAAAATCGAGCCAAAGACCCGTGGATATCCAGCTTTCTACTCGGTGGTTGATTGAGGCTTGGCTGGAGTTGTTGGATTCGTAGAAACTCGGAGACCTACAAACGACCTATCATGGGTTAGAAAACTCAGAGGAGATCAAGAAAATAAAGGAAAATAGCAAAGGGGAAAGGAAATTTGGAGTGGGCGGCCAAGGCTCTGGAGGATTGGCTGGCGGCAGGATGTAGTTGCAAACACCGGGAAGAAGAACTCACAAACCCCTTTATGCACACAGCAGGGTAACACACCAAAGTTGAAGAGAACTCAAGTATTCTTTTATATATCAAAATCAAGCTTCATACAAGAGACTAGGGTCCCTTAAATAGACCCTTAACCTTGGGCCCCAAGTAAGGATACTTTAGATTTTACATAGGACTCCTTCTTCCTTTCAAACCCTAACTAGGAATATAAGGCAACATAGGTAGAAAATCCCACACAAATTGCTCTCCCTCTCCTTGTCTTGGTCGGCCAAGGGGGTGACCATAAGTGGCCGACCAAGAGGAGGGTCACCATAAGAAATGGTGCCCTAATTCCTTCTTGGGCCTGGGCTGGCCCAATTTCCTTCCGGCTGGTCCAGGGCTTCAGGTTTGTGCTTGTTTTTATTTTCTCCTCCTGGGATCTTCAAGTCTTCAAGCTGGGTTGGACTTGGGCTCAACTTTCATATCTTCAATCATGTTGGACTTGGTCTTCACTTGTATGATGTGGTCTTGAGTCTTCGATATGCTTGGACAGGACTCAAAAAAATAAAATTAACTCGACATGAGCTGACTAATACTGAACTGAACTAGCTCAACATGAGCTGACTAATTATAGGACTCAAATAAAATAACTCAACTGGACTAAGCTTTATTACAGTGGACTCGAATGTCATTTAAGTGATCCACAGAGGGTTGAAAAGCCTCTACCTTATTCTGGTGCCTTTGGTGTCCGTACCAAGGGTGTTTCTACTAGGTCATTTATTACTATAGTATACCCATCTATATCAATTTCATCCTTCTCAAGATTTGCTAGATAGGGGTTTAACAAATCATGGGGCCAACTTTTATGTGTAGCTTCCTCTAGTGTATTTTGCACTTATGATTTTGGAAAGTCTTAATTAATTCCTTTATTACACCTATTTGTTCTTCCTTCCCATTAAAAATAATGGATGATTTTGGGGCACTAGGAAATAGGGCCATAGGTAAGTAGGGTGATGATAGAAGTGGTTCGTCCCTTCATCTTGATTTCTCTTTATATGTTTCTATCTTAGTTGAATTTTTTAGTTTAGTCTCTTTGGTTGTACAGGGTTTCTTTATGACCAAGTTATTTCTCAGAGTTATAATCGATTGTTTAGGGATAAAAACACTGATATTAAAATTTTTAGTTAGGCATTATCCCTCACGATCACTCTTAGGCTGATTAAGCAGCTTTTTTTTTCTTACAGCTATGGTTAATTGACTCAATTGCATCTCCAAATGGGTAAAAGCCTAGGTATTGGAGGTTATATGTTGGCTCATGGTCTGCATAAAGTTATTCAGGGTAGCATTAGTGTTATTAACTATAGCATTAAGGTCAGCTTAGGATTTAGCTAAAGCTTCTAGACATTTTTTAAGTGTGCTAATTCCTTTCCTCAAGATCTAAACCTGGTTGATTGTTCACTAATTGGTTCGGCCTTTGGTAGGGCTGATAAAAAATATAGGCTCCTAATATTGCATCTTGTGACCACATAAACTTGGGATGATTTTCCTATCCTGGGTTATAGGTTGGTGCATAAGGTTAAAGTATATACTTTTCATTGACTCACTCTCTTGTGTAACCCCATTTTGGGTTGGATGCATCACGTAAGGACATTCCTCTATAACATGATTTAGTGCATCACATGCCATGCACATAAGTGCTAGCACATGGTGTAATTGGGTATATCCTTTATATTTCAAGACTTTCTCAATCCTATAGATCAAAGATGCCATTTTAGTTTCTTAGGCTCTCTTGTATGGTTGTATGCATTTTCGAATCTCATGAATTTTGGATGATATCAATTGGTTACAATCGATTCATAAAATTGTTAGCTTGGGATCTGATTCTAGATGGCTGGATAGAGTCAATCATGTACCAATAATCTATAGAGTTTGAGGTCATTCAATAAGATCTGGGTAATAATAATCCATTGGGCTTTGGATCATTCAATGGAGTCCATGATCTTTTAATCTTGTATAGTTTAGACTGTATCTAACCAATCATCATTTTATCTTAGCAAAAAATCTTTTATTATTATTTAAATTTATTACAAATGAAAAAAAGGAAAGAAAGGAGAGATAGATGAAAGGAGAATTTTAAAGATGAGAAATCTAGAGGGTCCTAAATCTATAGATAATAGAAAAGGATATTTTAATTAGGTTAAAATTTTGTAAGCAAACAAGTTATCAAATAATAGACTCTCTATCCGAGGATTAACCTATGTCTAAATAGCTCCTAACTGCCCAGACTACCTTGGAGCCCTCCAAGTCAAAGACTAACTAATCGACTTGTTAGGTAAGGTTAAGGTCGATGGGGGTCCCCTCATTGCTTTCCTTGGATACCAAATAAATTGGCCAGGTCAATCAATAGAACCAATTAAAAACCACCTTCTTTCAGGGCTATATCATCCTTGAACCCCTTTCTTAGACACTAGCTAACTAGCTAATCTTGACTTGGTCCAACTCTTTTGGAAGCCTTATCCTAGTGAGCTCGAATGTCCTAGGGCCAATGTCTAATTGATTTTAGGTTAAAGGCTATGCAGTATGAAGGGTGGTGGTTTGTAGGCCAAGGAAGGGTGATGAGATTTTCACCTTATGTTGTTTAGGAGTTATGCCCTTAAGGTGTTTTATAAGTATGTGTTGCCGCCAAGATCATTGTGGCCTATAGCTGCTATCATGGTCAGACCGCCCCTCTTGCACTCTTAGGATGTCCTGCTTCTTTGAACCAGCAAAAATGGGGTTAGTGACCCGGGCTGGGGATTCCGGTGGAGGCACTCCAATGGTCAAGTCAGTAACGATCCAGGAAAATAGATCCTCCTGGTCGAGCCCCTCTTGATGGACTCCATGCTAAGAGAAGTGAGTAGTGTGAAAATGGGATGCAAGTGCATCGGGGGGATAGTGGCCGAGCTAGAGGGATTCTCTATGTGCCCTTCTCCTCATCACTTGCTTGAGTTTTTTGTGGTGAGATAGTGGTTGTGATTGTTGTTACCTCCCAACTGGGGGTGCTGATCATTCTTTTAAACTCTGGTGGTTGTTGGGTGCCTACCTCGGGATCTCCCTTGTGTCAGCAGACGCGTGTAGTGGTGTCCCATGCCGTGAACGGGATGCCTTTCCTGGTTCATGATAGGAGAAACTACCATGCGCTCTGACATCCCTTCCGGTCATCCCATTCCAGGAAACTTGGCAACACCTCTTGCACTCTTAGGATGTCCTGCTCCTTTAAACCTTCAAAAATGGGGTTAGTGACCCGAGCTGGGAATTTCGGTAGGGGCACTCCGATGGTCAAGTCAGTAATGATCTAGGAAAATAGATCCTCCTGGTCGAGCCCCTCTTGTTGGACTCCATGCTAGGAGGAATAAGTAGTGTGGAAATGGGATGCAAGTGTGTCGGGGGGATGGTGGCTGAGCTAGAGGGATTCTCTATGTGCCCTTCTCCCTGTCACCTGCTTGAGTTTTTTGTGGTGAGATAGTGGTTGTGATTGTTGTTACCTCCCCACTGGTGATGCAGAACGAAAGCTCTGATACCAAAAATGATGCAGAACAAAGAACAAAGAAGCGTATGCGGAAGTAAAATTAAGATTAATTCTTTTTTTTTTTTTTTATATTTCAGAAATGGCTTTGACTCAAAGTAAAGTTAAACTAAGTTGATGGAAACTAGGTAAGGATTGAAAGCACAATTTAGAAAAAGCTAAGTTATCAGAGTAGTTCAGAAGTAACGGATCGCTGGGGGTTGAGAAACTCCCAGACCTAGGGTTTCGCTCTGAACTTTCAACAGAACAGAAATAGAGAGGAGGGATGGTTTACTAACCAGACAGTGATCTTCTCAGGATTTTGGTGGAAGAACTCTCTCGAGCAGATTGTGGGATCCTCGGAGTCGGCTATCTTCGCAATGGATCCTCCAATACTGGTCTTGTGGTTTGGTCGGCTTCTCCTGGACTCAAGATCTGGGAGAGAAGAGGAACAAGTGATGGAATTCAGATACTCAAGAAAAGATTTACCAGGTTGAAGAACTTGAAAGCTGAAGTTGCTGAAATCAGGATTCTCCTGGAGGCCGATCTGACTTCCTCTTAGAATTGCTGTAGATCTGAAGTATCTGGACTTGAGTTGGATGCTGGCGGCCGGCCTGGACTTGGAGAGGGTGGCCATGAGAAGTGGAATAGACTAGGGCTTGGTGGAAAGAGAAGGGTGATGGCGGCTAGGGTTTGGGAGTGGAGTGGCTAACCTAGGGTTTGGGTTTTGGAGATCTCACACCTCCTCAAGGTTCCTGGGGAACCCGGATTTACTCCCTCACGGAGCTCAACACCTGGATGCAAGTGCGGAAGAGAGAAAACACAAAGTTTGCTCACAAAAAAAATTTGGTTTCATTCATCTGATTTCTCTTCAAACTTACATGGGGGTTTAATTTTAGGCCATTACAAGATAGTAGGGTTTTACATCTTCCATGTGGGACTAAAGGAGGGGATCTTCAAATTAGGATATCAATCCCTACTCATATGGCCGGCCAATTAATTCCAAAGTTGATTGAAGCTTCAAAAAGGAAAGTGGGTGGCACCTCCTTGTCTTGCCCTCCAAGAAAATATTTTTTTCCTTCTATGCTTGGCCTTATCTGGAAGTGTTTGGGTGCCTCTTAACCTTGCCCTTCAAGAGAAAATTTGTTGCCTTTTATATCTGGCTTTAGTTGGAATGATTAGGGTGCCTCCTAACCTTGCTTTTCAAGAGAAATCTCCTTCCTTCTATGGCTCAACCCTTTTTGGATACCTCCTTTTATTTCTCCCCAAGTTATGGCTCCTTCTAACTTTGTTTGAGTATTTCTGGCAGGTAATGGGCGCCTCCTTGAATCTCTCCCCAAGAGAATTTCTTCCCTTTCATAGTTTGGTTCTTTTGGGAAGTCTTGGACCGCCCCCTTGATTTTGTGGACCCCTGGTGGATTTCTCCTCAATTGGCGCATGAAAGAGGGGAGCTGCTATCTGTGGTGTGGGGACCAAAGCCTGCTGGATGGAGATGTGGCACCCCCTGGACTCAGGTGTATGGCTGGGAGTGTGGTGCCCACTTGCTTGGCCTTGGGAGAAGATGTAACACCCCAGGTTGAAGTCCTAGTCCACTACTGAGTCAACATGACTCAACAAAATAAAAATGCAGGTAATATAGACTCAAGCTAAAATTGAGTTGATCAAGTCAACCCTTATTACAAGCCAAAAAAAAACCCTAATTCTTCGGGCAAGGTTAATCAGAGATCTAGATGGAGCTCTGAAGTCTTCTTCTGAGTCTGGTGCCCGCACCAACTGGGGGTGCCGATGATTCTTTTAAACTCTAGTGGTTGTTGGGCGCCTACCTCGGGATCTCCCTTGTGTTAGCAGGCACGTGTAGTGGTGTCTCATGCTGTGAATGGGATGCCTTTCCTGGTTCATGATAGTAGAACCTGCCATGCGCTCTGACATCCCTTTTGGTCGCCCCATTCTAGGAAACTTGGCAGTGCCTCGATCGGGGGACCGCCGCCCCCCGAGATTCGAATCTCCTAGTTGACTTCCTCTTTCGGGTGGTTCAGGTGGTTGGTGAAGAGCGTGGTGCCTCGATCACAGGGATTCTTTCTTTTCTGGTGTAAGTGGTGGCTACGAAGAGTTATTACGGCCAGGTGGGCATCCTCTTGCGACCATCGGGTGGCTCACCGGCCTCTTGGGGTGATAGTGCCACCTCCCTGCTTGCTGGTGTCTTCGCCCAAGCTGGAGGCCGAGCTGGAGAGGCAGGGCTCGACCTCGGTGCGGCTCCACTTGGTGGAGAAGGACTGAGCTCGACTCCGGACCAAGGGAGTCTAACCTCGGGCGAGCTTGACCTGACAGAGGAGGGCAAAGCATGGCTTTGGCTCAGAGGACTCGACCTCGGAGGGGCTCCACATGGTAGATGAGGGCTGAGCTTGACTCCGTACCACAAGGCCCGACCTCGAGGGATTTACTCTGGAGGATGCCGCTCGACTATGGCCAAAGCATCCCGAGCTCGCGGGCCTGACATGGCGGAGGGCGGAGCTCGGCTTCGATGAGTGGCCCTATTGTTTTGAGGGAGCTCAGCCCAGTGAAGGAGTCCAAGTAGAGTATCTGACATGGTGAACTTCCTCGATGTGGCGTCTGACAGCCACTCCATGTCAGGTATCTGGCCACATCATTTGCCCCCTACTCTCGAGGCTCATTAGTGCACGGTGCTCGGGTCGAAGGGAGTAATTGCATGCTGACATGAAATGGTGAAAATCTGGTGCAATAATGTCCATGATCACCGGCGCTCCGTGAAACGGTTCCCCGGCCATGGCGGAGATGCCACATGCCATGTCCGAGAAATTATTATGGATGCAGAATTCAGAGCAATCGGGACATCTTATCCATCGATGGCCAGCAAGTGGCGTGAATATATTGCCGGCAGGGCTATAACGGTATGGATGCACCAGGTCATTTCAAAATGAAAGGAAGTTTTTACCCAAAATGTGCATTCTTTCGAATTCTTCACGCCCGCTGCCATACCCAAGCTTCTCCTTCTTCCCGATTGCCCCAGACCCTCCAAGGAACCAGGTTAGTTTTCTTCTTCCTCCTCCCCTTATCAGAGTAGGCTTCTTCTCCTAAGGTTAGGGCCCTCTTTCAACTGAGTCCGTCCCTTCTCCCACTTGAGTTTCTTGTTTCTTCCACCTTTGTGGATGTCTTGTTTTGGTCCGGGCTTCCATCCTTCTACTAACCAAGTTGAGGCCGGTCCTTCTACACCAAGACCGCCATCTTCTTCCTCCGATGAGGAGGTGGAGGGGGCGTGCTTCGAGTTCAGCAGGAGGCATCCTCCCGGTCCCGTAGCTATTAGGAAACCTGGGTCTGGTCCTTCTTGTCCTTCTCGTCCTCGTTCCCCATCCGAACCCATTCTTGAGTCTGTCCGGTTAATAGGTCCCGGTAGGGTCGCTTCAACGATCTTTGTTGAGGAACTGGGGACCATTCGGGATGCCTATGATATCCTGCATTCTGTCCGGCTTCTAATCCCCCGACCAGGGGATGTGGTTACTTCTAGTAGCCCGGGCTGAATAGCCTTCTATAAGGAGACCTTCTCTGGAGGGCTCCACTTCTCCTTTCATCCTTTCTTTATGTCTGTGTTGAGCAACTATCGTCTGGTTCTTGCTCAGCTCATACCGAATGCCATTAGGACTATCTTTTCCTTCATTATACTTTGCCACTCCCATGGGTTCATTGCCCGATTTTTCTTGTTTAGGGCATTCTTCACCCTGAAGTGCCACCCCACCGAGAATGGGTGGTGGTCCTTGTCTTCTCACCCGAAGGACATCAAGTTTAAGCTCCCCTCTTCCATCAAGGGATGGAAGAGCAAATTCTTCTTCACGATGATTGAGGGGGTTGACTGGGTCTGGAGCGACCCAGATCAGTCCCCTAACTGAAGTTCTGTGATTGATGCGGCTGACCAGGATGACTACGAGTAGCTCCGCACTACCCAGATTCTATCCATGGAGGTTTTGCTGTTAGGGAAGAACCCCTTTGAAGCCCGAGTTGACCCAATGAGGGGGTTGGGTGAAATCGGCTTGAGCTTTCCTTTCCTCTATATCTTTCACTTTGTCTTTCTGAGTTCTAACCATTGTGTGATCTATATGCAGGCATGATTTTCTCGAAGAGCGACCTACTTGCAATCACCAAGAAGAGGCCACCATCTGGGCTGGTCGAGGAGCCTCCCTCGAGACGGGCTCGGAGCGAGAGTGCATCGGTGGCCGCTCCCGTCGTGCCGGCCGACCCGAGCAGGAGGGAGACTGGTGCGGACACCAAAGGCACCAGAATAAGACAGAGGCTTTTCAACCCATTATGAATTGATCAATAATTTATGAGTCCATCTGTAATAAGGGCTTAGCCCATCTGAGTTCTTTTTTTAGTTGTTGTTTGAGTCTTTTGAGTTGTTATTTTAGTTCTGTACTAGTCAGCTTAGGTTGAGCTAGTTCAGTCCAATGCTAGTCAGCTCATGTTGAGCTAATTTTATTTTTTTGAGTCCTGTCCAAGCATACTGAAGACTCTAGACTATATCATACAAGTGAAGACCAAGTGCAACTAGATTGAAGACATGGAAGTATAGCCCAAGTCCAACCCAGCTTGAAGATTTGAAGACCCCAGGAGGAAAATTCAGAAAACCCTAATTTCTTGCAGATGCCCAGATTCCCTTCCAGATGCCAAAGTATATCCATAGATAAGGGCATCCATGATTCCAGAGGTCCATCTACATCCTAGCCCAAAGAAATCAAGCCCAGGTGCCAAGCCTAAGCCCCTAAGAAGCAAGATACCCAGGAATATTCCTGCTACCTAGCTACTAGGCCACCCCAGCTTCTAGAGGCCCAAATCCATGCACCCGAGCCCCTTTGGGCTGACCTTTTGCTGCTCCTAGAAGCCCAACATGCCCCCCTAGGCATCCTTGGAGTGTTGGCCAAGTCAAGAGAATTTTTAGGGATTTTTCTACCTAATGTTTCCTTATTTTCTAGCTAGGGTTTGAGAGGGAAAAGGATTCTTATGTAAAGACTTATGTACCCTTACTTGGAGCCCAAGGTTAAGGGTCTATTTAAAGGACCCTAGCCTCTTGTATGAAGGGACTTTTGATATGAATTAAAACCTTGAGTTCTTCTTTTGAGTTGTGTGATACCCTGTTGTGTGCATAAAGGGGTTTGTGAGAGTTCTTCTTCCCGGTGTTTGCAATCATCTTCCTGCTGCCAACAAACCCTCCAGATCCCTGGACGCCCACTCCAAAAGAAGCCTTCCCTTGCTATTTTTCCTTTGTTTTCTTGTTCCTTTGTGAATTTTCTAACCCCTGACAGGTCGTTTGCAGGTCCCTGAGTTCCTACGAATCCAACGACTCCAGCCAAGCCTCAATCGGACCACCGAGCAGAAAGCCGGGTATCCGCGGGTCATTGGCTTGATTTTCCAGGCCGCATCCGTCGAGGAACGAGAGACCCCTTCAGTGCGATCTTCACAAACGTTGTCAGGTACACCCCTCTACCTCCAGTAGTTTTATTGTAGGAGAACTTGCCCTAACCGAGGCTTCTCAGACCCGGCGGTCCTTCTTTGCTACTTTTCTAGGTCCTAATCTGCATGCTGATCTTCAAAAATTCATACAAAATTCCCTACAAATAATTTTGATCTAAATCGGGAATTAATCACCTAGCTCAACATGTAAAACATACAAAAAGAATTTCATGCATATTAGTCCCCCATCATTTGGTATCAGAGCTTAGATTAGGGATTATTTTCTGCAATTTTTCAGTCCATATATTCTCTATTTTTTAAATTATTTCTCCCTGTTAAAAACTCTAAAAATTTTGAAATTTATTTTTCTGGATTCATCATAATTCACAGTAATTTATCAATTTTTGTAGATTTTATTATGGCCTGTGAATTTTTTGCAAGCCAAAATACAACCTGCAAATTTTTGGCTCTGTTTTTTTTCAGCAAGACAAGTTTGGAAGTTTTAGGGTTTTATTTAGCATTTTTGCATATCTTTTAATTTTAGTATATTTCCTGCATATTAGGTCATAATTTGCAAGTTTTCTTCTATTTAATAAAATACCAAAAAAATAATAAAATAAAATTACATATTCTCCAAAAATACCAAAAACATCTAACCCTAATTTGCATCATTTGCCTGCCATCATTGCATAATCTACTTTTAAGGGCACTCTTGCTATATCAGATGGGGGGAGGATTTGATCACTTCTCCTTAGCCCAAAACCACACCCCTTGCATTCAGTCCCAAGCCTTAACCTAAAATTAACTAGACTTAATTTGTCCTAGTGGGCTAGGGACACCAACTGGTCGGGTCCGGACTATGTGTCAGATCATTGTGTCAAGCTAACCTATGTGTGCCTTGTGCTCAGTGTCTAGAACGGTGGTTTAGGGATTCAATTTCGAAGGGCTTGTGTGCTGGTCCGCCTACCTGGCCAATCTCTGATTGGTGTCTAGGATTGGCAATCAGGGACCTAACACTCCACTTACACCTGCCTGGCTGAGTACAGGGTTACTATAGGCTAGTTTGCCACCCTGATTGGGCATCTAGTTTGGACTCTAGGTCTAGTCAGCTATAGTCGGTCTGATCGAGTCTTGCATGAGCACTAGATCATGAGTTTCATATCACCCACCTCCTTCACAAATGTCTGAACCCATGAAAAATTTACAAGCCCAAATAAAAGCCCTAGCTAATCAAATGGCCCAGATGGCTACCCAGATAACTACCTTGATGACTACCCAGATGACCCAGTTAACTCAGTCTCGTATTCCAACCAATGATAGAATTGACCATCTTGCCAATAGGTTTGATCAGTTAAAGGTCCGGGTAGGGACCCCAGGAAAAACCCATGGGTCACAATATGAGCCAGATCCTAATTCCCCTCAACTTAGGAGGACCCCAAACCCTGATCCATACCTTGAGGCTGAACCTAGGAGAGCGCATCGTCATGACCCAATCCCTAACGTTAGTCCTAGAAGACCCAATCAGGATTTTATAGACCAGGAAGATAGATCCTATTTACCCTCTCCCTATAAGCCTAGTATACCCACAACCTATAGATCTTATGACTCCAAATCCTATGAACCTAGAACCTATGAATCCATAACCTATGAACCTAGATCCTATGACTCTTGATCCCATGATCATAGATCCTATGCACCCACACCCTATGAGCCTAGTAGACCCAACACCCAATATTCTGACCCATATAGGGAGTCCAACCCTAGGAGGACCCAATATCCTGACCCATATAGAGAGCCCAACCTTAGGAGGATCCCATACCATGATCCATCCTTAGAACCTGACCATAGAGCTGACCCAAAATCCTATGACCCCAGATCTTATAATCCCATGACCCATAGATCTGCTCCCTTGTCCTATGAGCCCAGAGAACCCATAACCCCTAAGTATCAATCTAGTACTAGTCAGGTTTCTCTTAGTCAACTTGAACCCCATAGGATTAGTACCCCTAAATATGAGCCCAGTAGTGAGCCACTACCCCTTAGGCAACCTGAACCTACTAGGATTAGTGTCCATAATCAAAAACTAGGACTTAGCCAATTTTTCCCTAGCCGACCTTCTCCAACTATTCCTGAGATTGACAAGGCTTACATTAACGCGGAAGTGTATGAGGCCGATGCGAGCCTAGTGGATGAGTATGAAGGAGAAGAGGAGACACCTTTAGTAGACCTAGAATTAGCTGACCCAGTAGATACCCAGGTAGAAACCAACCCAGAGCTAGTTGACTGTGACCACATCCAACCTAAAGCTATAATGGAAGAACAAATAGAGGAAGAGAACCTAGGTACTGCTGCTAGAGCCTTACCTGAGGAAACCATAGAGGAGAGCCAAATTATAGAGACTAGTCCAAAAATACAAGAACCAGAAGAATTTATTAAGGACCTGATCTCTTTGAATCAATACCTTCAAGATGAGTCCCCTCCTATAATTCCCAATAAGGACCTCTTCCCCGAAATTGGCAACCCATCCTTCCATTATACTAACCCTATAGATATAGCTCAACCTCGTAAGGTTAACCTCATTAGTATAGGATTAGTTCCTAACACCCGTCTTTTATCCTACTTTATCCAACTAACCATGAACCTTTTTCTCTACCTTACCAAACTAATTCTGAACCCACTTCCTATTTTCTGCCCTTTCCTGACGCCTCCAGCTTTTCTAGGATCATTAGATTGCATTTAGCTGAGATTAGCATACTGCATGCATTCATCACGCATATTAGGTTTGCATCTTACTTCTGGCATACTCTTTGGAATTTGCTAGGAGTTCACTGTAAATTTTCATGTGCATGTCAAGCTAGGATCAAACCTAGAGAACCTATAATCTATTAGGTTTAGATCCAAAGAGTTCAATAAAATTTCCTTCGATAGGAATGCATAGTCGAGTCTGTTAGGTGTCAGTATGAGTCCTTTGCATCATTTGTTAGGAGTCTGCATGTGCCTAACATGTTCACCACCCACACTAATCTTAAAACAACTGGCTAATTCCCGAAGAAGGGTCAAAGAATTTGATGTAGTGGATTCTATCTTGGTTAGGCATAGGCCTAAAAGAAGCTTCATGCTCACAGAGCCGGACCTTTTAAAGTGATAGAGAAGATTGGATCAAATGCCTAGGTGTTAGACTTGCCTTTGGATTTGGGCATTAGTTCTACCTTCAATATTACAGACCTGGTTGAGTATAGGGAACCGGCAGTGATACCTAGTAAGGCCTTTGGACCTATTCTTTTTCATTGTGAGTGACCCTAACCCAGAGTGTCCACTAACAAATTGGCCTGAGAGAGGAGAACGGATCGAGCGTATCCTGGACGATCAAGCCATCACGACCCGGGGCCGTGACTATCAATGCTTCCTGGTCCGATGGCAAGGCCAGCCAGAGTCGGACGATTCGTAGATTTCTCGAGAGGACTTGCAATGCCTCAACCCAGACCTTCTCGAGAGATATGTGAGCCAATCTGATCTTCACTCGACAGGGTTGAGTTCCTCCCACCCCGGGAGAATTGGTGCCGACACCAAAGGCACCAGAATAAGACAGAGGCTTTTCAACCCTCTGTTAATTGATCAATAATTTATGAGTCCATCTGTAATAAGGGCTTAGCCCATCTGAGTCCTTTTTATAGTTGTTGTTTGAGTCTTTTGAGTTGTTATTTCAGTTCTGTACAAGTCAGCTTATGTTGAGCTAGTTCAGTCCAATGCTAGTCAGCTCATGTTGAGCTAATTTTATTTTTTTGAGTCCTGTCCAAGCATACTGAAGACTCTAGACTATATCATACAAGTGAAGACTAAGTGCAACTAAATTGAAGACATGGAAGTATAGCCCAAGTCCAACCCAGCTTGAAGATTTGAAGACCCCAGGAGGAAAATTCAGAAAACCCTGATTTCTTACAGATGCCCTCCAGATGCCCAGATTTCCTTCCAGATGCCAAAGTATATTCATAGATAAGGGCATCCATGATTCCAGAGGTCCATCTGCATCCTAGCCCAAAGAAATCAAGCCCAGGTGCCAAGCCCAAGCCCCTAAGAAGCAAGATACCAGGGAATATTCCTGCTACCTAGCTACCAGGCCATCCCAGCTTCTAGAGGCCAAACCCATGCACCCGAGCCCCTTTGGGCTGGCCTTTTGCTGCTTCTAGAAGCCCAACACGCCCCCCTAGGCATCCTTGTAGTGTTGGCGAAGTCAAGAGAATTTTTAGGGATTTTTCTACCTAATGTTTCCTTATTTTCTAGCTAGGGTTTGAGAGGGAAAAGGTTCTTATGTAAAGACTTATGTACCCTTACTTGGAGCCCAAGGTTAAGGATCTATTTAAAGGACCCTAGCCTCTTGTATGAAGGGACTTTTGATATGAATTAAAACCTTGAGTTCTTCTATTGAGTTGTGTGATACCTTGCTGTGTGCATAAAGGGGTTTGTGAGAGTTCTTCTTCCCGGTGTTTGCAATCATCTTCCTGCTGCCAACAAACCCTCCAAATCCCTGGACGCCCACTCCAAAAGAAGCCTTCCCTTGCTATTTTTCCTTTGTTTTCTTGTTCCTTTATGAATTTTCTAACCCTGACAGGTCGTTTGCAGGTCCCTGAGTTCCTACGAAACCAACGACTCCAGCCAAGCCTCAATCGGACCACCGAGTAGAAAGCCGGGTGTCCGCGGGTCATTGGCTCGGTTTTCCAGGTCGCATCCATCGAGGAACGAGAGACCCCTTCGCTGCGATCTTCACAGAGTTGTCAGGTACACCCCTCTACCTCTAGTAGTTTTTTTGTAGGAGAACTTGCCCTAACCGAGGCTTCTTAGCCCCGGCGGTCCTTCTTTGCTACTTTTCTAGGTCCTAATCTGCATGCTAATCTTCAAAAATTCATACAAAATTCCCTACAAATAATTTTGAACTGAAATTCAGGAATTAGTCACCTAACTCAACATGTAAAACATACAAAAAGAATTGCATGCATATTAGTCCCCCATCAGAGACCAAAGTCGCTCTTGTGCAAGTAGAGAGGATGATGTCCACGGTGTTGGGGCCGAATCAGCGACCAGTCAGGAAGGTTCCAGAGTGATCGAGGCAGCAAGAAATGGCCCCTACCCCAGAGCCTGAGGTGGTTATCCAGGCCAGGGCCACAGCCATCGCCATCGTCGTGTCCCCACATTCCCCAGGGCCTACTATCATTGAGGTCAAGGAGGAGGAGGTTCAAGGGGGAGCTGAACCTGTGGCCGAGATGCCACTTGAGAGGAGGTCGGGCTCCCAACCTGCTCTGGAGGGTGCTTTAACTAGAGGGGCAAGTGACCCAGCTCCCGAGGCGAGCAGGAAGGAAAGGGAACACCATCGGATCTTTTTCAGATTGGGGCCAGAGAGCTCTTTGCTCCGGGACTAGGCATTGGCGGAGCGCATGATAGATTTTTCCATCCAAGCATGCGATCGTCAGGAGATGGCCGGAAGCAGCTGGGGGATGCGATCAGCAGCATCTTCCCCCAGTTCTTCTTGGTAAGCGACTCTGTCCATTTTTACTCCCTTTCTTTCTTTTGCATGTGTAGCTGACTTCTCGTGTGGTGCAGATCGGTGCTGAGGTCCTCTTGATCAGGGAATGCTGCCGGAATTGGTTGAAGAAAGATCAGCGATGGGCAGCAGAGGTCGAGTCTCTGAAGGCTGACTTGAAGAAGAGGACTGACACCGACGGGATGCTTGATCTGAGGATCAAGGACCTCGAGAAATAGCTCGTCGGTTCTGAGAGGTGAGTGAAGGAGCTCCAATAAAGCCTCGACCAGGAGTGGGGCTGGTCAAAGAGCAAAGCCAAAGAACTCGTGGCCATGGAGAAGAGGCTGACTTCATTCAATGCCAAGGCAGTTCGACAGAAGGGGATCGCCCAGTCCCTTCAGACTGACCTGGCAGCGGCGAAGGAGAAGTTGGCTGCAGCCGAGAAGGATGAAACGGAGGTGTCCAAGTCGACGAAGGCGGCAAGAGAACAAGCCGCCAAGGCAAAAAAGGAGGCCGAAGGGGCCGTGGCTAGGTACAAAGCCTCAAAGGAGTTCATCACCGAGTTCTATCAAACAGTGTCGGACTCCTAATATAAGGGTTTTATGTACCTACATGGCCGAGTCAAGGCATTCATTCTCGACGAGGATCGCCACTGCCTTAGTTATCCTCGGGCTTCGGACGTGGAGCAAGACCCGGACACGGACGTTGCAGAAGTCGCTGCTCCCGATTCTTCCCAGCTTGTGGTGGTTGTCGAGGCTTGAGCCATGCAACCAGAGGCACCTGGGGATGAAACTTTGCAACCTCGCAACCCTGCCAAGGGGGCAGCCCGGGTAGAATAGGATTTTCTCCAACTTTTTTTTTCTTCTGCTTTTGATCTGGGTCACCCAGCATGTTGGGGGCCCAAGGATGCTTGTAAATGGTTGGAAGGTTTTTTCAATAAAATGAGGTTTTCTTGCTATCTATTCCTAAGTACTGCTTGCCTCTCCCATCTTCTCTTCTCTTTTTTCCCTTCTTTTTTTCCTTTTTTTTTTTTTGAGGTATGTGGTGAGATCAGAGAGGAGGGCTCCACTTTGTCTGGGACTTGGCCTTCAGGGACTTCAGTGCTGGTGAACTGGGCTCAGGTCTTTGGTGGCCCGAGAGTTGGGCTCGAGTCTTCAGTGTCTTGGTGCTGGGCCCGAGAACTTAATGGCTAGAGAGCTAAGCCCCGGTCCAGGGTTGCTTGAGAGCTGGGCTTAGGTCTTGGTGTCTTGGAGCTAGGCTCGAAGACTCGTTGGCTGGAGAGTTGGGCTCCGGGTCTTGATTGCCTAAGAGCTGGGCTCGGGTCTTAGTGTCTTGGAGCTAGGCTCGAAGACTTGTTGTCCGGAGAGCTGGGCCCTGGGTCTTGATTGCTTGAGAGCTGGGCTCAGGTCTTAGTATCTTAGAGCTAGGCTTGAAGACTTGTTGTCCGGAGAGCTGGGCCCCGGGTCTTGATCGCCTGAGAGCTGGGCTCAGGTCTTGGTGTCTTGGAGCTAGTCTCGAAGACTTGTTGTCTTGAGAGCTGGGTCCCGAGTCTTGATTGCTTGAGAGCTGGGCTCAGGTCTTGGTGTCTTGGAGCTAGGCTCGAAGACTTGTTATCCACAGAGCTCGGCCCCAGGTCTTGGTTGCCTAAGAGCTAGGCTTAGGTCTTGGTGTCTTGGAGCTAGGCTCGAAGACTTGTTATCTAGAGAGCTGGGCCCCGGGTCTTGGCCACCTAAGAGCTGAGCTCAGGTCTTGATGCCTTGGAGCT
This sequence comes from Areca catechu, assembly GCA_021397845.1. Lineage (NCBI taxonomy): Eukaryota > Viridiplantae > Streptophyta > Magnoliopsida > Arecales > Arecaceae > Areca > Areca catechu. The sequence goes on from CM038052.1 coordinate 150,160,727, forward strand.
AGGCTCGAAGACTTGTTATTCGGAGAGCTGGGCCCCGAGTCTTGATCGCCTGAGAGATAGGCTTAGGTCTTGGTGTCTTGGAGCTAGGCTTGAAGACTTGTTGTCCGGAGAGCTAGGCCCCGGGTCTTGATCGCCTGAGAGCTGGGCTCAGGTCTTGTTGGCCGGAGAGCTGGGCTCGAGTCTTGTTGGCCTGAGAGCTGGGCTCCGAGTCTTGGTCGCCTAAGAGCTGGGCTCAGGTCTTGATGTCTTGGAGCTAGGCTCGAAGACTTGTTGTCCGGAGAGCTGGGCCTCAGGTCTTAATTGATTGAGAGCTGGGCTCAGGTCTTGTCGACCAGAGAGCTGGGCTCTGGGTCTTGATTTCCTGAGACCTGGGCTTAAGTCTTGTTGGCCGGAGAGCTGGGCTCCGGGTCTTGGTCGCTTGAGAGCTGGGCTTAGGTCTTGATGTCTTGGAGCTAGGCTCGAAGACTTGTAGTCCAGAGAGTTGGGCCCTGAGTCTTCATTGCCTAAGAGCTGGGCTCAGGTCTTGTCGGCCAGAGAGTTGGGCTCCGGGTCTTGATTGCCTGAGAGTTAGGCTCAGGTCTTGTTGGTCGGAGAGCTGGGCTTAGGTCTTCTTGGCTGGAGAGCTGGGCCCCGAATCTTGATTGCTTAAGAGCTGGGCTCAGGTCTTATCGACCAGAGAGCCGGGCTCCGGGTCTTGATTGCTTGAGAGCTGGGCTCAGGTCTTGTTGTCCAGAGAGCTGGGCTCTAGGTCTTGATTGCCTAAGAGCTGGGCTCAGGTCTTGTTGGCCGGAGAGCTGGGCCCCAGGTCTTGATTGCTTGAGAGCTGGGCCCCGGGTCTTGATTGCCTGAGAGCTGGGCTCGGGTCTTGGTGGCCTGAGAGCTGGGCTCAGGTCTTAATGTCTTGGAGCTAGGCTCGAAGACTTGTTGTCCAGAGAGCTGGGCCCCGGATCTTGATCGCTTGAGAGCTGGGCTCAAGTCTTGGTGTCTTGGAGCTAGGCTCGAAGACTTGTTATCCGGAGAGCTGGGCCCCGGGTCTTGATTGCCTGACAGTTGGGCTCAGGTCTTGGTATCTTGGAGCTAGGTTCGAAGACTTGTTGTCTGGAGAGCTGGGCTCCGGGTCATGATCGTGCCAGGTCTTGGACCGGGCGGTGATATTCCTGCAAAGCAAATAACCTTTCATGCAAAAGAAAATCTTTATTTTTAATGGAGGAAAGCCTTACACTATTGATAGTATCTTCTCAGATTGCAGGCATTCCATGTTTGAGGGAACCTGACGCTGTCAAGATCCTCGAGGTAGTAGGCCCCATGTGAGAGGGCTTCAGCCACTTTGTAGGGGCCTTCCCAGTTTGGCGAGAGCTTTCCGCACTCCCAGGGTTGAGATGCTTCAGCTCGGCGCAGCACCAAGTCCCCGGGTCTAAAGACTTTTGGCCTTACCCGCGTGTTGTAATACCTGGTGGTGGGGGCACCAGGTTCAGAAAGAAGCTTCAACTAATACCAAGTTCTTTATGGATTGAGACTAGGAACTCAAGTCTCGTATGAGTCCTGTATGTTTATTGAGTCCTGTTTTATTTTCTTTTGGGGTTTTAAAGTTCAATTAGAGTGAATTAGGCTTTATACTGAGTCAAGTTCAAGAGCTACTTGAAATTGGGCCAGACCAACTTTACTTGGAGTGCCACATCATCATGAACCACCTATGCCAACTCATCACCAAAGAATGCCACATCACCTTTTTGCCAAGTCATCTCCAAGGGGTGCCATGGAGAAGGATGCGCCATGTCACCATGCCATTTCACCTTGCCACATCATTGGATTTGGAAACCACCTCACCATGCCAACTCACTTTGCCAAGTCATCACCAAGTGGTGCCACATCAAAACAACTTCAAAGTGGAGACCTCACCATGCCAACTCACCTTGCCAAGTAATCACCAAGAGGCGCCAACTTCAAGTGGGGACCAAGGATTCAAATCCTCCACATTCCATGTAACCCTCCACCAAATACCCAACATTTCATGTAACCCCCCCTAATATTTCTCCATGATATGTGGAATTTCAAATTGATTGAAAGGCCAATAAAAGCCTCTTGTATGCCCATGGTAAAGGGAGCTTTTGGAAGATGAAACAAGAAGGAATAGTTTTTCTATGGAGCAAGTGTTTTGTAGTGTGGTAGTGTTTCAATCTTGGCATGTGATCTTCTACTTCCCAAGCCAACGACTTCTCCAAGGATCCCATCTTCCCTCAACGACCACTTGTTTTCTTAATTCCTTCCTCCTACTTTGATTTGGTATTCCTTCAAATCAGCCTAGTCCTAATTCCTTCATTGCACAGGGTTCCTTCTATGATCCAGGGTTCAAGAAGGGGGTCATTGCCATCAGATCAAGTATGGTGAGAACTTGTTTCGATGGAAGAGTCATCTTTTCATCCAGGGCTTGTTTATTTAATTGCTTCAACGAATCTACACCAACAAGGAGTGCTCATCATGATAACAATTTCCTTCTAATATTCTTGAGTCTGGGTTATTGAAGATAGTTTTCCTAGGTTTAGATTCCATAATCATTAGCCCTAATCTTCTCTAGGATTTAAATAACTACATCGCGGCGTAAGTTCCAAATTTCCGTGCTCCTTCCATAGCTTTACCTTAATACTTTGATCTAAAATTTAGTACCTATTAATAGGCTTCATTGCTCTCATTTCTCAATTCATCATTTAGATTGCATCCTCATCATCGTGCCACATCACCTGGCCACTCGTTATCGGTATGCTGCCATTCAGAGCTAGCTTTGTTCCTTGTTTCTTCGAGGAGGTCTAAGTTGAGCAGAAGATGTGCCAAGTTCTACGCTTCATCATACTACTGTACTCGTAGCATGGGCATGCCGAGCTCAACCAGGATGACTGCCTTGGCATCGAAGACAAGGTTGAAGGATGTCTCGTCAGTTGATGTTCTGGGCATTGTGTGGTAGGCCCACAGAACACTTAGGAGTTCTTCCACCCATCTGCCCTTGGCTAGGTCCAGCCTGGTTCTGAGTCCTTGGAGGATAGTCCGATTTGTCACCTCAGCCTCCCCATTTGTTTGGGGGTGGGCTATCGAGGTAAAGCGGTGCTAGATGCCGTGCTCAGTGCAGAATCCTTCGAACTCTCGGTTGTCGAATTATCGCTCGTTGTTGATGATGATACAGTGGGGGAGTCCGAAGTGGTAGATAACTGCATTCCAGAAGAATTGGCGGACATTGGCTTCAGTGATCCGAGCTAGCGGTTCTACCTCGACCCACTTGGTGAAGTAGTCAATTGCCACTAGCAGAAACCTTCGTTGTCCAGGTGCAGGGGGAAATGGCCAAAGAATGTCTATTCCCCATTGAGCAAAGGACCAAGGGGATGAGAGCTGGGAGATCGGCACCGCCGCTGGCACTGTATTTGGGCATGGCACTTTGTCACACCTCTTGACGAAATCGGCGGTGTCATCCCTCATGGTCTCCCAGAAGTACCCCTGGTGGAGAGCTTTGTATGCCAGTGTTCTCCCTCCCACATGGTCCCACAGAGGCCTTCGTGTATTTCCCGGAGTACGAAGGCTACCTTTATGGGCCTGAGGCATTTCAGGAGCGGGTAGGAGTGAGATCCGTGGTAGAGTTGGCCTTCCATCAAAATGAACCGAGAGGCCTTCTTCTTAATGAGGCTGGCTTCCATGCGATCCTCTGGCAAGGTGCCGTAAGTGATGTACCAGACATACCTGTCCATCCAGCTCGGCTCGGGGGTGACCTGTTGCACCTCCTCTGGGCCTTCGTAGCTTGGATTCTCGAGGTACTTGACATAGGCACACCCCAGTGATGAGTCTGGCAGGGTTGCGAGTCTCGACAGTGCATCTGCACGTGCATTCTCCCCCCGGGGTATGTGGAAAATGTTGAAGCACCGGAAGCCTGCCATGCTCGACCGGACTCGTTCCAAGTACTTCATCATATGGGGATCTCTGGCCTCATATTCCCCGGAGACTTGCCCGGTAACTAGTTGGTAGTCGATAAAGACTTTCAAGCTTTGCACGCCCAGCTTGAGAGAGACTTTCAGACCCATGAGGAGTGCCTTGTACTCTGCCTGGTTGTTTATTACGGTGAACTTGAAGCGGAGAGCACATTCTATCACTACCCCATCACTGTTGGCGAGGATAAGGCCTGCTCTGCTTCCACCGTAATTGGACACGTTGTCCATGTGGAGGATCCAGGACTCCCCCTCTGGTCTGAGCTCCACTTGGGGCTCTATCATTGTCTGCTCTAGCTCCTCGACGAGCCCTGTGCATTCGACCATGAAGTCGACTAGGACTTGGGCCTTCTGTAAAGATCTCAGTCGATACGCTATGTCGAACTTGCTCTGGAGCAGGGACCACTTGGCCAGTCTCCCGGAGGTCTCAGGGTAGTTAAGTATGGTCCTTAGCGGCTGGTCCATCATGACCATGATGGGGTGTGCTTGAAAATAGGGCCTGAGATGCTTAGCAGATGTTATTAGTACAAAAATGAGTTTTTCGAAGCGAGTATACCTGACCTCCGCATCGCGGAGGATTTTGCTAGTGTAGTACACCGATTTCTAGGACCTATCCTTGTCTGCACGGATGAGGACCGAGCTGACTGCTCCGGGTGTGACTGCTAGATAGAGAAGGAGCTCCTCCCTTTCCTCCGATCTGGAGAGCAGTGGAGGAGAGGCCAGGAAGTCCTTTAATTCTTTGAAGGCCATTCTGCACTCCTCCATCCAACTGAAGTCGTGCATCTTGCGCAGTGCCTTGAAGAAAGGGAGGCAACGATCGGCCGACCTCGAGATGAACCAGCTCAGCACTATGATCCACCTCGTCAAGCGATGGACCTGCTTCTTGGATGCTCGGTGCTTCATGTCAATGATCGCCTGGACCTTCTCTGGGTTGGCCTCAATGCCCCTCTAAGTGACCATGAAGCCAAGGAACTTCCCTTCCGCTACTTCGAAGATGCACTTTGCTGGGTTCAGCTTCATCTGGTGCTCTCGGAGATTATGGAAGGCTTGGCAGGGTCGACGACGTGGTCTGAGCTTGGCTTGCTCATGACAAGCATGTCATCCACGTACACCTGCATGTTTCGGCCAATCTGGTCTTTGAAGACCCTATTGACCAGATGCTGGTATGTGGCCCCAGTGTTCTTCAAACCAAAGGGCATCATCCTGTAGCAGCATGTTCCTTGGTCGGTGATGAAGGCAGTGTGCTCCTCATCCTCCGGGTGCATCCGGATCAGATTGTATCCGGAGAATGCATCCATGAAGGAGAGGAGCCAGTGCCTCGAGGTGGTGTCCACCAACTGATCGATCTTCGGTAGGGGGAAGCTATCCTTCGGGCATGCCTTGTTGAGATCGGTGTAATCTACACAAATCCTCCATTTGCCATTGCTCTTCTTCACCATCACCACATTCACCAGCCAGCTCGAATATTGCACCTTCCGAACGAAACTGGCGACAAGGAGCTTGTCTACTTCCTCGTTGGTGGCCGCCTGCCTCTCCAGGGCGAAGCTTCTCTTCTTTTGTCGATCTGGCTGGTGCTTTGGGTCAATGCTCAGCTTGTGGGTGATGACGTCAGTGGGGATACCTAGCATGTCCGCCTTCGTCTAGGCGAACACATCTACATTCATCTGCAAGAATTCTAAAAGGTGTGCCCTCTCCTCATCCTGCAGCTGGGCCCTGATTTGCACCGTCTTCGTAGGATCATCTCTGAGTGGATAGGAGAGTAGTCGTTCAGCCGAGCCTCCCTTGGGGTCTTGAGCCCTTTGGTCGAGTTAATCCACCCTGGGATCGTCCACGGAGACCTTGGCCCTAGGGAGGGTTTGGAAGCAGTGCTGCACTGGCTAGGGTGTTCCCCTCATCTCCCCGATGCCATAAGGAGTTGGGAACTGTACAAGCAATCTCTTGGTGGAGATGACGGCATCGAGCAGGTTGAGCCCAGGTTGACCTAGAATCACGTTGTAGGTTAAAGGAAGCCTGACAATCATGAAAGTCATCATGATGGTGCTCAGCCAGGGTGGGGTCCTGGCGGTGACTGGAAGAGTAATTTCTCCCTCCACCCTTATAGAATTGCTTGTGAAACCAACAAGGGGAGTGTGCACAAGCTTGAGTTGAGTAGGAGAGAGATTCATCCTAGAGAAAGCATTGTAGAAAAGCACATTCATGGAGCTTTCACTATCAACCATGATGTGTTTTACAGGATACTTCGCGATCATCATCTCGACAACCACAGTATCATTATTTATGTTTTCACCCCCGTCTCCCCCCTCCCTCATAAAGGGAAGTACATTTCTCGAATGCCCTGCCCCCTGGCTTTCTTGGATGCATGCTCGACTCCCCAGCTTATCATCCCGACTGGCTTCTTGGTATGGGTGTTGTCGACTACTGGAGCTAGCGGGAGAACAGTGAGTGCCTGAGGTTTTGCTTGAGGTCTACCCCACACAAACCTTTTGAGGTAGCCCTTCCAGATGAGTTCTTCAATCTCCCACTTGAGGTTATGGCATTCCTCGATGTCATGGTCGTGGTCACGGTGGAAGCGACAATACTTTGTTTTGTCACATCCATTGGATGGCTTCATCGGAGGTGGGTGCTTCAAGTAGGGCTCACCTTCGATCTCCATGAGGATATTCATCCTCGGGGTGAGGAGGGGGGTGTAATTCTCCTTGGGAATGGGAGCGCTTCTTGGCCTCGGTCCCTACCAGAAGCTCAGAGCTGACGGTCCTGGCTTCCGCATCTTGGACACCTTGGTAGGGGCTGGTTTCTTCAGAAGCTTCCTATTGAGCTCCCACCTCATACGATCCGCCTCCTCGGTGCGGATGTACTTCTGAGCTCAGAGGAGGAGCTCGGAGTAGCTCTTGGGGAGCTTTTTATTTAGCGAGTAGGTCAGGCAGGAGGTCCTGAGCCCTCGCTTCAGAGCCAACATAGAACTGGCTCCTCGAGATTATAGATCTCCAACGCATCAGCCTTGAAACGGGCCACGTAGTCATGTAGGGGCTCGCGGTCCTGTTGCCTGATGGAGAAGAGGCTATCTGCCTCTCGTGGCATCTTTCGACAGGTGTCGAAGTGGACCACGAACTTCTGCCCCAGCTAGGCGAAGGAGTTGATGCTCTCCGATTCCAGATGGGTGAACCACACCCAGGCTGCCTTCCAAAGAGTGGCAGGAAAGGCAATGCAGAGGAGAGCATCGGTGGTCCCATAGACCCTCATGAGGGCCCTGTAGCTTTCGAGGTGGTCTAGGGGGTCAGTGGTCCCATCGTAAGGCTCCACCTATGGCATATGGAACTGATCTAGGATCGACTGTTCTTGGACTTCTCGGGAGAAAGGGGGATGGGCGTCGTAGCCTGCTGGCTTGCTAGTGGAGCCCGGTAGATTGGCAAACCAGTGGGATAACTCCACCAGCCTATGACCATGCTCCTCTAGGCACTTTTCCACTGTGCGCCTGATGGCTTCGTCAGTGGACCCCTCCATCAAAGGAGACGGAGAAGGTGACATGGATGCATGGTGCCCATGGTGGGGGTTCTTGCTATTTCTACCTTGGCAGGGTTTGGACACTACCCGCTCAAGGTCTGGTGAGCGGCTCTCCCTATCGGCAGACCCGACTTGTTATCTTTTCGTAGGAGTTTGGTGGCTATCCCTATTGTCAATGATGGCCCGCGGCTACGAAGGCCTTCCTTGGAAGGAACGCAGGCTATCGCAGGGTGCTATGGCATGGGCCGTAAGAGTCCCTGGTTGCTGATGAGTAGCCAAGGATCAGTGTTGGTGCTAAAGCTAGTACACTACCATGGCAAAGATCTGCACCTGCTGGGTAAGTGCAGCCAGCTGAGTTTCTGGTGGAGGTGGTTGAGCTGGAGCGGGTGGTTCCACCTCTGGGTTGTGTGGGTTCCCCCGGGAAGGATAGTATCCTGTATGGCTGGTGGAGACCTCTCTCACCCGCATCATCACCATCCTTCCGTTGAACTGCTTGTAAGAGGGCTCAAGCTAGATCAAAGATCGCTCGTCCCCTACCTGGCGCACCAATCTATTGCCACCAAGATCATCATGGCCTGTAGCTGATGTCGAGGTCGGATCGCCCCTCTTGAGCTCTTAAGATGTCCTGCTCCTTTGAACCTGCAAAAATAGGGTTAGTGACCTGGGCCTGGGATTCCGGTGGGGGCACTCGATAGTCAAGTCAGTAACAATCCAGGGGAACAGGTCCTCCTGGTCAAGCCCCTCTTGATGGACTCCATGATGCAGAACGAAAGAAGAGATGAAGCGATGCGAAAGTAAATTAAGACTAATTCTTTTTTTTTTTGTTTTTTTTTTTTTTTTTTCAGAAGTCGGCTTTGACTCAAAGGAAAGTTAAACCAAATTGAAAGAAGCTATGTAATAATTGAAAGCACAATTTAAAGAAACTAGGTTATCAGAGTAGTTCAGAAGTAAAGGATCGTTGGGGGTTGAGAAACTCCTAGACCTAGGGTTTTGCTCTGAACTTTCAACAGGACAGAAGTAAAGAGAAGAGAAGGGTTACAGACCAGGAAGTGATCTTCACAGGGTTTAGTGGAAGGACTCTCTTGAGCAGATTGTTGGATCTCTGGATTCAGATATCTTCACAATGGATCCTCCAATACTGGTCCTTTGGCAGAGTTGGCTTCTCCTGAACTCAAGATCTGGGAAAGAAGAAGAACAATTTATGGAATCCAGATACTCAAGGAAGGATTTACCAGATTGAAGAACTTGAAAGCTGATGTTGCTGAAATCCGGATTCTCCTGGAGGTTGATCTGACTTCCTCTGGGAATTGCTCTGAATCTGAAGTATCCGGACTGGACCCGGATGATGGTGGTCGGCCTTGACTTGGAGAGGGTGGCCGTGAGAGATGGGGTAGGCTAGGGTTTGGTGGAAAGAAGAGGATGAAGGGCGGCTAGGGTTTGGAAGTGAAGTGGCTAACCTAGGGTTTTGGGGTTGGAGATCTCACACCTCCTCAAGGTTCCTGGGGAACCCGGGTTTACTCCCTCACGGAGCTCAACACCTGGATGCAAGTGTGGAAGAGAGAAACACAAAGTTTGCTCACACATAAATTGGATTCATTCATTAGATGACTTTAAAATTTACAAGAGGGGTTTAATTTATAGGACTTTACAAGAGAGCAGGGTTTTACATCTTCCCATGTGGGACTAATGGGGTGGATCTTCAAATTAGGTTTGTAGAATCAATTCCCACACATATGGCCAGCCAAGAGGTTCCAAAATTGTTAATTGGTGGCTTCAAAAGGTAAGTAAGTGGCGCCTCCTAGCCTTGTTCTACAAGAGAAAATTTCTTTCCTTCCATGGCTCAACTCTTTTGGACACCTCCTTTTCTTTCTCCATCTTCCCATCTTTGCTTTGGGTGTTTTTGGCATGGATTGGGCGCCCCCTTGAAGTGCTCCCCAAGAAGAGCTTCTTTCTTTACATAGCTTGGCTCTTATGGAATGTTTTGGGCTGCCCCCTTGAATTGTGGATCCCAGATTATTTTCTCCTCAAGTGGCGCATGAGAGAAGGGACCTGCTATCTTGTGGTGTGGGGACCAGAGCATACTGGATGGAGATGTGGCACCCCCTGGACTCAGGCGTGTGGCTGGGAGTGTGGCGCCCACTTGCTTGGCCTTGGGAGAAAATATGACACCCTGGAGAAGTCCTAGACCACTACCGAGTCAACATGACTCAACAAAATTAAATTGCACGGAAATACAGACTCAAGCTAAAATTGAGTTGATCAAGTCAACCCTTATTACAAACCAGAAAACCCTAATTCTTCGGGCAAGGTCAATCAGAGATCCAGATGGAGCCTGAAGTCTTCTTCTAAGTCTGGTGCCCGCACCAATTCTCCCGGGGTGGGAGGAACTCGACCCTGTCGAGTATGGATCAAGCTGGCTCTGGTATCTCTCCAAGAGGTCTGGGTCCAATTCTTGTAATTCTTCTCGGGAGATCCAAGAGTCATCAGAATCTGGCCTTCCTTGCCAGCGGACCAGGTATCTTTGGTATCCTCGATTACGAGTAGAGATAACCTGATCATCCAGGATCTTTTCAATCTGCTCTTTCCTCACAGGCCAGTTTATTGGTGGACAGACAGGGTTGGGTTCACTCTCAAGAGCAGGATTAGGCTCAAAAGGCTCACTGGGAATCACAGCTGGCTCTCTATACTTTACTAGGTCTATAATGTTGAAAGTGGAGCTAATGCCTAGTTCTGGAGGCAACTCGAGCACATAGGCATTGGATCCTACTCTCTTCACCACTCTAAATGGACCAGCTCCTCTAGCATGTAACTTTCTAACGGTTCCAGGAGGGAACCGTTCATGCATTAACCTAATCATTACACAGTCTCTCTCAATAAAAGTTTTGACTCGCCTTTGAGAATCAGCCAACTTCTTATAAGTTTCATTACTTAAAGTTATTTTGGCATGAGTTTCTTTATGCAAGTCCTTTACATGCTATGCAAGTGCATCAAGAGACTTGTGTGTGTGGGCTAATAGTGAAATCAGATCAAGTGGTTTGTGAGGCTTGTATCCATGAACAATTTCAAAGGGACTCTAGCCTATAGACCTATTGATCGAAACATTGAATGCAATTTCAGCCCTGAACAAAATACAAATCCCAATTCCTGGTATTCTCACTCAGCCAAAATCTGAGTCAATGTCCTAAATTCGACTGACGATGCATTCCTAAAGAATGGACTTTATTCAAAGGAGCCCTAGGTCTAAACCTAACAAACTACGGCTCTCTAGGTTTGACTTTGGGTCGGAGGATGGCATGCAGAGCATGAAAACTTATCATGGGTGCCTAGTAGGTGCCATAAGGTCTTCCAGAAGTAGGTGGCAAACCTAATAGGTTCTGAGACGTGGTTCACTCTAAAGACTTCGACAAAGTATACTTGGATGGTGTAAGAAGCATTGGAAGTCCTAGAGAAAGGGAGGAAATATGAGGCGGAGTCACGAATTACCTGCTGACTAAAGGTGGTGACCTGAAGGTTTGAATGGTGATCTATGAGTGTCAACTGGTCATCCTTTCGAAAGGAAAAGTTTGCTACTCCCAAGAATGGATCAAGAGATGGTTCGGGAAGCAGCCTAGGACATGTGATTGCAACAGTTAAAGTTTGTTCTCTAAGCAAATAATGATCCATTTTCTCAAGAACTGGATTGAAGAATGATTCATGGAAGGGCCTATGGATGATGACCCCAAGACTTGAAATTTGTCATATGGGTGCGGAAAGGTATACTCTATAGAAGGGTAGGTCAGTCATGCGAAGGAAGGGGTCTGGGGTCATAAGGAGGACTTCTACAGGACTGGGTGAATCAATCCGCTCAAGACAAGGATGTTCAACTGAGATTACGGGAGAGACCTTAGTGGCTGGGCATGGGACAAGGTCCAATTGTAAGAGGCTTGATTCAGTCATCCTAAGGAGAGGATCTACCATAGGGTGGGCAAACTTAAACAGTTCAGTGCAAAGATCTTTAATTGGTACTTGGGGAATGACTGTCATTAGAGGGTACGAACTGATAGCTCGGGCTAACACTATGAGTTCTTCCTGGGGTATTTGACTAAAGGAACCTGGTTCTCACAAATCTCTTGAATTTCTGAACTAGGTCCTACCACTTGGTTGCTCTCCAAGGTCTCCTCAGGTAAGGAACCAATAGTATCGATGTCACATTCTTCAAGTACTTCCCCCTCATATTCATCAACTAGACTCAAGCCAGCATCATATACTTCCTCGATGCCATCTTCAATGGGTTTCGGGTCAGTGGTAATCGGGTCAACTGATTCTGGGCTTGTCATACCTAACCTTTCTTCCTCATTGGTAGGCTTGGGTTCTCCCTCGTTAATGTCATCCTTAGGATTCTTACCACTTATCTATGCACAAGCCAGTCATATGCATGGGCACTGACTAGATTTATGGCCTCTTTCTCCACAAAACCAACATTCTTGTGATATAGGAACCTGGATCACACTGGATTTCAAGCTAGTAGAGACCTTACTTGGGCATGGGTGTGGATCTAAATGGTTTGATCTAGAAGACTTGGGTTGTTGAGTGACTGGTCTAGAATATTGTAAGGACCTCTCATAGACACGATACACACTATAGATATCATGGTTAGGCTTCCTAAGGTTATGCTCGGGATCACGGTATAAGGTCCTCCTAGGCTCCTAGCATGGGTGAGGTTGGGGCCTATTAAATTTTGGATCAGGGGTCCAATTTTGATGTCTACGTTTCTCAAGTACTTGGACTCGATCCCTAAGCTGGGTAAAATTTTCATGGACTTGTTCTTTGCACTGGGCAACAGTAGTAGTTATATCCTGACTCACTTTGTTCATACTTTCAGTAAGAGCTCTAACCATGGCCTCTAAATCAGGTTGGATTTGACCAGGTTGGTAGGGTACTCCATTTCGGGTAGACATGAAGATGCAAGCAAACACACAGAATGTGACTAGACTAAAGCGACTACTGGCTCACTAGACCTAGAGTCCAAACTAGATGCCCAATTGAGTGGCAAGCTAGCCTGTAATAACTCGGGACTCAGCCAGGCAGGTGTAAGGGGAGTGTTAGATCCCTAAATGCCTATCCTAGACACCAATCAGAGATTGGCCAGGTAGGCGGACCAGCACACAAGCCCTTCGGGATGGAATCCCTGAACCACCATTCTAGACACTGAGTACAAAGCACACACAGAGTAACTAGACAAACTGACTCAACATTAGCCTAGACCCGACTTGTTGGTGTCCCTAGCCCACTAGGGCAAATTAAGTCTAATAAATTTTAAAGTTAGGCTTAGGATCGAATGAGTGGGTGGTGGTTTTGGGCTAAGGAGAGGTTATCAACTCCTCCCCTTATCTTAGATGCTCAAATGCCCTTAGGATGAATTAGGAAATGTTCACTCAAAATAGTTGCATTGCAGAACACAAAAATAGAGTTGCAGTAATTTAACTCTCAGAAATTTCACGGAAACCAATAAATCACAATAAAATTATTTAAAATATCTTCAATTATACTGGTTCCAAAAAATAAAAATCATACAATTCAGAGTTACCTGCAATGAGAAACAATTCCTGCAACAGGATAGTTATAGACTGAAAATAGGGTGCTTCCCCCGTTTACAATTCCTGCTACGAAGTTGTAACCCAACGGATCCCCTACACGCCCTTGGAACACCCCGTGGAATGGGAAGAGGAGGTTTACACCTCGCTTCGTTCCTAGGACCGAATGTCCTGGGGAGTCTACTTCGAGCAGACAAAGTAAAAGGAGAGAGACTTAAAACAAGCAAGCAAAACAGAAACCCTAGACTGGGCTCTGATACCAAAAATGATGTAGAACAAAAGCTCTGATACCAAAATTGATGCAGAACGAAAGAAGAGATGATGCGATGTGGAAGTAAATTAAGACTAATTCTTTTTTTTTTTTTATATTTTCAGAAGTCGGCTTTGACTCAAAGGAAAGTTAAACCAAATTGAAAGAAGCTATGTAATAATTGAAAGCACAATTTAAAGAAACTAGGTTATCTGAGTAGTTCAGAAGTAAAGGATCGCTGGGGGTTGAGAAACTCCCAGACCTAGGGTTTCGCTCTGAACTTTCAACAAGACAGAAGTAAAGAGAAGAGAAGGGTTACAGACCAGGCAGTGATCTTCACAGGGTTTAGTGGAAGGACTCTCTTGAGCAGATTGTTGGATCTCCGGATTCAGATATCTTCGCAATGGATCCTCCAATACTGGTCCTTTGGCAGAGTTGGCTTCTCCTGAACTCAAGATCTGGGAATGAAGAAGAATAATTTATGGAATCCAGATACTCAAGGAAGGATTTACCAGATTGAAGAACTTGAAAGCTGATGTTGCTGAAATCCGGATTCTCCTGGAGGGTGATCTGACTTCCTCTGGGAATTGCTCTGAATCTGAAGTATCCAGACTGGACCCGGATGATGGTGGTCAGCCTTGACTTGGAGAGGGTGGTCGTGAGAGATGGGGTAGGCTAGGGTTTGGTGGAAAGAAGAGGATGAAGGGCGGCTAGGGTTTGGAAGTGAAGTGGCTAACCTAGGGTTTTGGGGTTGGAGATCTCACACCTCCTCAAGATTCCTGGGGAACTCGAATTTACTCCCTCATGGAGCTCAACACCTGGATGCAAGTGCGGAAGAGAGAAACACAAAGTTTGCTCACACATAAATTGGATTCATTCATTAGATGACTTTAAAATTTACAAGAGGGGTTTAATTTATAGGACTTTACAAGAGAGCAGGATTTTACATCTTCCCATGTGGGACTAATGGGGTGGATCTTCAAATTAGGTTTGTAGAATCAATTCCCACACATATGGCCGGCCAAGAGGTTCCAAAAATGTTGATTGGTGGCTTCAAAAGGTAAGTAGGTGGCGCCTCCTAGCCTTGTTCTTCAAGAGAAAATTTCTTTCCTTCCATGGCTCAACTCTTTTGGACACCTCCTTTTCTTTCTCCCTAAGTCATGGATCTTCCCATCTTTGCTTTGGGCGTTTTTGGCATGGATTGGGCGCCCCCTTGAAGTGCTCCCTAAGAAGAGCTTCTTTCTTTACATAGCTTGGCTCTTATGGAATGTTTTGGGCTGCCCCCTTGAATTGTGGATCCCAGAATATTTTCTCCTCAACTGGCGCATGAGAGAAGGGACCTGCTATCTTGTTGTGTGGGGACCAGAGCATACTGGATGGAGATGTGGCGCCCCCTGGACTCAGGCGTGTGGCTGGGAGTGTGGCGCCCACTTGCTTGGCCTTGGGAGAAAATGTGACACCCTGGAGAAGTCCTAGACCACTACTGAGTCAACATGATTCAACAAAATTAAATTACAGGGAAATACAGACTCAAGCTAAAATTGAGTTGATCAAGTCAACCCTTATTACAAACCAGAAAATTTAAATTCTTCGGGCAAGGTCAATCAGAGATCCAGATGGAGCCCTGAAGTCTTCTTCTGAGTCTGGTGCCCTCACCACTCCATGCTAGGAGGAGTGAGTAATATAGAAATGGGATGCAAGTGTGTCGGGAGGATGGTGGCTGAGCTAGAGGGATTCTCTACGTAGCCTTCTTCTTCCTTTACTTGCTTGAGTTTTTTGTGGTGAGATAGTGGTTGTGATTATTGTTACCTCCCCACTGGGGGTGCCGATGATTATTTTAAACTCTGGTGGTTGTTGGGTGCTTACCTTAGGATCTCCCTTGTATCAGCAGGCGTGTGTAGTGGTGTCCCATGCCGTGAACGGGATGCCTTTCCCGATTCATGATAGGAAAACCTGCCATGTACTCTGACATCCCTTCCGGTCGTCCTGTTCCAGGAAACTTGGCAGCACCTTGATCGGGGGGCCGCCGCCTCCCGGGATTCGAATCTCCTGGTTGACTTCCTCTTTCGGGTGGTTCAGGTGGTTGGTGAAGAGCGTGGTGCCTCGATCACAGGGCCTCTCCCTTTTCTAGTGTAAGTGGTGGCTATGGAGAGTAATTGCGACCAGGTGGGCATCTTTTTGCGACCCTCGGGTAGCTCGCCAGCCTCTTAGGGTGATAGTGCCGCCTCCCTGCTTGCTGTTGTCTTCGCCCGAGCTGGAGGCCAAGCTGGAGAGGCAGGGCTCGACTCCGAGGGGCTCGACCTCGACGCGGCTCCACTTGGCGGAGGAGGGTTGAGCTCGACTCTAGACCAAGGGAATCTGACCTCGGGCGAGCTCGACCTGACGGAGGAGGGCAGAGCGCGGCTTTGGTTTAGAGGACTCGACCTCGGAGGGGCTCCACATGGCAGAGGAGGGCTGAGCTCGACTCCGTACCACGAGGCCCGACCTCGAGGGATTTGCTTTGGAGGATGCCGCTCGGCTCTGGCCTAAGCATCCCGAGCACGCGGGCCAGACTTGGCAGAGGGCGAAGCTTGGCTTTGGCAAGCGGCCCCATTATTCTGAGGGAGCTCAGCCTGGTGAAGGAGTCCGAGTAGAGTATCTGACGTGGCAGCCTTCCTCGACATGACGTCTGACAGCTACTCCATGTCAGCGATCCGGCCACATCAGTATGCAATGTAGATAAAACAAGGTATCCAAAAAAAGTTAAAAGGCTTTTAAGGTTCATTATTTATTTTCTTAAATTAATTAAGTTTTATGGAAAGATATTTTTTGTTTTCTTTTAGGTTATTTAAGATAATTTGATTAAAAGAAAACGTTAATTAAGTTAGGAGTTAACTTGTGAAAGGAAGGAAAGTAAATTATTTTATATGCTAACAAGAATAAAAGAAAATCTAATAATTAAGGAAACTAAAATAAAAAAAGATAATAAAGCTAGAGAGAAAAATAACTAGAATAATTTTTTTTTAAAAAAAAAATTATAAAATAATTATGCCTAGATCCCTGGTAATGGTGCTAAAATTTGATCGCTATCATAGATGGTCAAAAATAAAAACCTAACTCATTACTATAACTAAGGTGAGTAGGGATCATATCCTCGGGGACAAGGACAATTATTTTGTAAAAAAAAGCAAAGAAGATAGATTTTAAAAGATTAAAATAGTGGTTTTTAAAAGAGTGCAATGTTAAATTGATTAATTCAAGAAAGCAAGCAAAGTAACCTAGGAATCCAAATCCACCGTACAAAGAGATTTTATTTTATTTTTTTTATGTTGCAATAATAATAATACTTGCAAATTAAGTGTTAGTATAATTTATCTCTTATTACATATGGGCCATATCCAGAGATCACGATGCATCCATTTAGAGTATAAACTATCTAATTTAATTACAAGATTAGGTATTTAATCCACCATATTATGATCTACCTCTCTTAGGCATATACCGTATCCAAAGATCATGGCATGTTGATAAAGGGTGTAGGCCATGTATGTTGGATCAAAACCTCAATCATAAAAATAAATCAAAAGATGTAGAAATGAAAAGCATGGTTTTTTTATTGCATAGGAATTAAGTAAAAAGAAAAATAGAACTCGGTTACATGCTTCATCTTCATCCCAGGTTGAAGGAGTCTAGCCGTGCATCATTTCCATAGCATCTCCTCAATAAATTTTCCTCTTTTCCAAGCCTAATGCATTGATCTAAATAAGAGAACAAGAAAATAAATTAATAAGAATTTACTTTGAAAACTTATGCCTGGACTATTGCCTAGAGTCCTTTTATAGAGTTGTCAAGAGCTTTCTCTTAGTCAAATTTGGAGTTGACCAGCCATATATCGCAAGAAATAGTCTCGGCCATCCGATTTGCAACTTGATGGGGGATTGATGATTTCCTTCCTTCTAAGGTGGTCGAGTCTCGTCCTATTTCTAGATGGAATCCCTGATGCCCGAAGACTCCTCTAGTGGAGACACCAGAGGCACCAGAATAAGACAGAGGCTTCTCAACCCTTTATAGATCACTTAGCTATTTTTAAGACCATTGTAATAAAGTTTAGTTCATCTAAGTTGTCTTTATTTGAGTCCTGTATTATCAGCTCATGTTGAGCTAGTCCAGTCCAATACTAGTCAGCTCATGTTGAGCTAATTTTATTTTTCTGAGTCCTGTCCAAATACATTGAAGACTCAAGATCACATCATACAAGTGAAGACCAAGTCCAATCAGATTGAAAACATGGAAGAATAGCCCAAGTCCAACCCAGCTTAAAGATTTGAAGACCCTAGGAGGAGAAATCAGAAACCCTGAAGCCCTGGACCAGCCGGAAACAAAATTGGGCCAGCTTAGGCCCAGGAGGGAGCTAGGGCACCAAGACCTTATGGTGACCACCCTTGGTCGACCACTTAAAGTCACCCTCTTAGCTAACCAAGGCAAGGAGAGAGGGAGAGATTGTAGGGATTTTTTCTACCCTGGGTTTTCTTATTTTCTAGCTAGGGTTTGGGTGGGAATAAGACTCCTATGTAATTACTTATGTATCCTTACTTGGAGTCCAAGGCTATGGGTCAATTAAAAGGATCCTAGTTATTTGTATGAGAGCAATCTTTGATAAATGAAATACTCTTGATTCTCCAATTACTATGTGCCTCCTTGCTGTGTGCATTAAGGGATCTTGTGTGAGCTTGAAGTCCTTCCGAAGTGCTGCCCAAAGAACCCTAGCCATCCAACCTTCTATCAAGCCTCTTCTTCCAACACGCCCTTGCTTTCCTTTTTTAGAAATTATTCTTGTTTCCAGCCTTTGTTTTCTCACCCTTGATGGTTGTTTGTAGGTCCCTGAGTTCCTATGAATCCAACGACTCTAGCCGGGCCGCAATCAAATCACCAAGCAGAAAATCGGGTATCCGCAGGTCTCTGGCTTGATTTTCCAGGCTGCATCCATCGAGGAATGAGTGATCTCTTCACTGTGATCTTCACCAGGCACATCAGACATTGCCAGGTACATCCCCTCTACCACTAGTCGCTTTATTGAAGATGAACGAACCCAACCGAGACTTCTCAGCCTCGGCGGTCCTCTTTCCTTTGCTTTTTAGGTCCTGTTATGCATGCATAGTTTCTAAAATTCATATAGAACTCTTTACATCTTATTTTGATCTGATATTCAGCATTTAACCACCTCACCCCACATATAAAATACACAAAAATAATCGCATGCATATTTGTTCCACATCATCTGGTATCAGAGCTTAGATTAGGGCTTGTTTTCTGCATCCTTTACAGTCCATATATACTCTATTCTTTTAATTGTTTCTCACTTCTTAGAACTCCAAAAATTATAATTTTTGCTTTTCTAGATTCATATTAATTCAAATGATTTTACAAAATTTTTTCAGATTTTATTTCAGTTTGTGCAATTTTTTCAAGTCAAAATACAGCCTATAAATATTTGGCATTGTTTTTCAGCAAGACAACTTTGGAAGGTTTAGGGTTTTATTTAGCATCTCTTTTGCATATCTTTTGTTTTTAGTATGTTTCTAGCATATTAGGTCATTGGCTGCAAATCATATTTCTACAAAAGAACAAAAAAAAATACATATATAAAAGCTACCTAAAACACTTAAACCCTAATTTTGCATCAACTGCCCGCCATCATTGCATAAACTACCTTTAAGGGCACTCTTGCTATGTCAGATGGGGGGAGGATTTGATCACCTCTCCTTAGCCTAAAACCACATCCCCTGCATTCGGTCTCAAGCCTAACTTAAAATCTATTGACTTAATTTGCCCTAATGGGCTAGGGACACCAACTGATCGGGTCCGAGCTAAGTGTCAGATCACTATGTCTAGCTAACATGTATGTGCCTTGTGCTTAGTGTCTAGAAAGGTGGTTCAGGGATTCAATCCCGAAGGGCTTGTGTGCTGGTCTGCCTACCTGGCCAATCTCTGATTGGTGTCTAAGATTGGCAATCAGGGACCTAACACTCCCCTTACACCTGCCTGGTTGAGTAAAGGGTTACTATAGGCTAGTTTGCCACCCTAATTGAACATCTAGTTTTGGACTTTAGATCTAGGAAGCTGTAGTTGGTTTGATCGAGTCTTGCATGAGCACTAGATCAGGAGCATCATATCATCCACCATCTCCACTTTTGTCTGAATCCATGGACAATCTTGAAGCCCAGATCAAAGTCCTTGCTGACCAAATGGCCCAGATGTCTACCCAGTTAACTACCCAGATGACTCAGTTGATCCAGTTCGGTACCCGAACCCAGACTGATAGCCTCAACCCAACTCAACCTAGTGAAACCATGGAGTCCAACCCTAGGAGAACCCAATACTCTGATCCATATAGGGAGTCCAGTCCTTGGAGAACCCAATACTCTAACACATATATGGAGCCCAACCCTAGGAGAACCCCTTACCATGACCCCGATTTGGAGCCCAACCCTAGGAGTGCCCCTAGGTATGTTGTGTTGGTAGCACCTAAATTTTGTGATCCTGAGTGTGAGGATTATCTTGCTTAGAAAAAAGATATGGAACTGTATTTTGAACAAAATATGGGTTTCGATTCTGAAAGATGTCAGTTCAAGTTTGCTAAAGGTAATTTAGTTCACCAAGCCAAGTTAGACTGGGATAATGTTGAGAGAATACTTAGGCTAGAAGTCCGCGAACCCATAACTACCTGGAGTAATATGAAACTTGAACTAAGGAGAAAGTACCTACCCAAGTCCTATCAGTCCAAGAGACCCACAACCTATAGATCTTATGACTCCAAAACCTATGAACCTAGATCCTATAACTCTAGATCTTATTTACCCGCATCCTATAAGCCTAGTATATCCACAACCTATAGATCTTATGATTCCAAATCCTATGACTCTAGAACCTATGAACCCATATCCCATGAGTCCATTAGACCCAAGACCTATAGAGCTGAACCCAAATCCTATGACCCCAGATCCTATAAGCCCATAATCCCTAGGTATTAGCCTAGTACTAGTCAGGTTTTCCCTAGTCAACTTGAACCCCATAGGATTAGTACCCCTAAATATGAGACCAATAGTAAGCCACTACCTCTTAGGCAACCTGAACCTACTAGGATTATTGCCCATAATCAGAAATCAGGACCAAGCCATTTTTATCTTAGCCGACCTTCCCCTACCATCCCTTTGATTGACAAGGCTTACAATGACGCGGAAGTCTATGAAGCTGATGTGAACTTAGCAGATGAGTATAAGGGAGAAGACGAGACACCTTTAGAAGAATTAGAATTAGTTGACCCCGTAGGTACCCAGGTAGAAGCCAAGCTAGAGGTAGTTGACCCTAACCACATCCAGCCTAAAGTTGTAGTGGAAGAACAATTAGAGGAAGAGAACCTAGATATTACTGCTAGAACCTTGTCTGAGGAAACCATAGAGGGGAGCCAAATTATAGAGTCTAGTCTTAAAATACAAGAACCAGAAGAATTTATTAAGGACCTGATCTCTTTGATCAATATCCTTAGGATGAGCCTCCTCCTATAGTTCTCATTAAGGACCTCTTTCTTGAGATTAATAACCGATGTGCAAACCCCATAGATATACCTCAACCCCGTAAGTTTAGCCTCATTAGTCTAGGATTAGTCTCTAACATGCCTTCTTATATCGTACTTTATCCAACTAACTCAGAACCTTTTTCTTCACCCTACCAAACTAATTCTGAACCCAGTTCCTATTTTCTACCTTTCCCTAAGTTGTCTCATATTTCTAGAACCATTGGGTCACATTTTGTTGAGATTACCAGGTTCGAAATTAAAAGAGCCCATCCCATTTGATACCTACTTTTGGAAGACCCTCTGGCATCTATTAAAAGTTACTAGCAAATTTTCTTCTGTACGTCATCCATCAACCACCACTCATGTCCCATACCCAAGTTGTAGTTAAGACCTAATAAACCTCTTTCGATAGGCATACATAATCAAGTCTGTTAGGTGTTGGTATGAGTCCTTTGCATCACCTGTTAGGAGTCTGCATGTGCCCAGCATGTTCACCACCTGCACTAATTTTGAAAGAAACTGGCTAATTCCCGAAGAAGGACAAAGAAATTTAATGTAGTGGATTCTATCTTGGTTAGGCTTAGGCCTAAAAGAAGCTTCATGCTCGCAGAGCCGGACCTTTTAAAGTGATAGAGAGGGTTGGACCAAATACCTATGTGTTAGATTTGCCTTCTGATTTGGGCATTAGTTCTACCTTCAATATCGTAGACCTGGTTGAGTACAGGGAACCGGCAATGATACCTAGTGAGGCCTTTGGACCTACTCCATCCATATGAGTGACCCTAACCCAGAGTGTCCACAAATTATTTAGCCTGAGAGAGGAGAATAGATCGAGCGTATCCTGGACGATCAAGCCTTAACGACCCGGGGCCACAGTTATCAACGCTTCCTGGTCCGATGGCAAGGCCGGCCAGAGTCGGACGATTCATGGATTTCTCGAGAGGACTTGCAATGCCTTGACCCAAACATTCTCGAGAGATATGTGAGCCGCCTGATCTGCACTCGACAGGATCAAGTTCCTCCCACCCCGGGAGAATTGGTGGGAACACCAGAGGCACCAGAATAAGACAGAGGCTTCTTAACCCTTTGTGGATCACTTAGCTACTTTTAAGACCATTGTAATAAAGCTTAGTTCATCTAAGTTATCTTTATTTGAGTCCTGTATTAGTCAGCTCATGTTGAGCTAGTCCAGTCCAGTACTAGTTAGCTCATGTTGAGCTAATTTTATTTTTCTGAGTCCTGTCCAAACACACTGAAGACTCAAGACCACATCATACAAGTGAAGACCAAGTCCAATCAGATTGAAGACATGGAAGAATAGCCCAAGTCCAACCCATCTTGAAGATTTGAAGACCCTAGGAGGAGAAATCAGAAACCCAGAAGCCCTGGACCAGCCGGAAGCAAAATTGGACCAGCCCAGGCCTAGGAGGGAGCTAGGGCACCAAGACCTTATGGTGACCACCCTTGGTCAGCCACTTAGAGTCACCCCCTTGGCCAACCAAGGCAAGGAGAGAAGGAGAGATTGTAGGGATTTTTTCTACCCTGGGTTTCCTTATTTTCTAGCTAGGGTTTGGGTGGGAATAAGACTCCTATGTAATTACTTATGTATCCTTACTTGGAGCCCAAGGCTATGGGTCTATTTAAAGGACCCTAGTCTCTTGTATGAGAGAAATCTTTGATATATGAAATACTCTTGATTCTCCAATTGTTGTGTGCCTCCCTGCTGTGTGCATTAAGGGATCTTGTGTAAGCCTGAAGTCCTTCCGAAGTGCTGCCCAAAGAAACCCTAGCCATCCAACCTTTTATCAAGCCTCTTCTTCCAACATGCCCTCGCTGCCCTTTTTTAGAAATTATTCTTGTTTTTAGCCTTTGTTTTCTCACCCTTGATGGTTGTTTGCAGGTCCTTGAGTTCCTACGAATCCAACAACTCCAGCTGGGTTGTAATCGGATCACCGAGCAGAAAACAGGTCTCTGGCTTGATTTTCTAGGCCGCATCCATCGAGGAACGAGTGATCTCTTCGCTGCGATCTTCACCAGGCACATCAGACTTTGTCAAGTACACCCCCTCTGCCACCAGTCGCTTTATTGAAGATGAACGAGCCCAACCGAGACTTCTCAGCCTCGGCGGTCCTCTTTCTTTTGCTTTTTAGGTCCTATTATGCATGTGTAGTTTCTAAAATTCATATAGAACTCTTTACATCTTATTTTGATCTGATATTCGGGATTTAACCACCTCACCCCACATATAAAATACACAAAAATAATCGCATGCATATTAGTTCCGCATCATCCTCCCAGGCAAATTCTCCCTTTGACTGGTCCTAATCACTCTCTCCTAATCAATGATAGATTGCAATGATGAGTGGACAATGATGAATGGTCGCAATGATGATAGTGGTCATCTTAGAATACAAGAAACCAATATGGATCTCAAAGGAAAAAGGCTGGATCGAGAGAGAGAGCTCTGGTGGCTTCTCTGGCTAGCAATAGGTGATGAGTGGCTCAGGAGGAGGATGGTGGTGACTAGGATCTCCAAAAGAAGGCCAACCATGATGATGAAGGAGGCTTCGGTTGTTCAAAGAAATGAGGCAAAGTCGGTGCTAGGCAGTGCTGATGGCCATGGCAAAGGTGGCACGGGATGGCTTAGATGGTGGCTGACGGCTCCCAGCATCTCAAGCTAGCAGAGAGAAGGATGATTGGCAATGACTTGGACTTTAGGGGAAGAAAAATAAATCGAAAGGAGCTCTCATGTTTTCTTTGGCTGTGACAGGTGCTCCATGGCTCTTCCAACCATGGGTAGCTTTTAAATAGTGAGGGGTAACAGGGGCAGGTGGTCTCTAGTGCCTTCTTAGACGAGAATAAGGCTCAAGAAGGAAGATGGTCCACGGAATGGGTTCATGGACCAGTGTTAATGGCTATTGTGGACCGCACCTTACTTCTGTAGACGGAGTGAACGGTCCACCATGGATCGACTGTATCAAAATTTTAGCAAAGCTTAATTAATTTGGTTTTTTCTTAATTCTGGACCCATTTGAACTCTAATTTGAGTATTGTTTGTGCCATTGGATTCTAAAAATCAAGTCTTCTTATCTATGGACTTCTTTTCTATAAAATATTGATAAAAAATATCAATTATTAATAAATAAAAATCACTTAATATATATTTTATTACTTAAATTGGTATATTTAATAGACTTATCACTCGCCCATGTCAAGTGCAAGTTGGAGGTCATGGAGATTGGGCATGCTAATGCAAAGCATGACCTATCATGACTAAGGAAGCTTAATAGATGGCCGAATGCCAATTCAACCAGTGCATGGCTAGGAACAAGGAGCTAACGGGAGCTAAAGGCCACTCACTAGAGGATTGCTAGACTCATTGCCAGCAATGGTGCCAAAATGAGACCGATCGCAAGTGAGGCTCCTGATAAGTCTATTAAATATCTCAATTTAAGCATTAAAATATATATCAAGTAATCTTTATTTCTTAAAAATTGGTATTTTTACTTATCTTTTGCAGAAAAGGAGTTCAAAAATGGAAAGAGTATGATTTATAGAATCCAAGGGATTAAATAGCATGAAAATCGGAGTTCAAATAGAGCTAGAATCAAGCAAAAACTAATGAAATCAAGCCTAGTACAGATTTTAAAGTAGCCAGTCTATCATGGATCACCCACTCGATCCATAGGCCTTGCCCATGGACCATCATCCCTAAATTACTATCGACACCCCTTCTTCCCATCATTTTTGAAGCCATCACCTGTCACCGCCCATCGCTAGCCAAAGAAGCCATCAAGACCCCGACGTCACCCCTCTCCAGCTCATCACCACCATCCTGAGCCCCATCATAGCCGTTCGGAGTTGCCCATTACAATGGCTATCCTCTCTACTATCACCGCCGCCACCATGATCTGCCATGGCCACTGCCCTCTACTTATCTCCATCTCACTTCCCCAACCTGAGATGCTTCCGAGACCCAACCCCACTGCCTTCCCATCATGCTATTGTTACCTTATCGCTGCCCTCTACCCATGACCATCGACTTTCTTCTTGAGCGTCTCCCCCTTCTCTCAGTCTGGGCAATCCCCACCATAGTCTACTAGTTGTCTACCACCGCCTTCATAATGCCATGATCCCCTTTGCCCGAGATGCCTCCTCCTTTGTTTAGAGTCATCGCTTCCTCAATCCACCTTCCACCTCCATTATTGCCACCCTCCAAGCTCACCATGGACAAACCACCGCTCATGACCTCCCTTCTTTGCCAAATGCCATACCACCTTCTTCTCCTCTGTCACTTGTCAACAACCTCCTTCCAACCCCTATTCGAGCCACCACCTTCATCTTCTTCCTCCCTAGCTTGAGAGGCACCACATCTTTGCCTTCCTCCTTCCCAAGCCTCCATCATCACTGCCACATTGTCATTCTCCTCTTCTTCCTCGGTATAGTGTTGGTGAATAGCAATTGTGGTAACTGATCAGGAGTCCAATAGCCAACATCCACTCGTGAACATGGTTAGAGAACAAGAGAAGGATGCAGCATGATTTGGGGCACCGATAGGCTTGATCAGGGTGCTTTGATGATGATCAAATGTGTAAAACAATTATTAGTGAGTCAAAGGCTAATTATATTTTGTTTCTTCTCCAAATTATACTAGGATTTCACTTATTTCAAGTCCTATAAAAAGAGGACCCCAGGGAACAATTGAGGGAGTGAGCAACTATAAAGATTAATTTGTATTTTATTTTATTTTATTATGGGTTTAAGAGGGGGAGAAAGAAAATGGCTAAAGCTCCTCCATCTTGTAGAGGAGATGAAGTTCTTCTTATCATAGATTTGTTTTCCTTTCCTACTTTTTGTGTTTTTACATGCAATATCAATAAAATTTTGTTTTCCATTTATTTATGCTTGTACCATGTTTTATTGAATGAATTAAACTTTTACAATTTATTTTTCCAAGGAGATGTGTTGTGATCCTAACAAGATATGGTTCATGCTTGAATAAAAGATAAATTATTCTAAAATTAATTTCTTTTAGTTTATATATATTTGGGATAATCTATACTCATAAAGGGATGGGTCATGATCTTGAGGATATGGTTTATACTCAGATAGAGATAGGTTACACCCAAAACTAATTAATCACAACCCTTTGTATAAATGAATACCAAGATCTATTAACGAGAAGAATGGATTCCTAATCCCTAAGATGTGGATTAATTATCTTTTAAATTAATTTATTTTGCATGATTAATTTCTAGATTTTTATAGTTAAACTATCTCAACTTTCTTTCTTTATCTTCTTCATGAAATAATTGCTCTTGATTCCCAAAGATATGATCCCTACTCACCCTACCCATAGTAATGAGTTAGGTTTTTATTTTTAATTGTCCTATGAGAAGTAATCAAATTTTGGACCATTACTAGGGAATAGACATGATTGCTTTTCAAAAAAAATTTAAAAAACTATTTTGATCCTATTTATTGCTCTCTTTAGTTTAATTATAATATTTTATTATTATTTCTTTATTACTTTTTTATACTAAAAAAATAAAAAAAATATTTTCTTTTTTTTTATTTACAAGTGGACTCCTAACCTAATCTAAATTTTCTTTTTTGTTTGACAACCCAATATATATATATTGTTGGCTTTGGCCCTTGATTTTGATGGATAACAAAATGTTGAGTATATGTAAGTATTAATGTTTCAATTGAGTTATGAATTCTAGATCACAGGTACATCAAATTCTCTACTCAAGAGTATCAAAGTTATGGACATCAAAGCAAGATGAATCTTAATATTTGAGAGGTCTTCTCACCTTGGAATGATATTAAAATAATCACTTTGGCCTTTAATGAAGAAGAAACTGGAAGTCTAATGGACAAAATTTGAGAATTTTGGAGTTTAGCACTCTTTTTGGAAATGGCATAGATCAAGTGTCGACCTAAGTATTGACTCAAAGTGTTGACTCATGGAGCAAGTGTCAATACCTTAAAGACTGGCATGTAGAATTTCAGCTATCATGCCAAGTGTCGAACCAAGTGTCGATCTAAGTATCGATTCACAAGATTCAAGTATTGACTCACAAATTGACTCAAGGCCTGAGAACAAAAATGGATAAAACATCATTTTTTGAACTCAAATGAAGTATCGACTCATAAGAATTAAGTATCAACTCACGAGGTTCAAGTGTCGACTCACAAATCAGCTCATGGCCTGAGATAAGAAATGAACAGAATAATGCCATTCCATGGATTTTTGCCTAGTGCTGACCAAAGTGTTGACCCAAGCATCGACTCACAATTTTAAGTGTCGACTCACAGGTTGACTCATAACCTAAGACCAGAAGTGAAGAAAAATATTAAAAATTCAAGATTTATACCTGATGTTGATCCAAGTGTCAACTCATGAAGACTCAAGTGTCGATCCAAGTGTCGACTCACAGCTTCTGACAACAGTAATGGCTATATTTTCAGAAGCTCATAGTTATTCCAAATGGCTAGTTTCTTCACTCTAATGATATCTAATAATTTTTTTGAAGGTTTTTAAACTATTTATCACTCACCAAACTCATTGAATACTAAAGAGAACAAGAGAAAAAGTGAGACACAAGAGACAAAGATCATCTTTTGAGAAAAGCTTTTGAAAAGACTTGAGTGAGCCTTAAAGAAGATTTCACCTGAAAAAGCCTTCAATCTTGCTATTGAGACTTCAAATCATATTTCAAAAGTGTTCATTGAAGAGGATCCAAGGAGGTGACAACTCAAGCATTCAAGAAGAGCTTCAACTACATTTATATCTACTCTTTTGAGAGTTTTTCTTGTGCTTATTACTATACATTTGGCTTTTATTGTTGTAACTAGTTTCAAGGTTATTAAAACTAGGATTAGGCCTTTTTCAAGCCATGAATTGGAATCCAAGCCTAGGGTTGGCCTGAGGAAAAGGTTATTGGTGAGTCTAAGTGACAAAACCAACTAAGGATTTTAACTTGTGAGCCCGAAAAATAAGTTGGCTATAATCTTGGTGATTATAGTAGAAATATCCAAGAAAAAGCTTGAGGAGTGGATGTAGATGCTTGAAGTGCACCGAACCACTATACATCGTTGTATTTGTGATTGCTTGCTCTTTCTTATTTCTTGCTCTTATTTATACTGATCTTATTATGCTGCATATCATTTTAGAGCATAATCACATTGTTACACAAGTACTTTAGTTCAGCACATACTTGCTTTAGTTTAAAATTTTAAAAATCCAATTCACCCCCCTCTTGGGTCGCTATACTGGGCAACAAGTGGTATCAAAGCTTGGTACTCAGTGTTTAGATCTCATGATCTTGAATCAAAGACTAATGGCAGCCCAAATTGGTGTTGGTATTGTAGAAGGTCAAGCCTCAAACCATTCTCTACTATTTAATAGCACAAATTACACTTACTAGAAGATATGCATTCGCATATATATTAAGCTATAGATTATAATATTTGGAAGACTATTGTTAAAGGCCCTCATCAGCCCACTATCTTGATTAATGGTATTCCCATCCCTAAATTAGAAGAAGATTGAGATGAGAATGATATTAAGTAAGCTGAGCTTAATGCTAAGGCCATGAATTTATTATTTTGTGCACTAGACCCTAGTGAGTTTAATAGAATATCTAACTATACCTCTACCAAAAAAATTTGGGATACTCTTGAAGTTATCCATGAGGGTACACATCAAGTAAAAACCATCAAAGTTAACATGCTCATTCATACCTATGAGATATTTAGGATGGAACCAAATAAAACTTTTAATGAAATGTATACTAGATTCACTAATATTGTTAATGGCATGAAGAGTTTGGGTAAAGTTATATCTAATGCTGAACTTGTTAACAAAATCCTCAGGTCTCTTCCACTTGAGCAGCTCTTGGGTTCACTAATGACATATGAGCTGTCCTTGAAGCAAAAGGTAGTGGATAATGAGAAGAAAAAGAAGGCTATTGCATTCAAGTCCACAACTAAGGAAGAATCAAGTGATGATTCAGATGATTCAGATGAGGAAGATGAAACCTCTCTCATCTCAAGAAAGTTTAAAAAATTCATGAGGAAGAAAAAGTTCAACTATAAAAAGAAGCCTCAAAGAGGAGAGCCCAATAAAGAGAAAGAAAAAGAAAAGGAAAGGGAGCAACCAATATGCTTTGAGTGTAAGAAGCCAGGACATTACAAAATGGATTGCCCCACTCTTAAAAAGGGCAAAAATAAATTTAAAAAGAAAGTGATAATAGCAATGAGGAGTGAAAGTAAAGATTTAAGTTATGATGAAGAGCAGCAAGAAGTATCCAACATCTGCTTTATGGCAAATGATGATGAGGTAAGGTCTGAAACTGAAAATGAGTTTACATTTAAAGAATTATGTGATGTTTTTGATGAACTTGTTATAGAATATCAAAAACTGGAAATGAAAAACAAAGAATTGAAAAGGCAAAATTTGGAGCTTTCTAGAACAAACGATAAGTTTTTGATAGATAATGATAGTTTACTACAAGATAACAAAAATTTGAATGATCAAATTACTCTTTGAAAAATGAGAAGGAAGAATTTTTGAAAAAAAAAGATTCTTTAAAAAAGGATAAAGTTTTTGCAACAAATGAAAAGCTTAATAAACAAAACAAAAAACTTTTACAAGAAAACAAGAAATGCAAAGAAGAACTCGAAAAAGTAAAACCATTTGTTAAGAAATTTACCTATAGTTCTGAAAAACTAAACTTGCTTTTGAATAGCTAAAGAGCAGTTTTTAACAAAGCAGGATTAGGTTTTAAATCCCAAAAATAATAAAAATATTTTAAAATTTTCTTTGTACCTGCATCCTTTAGCATTACTTGTTATGCTTGTGGTAAATTAAGACATAAATCATATATGCGTGATAAAAGAAAATTGAATAATATTAGTAAAGTTTAGGTTCCAAAAGGAACCACTTCAACTAACCCTAAAAGATCCAAGATGACTTGGATACCTAAAGTCTCCACATGATTTGATTTTATAGGTGTGTCTTGCAACCAAGGATAAAAGAAGATTATGGTACCTTGACAGCGGTTGCTCAAGACACGTGACTGGAGATGTAAGGCAATTCTCATCTCTAAAAGCTTTAAATGATGGAAATGTGATATTTGGTAATATTTGGCAGAGGCATTTCAACCCTCTATGGTTATCAAATTAGAGTTTAGGATGTGAGTCCAAGTTTTGTTCGATTTGTAATTAGGGTTTAGTCAATTTGAGTGAGTTCATTTGAGTTTTGTGAGTAAGTCCATTGGAGTCCTATCCACACTTGAGACCTATGATTAGAATGCCAAGTCAGTTAAGACAGGTCAAGTTTTGAGTCCTATAAGTTTTGAAGTTTATCAATCAAGTCAGTAAAAGGGATATGCCCTACAAGCCAATCTATGTTGTATCTCCCAAACCATTGTAATTGATAATATTCTAATAAAGGCATTATTTTTTATCATACGCTGTGTTTATTATTATATGATGAACCCCATAGATTAGGGCTATGATTTTAGTGTTATGATGAGATCATACCAATGAGACCTAAAGTCTTAAAACCTTAATCTAAAATATTCCTAGTCAAAGGAACCTTGAGTAGGGGATCAGGGTTTTTTCGGTAAGACTAGCAAATCCTATGTATAATGAATAGGGTGACTGCTCTCACAGTTACTTGTGTATGACACTAATACTAGGATGTGGGTGCTCATTAGAGAATGAGTTCACTGATATGATCCAACTTGAGAACATCTGATGGAGTCTTAGCTATATGTCAATAGAAGGTTCTCATAGTGGGAGTGGTACAAGTAATCCTTTGACATGAGACTGCCATAAGTACCTTATGTACATAAATCCATGCTTTGGTTCAATCCTAATCATGACACTGAGTCATGCACAGGTTTGATACTGGGAATGGTGAATTGGATATGAAGGTAATGAGTAGGTCAACAAGGAATCGATCACTCTTAGTAAGAGGAGATTGCATCCAGCTAGTTATCAATCGGATGATGATTCAAGGAATCTTTGATCGAAGTAATGATATTAGAGATGGTTTCTAATATCAAGATAATTGAATCATCAATATAAGATTGAGCTAGATACAGATATAATATTGGATTTGACATATATCCATATCCATAATTATATTTTGGATGCAGGCTGATCGAAGGATTTAATTATACGATAACTTTCCACTGAAGGGTAGTTTTGGTATTTCACCAGAATTTCCATATCTTTCGGGTAGACATGACATGTTGCTAGACGTCAATCTTGTCTCGTGGGTTGATTAAATTGAATGATCACTTATTAGGAAGAGTCTTAATTGATCATAATCAGGTAAGCCTGATTTGACCTAAATCGATTAGAAAGAGTTCTAATCAAATTAGGTCAACTTGTGTTCGAACCCACTGCTGGCTAGATGTGGAACCCAATGGGTCACACACTTAAGAGAATTGATCAAGGGTTTAATTTTGTAATTAAATCATTTTGCATGATGACACTCTAGCAGGTGTTGCAAAACCTAGCTTCTATTCGAATTAGATTCGAATTAGGGTTCCGAATTGATTCAATTTGGGTTCTAATTGGATCTAATTAGACCCTAATTAAGGTTATAGGGATTATGGCTAACCCTATTGGTTAACCATGCACCTAGGCTGGCCCCCCACCCACCCCTTAGCATTTTCACGCCAAAATGCCAAGAGTCCATGCGCTAATGGACTCTTGGTGCGCCATTTGGAAGAGTCCATGGCGCATGGACTCTTGGCGTGCCCCACTTAATTCTCCAATGAATTAAGATGGGGTAGCCTCATTTCTTAGAATTAGCGCCTCAGATGTGCCCCCTTGGATGGAATCCAATGGTTGATGGGTTTTTAAGAAAGGAAGAAAGCGCCTGTTGCTTCCCGGTTGCGCGAAATAACATCTCTTCGGAGATTTAAATTCGCGACTCCTTTCTTTTAAAAACATCATGACTTTTCCTTTAAGAAAGGCCATGGGATTTATCCGGAAGGCCATGAGAAGGAAGGATGGGGCATGAGAACATAGGGAAGGGGCGTGAGAAAAAAGGGGAATGGTGTTTACGGAGAGTTGTGTTCTTTTGAGAAGACATCTTTTTGTAGTCTATTTAAGGAACAGAGGCCTCGGGTGTTTTGGCTATTGTACAACAGAGTTTTTTTTATTTGTCTTTCCTTTCCAGGAGACTGATTCCTCCTTAGCTTGTTTAGGACACAAGAGTTTCCCTTTTACAGAGTTCTCTTCTCTGTTGAAACTCAAGTCTAAAACAAGAGATAGGAAGAATCTCTCGAACGGTAAAAGAAAAGAAGATATACTCTGTTTCCTATTTCCTTTACATTAAGACATTAGTGTCTTAAATCCTCCTCCTCCTTCAAGACAAGAGTGTATTCTAAGGACAAGGTCTTAAGAAAGGGAGAGGAAGAAGAAAGAAAGGAAGTAAGAAGTCCCTGCCGTGGAGTTTTTTCAGCCATAGTCATCTTGAGTTCTGGGAGAAGAATTCAAGTGAAGGAACCTTTTGAAGAAGCGAGCATCTTGATCAATTTTCTTGTTGATCACCATTGGAGGGTGGACATTTGGACACCTGGTGAATTCAAAAGGGTCATTCAACATCAAGTTTTGATCCTACATCAAAATTGGGTTTAGCGATAACAGGTTGGTGCCCTAATTCTAATAGTGTAGGTTTGCATGTTTCTCATATATTTTAATCCTGAATAAGGAGATCATGGCTAAGGGTTTTAGTATAAATTTCATCATTTTGAAATTATCTTTCTGCTGCGTTGCACCGGAATCCTTTCAGTGGTATCAAAGCCACCCTTATTACAGTTAAAACATATGGAAATTATTTATGTCTTTTTGTTGTAGTGTCGCATGTTAGGGTTTTTAAACCCTTGAATGCTGATACACTTAGCACATTTATGGGATGCATGTATGTTTGAGAATCTATGTTTGATGTGTGTCACTAATTAGGGTTTTTCACTCAAACCCTAATTATTATAGAGATATGTTTAGTTTTGAAGTCATCATACTGAAATAAGGTTGCCCTGGCATAATGGTGGATCCATTATGTGGTAAATGGTTGTCCTAGTATGATGACACACTTAGCACATATTTTCTTATTTATAAGAATGATATGTTCATTGTAATACATTCTATAAGGATGTGCTGGCAATTTATAAATCCCTCCTCTTAAAAATTATATTAAGTCTTAGTATATTTAACTAATAAGCATCACTAGTCATGATGTACAATTGATCATTCGGTGTCTAGAAAGGTGGTTCTGGGAAGGTAAAGAGAATTATGGTTTTTAATTGGTTCCGTTGACTGACCTGGCCAATTTTTATTGGTGTCTAGGAAAGCAACGGGGGGACTCCCACATCACTTCCACTTGCCTGGCCGATTTGATTAAATTTAAATCTTGACTAAAATGCTTAAGTGTTAAAAATACTATGTATTGGCCTTCCTTCATGCTGGATCATTATTGTGTTATGAACCACATTAGGTTTGTTGTGTTATCTGCAAGACCTAATATGGTGATTGACATAATACTAGTCTAGTGCATAGATATGCTCACAGTATATTCAATATAATGCTTTGTTGTGTTATCTGCAAGGGCATTATATTTGAGTATTGACTGTATAGAAATGAAAGGGTCTTGACTTAACTAGAACATTATGGTTTGTTGTGTTTTCTGCAAGACTAATAATGTTCTAGAGGCCAAGTTACTTCTTGAGAATTATATGAGATATAATTGGAAGAGTTTCCTACCTTTGAGCTTATAAAAGATTTGTTGTGTTTTCTGCAAGATCTTTTATAAGTTATTAGGATATCAATCTCACTAAGAAAAATCGATCAGGGTTCTTCTCGATTATCATAGTGAGGGCTATGATATTTTGATAAAATAGTGGGAGACATAATTAAATTGAAGACCTAATTTAATTATGTAAGTCATTTCATGGTTGTTTGCTTATGTATTGTTCTTTATTAAATATAGATAAATGGCATCTTCATTATCACTATGAAGTATCTTAGATACCAACAAACTGACTGATCCGAACTATGTGGACCGGTTGAGAAATTTAAAGATTGTGCTGAGTTCAGAAAAACTTTCTTATATTCTTGATACCCCTAGTCTTAATCCACTAGGGGACGATGCCACATAGGAAGATATGGCCACATACAAAATTTGGCAGAATGACTCCCTAACTGTCAAGTGTATCATACTAGCCTCAATGACCAATGAGTTACAGAGACAGCATGAAAGCATGGATACTCAATCCATATTGCTCAATTTAAAAGAGCTTTATGGAGAACATAGCAGAACTGTTAGATATGAAATATCTAAGCAGTTATTCCGTGCTAGGATGATAGAGGGAATATCCATTCAGGATCATGTTCTGAAGGTAATTGACTTAATCACCAGATTGGGTCAATTAGGTTTTATCATGGATGGGGAGTTGAATCAGGATTTAATCCTGCAATCACTCCCGGAGTCATTTTCTCAGTTTGTCTTGAATTATCACATGAACAAACTGAACACTTCCTTGCCTGAGCTGTTAAATATGTTAAAAATAGCGGAGAGCCACGTTAAGAAAGATAAGGCTCCACTTCTTCTTGTTGATAAGACCAATAAGAAGAAATCAGGCAAAAAGGGTTTTAATAGGAGGCTAAACCCTAAGAGTGGCATCAATAAGAATAAGAAAGGAAAGAAGGCCTCCAAACAGTCGACATGTTTCTTTTGCGGCAAAGCGGGACATTGGAAAAGGAATTGCAAGGCTTACCTTGCAACTGTGAAGCCTGGTGCATCAGATGCGCCAAAAGGTATGTATGAGATACATGCTATATTGACATTAAATTCATCTATATCAAATACTTGGGTATTGGATACCGCTTGTGGTTACCATATATGCAAATCTTTGCAGGACCTCCACAAGCTTAAAGTATTGAAGGAAGGTGACTTCAATCTCTATGGTGCTAGTGGTGATATCATCCAAGCAGAAGCTGTAGGGACCTATATTCTGAAGTTGCCTTCAGGGAAGATCTTGGAGTTAGAAAATTGTTATTATATGCCTAAGATTATTAGGAACATTATATCTATTCCTTTGTTGTTAAAACAAGGATATGTAATGGATGTAACGAGCACTGGTTGCTCGATAATGTTGTCTAATAAAATTATTTGTTCTGGCATATTTAGCAATGGGCTCTTAACTCTTTCTTCCAATGAGAGTGTTTTTCATGTCAATAATAAAAGAAAAAGATAAGACTTTAATAATACTTTACTTTGGCATCATCGACTTGGTCATATTAATGAGTCTAGGATAAGCAAGTTATACAAGGAAAAATTCCTTGATCCTTATGAGTATGAATCATTAGGAACTTGCGAATCATGTCTCATGGGTAAGATGACCAAGACTCCATTTACTGGACATGGAGAAAGGTCAACTGAGTTATTAGGACTTATACATACTGATGTATGTGGTCCAATGACAACTCAGGCCAGAGGTGGATACTCATATTTTATCACTTTTACAGATGACTTATCTAGGTTCGGATGTGTGTATCTTATGAAACATAAATCTGAAGCCTTTGATAAATTTAAGGAGTATCAAAGTATGGTCGAAAACCAAATCGGGAAAAGTATTAAAGTTCTTCGTTCTGATCGAGGAGGAGAATACTTATCCACGGAGTTTTTAGACTATCTTAAAGTTAATGAATTCTTTCTGAATATACCCCTCCTTATACACCACAGCTAAATGGTATAGCTGAAAGGAGGAATCGTACCTTATTAGATATGGTACGATCCATGATGTGCTTTACAAATTTACCCATTTCCTTCTGGTGTCATGCCCTAGAAACTGCTGTTTACATTCTGAACAAGGTACCTTCTAAATCCATTGTTAGTAGTCCATATGAAAATTTGGAGTGGAAAGAAACCGTATCTTAAATATTTTACGGTATGGAGATGTCCAGCTTTTGTTAAAAGAAATTTTGGACATAAGTTGGAACCTAGAGCGAATAAATGTTTATTTGTAGGATATCCTAGAGAGGGTAGAGGATATCTGTTTTACCATCCTACTGAACAAAAGATTTTTGTCAGCAGGCATGCCACTTTTCTAGAAACAGAGTTAATTTTAGAAAAGGGCAATGGTAGAACTATTGAACTTGGAGAAGTACAAGAAACACAGATAGACAGTTCTCAACCATTAGAACATATAGTTAGGACAAAACCAGAACACAAAACTCCTCCCCGTAGGTCTGATAGAGTGTCACGGGCACCTGAGAGGTATGGATTTATTATTGAAAATAATGAAGCCCAAGTCATTCAAAATGATGATCCTCTGACCTATACGGAAGCTATCTTAAGTACTGATTCAGATAGATGGCAAGAAGCCATGGAATCCGAGATAGACTCTATGTATGTAAACCAAGTATGGTCTTTGGTCGATGCACCAGAGGGTGTTAATCCTATTGGATGCAAATGGGTCTATAAGAAAAAGATTGGGGCTGATGGCCAAGTTGAAACCTATAAAGCCAGATTAGTGGCAAAAGGTTTTAGACAAAAACAGGGAATTGATTGTGATGAAACATTCTCACCTGTTGCCATGCTCAAATCAATTCGGATTTTACTTGCTATAGCAGCATACCATGATTATGAGATCTGGTAGATGGATGTGAAGACTGCATTCCTCAATGGTTTCTTGAGGAAGAAGTCTACATGTCACAGCCAGAAGGTTTTATTTCAAAGAATAAACCTAATCAAGTATGCAAGCTAAAGAAATCCATTTATGGATTAAAGCAAGCTTCAAGGAGTTGGAACATCTGCTTTGATGAAACTATTAAAAGGTTTGGTTTTATCAAAAATGTGGATGAACCCTGTGTTTATAAGAAGACTAGTGGGAGTGCCATAGTCTTCTTGGTTCTGTATGTAGATGACATACTCCTCATTGGGAATGATATCCCAATGTTACAATCAGTCAAGGTTTGGCTATCAAACCAGTTTTCCATGAAAGATTTGGGAGAAGCATCCTATATACTAGGTATTAAGATATATAGAGATAGATCTAAGAGGATGTTAGGTTTATCCCAATCTAGGTACATTGACTTAGTACTGAAAAGATTCGGCATGGATGGAAGTAAAAGAGGTTATCTTCCTATGAGTCAAGGCATACATCTTTCTAAAAGGATGTCTCCTAAGACACCTGAAGAAAGAAATAGAATGAATTCTATACCTTATACTTCGGCAATAGGGTCCATAATGTATGCCATGTTATGTACAAGGCCTGATGTGGCATATGCTTTAGGCATTGTCAGTAGGTTTCAGGCTGATCCAGGAGAGGATCATTGGAAAGCAGTTAAAAATATTCTTAAGTACCTGAGAAGGACTAAGGATATTTTTCTGGTTTATGGTGGTTCTGATCTTAAACTAGAAGCTTATTCTGATTCTAGTTTTCAATCAGACCCTGATGATAGCAAATCCATTTCGGGATATATTTTTACCCTAAATGGTGGAGCAGTGAGTTGGAAGAGTACCAAGCAACAGACTGTAGCTGACTCAACCACAGAGGCAGAATATATAGCTGTCAGTAAAGCCGCCAAGGAAGCAGTCTGGATGAAGAAGTTCATCATAGAGTTGGGTATTGTTCCTGAGATTGAAAACCCAGTGCCACTTTACTATGACAACACTGGAGCTGTTGCTCAAGCTAAGGAACCAAGAGCTCATCATAAGTCCAAGCACATTCTGAGACGCTTCCATCTCGTCCGAGAAATAGTAGAAAGACAAGATGTCTACATAAATAGAGTTGATACAAAGAACAATGTAGCAGATCCGTTCACTAAGGCTCTACCACAGCGAGAGTTTGATCGCCACCTCGAGTGTATGGGACTAAGATTTTAAAGGCGATTGGATTTAGCGCAAGTGGGAGATTGAAAGGGATATGCCCTACAAGAAAATCTATGTTGTATCTCCCAAACCATTGTAATTGACAATATTCTAATAAAGGCATTATTTTTCATCATACGCTGTGTTTATTATTATATGATGAACCCCATAGATTAGGGCTATGATTTTAGGGTTATGATGAGATCATACCAGTGAGACCTAAAGTCTTAAAACCTTAATCTAAAACATTCCTAGTCAAAGGAACTTTGAGTAGGGGATCAGGGTTTTTCCGGTAAGACTAGCACATCCTATGTATAATGAATAGGGTGACTGCTCTCATAGTTACTTGCATATGACACTAATACTAGGATGTGGGTGCTCATTAGAGAATGAGTTCACTGATATGATCCAACTTGAGAACATCTAATGGAGTCTTAGCTATATGTCAATAGAAGGTTCTCATAGTGGGAGTGGTACAAGTAATCCTTTGACCTGAGACTGCCATAAGTACCTTATGTACATAAATCCATGCTTTGGTTCAATCCTAATCATGACACTAAGTCATGCACAGGTTTGATACTGGGAATGGTGAATTGGATATGAAGGTAATGAGTAGGTCAACAAGGAATCGATCACTCTTAGTAAGAGGAGATTGCATCCAGCTAGTTATCAATCGGATGATGATTCAAGGAATCTTTGATCGAAGTAATGATATTAGAGATGGTTTCTAATATCAAGATAATTGAATCATCAATATAAGATTGAGCTAGATACAGATATAATATTAGATTTGACATATATCTATATCCATAATTATATTTTGGATGCAGGCTGATCGAAGGATTTAATTATACGGTAACTTTCCACTGAAGGGTAGTTTTGGTATTTCACTAGAATTTCCATATCTTCCGGGTAGACATGACATGTTGCTAGACGTCAATCTTGTCTCGTGGGTTGATTAAATTGAATGATCACTTATTAGGAAGAGTCTTAATTGATCATAATCAGGTAAGCCTGATTTGACCTAAATCGATTAGAAAGAGTTCTAATCAAATTAGGTCAACTTGTGTTCGAACCCACTGCTTGCTAGATGTGGAACCCAATGGGTCACACACTTAAGAGAATTGATCAAGGGTTTAATTTTGTAATTAAATCATTTTGCATGATGACACTCTAGCAGGTGTTGCAAAACCTAGCTTCTATTCGAATTAGATTCGAATTAGGGTTCCGGATTGATTCAATTTGGATTCTAATTGGATCTAATTAGACCCTAATTAAGGTTATAGGGATTATGGCTAACCCTATTGGCTAACCATGCACCTAGGCTGGCCCCCACCCGCCCCTTAGCATTTTCATGCCAAAATGCCAAGAGTCCATGCGCTAATGGACTCTTGGCGCGCCATTTGGAAGAGTCCATGGCACATGGACTCTTGGCGCGCCCCACTTAATTCTCCAATGAATTAAGATGGGGCAGCCTCATTTCTTAGAATTAGCACCTCAGATGTGCCCCCTTGGATGGAATCCAATGGTTGATGGGTTTTTAAGAAAGGAAGAAAGTGCCTGTTGCTTCCCGGTTGCGCGAAATAACATCTCTTCAGAGATTTAAATTCGCGACTCCTTTCTTTTAAAAACATCATGACTTTTCCTTTAAGAAAGGCCGTTGGATTTATCCGGAAGGCCATGAGAAGGAAGGATGGGGCATGAGAAAATAGGGAAGGGGCGTGAGAAAAAAGGGGAATGGTGTTTACGGAGAGTTGTGTTCTTTTGAGAAGACATCTTTTTGTAGTCTATTTAAGGAACAGAGGCCTCGGGTGTTTTGGCTAATGTACAACAGAGTTTTTTTTATTTGTCTTTCCTTTCCAGGAGACTGATTCCTCCTTAGCTTGTTTAGGACATAAGAGTTTCCCTTTTACAGAGTTCTCTTCTCTGTTGAAACTCAAGTCTAAAACAAGAGATAGGAAGAATCTCTCGAACGGTAAAAGAAAAGAAGATATACTCTGTTTCCTATTTCCTTTACATTAAGACATTAGTGTCTTAAATCCTCCTCCTC
Organism: Areca catechu; assembly: GCA_021397845.1. NCBI lineage: Eukaryota > Viridiplantae > Streptophyta > Magnoliopsida > Arecales > Arecaceae > Areca > Areca catechu. The sequence continues at coordinate 150,200,521 of CM038052.1, forward strand.
CTTCAAGACAAGAGTATATTCTTAGGACAAGGTCTTAAGAAAGGGAGAGGAAGAAGAAAGAAAGGAAGTAAGAAGTCCCTGCCATGGAGTTTTTTCAGCCATAGTCATCTTGAGTTCTGGGAGAAGAATTCAAGTGAAGGAACCTTTTGAAGAAGCGAGCATCTTGATCAATTTTCTTGTGGGTCACCATTGGAGGGCGGACATTTGGATGCCTGGTGAATTCAAAAGGGTCATTCAACATCAAGTTTTGATCCTACATCAAAATTGGGTTTAGCGATAACAGGTTGGTGCCCTAATTCTAATAGTGTAGGTTTGCATGTTTCTCATATGTTTTAATCCTGAATAAGGAGATCATGGCTAAGGGTTTTAGTATAAATTTTATCATTTTGAAATTATCTTTCCGCTGCGTTGCACCGGAATCCTTTCAGTGGTATCAGAGCCACCTTTATTACAGTTAAAACATATGGAAATTATTTATATGTCTTTTTGTTGTAGTGTCGCATGTTAGGGTTTTTAAACCCTTGAATGCTGATACACTTAGCACATTTATGGGATGCATGTATGTTTGAGAATCTATGTTTGATGTGTGTCACTAATTAGGGTTTTTCACTCAAACCCTAATTATTATAGAGATATGTTTAGTTTTGAAGTCATCATACTGAAATAAGGTTGCCCTGGCACAATGGTGGATCCATTATGTGGTAATGGTTGTCCTAGTATGATGACACACTTAGCACATATTTTCTTATTTATAAGAATGATATGTTGATTGTGATACATTCTATAAGGATGTGCTGGCAATTTATAAATCCCTCCTCTTAAAAATTATATTAAGTCTTAGTATATTTAACTAATAAGCATCACTAGTCATGATGTACAATTGATCATTCGGTGTCTAGAAAGGTGGTTCTGGGAAGGTAAAGAGAATTATGGTTTTTAATTGGTTCCGTTGACTGACCTGGCCAATTTTTATTGGTGTCTAGGAAGCAACGGGGGGACTCCCACATCTCTTCCACTTGCCTGGCCGATTTGATTAAATTTAAATCTTGACTAAAATGCTTAAGTGTTAAAAATACTATATATTGGCCTTCCTTCATGCTGGATCATTATTGTGTTATGAACCACATTAGGTTTGTTGTGTTATCTGCAAGTCCTAATATGGTGATTGACATAATACTAGTCTAGTGCATAGATATGCTCACAGTATATTCAATATAATGCTTTGTTGTGTTATTTGCAAGGGCATTATATTTGAGTATTGACTGTATAGAAATGAAAGGGTCTTGACTTAACTAGAACATTATGGTTTGTTGTGTTTTCTACAAGACTAATAATGTTCTAGAGGCCAAGTTACTTCTTGAGAATTATATGAGATATAATTGGAAGAGTTTCCTACCTTTGAGCTTATAAAAGATTTGTTGTGTTTTCTGCAATATCTTTTATAAGTTATTAGGATCTCAATCTCACTAAGAAAAATCGATCAGGGTTCTTCTCGATTATCATAATGAGGGCTATGATTTTTTGATAAAATAGTGGGAGATATAATTAAATTGAAGACCTAATTTAATTATGTAAGTCATTTCATGGTTGTTTGCTTATGTATTGTTCTTTATTAAATGTAGATAAATGGCATCTTCATTATCACTATGAAGTATCTTAGATACCAACAAACTGACTGGTCCGAACTATGTGGACTGGTTGAGAAATTTAAAGATTATGCTGAGTTCAGAAAAACTTTCTTATATTCTTGATATCCCTAGTCTTAATCCACTAGGGGACGATGCCACACAGGAAGATATGGCCACATACAAAATGTGGCAGAATGACTCCCTAACTGTCAAGTGTATCATACTAGCCTCTATGACCAATGAGTTACAGAAACAGCATGAAAGCATGGATACTCAATCCATATTTCTCAATTTAAAAGAGCTTTATGGAGAACATAGCAGAACTGCTAGATATGAAATATCTAAGTAGTTATTCCGTGCTAGGATGATAGAGGGAGTTCCATTCAGGATCATGTTCTGAAGGTAATTGACTTAATCACCAGATTGGGTCAATTAGGTTTTATCATGGATGGGGAGTTGAATCAGGATTTAATCCTGCAATCACTCTCGGAGTCATTTTCTCAGTTTGTCTTGAATTATCACATGAACAAACTGAACACTTCTTGCCTGAGCTGTTAAATATGTTAAAAATAGCGGAGAGCCACGTTAAGAAAGATAAGGCTCCACTTCTTCTTGTTGATAAGACCAATAAGAAGAAATCAGGCAAAAAGGGTTTTAATAGGAGGCTAAACCCTAAGAGTGGCATCAATAAGAATAAGAAAGGTAAGAAGGCCTCCAAACAGTCGACCTGTTTCTTTTGCAGCAAAGCGGGACATTGGAAAAGGAATTGCAAGGCTTACCTTGCAACTGTGAAGCCTGGTGCATCAGATGCGCCAAAAGGTATGTATGAGATACATGCTATATTGACATTAAATTCATCTATATCAAATACTTGGGTATTGGATACCGCTTGTGGTTACCATATATGCAAATCTTTGCAGGACTTCCACAAGCTTAAAGTATTGAAGGAAGGTGACTTCAATCTCTATGGTGCTAGTGGTGATATCATCCAAGCAGAAGCTGTAGGGACCTATATTCTGAAGTTGCCTTCAAGGAAGATCTTGGAGTTAGAAAATTGTTATTATATGCCTAAGATTATTAGGAACATTATATCTATTCTTTGTTGTTAAAACAAGGATATGTAATGGATGTAACGAGCACTGGTTGCTCGATAATGTTGTCTAATAAAATTATTTGTTCTGGCATATTTAGCAATGGGCTCTTAACTCTTTCTTCCAATGATAGTGTTTTTCATGTCAATAATAAAAGAAAAAGATAAGACTTTAATAAAACTTTACTTTGGCATCATCGACTTGGTCATATTAATAAGTCTAGGATAAGCAAGTTATACAAGGAAAAATTCCTTGATCCTTATGAGTATGAATCATTAGGAACTTGCGAATCATGTCTCATGGGTAAGATGACCAAGACTCCATTTACTGGACATGGAGAAAGGTCAACTGAGTTATTAGGACTTATACATACTGATGTATGTGGTCCAATGACAACTCAGGCCAGAGGTGGATACTCATATTTTATCACTTTTACAAATGACTTATCTAGGTTCGGATGTGTGTATCTTATGAAACATAAATCTGAAGCCTTTGATAAATTTAAGGAGTATCAAAGTATGGTCGAAAACCAAACCGGGAAAAGTATTAAAGTTCTTCGTTCTGATCGAGGAGGAGAATACTTATCCACGGAGTTTTTAGACTATCTTAAAGTTAATGGAATTCTTTCTGAATATACCCCTCCTTATACATCACAGCTAAATGGTATAGCTGAAAGGAGGAATCGTACCTTATTAGATATGGTACGATCCATGATGTGCTTTACAAATTTACCCATTTCCTTCTGGTGTCATGCCCTAGAAACTGCTGTTTACATTCTGAACAAGGTACCTTCTAAATCCATTGTTAGTAGTCCATATGAAAATTTGGAGTGGAAAGAAACCGTATCTTAAATATTTTACGGTATGGGGATGTCCAGCTTTTGTTAAAAGAAGTTTTGGACATAAGTTGGAACCTAGAGCGAATAAACGTTTATTTGTAGGATATCCCAGAGAGGGTAGAGGATATCTGTTTTACCATCCTACTGAACAAAAGATTTTTGTCAGCAGGCATGCCACTTTTCTAGAAACAGAGTTAATTTTAGAAAAGGGCAATGGTAGAACTATTGAACTTGGAGAAGTACAAGAAACACAGATAGACAGTTCTCAACCATTAGAACATATAGTTAGGACAAAACCAGAACACAAAACTCCTCCCCGTAGGTCTGATAGAGTGTCACGGGCACCTGAGAGGTATGGATTTATTATTGAAAATAATGAAGCCCAAGTCATTCAAAATGATGAACCTCTGACCTATACGGAAGCTATCTTAAGTACTGATTCAGATAGATGGCAAGAAGCCATGGAATCCGAGATAGACTCTATGTATGTAAACCAAGTATGGTCTTTGGTCGATGCACCAGAGGGTGTTAATCCTATTGGATGCAAATGGGTCTATAAGAAAAAGATTGGGGCTGATGGCCAAGTTGAAACCTATAAAGCCATATTAGTGGCAAAAGGTTTTAGACAAAAACAGGGAATTGATTATGATGAAACATTCTCACCTGTTGCCATGCTCAAATCAATTCGGATTTTACTTGCTATAGCAGCATACCATGATTATGAGATCTGGTAGATGGATGTGAAGACTGCATTCCTCAATGGTTTCCTTGAGGAAGAAGTCTACATGTCACAGCCAGAAGGTTTTATTTCAAAGAATAAACCTAATCAAGTATGCAAGCTAAAGAAATCCATTTATGGATTAAAGCAAGTTTCAAGGAGTTGGAACATCTGCTTTGATGAAACTATTAAAAGGTTTGGTTTTATCAAAAATGTGGATGAACCCTGTGTTTATAAGAAGACTAGTGGGAGTGCCATAGTCTTCTTGGTTCTGTATGTAGATGACATACTCCTCATTGGGAATGATATCCCAATGTTACAATCAGTCAAGGTTTGGCTATCAAACCAGTTTTCCATGAAAGATTTGGGAGAAGCATCCTATATACTAGGTATTAAGATATATAGAGATAGATCTAAGAGGATGTTAGGTTTATCCCAATCTAGGTACATTGACTTAGTGCTGAAAAGATTCGGCATGGATGGAAGTAAAAGAGGTTATCTTCCTATGAGTCAAGGCATACATCTTTCTAAAAGGATGTCTCCTAAGACACCTGAAGAAAGAAATAGAATGAATTCTATACCTTATACTTCGGCAATAGGGTCCATAATGTATGCCATGTTATGTACAAGGCCTGATGTGGCATATGCTTTAGGCATTGTCAGTAGGTTTCAGGCTGATCCAGGAGAGGATCATTGGAAAGCAATTAAAAATATTCTTAAGTACCTGAGAAGGACTAAGGATATTTTTCTGGTTTATGGTGGTTCTGATCTTAAACTAGAAGCTTATTCTGATTCTAGTTTTCAATCAGACCCTGATGATAGCAAATCCATTTCGGGATATATTTTTACTCTAAATGGTGGAGCAGTGAGTTGGAAGAGTACCAAGCAACAGACTGTAGCTGACTCAACCACAGAGGCAGAATATATAGCTGTCAGTAAAGCCGCCAAGGAAGCAGTCTGGATGAAGAAGTTCATCATAGAGTTGGGTATTGTTCCTGAGATTGAAAACCCAGTGCCACTTTACTGTGACAACACTGGAGCTGTTGCTCAAGCTAAGGAACCAAGAGCTCATCATAAGTCCAAGCACATTCTGAGACGCTTCCATCTCGTCCGAGAAATAGTAGAAAGACAAGATGTCTACATAAATAGAGTTGATACAAAGAACAATGTAGCAGATCCGTTCACTAAGGCTCTACCACAGCGAGAGTTTGATCGCCACCTCGAGTGTATGGGACTAAGATTTTAAAGGCGATTGGATTTAGTGCAAGTGGGAGATTGAAAGGGATATGCCCTACAAGAAAATCTATGTTGTATCTCCCAAACCATTGTAATTGACAATATTCTAATAAAGGCATTATTTTTCATCATACGCTGTGTTTATTATTATATGATGAACCCCATAGATTAGGGCTATGATTTTAGGGTTATGATGAGATCATACCAGTGAGACCTAAAGTCTTAAAACCTTAATCTAAAACATTCCTAGTCAAAGGAACTTTGAGTAGGGGATCAGGGTTTTTCGGTAAGACTAGCACATCCTATGTATAATGAATAGGGTGACTGCTCTCATAGTTACTTGTGTATGACACTAATACTAGGATGTGGGTGCTCATTAGAGAATGAGTTCACTGATATGATCCAACTTGAGAACATCTAATGGAGTCTTAGCTATATGTCAACAGAAGGTTCTCATAGTGGGAGTGGTACAAGTAATCCTTTGACCTGAGACTGCCATAAGTACCTTATGTACATAAATCCATGCTTTGGTTCAATCCTAATCATGACACTGAGTCATGCACAGGTTTGATACTGGGAATGGTGAATTGGATATGAAGGTAATGAGTAGGTCAACAAGGAATCGATCACTCTTAGTAAGAGAAGATTGCATCCAGCTAGTTATCAATCGGATGATGATTCAAGGAATCTTTGATCAAAGTAATGATATTAGAGATGGTTTCTAATATCAAGATAATTGAATCATCAATATAAGATTGAGCTAGATACAGATATAATATTGGATTTGACATATATCCATATCTATAATTATATTTTGGGTGCAGGCTGATCGAAGGATTTAATTATACGGTAACTTTCACTGAAGGGTAGTTTTGGTATTTCACCAGAATTTTCATATCTTTCGGGTAGACATGACATGTTGCTAGACGTCAATCTTGTCTTGTGGGTTGATTAAATTGAATGATCACTTATTAGGAAGAGTCCTAATTGATCATAATCAGGTAAGCCTGATTTGACCTAAATCGATTAAAAAGTGTTCTAATCAAATTACGTCAACTTGTATTCGAACCCACTGCTGGCTAGATGTGGAACCCAATGGGTCACACACTTAAGACAATTGATCAAGGGTTTAATTTTGTAATTAAATCATTTTGCATGATGACACTCTAGCAGGTGTTGCAAAACCTAGCTGCTATTCGAATTAGATTCGAATCAGGGTTCCGGATTGATTCAATTTGGGTTCTAATTGGATCTAATTAGACCCTAATTGAGGTTATAGGGATTATGGCTAACCCTATTGGCTAACCATGCACCTAGGCTGGCCCCCCACCCGCCCCTTAGCATTTCATGCCAAAATGCCAAAAGTCCATGCGCTAATGGACTCTTGGCGCGCCATTTGGAAGAGTCCATGGCGCATGGACTCTTGGCGCACCCCACTTAATTCTCCGATGAATTAAGATGGGGCAGCCTCATTTCTTAGAATTAGCACCTCAGATGTGCCCCCTTGGATGGAAATCCAACAGTTGATGGGTTTTTAAGAAAGGAAGAAAGCGCCTGTTGCTTCCCGGTTGCACGAAATAACATCTTTTCGGAGATTTAAATTCGCGACTCCTTTCTTTTAAAAACATCGTGAGTTTTCCTTTAAGAAAGGCCATGGGATTTATCCGGAAGGCTGTGAGAAGGAAGGATGGGGCATGAGAAAATAGGGAAGGGGCATGAGAAAAAATGGGAATGGTGTTTACGGAGAGTTGTGTTCTTTTGAGAAGACATCTTTTTGTAGTCTATTTAAGGAACAGAGGCCTCGGGTGTTTTGGCTATTGTACAATAGAGTTTTTTTTATTTGTCTTTCCTTTCCAGGAGACTGATTCCTCCTTAGCTTGTTTAGGACACAAGAGTTTCCCTTTTACAGAGTTCTCTTCTCTGTTGAAACTCAAGTCTAAAACAAGAGATAGGAAGAATCTCTCGAACGGTAAAAGAAAAGAAGATATACTCTGTTTCCTATTTCCTTTACATTAAGACACTAGTGTCTTAAATCCTCCTCCTCCTTCAAGACAAGAGTGTATTCTTAGGACAAGGTCTTAAGAAAGGGAGAGGAAGAAGAAAGAAAGGAAGTAAGAAGTCCCTGTCGTGGAGTTTTTTCAACCATAGTCATCTTGAGTTCTGGGAGAAGAATTCAAGTGAAGGAACCTTTTGAAGAAGCGAGCATCTTGATCAATTTTCTTGTGGATCACCATTGGAGGGTGGGCATTTGGATGCCTGGTGAATTCAAAAGGGTCATTCAACATCAAGTTTTGATCCTACATCAAAATTGGGTTTAGAGATAACAGGTTGGTGCCCTAATTCTAATAGTGTAGGTTTGCATGTTTCTCATATGTTTTAATCCTGAATAAGGAGATCCTAGCTAAGGGTTTTGGTATAAATTTTCATCATTTTGAAATTATCTTTCCACTGCGTTGCACCGGAATCCTTTCAATCAGCTCATGTTAAGCTAGTCATTTTCTGAGTCCTGTAAATTTTATAGTGAGTCCAGTCAAATGTTGCAAGTAGAAGACTTAAGATAATCGAAGATCCAGCTAGCTTAAAGTCATGGGCCATACTTAAAGACCATGAAAGACCCAACAAGAGAATTTGAAGGCCTTGGAATCCTGGACTGCAGCCTGGAGCATGCTGGGCCACCCAAGGCCCGTGGGGAGCATCAAGAGGAATGCCAACTCTTATGGTCACCCCCCTTGATTGGCCTCCCTTAGAGTCACCCCTCTTTGGCCAACCAAGAGAAGGAGAGGGAGAGAGAGAGGCTCAGTCAAAAGTTGAGAGCCCTAGTCTATGTCTTTGTATGGGTTTAGGACTAATGTAATTTCTCATGAATACCCTTACTTGAGCCCCAAGTTTGTAAGCCTATGTAAAGTGGTGGGGACACCAGGATTAGAGACAGATCACTAGATCCCATTTGGTTTACTGATTAAGATTTTTAGAACCTTAGTCATGTGTCACAATTTTGTAAGAAGTAGATTGAGTCCTGTAATAAGTTAAGACTAGTTGATTTGTCTCAACCTAGTCCAGTCATTGAGTCCTGTACATGTGAATGAGTCTAGTAAGAGTCTAATTTTTGTACAAGAAAAGATGATACCCTATTTTGGAGTTCCACTAGGCATCATGGGGCCTAGTTTGTCATACCAAAATCCTAGATGCCCTCCAGATGCCTTCTAGATGCCCTGATTTCCCCTATATGCCATTCCAGATACTAGATTCCTTCTAGATTCCATGGAATATCCTCAACCCAGGGTGCCCCTTGATTCCAGGAAGATACTAACATCTTAGTCCAAGAAATTCAAGCCCAGGAGCAAGGCCTTAGCCTTTAAAAACAAGATTCCAGTTTGATACCCAGAATATACCAGCCCAGGCGCCCCAGCTTCTAGGAGGCCCAAAGCCCATGCACCCTCCACTCTTGGCCAGCCCCTCGCAGCCCCTTAAAGCCCAACATGCCTAGGATAGGCATCCTTCATGAGTTGACCAAGTCCAAGCATGTGGAAGAGTCCAAATGAAAGAAGGAAAACTAGTTTTATTTTTATGCAACTCCTGGCTTTAGGTTACTTGGGTAGTTTTTCTCTCATTCAAAGTGTGTAAACCTATCATAACTAGGAGAGGACTGAAATTCTAACAAGGAGAGGGCATGGGAACTCTATAAATACTCCATCCCTCTTCCTCTTGTAAGTACTTAATCTTATGAAATAAAATCCTGCTGAAATTTTGAGCTTGCGAGCTTGTTTTGTGTTCTTGTGTTTGTATTCTTATGTTTTATGGTTGTTCTTGTGTGCCCTAGCCAACCCTTGCTGCCAAACCCAAGTCTTCATCAGCCACACCCAAGGAGAAGAAGCCCTAGCCACCCAACATGCCAAGGATCATCTCCTTCCCCAGGCCGCCAGCTCTTCTAACCCTATTCCTGATTCCCTCAAAACCCTAGTTTCTTTTCTTTGTTTATTTATTTCTTTGATTAACCTCTGATGCATGCAGGATCCTCGAGGTGTTTCCCCTTCCCAAAGGAGGCTTTCCTTGCCTTCAGACCGAGTCCAAATCGCCTTCAAATTAGGGAACCAAGGGCTTCATCTTCCAGGCATCAATTTGAGGGCTGTGTGACCCCTTCATTAGCAAGTTCTTCAATCTCTGCCTGGTATAAACCTTCCTACTCTTAATTTCTATTTTGATTGAAGGCTAGCTATCCTAAGCTAGGAGTTTCTCAATCTTAGATCCTGACTTTTATTATTTTGCATGAGCATGCCTGCGATTATGATGATTCTTTGCATTGCTATTCATCATGCTAGTCTTTACTTGATTTTGAAAATTTAGCCTGTAAATTAAAATTATAAAAAAAAATTTAAAAAATTAGTTTACTATTTTTTCTACATGTTTAGCAATCTTAGAGTTATCCCGCATCATAAAGGCCTCCTCTCCTCATGTAATTTCAGAATATTGATGAATTAAATTTGAGTTTTCTCTCTTTGCTGTGTGTCCTTGCTGTGTGCGAGCTATGTGCGAGTTCTTCTTGTTCCTACACCCTGCCTCCATCTACAATATCAAAACCCTAGCTGCTTCTTCCTTCTAACACTTGGCCACCATCATCCAAGAGCCTTTCTTTATCCTTCTTTCAATTATTCAGTCTTCATACTCTTAGTTTTCTAAGCCTAGATGGTGATTTGTAGGTCCCTCAATTCCCACAAGTTCGAAGATACCTTCTGATCAGCCATCAAATCATCGAGCAGAAAGCCATGAATCCGTAGGGTCAGAATCTTGTTCTTCCAGGCCATATCCGGGAGCGTGAGCGATCTCTTCATGGAACGATCTTCAGCAGACACTTTCACCATTGCCAGGTACACCCCCTTGATTCATTAGTAGTGGTATTATAGGAAAGCTAGCCTGACCAGGGTTTCTCAACATTGGCGATCCTACTTATCTATTACTTTAGGATTTATTTTTGCATGTATGACTTCCAAAATTTTCATAGAATTCTATACTTTGAATCTTGGCTTGAAATTTGGGATCTAAAACATTAACTTCATGCTTGATCATGAAAAAATACTTTGCATGCATAAATCATCCCGCATCAGGTGGTCTTGAATCAGGACACATACTTCCAGAGAGATTCTCGGTCCTGCTGATGGATCGAGAAGAGACTATCAACTTCACATGGCACTTCCTGTATGCATCAAAGTGCACCATGAATTTTTTCTCCAACTAGAAGAAGAAATCTATACTCTCAGACTTGAGCCTTGTTATACTCTCAGACTCGAGCCTAGAGAACCAGGCTAGAGCAGCCTTCCATAAGGTGGCCGGGAAGGCGATGCAAAGGAGAGCATCAGTAGCCCCCTAGACCCTCATAAGGGCCTTATATCTTTTCAGGTGATCCATGGGATCGGTCATCCCATCGTAGGGATCAACCTGCGGTATACAGAACTAGCTGGGGATCGGTTCCTCTTGGATCCTGTGAAAGAAAGGGGGATGGGTGTCATAATCCATGGACTCGCTGGGGGAGCCCTGAATCTCTACAAACCGACGGGATAGATCCTCCAGCTTGTGCTCCTGCTCCTCGAGGCTCCTCTCCACCTAATGATGGATCGCCTCGTCTATGGACCCCTCGACAGAGACCATGGGGGGTGAAGGGCGATCGAAGTGGAGGAACTCCCGCCTGAGTTCCTAGCCATGTCGGTGCCTCTAGTGTGAGCATGTGCCATGGTCCGAGATCGGGGACTGGCTCCCCCAGCCAGTCGGATCACACAGTGGCTTCTTTCTAGCCATCTGGTGGTCCCCCCATAGGCAGGAAGCCGCATGCAATGGCCCCTCCCTGAAGGATCATAGGCTGGTATGGTGATCGACAGCATGGGCCACCGGTGTCCTTGGTTGTTGCTAAGTTTTGAGGGACCGGTGCCTCTGATGGAGCTGGTTTACCACCGCAGCTAGGGCCTAGACCTGCTGGGCCAATGCAGTGATTTGAGGGTCCGCCGGAGGTGGTGGTAGTTGAGCAAGGAGTTCCCTCTCCGAGCTATGGTTGCCATAGTGAGAGGGATCTCCCACTCGGCTAGCAGAGACTTCATGAGCTCGCATGATCACCATTGGACCATGGGCTTCCATGAATCTCTCCCTTGCAGTGGGGGACTTGGTATCAAACCAGCTTCTCCCCCCTACATGGTGTGCCAATCTATTGCTACCAAGATCGTCGTGGCCTGTAGCTTCGATGTGTCATGGATGCATCAGGTTCTTGTGGGGTGCTTGTCCCTCCCTTTCCTGGCTGGCTCCTTGGTCCAGTTGCCCTACAAAAAAGAGGAGACCCTAGATAGGGATTCTAGCAGGGACACTCCGATAATCAAGTCAAACGGAATGATCAAGAATAACAGAATCTCTGTGTGGAGAGCTTGGGGGGCTCTCTACATAGAGGATGAAAGGTAGAATTGAAGTGGAAAGAGCAAGCAGAGATGGAGCAGAGAGCTTGGAAGGGTCTACTAGAGGTCCCTTGCTCGCTCACTCTCCCTTTCTCACCTGTTCGTTTCTTCTTACCTCTTAATTTTCCTCTCTCTGACTTATGTATGTAGGATGGCCCAGAGCAGATCTAGGGCTTTGTCCAGGTGTCCCTTTTCGTGTGCCTTCTCTAGGAGAGGCTTATCATTTCCTATGACTTCCCTCTTGTTGGATCGGTCCTTAAGAGGAGATCCTTCCATTAGGGGTGTACGCCGGCATGGCTCAGGTCCTGTCCCTCTGGTGGTACGGTTCCCCTTGGAAGGGGCGAACACCGTGCAACTGAACCCCCCACCATGGTGAGGCGTTTCCATTCCTAGAGGGATCGTCAAAGTGTCATAGGGCCCTGGGGCCTTAATAGAGTACTCCTCTCTAGGGAGGTTCAGGTATCATGTCGCAGGGTTTGAAACCCCCGGTTGCATGGTCATTGACGTGGTGGCACGTTATAGGGCCCGGATCCTAGTAGGTCGCACATCGCTCAGGGCATGGAAATGGTGTGTTGCAGAGTTTGAATTTATGGCAGGACGTGTGCCACCCTCCGGAGGTTGCAAGCAATCGATAACCTCCTTGCCATGGTTTGAATTCTCGTTGATCCTTCTTTTACTACCAGTGGAAACTTCTTGACCCCTGTAAGGCAAATAGAAAGGGAAGAGTCTCGCCACTGGCAGCATGAGCATGACCCCGGCCGAGAGCTTACCTCAGTTGGGGGGCTCGCCCTATGAGCATGACCCCAACAGGGGGCTGACTTCGGTAGGAGGGCTCACCTTGACAACATGACCACGACCTCAACCGAGAGCTAGCCTTGAGGGGGCTCGCCCTACGAGCACAACCATGGCTGGGAGTTGACCTCGGTAGGAGGGCTCACCTTGGTAGCATGAGCATGACCCCAACCGGGAGCTGGCCTCAAGCGAGGGGCTCGCCATATGAGCATGACCCCGGCTGGAAGCTGACCTCGGTAGGAGGGCTCGCCTTAGCAGTATGAGCATGACCCCGGCTGGAAGCTGACCTCGGTAGGAGGGCTCGCCTTAGCAGTATGAGCAATCGGGAGCTAGCCTCAAGCGGGGGACTCGCCCTATGAACATGACCCTGGCTGGGAGCTGACCTCAACAGGAGGGCTCGCCTTGGCAGCATGAGCATAACCCTGACCGGGAGCTAACCTTAACGGGGAGCTCGCCCTATGAGCACAACCCCGATTGGGAGCTAACCTCGTAGGAGGGCTCGCCTTGGTAGCATGAGCATGACCTTGATCGGGAGCTAACCTCAGACGCAGAGCTCCTCCGCTGAGCATGACCCCGGCTAGGAGCTGACCTTGGCAGGAGGGTCATCTTGGCAGCATAAGCATGACCCTAGCCAAGAGCTGACCTCAGACGGCGGGCTCGCCCTATGAGCACAACCCCGGTTGGGAGCTGATCTCGGCAGGAGGGCTCGCCTTGGTAGCATGAGAGAGCTGGCCTCAAGCAAGTGGCTCGGTCTATGAACATGACCCCAGCTGGGAGCTGATCTTAGCAGGAGGGCTCGCCTTGGCAGCATGAGCACAACCCTAATCGGGAGCTGCCCTCAAGTAGGGGGCTTGCCTTATGAGCGCGACCCTGGCTGGTAGCTGACCTCAGCAAAAGGGCTCACCTTGGCAGCATGAGCATGATCCCGACCGGAAGCTGGCCTCAAGCGAGGGCCTCGTCCTATGAGCACGACACCGACTAGGAGCAGACCTCAGCAGGAGGGCTCGCCTTGACTCTTCATTAGGTCGCCGTATCCAAGGGGCATGTCCCTTGCCATCATGGCCATCAGTAGGGACTCCACATCAACGAAAGTGCCACATCAAGAACCATTATTACATTTATTTTGGAAATAAAATGATTGCAAATGGTTTTCCTTTTAATGGTTATTTTCAATTACATGTTGATGTATTTGTGCATTGTATCGAGCAAAATGTGAATTTCATAGTATCTAAATGACTTAGGGATAATACTAACCTAAAGTACTTATGGCACCTACGGCTAGGTCATATAAGAGAAGACAGAATTAATATATTAGAGAAAACTAGAGTTTTGGATCCGTCAACTATTGAGTCATATCCAATCTGTGAGTCATGCATTCAAGAAAAGTAACCAAGCTACCCTTTGTTGGACATGGAGAAAGGACCATAGAGATACTTACTCTAGTGCACACTGATGTGTGCAGCCTATTCAATGTGCCAAATAGAGGAGGTTATCTTTATTTCATTACCTTTATCAATGATTTTTCATTGATGGGTATCTGTATTTTATGAGACACAAATTTGAAGCCTTTGAAAAGTTCAAAAAATTCGAAAATGAAGTAGAGAAGAAAACTAAAAAATTCATTAAAGTTCTTTGTTCAGATCAAGGAGGTAAATACCTTAGTAGAGATTTTCTAAGTTATCTCAAGGAACATGGCATAATCTCACAAATGACTTCACTTGGAATGCCTGAACTCAATGGGATTTCATAATAGAGAAATTGAATCCTATTGGATATGAGTTGATTTATGATGAGTTTCGCTAACCTTTCTATTTTTCTTTAGGGATAGTTTATTAATAACAATTTATTTACTGAATAGGATTCCTTTTAAGACCATTCCTACCACACCAGATGACATATGGTATGGTAAAAGACCAAGTTTGAGTCACCTCAAGATTTGGGATTATCTGGCCCATGTCAAATGGCAGTAGGTGGAGAAGTTAGAAACTGGATCTCATAAAGCTCGTTTCATTGGATATCCTAAAGAGTCCTTAGGGTATTATTTCTATCTTCTAGAAGACCACAATGTAATTATAGTCGATATGCATTCTTTCTAGAAAAGCAGTTTATTCAAGATGGAGGCATGGGAAGATAGATTGAGCTCAAAGAGCAAGTCTTTGAAGAGCAATAAGCCTTGAAACTGGTGGAACCATTTCAATTAGAGCCAATCCATGCATCTCCTCCTCCACCTCATAAGTCTAATAGGATTTTCCATCCTCCTGAGGGATATTCAAGTATCATCATAGAGGATGTAGAGGAAATATTCCTCATTAAAAATTGGGTACATTGAATGACCCCAAAACCTATAGCAAGGTGATATCAGATGTCAACTCTAAGAAATGGTTAGAGGCAATGAAGTCATGGACTTGATGCACTCAAACCTAGTTTGGACCTTGGTAGATCCATCAATAAGTATTATATCTATTGGATATAAATGGATCTTTAAGAGAAAGATAGGTGCAGATAGAAAGGTTGAAATCTATAAAGCTAGGCTTGTAGCAAAAGATTATTATCAGCATGAAGGTATTAACTATCAGGATACCATTTTGCCTATAGCCAAGCTTAAGTCCATTCGCATGCTGCTTGCCATTAAAGCATATCATGATTATAAATATAGTAGATGAATGTGAAAATTGCTTTCTTAACTGGATTTTTTAGCAAGATATCTATATGGAGCATCTTTTTGGTTTTACTTTCAATGATGGAGATCACAAGGTTTGCAAGCTACAAAGATTCATTTATGGATTAAAGCAAGCATCCCAAAGTTAGAACACGTGTTTCAATGATGTGATCAAAATATTTGATTTCATCAAGAATGAAAAGGAACCAAGAACCTTTAAAAAGTCAATGGGAGCGTTGTCACTTTTCTCATATTGTATATGGATGACATCCTCCTAATTGAGAATGACATTCTCATGTTGATCTTGGTCAAACTATGATTGTCTAAGAAATTTTTCATGAAAGACCTAGGGAAAGCATCCTTTATTTTAGGAATAAATGTCTATTGAGATAGATCTAGAAGGATGCTAGGATTATCATAAAAAAACATACATTGAGGAGGTGCTGAGAGGTTCAACATGGAAAACTCTAAGAGAGGACTTATACCCTTCAGACATGGAATCCATCTCTCCAAGAAAATATATCCCAACACACCGGAAGAGATAGAATGCATGAGCAAGATCCCTTATGCCTTAGCTATAGGGAGTCTCATGTATGTCATACTTTGTATATGACCTGTTATTGCCCATGATGTGAGTGTCACAAGCAGATATCAGTCGAATCCAGGGAAGAACAATGGACTTCTATGAAATGTATCCTTAGTACTTAAGGAGGACTAAGAATATATATTTGGTCATTGAAAATGAAGAATTAAAGATATAGGGATATACTAGTTCAGACTTTATATCTGATATTGATGATTGAAAGTTGACATCATGTAGTATTTTCTTGTGAAATGGTGGTACTGGAAGAGTTCCAAGAAGACTATTATTGCAAACTCCACCATGGAAGTAGAGTACATTGATGCATCAAAAGCTATTAAGAAGGCATTCTAATTCAAGAAGTTCATTGCAAAGCTGAGTGTGATGCCATCAGATGCCATTCTACTTTTTTATGATAACAACAATGCCATAGCCTTTGCTAAAGAGCCAAGGTCTCACCAGAAGTCTAAGCATATTAAGTGGTGATTCCACCTAATCCACGGTTACCTTGAGAAAGGATACGTTAAGGTACAGAAAGTCAACATCATGGACAATGTGGCTATCCCACTGATGAAGCAATTGAGCTAGCAAAAGACTAAAGCCTACCTTGAAAAATGGGACTTAGATTTATAGCCAATTAGCTTTAGTACAAATAGAAGATTGTTAGATGTATACCCTAAAAGCCAGATTGACAATACTTGTACAACTTTTTTAGGACATATTTTGTAATATTAATTTTTTATTAATAAAATTAGATTTTTTATTTATATCTAAGTTCAAAGTATTTATAAATTATCCATTGAATTAATGGATATAATGACACATATTCTCAAGAGTTGAAAACTTGAGATATGTATCATTAATAATTAATTAATTACTCTCAATCATAGGATCATCATGGGGATGATGTTTGATCCAGAAAGATTGGTGCATGATCACTTTCCTAGTATAGATGGGTCTTGAATCTATGGTGTTGACTCCTGTATTGCTTTTGATAATTAACAAAATACTTAAGTATATTTAAGTACTAACTATTTGTTAAAGTATATTTTATCAGAAAAAGGTACTCATCAAGTTGGTTGATTGATTGCTTGCCAAAATAGTTGAAGAAGTTTCCTTATAGATGAAATTATAAAGTTAAATAAACTTAAGTATATAAGAATGACTTGGAAGGACTCAAGTTTGAAGGTTGAAGAAGATTCGGCAGAGTTTCAATTAAATTTCAAAAAGCTTCAGCCAAGTGTCGACTCATGGATGTGAAGTGTCGACTCACAAAAGCTTGAGCTGATATGCAGAAGATGTTTCAGATGTCATGCTCAAAATGTTGACTCATGGAGTTCAAGTATCGACTCATAGTGTCGACTCAAGGTCGACTCAAGGATCGACTCAAGGCCTGAAACAAAAATTATACATAATATGCTGAATTTCAGACTTCCATCAAGTGTCGACTCATGGAAGCCAAGTGTCGGCTCAAGTGTCAACTTACTAGATGAAGAATCGACTCACCTGAGATTTTCAGAGAGCTTCAATGAACATTTTTGAACTAAGTATTGACTCATGAAGACCAAGTATCGACTCAAGGTATCGACTGATGACTTGAAATGTCGACACTTGAAGTTCTGTTAAACAGTAATGGCTAATTTTTTCGAACATAGAACTTATCATTTTCACCCCCAACGGCTAGTTCCACCTCTTCAATAGTCATAAACTACCATTTGAAGCATGGAAGGGTATTTCAAGTGAATTAAACTCAAGAGGGAAGTAACTAATGAGTAGTTAAGTGCATTCACTCCAATATTCATTGGGAGCAACTACTTTCAAGTGAAGTGAAGCCTTCAAGCATTCAAAGCATTCAAAAGCAATCAAGTCCAACCACTCAAGCATCATCTAAGGCTTCAATAACTTGAAGACAAGCATCTTCAAAGAGCTTTAAAAAGATATTTATTTTTTTTTTAAAGCTTTCTTGTATTTCATACATTCTACTTAAATTCTTTGTTAAGGCTTGTTGGTGAGCCTGTGTATTAAAATCAACAAAGGTTTTTGGTTAGCCTTGTGAAAACCAAAGAGATTTTGGTTAGTCTTGTGAAAACCAAGGAGGTTGTTGGTGAAACTAAGTTACAAAACCAACTAGATTTTTGGTTAGCCCATAAAATCAAAAGGGATTTTGACTTATGTTCCTAGTGAAAATAAGTTGGGTTTTGATTAGTGAGCCTAGAAAACTAATCGACTGTAATCAAGAGTGATTATAGTGAATTCTCAAGTAGACCTTGGAGAGTAGATGTAGGTATTTTGGAGTACACCGAACCTCTATATATTGTTGTGCTTGTGTTGCTTGCTCTCTCTTTATTTACTCTTGTTTACTTTGCATTTGCTTATCTTTTTCCACTACATACTCAAGAATAACTCACAAGCACTTGCAATTCACTAGCACCTTAATTGTTTTGAATTGGCACACCTTGCAAGAATTTTTAAAATCTAATTCACCCCCTCTTGGGTTTCTTACTGGGCAACAAATGGTATGGAGATACCGAGTGAGAGTATAGGTGCTTGTTAAGAACAAGGATACTGAGCATGACCAAACACAATACTCACTAGGATATCTATCTACTTGTCGGTATTGTACTCGATACTACAATAGTATGAATAGTTTTATGACATGAGATGCCTCGGCTATTCATAATGAGGGTTGATTTGACTATACCAAAACTTGGTCTCCTAGTCATATAGAGTCTTGAGATGTAAGTTAATTGCAATACGTTCATCGTAGGAATAAGGTGTGCAACAAGATGGGAACTATCGATCTTGATAGTTGAGGAGTAGTCCTATATCGAACATGAGATAGAGTTTTAAAGCCCATGGCCATGGCAGTATGAATGGTGAAAATGTGTTTTCATAAGGTTTCACAAAGGACTCGAGTCAATTGAATCTAACATATGATAGGGTTCAGGTTTAACGAGTTATCCTTAACCTATGCCCTATCGAAACTCATGATAGAAGAACCAAATTACTTGGTAAATGCATCTAGAGGTTTATCCATTTGATTATGATAGGTTGCCACTTCATACTGCTAGGTATCACTAGTGAATTATGAAACCAATTAAAATTGTTTAGATGATCAATAATTCTAATTGTCTAAATTGGAAAGAGTTCTGATCCATTGAAAAGGGTTTTGATGATATTATTGATAGAGATCATAATATACTCTATTACAAAATAGAATTGAACCTATGGGATCATACAAATAAAGATTTTGATCTTGAATTGCTTAATTAGACTTGCATAATCTAATTGAATCTAAGAAAATCAAGCTAGCATATTATAAGATCCATGTTTCTCCTTGATTAAGTTTTTTTATTAGATAAGACTTGACCTAATCTAATTGGGCTTAGTTATTGTCTCCTTAATTTGGGTTCTTAATTAGATTAGGCTTGACCTAATCTAATTAGACTTATTTATTCCTTATTATGGCTTCCTAATTAAATTGGATTTGACTCAATTAAATTGGACTTGCAGGGGCACCAAGAGTTGGTGCTACCTAGGTAACCAATTTGGATGAGGATGAGGAGATGCCAAATGTTAGCACTCTCTCTTCTTTTTATGTGATTTTTCTTTCATAGAAGAATGAGAGGTAGTGCTATGTTTGGATATCGATGTGGGCAATGCCCTCTTTTGAATTTGAAAAGGGCAAAGAAAGAGGGTGCATGCCCCTTTTTTGGATAAGATCCAAGGAGGCAAGCACACTTCTTTTGTTACGTGAAGTTGAAAAAAAATGAGAAAGTGGGAGCACGCCCCTTTTGGATAAGATCTAAGGGACATGCACCCCCTTTTTTGTTACAAGAAGATTTGTGGAGAGGGAGAAATAGGACTCCCTTTTGAATTTAGAATTCAAAGAGGGATTATACTCTGGGTGGTTTACAGGATTTTCTACACGTAAACCAAGTGGATAAAGTATCCTTAAAATAGGATTGTACCAAGAAAAAATCTATTCTTATTTTTTATATAATATTACCTATCCCTAGAATACCTCTTTGCATCCTCCCTTGCTTCCTCCCCTCTTCACTAATCCCACGTAAAATCCTAGCACTCGAACCAGTCCGGTGCTAACCGAGCGAAGGAATTTAAAGAAATGAGGAGCCTTTGATCTTTCTTGGTGAAAGGATCAATTTGAAAAAAAACATCCAAGATCAACCTAAGTGGATACCTATAAAGGAAAGACATTTGTGCGGCTCATCAGAGAACCTCAATCTATAATAATCAGATTACGAAGATTGTCTATGCATGCAAAGGTGATGTGATCATTCTATATAAAATTTATTTTTTATTTATTTTAATTTCTTTCTTTAAATCTATTTTTTTACAATTTGGCATATATCAAGATGAGATCTTGATCAGATATTATGCTGAATTTGCATAAAATACTTTTTTTTAAAATCCACTACACTTAGATCTATATCATCGAGCATGCGAAAAATCCTTCACTAGGCCCTTCCTTTAGTACTAATCAATTGCCACCATAAGAGATGGTGCTGGCTCAGGTTCAACTCAGACAGGACAAGAGCTGAGGTGGCTACTGATGTGGAGCAGGATTTTATAAGATCCTATCACTGAAAGTCAATCCTGCAAGATAGAAAAGGCTAGAAGGCCACACCTGGGGATTTCCTGGTGGTGGACTCTTCGATACCTAAGTCTCTCGAAGAGGCAAACAAAGGAGGCTTTGAGTCTTCTTAAAATTTAGAGTAGTTCAAAAGGAGGAGCCAGAGAAGGAATGAAGAAGGGAGACAAAATGAGATATATGAAAGAAGAAGCTCTTAGTACATATGAGGCTTGCTTCCAAGGAGATGATACACCGGTGAGTGGAGTTGCAAAGGCCAAGAAACTTTGTGAAAGGTGAAAAATATGTAGGAAGTCCTGCAAATATCTTGATGAATACTTAGATGGAAGCTCCAGAGTGAGGAAACAGGGGGTATGCTCTTAGGATGATCAGCTTTCAGGAGAGGTGTGGATTCTCGGTTCCATTTTGCCTTACCATCTTGTTCTTCTTTGTTGGCTCGCTTACCATAGCCTTCTTTTTGGACTTACCTGGAAGGTCTCGGGGAATAGGTTTATAGGCATACACCTAGTGCCTAATGATATGGTATGCATTACAGGGAGTAGTGTCTGGCACATCTTGGTAGTTGCATGTACACCCATGGCAGGGGCCATACCTTGGTTGGTGAAGCATGAAGGGGTGACTAACATGGCACATCCCCGTGATGAGGTGCCCCTCAGGAAGCAAGCATAAATGGTGAACTAGGTAATGGCTACCATCCCTATAGGGGGTTGGTGAGCATACGATTTGATGTCCAGGTGGTGTGGCATTGAGAGGTGGCCTAACTGTCCATGACAGCTGATGCAGTTTGATGCTAATTGAAGCTTTGGTGCCATGCTGACTTGCCATATGCAGATGTATCAAGAGGTATTAGTCATTTTCTTGAACTTCAAAATTTGATCATCATCGAGGAGATGACACATTATCACTAACAACTTCCACAAAAGAAGGTACATAGCTAAAGCGCAACCAAGTCTATGACTTTAGGCTCCAACCGATCTAGAGCTTAGTCACCGACCAACCAAATGACTACTCTGCTCGACAAATTGCCAAGGTCCATGACATGGCTAGCAACTTCTTTGACATTGCCTCAAATGTCATGCATGAAGGCTTGTTTGCAATATGCCAAATCTCCAACCATCATAACTAACACCTCTACTTTTCGTAACAACCTAAAAATATTCTTTTACCACCTCCGCTCTTCATAACAGACAAAGATCCTCTAGTATCATCAATTAATGTCCTACCATCTTTAACATATGCAGATTTCCTAAATCATAAGATATCAAATGGTTATGATTAACTCGCTCGCTCACTTTTATATAAAGGGAACAGAAGGAACCTTTAGATAAATAAGCTTTTCATAAAAGAAAATCCTCATGACTCTTGCTTCTTTTTTTTTGCTTTTTTTTATTATTATCAAAAATTCTAGTTGATTACATATTAGAAAATATCTAGCCAAAGAAATTTTGATGAGTGAATTTTTGTGCAGGCTTCTAAAAAGGAATTCCCCAACCTAATATCTCTTCATAATAGTTAAGGCTGCAAATAGATTGGGTTGGTCCATAACCTGATCTAATCTTACTTGTTTAGACCCGATTCAATCTATTTTTAGGGACCCGTGAATCTGGATCGGATCTTAAAATTAGACCATGTTTCATTTTCTGGATCAGGTCCAAGTTTATTGAATTTGGACATGACCCGACATGACCCAACTCAAACATATTAATACTATTAGGATCATATCTATTGGATCTTTAAATTAAAATTTAAAACTCGTATGAAACTTATTTTTAACATACAGATAGAGTTATAATTATTTTTATATCTTAATTTATTTTAAGAATAATATTGTTTGTTATCTACTTTATGATTAATAATAGTTGGCTATGTAATAATTAAAATATAGTTGTCTATATTTTATCCGGATCATATCTAGAATCAAATTTTTTAGATTAGAACCAGATTATTTATGGATCCGATCCAACCCGAATAATCTATTGGATTGAAAATTTTGATAGTGGACTTGACCCGACCCGATCCGATTTATTAGTGGATTTGATCTGGATCTAATATTAGGACTCGATGAAAGAACTCGATTGGATCGAGATCATTCATGATCCGGTCCGACCCAACCCAATTTCACCCCTAACAATAGTAGGTGACCTATCTTCATTTTCGGCAAAAATGGAATTGGTGGCCAAGGAACTGAAAACTCACAATTAGACCTATCAAAATGGGCTAGCCCAGCCCGGCCCTATATGAGCCGTGGGCTAGGGCCGGGCCAGCCCACTGCCAATTTTTCCTTGGTAGCCAGTATAAATTGTACAAACCTGGTATAGTAATAAATCTTCATCCCATGTCCATGGGAACTTTGTTCCAAAGCCACGAGGTTTGCAAAAATGGGGTTTGTACGACAATCAACGGCAATGGCTGGGATTCGCAACACCCCCCGATGCTTACAAAACACAATGTTTAGAAAGCTATTTGCTTCCCCCACCTCGATCTTCACTCCAGCCTCTACAAGTTGAGTCACCCCAGGGATGCTAAGTGGCAATATCTCTGGATGCGAAGAATTGCTATGACACCACAACACCTTGGAGAGACAATCCCCAGTCTTGTCAATTATAGGGGATAAAGCACAACAAAAGGGTTCTAGTGATGGTTTGTTGCAGCATCTTGTGTTGCTCACCTCCTCTAAATTTGGAACGATCCATTTATGGAACAAGTGGAGTAAATGATCCAGCTGGAAGGTTTCGATAGGTGGGTCTGGACATCCAATATTTGTTGGCAAACACAGCAAGATAGGACAAGGCAATATTTTGAAGGTGGAAGTTATTCCACACTAGCATCCCCAGCATATCAAGGAGATGCTCGACAATGAAATATAGAATTTGATTTTCAAGTAGCAGCAAAACTCTAGACATGAGTTGAGAAATCCACATGTTATGGGATACCAACTCCGCTGGCAGATCTCCATCTTCGATGGCAATAAATATTTGAACAAGGAAACATCCATCAAGTAGCAGCATCTCCACGAACTCATCGCTATCCAGGTCAATCACCTCCTAGTAGCAGTCTCGGGCCAGCTTCTCCCAATCCTTCAGCTTTCTTAGGCCCTCATTGTTGCTCCCATTCGGAACTTTGCGGAGGTTGTCGTGTAGTAATCGCTGTTTGATCTCCTTCATTCCATCAAGTCTTAGGCCCTTTCCATTTTTTTTTTTTTAACTCATGACCCACGGGCTGGCCCGGCCCTAACCCACTTCAGCCCATAGGCTACAAGGGCTGGGCCAAAAAGCCCAATTACATAAATGGGCCACTTTTTTTCATCACAACCTAGCCTATTTATAGGACTAAATGGGCTAGCCCATAGGCTCTAGCCTATTTTGACAAGTCTACTCACGGTAACAAGGTAAGCTCGGAAGTTACAATTTTTTTTAATGCTATGGTTCGTACTTGACGGCCACAAGTTTGACGACATGGTTGCCTTCTCCAATCCCATTTAAGGATTGCTCGGGGGAGAGCGCAGTGTCATCGGGTCCCATGATCATGCATGTTGCCAATAACGACCGGTGGTTTTTATGAACCTCATTAATTAAGCATGATTTTCAATGCATATCATAGATATCAGCAGCCGTGATCCCTCACGGTATTCCCATAAGATTTCTAGCTATTTTTAAAGAGTCAAGCTGCAAATAGGTCGGGTTGACTCTTAACCCAACCCAATCCAACCTATTTTTAGAGATCCATGGATTCGGATTAGATCCTAAAATTAGACCCATTTTATTTTTCGGATCGGGTATGGATTTATTGAATTTAAATCTGACTCGTACATACTAATATTATTATGATCATATCTATTTAGCCTTTATATTATAATTTAAAGTTTGTATAGAACTTATTTTTAACATTGAGATAGAATTATAATTATTTTTATATCTTAATTTATCTTAAAAATAATATTATTTGTTACTTATTTTATGGTTAATTATAGTTGACTATATAATAGTTAAAATATAATTATCTATATTTTATCTGGATGATATCTAGATCTAAATTTTTAAGATTAAAACTGGATTATTTATAGATTCAATCCAATTCGAATGATATGTTGAATTAAAAATTTTGATAGTAGACCTGACCTAATTTAATTAAATTTTTTATTATATTTGTTGCCGATCTCACCACCGCGGCCTGTAGCTTCAGAGCTGGTACCAGACTCGGACCGCCTCACCTCGAGGTCTCCGAGCTTCCGATCCTGCAAAACAAGGTCAGAAACCCTGGCCGGGGGTCCCAGTGAAGGAGCTCCGACGGTCAAGTTAGAAAACGGCGAGATGGAACAGAATCCCTAAGGTGGGTCCCCGAAGGAGTCCCAGACTTAGAGAAGATCTTAGCAAAAGAGGTCTTTGGAAGAGTGGAAATTAGGCCGAGCTCCTTCACCGAGCTTATGCCAAGAGGCTCTCTCGGGTCCTTGGATCCTACTCTTGGTTCCTTTCCTTTTTCCAGCCTTTTTTCCACTTACCTGGCCATCCGCTCTTCCCATCCTTTTATCCCATCACATTGCCTCCGACTCCCACCCCCGGGAGGCTCCCTCTCTGCCTTCACTTTTTCCTCTCTCTATCTTTTTCCCTTTCCCCTTCGGGTCCAGGAACCAGGTGGCCTCCTTGTCTTGCTTGCTAAGCCCAGCGAGAAAAAGGGGAGAGGGAGGACACTGGCCAGGCCTTGGGCCGAGCGCGGGCGCTCTCCTTCCCAGGCATTGACGATGTTTGTTGCTGGCTCCTGCCTACCAGGACTTCGCTTTTCGGTTGCGGAACCCGTCGAGCTGATATAAATGAGGTTTCGCGCATCACTGCCATCCGTACCGGCGCTCCTAGCAAGGCACGGCGCCGCTGCCCGAGTGGTGGTTTTGAGACTCGCGCCTGTGCTTCCCGAAGGCCTCACTATGCAGGGCCGGCTTCGGCTGAGGTGGAACCCTCATGGACGGACACCTAGAGGAGCGACAGAGGAATGCTAGACTTCGACCGAGGTGGACCCATCCCCGGGCGCCACCTGGCGAAGGAGCAGGAGGGCCTGGCTCGACCTCGACCGAGGTGGACCCATCCCCGGGCACCACCCGGCGAGGGAGAGAGGGGGCCGCCAGCTTCGGCCAATGTGGACCCCTCCTGGGTGGACACCTGGCGGAGTGGCAAAGGAGTGCTCGACTTCGACCGAGGTGGACCCGTATCTGGTCGCCATCTAGCGAAGGAGCAGGATGGCCCGGCTCAACCTCGGCCGAGGTGGGCCCATCTCCGGGCGCCTCCCGGCGAGGGAGCGAGGGGCCACCAGCTTCGGTCGAGGTGGGCCCCTCCTGGGCGGACACCTAGCAGAGCGGCAGAGGAGTGCTCGACTTCGGTCGAGGTGGACCTGTATTCCGGTGCCATCTAGCGAAGGAGTAGGAGGGCCCGACTCGACCTCGATCGAGGTGGGCCCGTCTCCGGGCGCCTCCTGGCGAGGGAGCGAGGGGCCGCCAGCTTCGACCGAGGTGGACCCCTCCTGGGTGGACACCTGGCGGAGCGGCAGAGGAATGCTCAACTTCGACCGAGGTGGACCCGTCTCCGGGCGCCACCTGGCGAAGGAGCAGAAGGGCCCGGCTCGACCTCGGCCGAGGTGGACCCATCCCCGGGCGCCACCTGGCGAAGGAGCGAGGGGGCCGCCAGCTTCGACTGAGGTGGACCCCTCTTGGGTGGACACCTGGTGGAGCAGCAGAGGAGTGCTCGACTTCGGCCGAGGTGGACCCGTATCCGGGCGCCATCTAGCGAAGGAGCAGGAGGGCCCGGCTCAACCTCGGCCGAGGTGGACCCGTCTCCGGGTGCCACCCGGCGAGGGAGCGAGGGGCCGCCAGCTTCGACCGAGGTGGACCCCTCCTGGGTGGACACCTGGCGGAGCGGTAGAGGAATGCTCGACTTCGACTGAGGTGGACCCGTCTCCGAGCGCCACCTGGCAAAAGAGCAGGAGGGCCCTGCTCGACCACGGCCGAGGTGGACCCATCCCCGGGCACCACCCGGCGAGAGAGCGAGGGGGCTGCCAGCTTCGGTCGAGGTGGACCCCTCCTGGGCGGACACCTGGCGGATCGGTAGAGGAGTGCTCGACTTTGGCCGAGGTGGACCCGTATCCATGCACCATCTAGCAAAGGAGCAGGAGGGCCCGGCTCGACCTTGGCTAAGGTGGACCCATCTCCGGGCGCCACCCGGCGAGGGAGCGAGGGGCTGCCAGCTTCGACCGAGGTGGACCCCTCCTGGGCGGACACTTGGCGGAGCAACAGAGGAGTGCTCGGCTTCGGCTGAGGTGGACCCGCATCCGACCTCGCTCGCCGATCCCGTTCCACCAAAAAAATCCACGTGGTTCAGACCACGCCCGGCGGAACCTGTGACATGCCATGTCAGTGTAACGGCCATATCAGTTGCCCCCCATCCCCTCGTTCCACTAAGGCATCGTGGTTCGAAACGTGGGGATTTAATACGGAGATGACGTGGGGAAGGTGAAAATCTCGTGCCATAATTGCCACGATCCTCGTCGCCGCTCCTCGTTACGCCCGAGGTCCTATGAGAGGTTGCCACGCGTCACGCTTCCGGCGGCAATCAATGCGCCGTTTCAAAAAGGAGGCCATTTCCATCGAACCGAAGCGTCGATGTCGGACGTGCGTCCATGCGGCATTCATCAAGTGGTTCGGAACGGAATGAGGGGTGCGGCCACTGTCGATCGAATTTGAAAATGATGGGGACTTTCCGAAAACGAAGTCCCTCCACTTTCTCGTGCTCCACCAGCAGTTGCAGTGGACTATCCTTCACCTTCCAGGGTTGCCACTCCTTTTGCACAGAGTATTTCGGTGAGTGCCCACGCCTTCTTCCACTTTTCATCCTTCGGCCTTAGCAACTTTCCCGCACCCTTTCTTCCCCCATGGCGCATCGTCGTCATGTTTCTTCTAATCCGGACGAGGCCGGTCAATCCCGGCTGAGGACTCCATCGCCTTCTTCCTCGGAAGGGGAGGTGATCCCGGACGAGATCCGCAGGCGGCTCCAGCCCGGGGGTGTAACCATAGGCATCCATAGGGGTCCTATGATGCAGAACGAAAATATGGAATGCGAAAGCAAATTAAAATTAATGTATTTTTTTTTTATATATATATTCAGAAGTCGGCTTTGACTCAAAGGAAAGATAAACTAATGTTGAAAGAAACTAAGAAATGACAGAAAGCACAATTAAAAGGAGTGGATTATCAGAGTAACTCAGAAGTAGGATCGCTGGGGATTGAGAAACCCCCAGATCTAGGGTTTGCTCTGAGTTTCAACGAAACAAACAAAGTGAGAAGGGAAGGGTTATGTACCAGGTAGTGATCTTCACAGAGTTTGGTGGAAGGACTCTCTCGAGCAGATTGTTGGATCCTCGGATTCGGATATCTTCGCAATGGATCCTCCAATACTTGTCCTTTGGCAGAGTTGGCTTCTCCTGAACTCAGGATCTAGGAAAGAAGAAGAACAAGTTAAGGAACCAGATACTCAAAGAAAGGATTTACCAGATAAGAAGAACTTGAAAAATTGATGTTGCTGAAATCCTGATTCTCCTAGATGCTGATCTGACTTCCTCTGGGATTTGCTCTGTATTCGAAGTAGCCGATCTGGACCTGGATGCTAGTGGTTGGCCTCTACTTGGAAGAGAGGGGCCGGAGATGATGAGGTAGATTAGGGTTAGGATGATTGGTGGAATGAAGAAGATGATGGCGGCTAGGGTTTGGAATTGAAGTGGCTAACCTTGGAATTGAAGTGGCTAACCTAGGGTTTTGGTAGGGTTTTGGGGTTGGAGATCTCACACCTCCTCAAGGTTCCTAGAAAACTTGGATTTACTCTCTCATGGAGCTCAACACTTGAATACAAGTACGGAAGAGAGAAACACAAAGTTTCTCACACAGAAATTGATTTCATTCATCAGTAAATTCAAGAGTTACATAGAGTTGAATATATAGACATAACAAAGAAATAAAATTTTATACATTTCACATGTGAGAGTAATAGGACTAACCCACACTTTAGGCATCAAATTCTCTTCCCAAGACTCCTTCCATGAGTGGGCAGCCCTAAAACTCCAAGAAAACTTGAAAATCAGCTCCAAATGGCAGGTAATGGGGGTGTCTCCTAGTATCTCTCCATGAATCAAGGATTTTTCCTTCATGGTTTGGCTCATTTGGACACCTCCTAGTCTTGCTCCACAAGTTCAGGCTTCTTCCTTTCATGGCTTTGGCACATTTGGAAACTTTTGGGAACCTCCTTGAATTCCTCCCCAAGACATGCTCTCTTCCCTTTTATAACTTGGATTTTTATGGAACATTGTGGGGCACCTCCTTGATCCTCTCTTCAAGAAAAATTCTTGCCATCCTGGCTTGGGTTTATCTGGAAAGAAATTGGCTCCTCCTTGGATTGAGGTATCTTGATGGATTTCTCTCCCAAGTGGTGCAAGAAAAAAAAGGAACTTACTTCTTGTGGTGTAGGGACCAAAGACACTGGATGGAGATGTGGCGCCTCCTAGTCTCTGGCATGTGGCTGGGAGTGTGGCACCCACTTGCTTGGGCCTGGGAGAAAAAATGTGGCACCCTGGACCTTGACTTGACTGAAAAAAAAGTGGCACCAACCTGGAGAATACCTAGACCACTACTAGGACTTGTACTGAGTCAACATGACTCAACAAAATTTAAATTGCAGGGAAATACAGACTCAAGACTAAAATTGAGTTGACCAAGTCAGCCCTTATTACAAAACCAGAAAACCCTAATTCTTCGGGCAAGGTCAATCAGAGATCCAGATGGAGCCCTGAAGTCTTCTTCTGAGTCTGGTGCCCACACCATCCTAGGTCTCCCCCTGTAGTTTCCGCCCGTCCGATTTCTTCTCTTCCTCCTCCGGCCATCTCCCCCGCCAGTCCCTCCGGTCACGTCTCAACGATGACCGAAGATGACCTCTCTTTGCTCCGGGAAGTCTATGGTATCCCAGAGTCAATCCATCTTTCTCTCCGCGGCCCGGGGATCGGGTGACCTTAAGCGGCCTCGGGCGAATAGCCTTCTATGAGAACTTCCTCCTTGGGGGTCTTCGGTTCCCCCTGCATCCTTTCTTTCTCTCCTTTCTCAGTCATTACCGCTTGGTCCCGGCCCAGTTGGCTCCAAACGCCATCCGGGTCATCTTTGCCTTCGTAGTTTTCTGTCATTTCCATTGGTTTGTGGCCCGTTTCTCTCTCTTCAGGGCTCTTTTTACCCTGAAGCGCTATTCCACCGATGATGGCTGGTGGTACATCTCACCTCGGCCTAGGTGCCTCAGGTTCGACCTCCCTTCTTCTATCAAGGGCTGGAAGAATCGGTTCTTTTTTGCCTCGGTCGAGGACATCGACTGGGCCTGGAGCGAGCCAGATCGATCTCCGAACCGGAACTCCCAAGTCGACCCGGCGGACCAAGAGGTCTACTCTCAGCTGCTGAGTGATGCGGTCCCGACGCTCGATGTTCTGCTCTCGGAGCAGAACTTGTTCGAGGCATGAATCAGTCCCATCCGGGAGCTGGGTGAGGCTCGGGTTTCTCTTCTACCTCATAGTCCGCCCTTCTCCCTCTTCCTTTCTTTTTAACTGGCCCGACTGACCTCTACTTCCTTTCAGGTATGAAGTTTTCCTTGGAGAACTTGTTGGAGGGTGCCACACAGAGGGACGTCGCCGAGGGAACCGAGCCCACGACGAAGAGGGCTTGTACCGAGGCGAGTCGAGAGGCCGGGCCGATCCTCGCCTCCGGTCCAGTGATGGCGGCTCCCGCATCCAGGCCGCCTCGAGCCCGGGCGCCAGACATCCCTGTCGTCGACCTCGACAGGGTCGTGGGAGTGGGGGGGCCAGCCCCCTCCCGGGCTACGTCTACTTCAGCTGCCACCCCGACTGCACCCAGTGGCTCCAGCTGCTCCATCGATGGCTGTTCTACCCAGCGAGGGGATGGCCGCCTCTACTGCTGCCGACCCGTCTGCCCCGCCACCGAACCTCACCAACCAGTGTTCCGTGATCCATGATCAGGGCCTCGCGGAGAAGGTCATGGAGTTTGCTTGCACCTCCCGGGACCGCCGACTAAGGGGCGGCCGGGACTACAGCGACGCCCTGCTCGGAATCCTTCTGCAGCTTTTCATGGTAAGTCCCGAGCTCGGAGCCCTTCCTTTTAAAGTTCCAGTTGGATTTCGACTAACCTCTCTTCTTCTGGCGTAGATCGGGACCGACGTGCTGCTGCTGAGGAACTTCCTCGCAGGGTACACCAAGAAAGATGCCGAGAAGGAGGAAAAGCTCGGCAAGCTCGTAGCCGACGTAAAAGATCTCATGGAGAAAGGGGTCGAGCTGTGGGGGAATAACCAGGTCCTCTGATCTGACCTGGCCCGCACCGAGGGGCGCATCAAGGAGCTGGAGACCTCCCTGTCCGAGGAGAGGATCTTGAGCCAGCGCCGCACAGAGGAGGACGCGGCAGAGAAGGCTCGCCTCAGGGCTCAGTCCCGGTCGCTGGAGCGCCGAGTGGAGGAGGTCCGGAAGGAGCTGAATGCAGCCAAGGAGAAGAGCTCCTACATCAACGGGCTGCTGGAAGTGTCGAAGCGGGAGGCGCAGGAGGCCGTCCGAAGTTCAGGGCCTCCGAGGAGTACATCGCAGAGGTTCGGGAGGCTGCCGTGGACTCCTTTTTGAAGGGGTTCCAGGTATGCCAGGAGAAGGTGAGCACCTTCTACCCCAAGCTCGACCTCAGTGGGGTAGTCCTCGGTGGCAGGAGGCAGGAGCCTAGTGGAGAGGCTCCAGCAGTAGCAGGAGACGAGGCTGCAACTCCAAAGCAGCCACCCGTCGACGGCGCAGGTGGAGAGTGCGCGCCTCAGCCCGTGGATGATGCCACCACGCCGAAGTAGCTCCCCCGGCCTCGCAGACTTCTTCTTTTGCTTTTGTATGTTTCCTTCCTTTTTGTATCCCTTTTTCTTTTTTTGAGGACTCCCGGCCTGTCGGGACTCCTTCACTGTATCTCCGTTTCCAAATTAATGAAATCTTTTGTTTGGCAAACCTTAGCTTCGTCCTCTCTTTTCTTTTTCTTTTTTTTTTTTTGAACTGAATGTTGGTTTCGGGCACTAGGACTAAGTCCTGTGGTGCGCTCTGAGCCAAGCTCGCAAGCAGATTGAGTCCTACCCCACCATTCAGACCGAAGCTCGGGACTTCTGGACTGGATGCCGGTGGAGCAGGCTTTGTGCAAGCCCTGCGTGGCTGGCAGGCTCGTCCTCTGGGACTACATGGGTGAGCTTGGCTCTGCCCCACCTTCCAGTCCGAAGTCAGGGACCTCCGGACTGAACCCCAGGGCCGCAGGCTTTATCCGAGCCCTGTGCAGCTTACCGGGCTGTTCTCTATGACTGCGTAGGCAAGTTTGGCTTTGTCCCGCCTTCCAGACCGAAGTTCGAGACCTCCAGACTGAACCCCGGGGTTGTAGGCTTTATCTGAGCCCTGCACGGCTTGCCGGGCTATTCTCCATGACTGCGTGGGCAAGTTTGGCTGCCGGGCTGTTCTCTGTGACTGTGTAGGCGAGTTTGGCTTTGCCCCGCCTTCCAGACCGAAGTTCGGGACCTCCAGACTAATCCCCGGGGCCACAGGCTTTATCCGAGCCCTGCGCGGCTTGCCGGGCTATTCTCCGTGACTGCATGGGCGAGTTTGGCTCTGCCCCACCTTCCAGATCGAAGTCCGGGACCTCCGGACTGAACCCTGGGGTTGCAGGCTTTATCTGAGCCCTACGCGGCTTGCCGGGCTGTTCTCCGTTACTGCGTGGGCATGTTTGGCTCTGCCCCGCATTCCAAACTGAAGTCCGGGACCTCCGGACTAAACCCCGGGGCTGCAGGCTTTATCCAAGCCCTGCGTGGCTTGCCGGGCTGTTCTCCATGACTGCGTGGGCGAGTTTGGCTCTACCCCGCCTTCCAGACCAAAGTCTGGGACCTCCGGACTGAACCCCGGGGCCGCAGGCTTTATCCGAGCCCTGCGCGGCTTGCCGGGCTGTTCTCCGTGACTGTGTGGGCGAGTTTGGCTCTACCCCACCTTCCAGACCGAAGTCCGGGACCTCCGGACTGAACCCCGGGGTCGCAGGCTTTATCCGAGCCCTACGCAGCTTGCCAAGCTATTTTCCGTGACTGCATGGGCGAGTTTGCCTCTGCCTCACCTTCCAGACCGAAGTCCGGGACCTCCGGACTGATCCCCAGGGCCGCAGGCTTTATCCGAGCCCTGTGCGGCTTGTCGGGCTGTTCTTCGTGACTGCGTGGGCGAGTTTGGCTCTGCCCCGCCTTCCAGACTGAAGTCCGGGACCTGTCACCTTCTCGGGTCTTCGGCCACACCCGTGTTCGCCGAACTCAGAGTTAAGTGGCTCTCTCCCTACGAGGTGAGTAGAAGCATTTGAAGTAAAAGGATTTCATTGCAGGAGTTCGAAGAACCTTACATTATTAGTAATACATCCTCAAGTTTGAGGCATTCCAGGTCCGAGGGAATCTGGACCCTCCTAGCTCCTCCAGGTAGTAGGCCCCGTGAGGGAGAACTTCCACCATCCTGTAAGGGCCTTCCCAGTTCGGGGAGAGCTTCCCACACTCCCGTGGCTGGGAAGCTTCAGCCCGCCGGAGCACCAGATCTCCTGGGCGAAAGGACTTCGGTCGCACCCGGGAGTTGTAGTACCTGGCCACTCGCTGCCTGTATGCCGCCATTCAGACTCGAGCCTTGTCCCTCGTCTCCTCAAGGAGGTCCAGGTTCAGCAGCATCCTGGCGAAATTCTCCACTTCATCGTACTGCTCCACGCGCAAGGTGGGTAGGCTGAGCTCTATTAGGATAACCGCTTCGGCTCCGAAGACGAGGTTGAACGGGATCTCGTCGATGACCGTCCTCGGGGTGGTGTGGTACGTCCACAGGATGCTCGGGAGCTCTTCCGCCCACCTGCCCTTGGCCTGATCCAGCCTCGTCCGGAGGCCCTGCAAGATAGTCCTATTCGTTACCTCGGCTTCTCCATTTGTCTATGGATGCGCCACCGAGGTGAAGCGATGGTGGATGCCGAGGTCGCTGCAGAATTCTTCAAACTCCCGACAGTCGAATTGACGTCCGTTATCGGTGATAATGGTATGGGGTAGGCCAAAACGGCAAATGATTGACTTCCAGAGAAACTTGGCGACGTTTGCCTCCGTGATCCGGGCTAGGGGTTCGACCTCGACCCACTTCGTGAAGTAGTCGATGGCCACGATCAAAAACTTCCGCTGCCCGGACACCCGGGGAAAATGTCCTAAGAGATCCATCCCCCACTGGGCGAATGGCCATGGAGCGGAGAGCTGGGAAAGCTGAGTGGAGGGCTGCCGCTGCACCACGGTGTGCCGCTGGCACCGATCACACCTCTTCACGAAGTCAGCGGCATCCTCCTTCATTGTCTCCCAAAATAACCTTGGCGGAGGGCCTTGTACGCCAGCATTCTGCCCCCCACATGGTTCCCACAGATGCCCTCGTGGATTTCCTGGAGTATGAGTGCGGCCTCCGCGGGTCTCAGGCACTTGAGGAGGGGGTAGGAGTAGGACCTCCGATACAGTTGTCCATCCATCAAGACGAACCGCGCGGCCTTCTTCTTGATAAGGCGAGCCACTGCACAGTCCTCCGGCAAGGTGCCGCTGGTAATGTACTCGGCGTACTTATCCATCCAGCTAGGCTTTTGGCTGACCTGTTGGATCTCCACAAGGGTCTCGTAGCTCGGGGCCTTAAGACGCTCAACATAAGCGCGGCCCAATAACGAGTTCGACAGGGTTGCTAGTCGGGAGAGCGCGTCTGCGCGAGCATTTTTCCCGCGGGGTACATGGGAAATGCTGAAGCGCCGAAATCTGGTCGCGCTCGTTCTCACGAGCTCCAGGTATTTCGCCATTTGAGGGTCCCGCGCACCATACTCTCCAGAGATCTGTCCGGCCACCAGCTGCAAATCAGTGAAGGCCTTGAGGTTGGCCACGCCCAACTTGCGGGACACTCTCAGCCTCGCGAGGAGCGCCTTGTACTCTACCTGATTGTTAGTTGCGGCGAACTGGAAACGGAGTGCACATTCGGCGATGACCCCCTCGCCATTGGCGAGGATGAGGCCGGCTCCGCTCCCACCGGAGTTCGAGGCTCCATCCACATGAAGGATCCACATGTCCTCCTCGGGTCCCGATTCCGACTGCCGGTCCAGAGGGCCTTCTTCCATCCCCTTGCCCAGGCCTGCGCACTCGACCAAAAAGTCAGCGAGCACTTGAGCCTTCAAGGCCGACCTCGATCAATAAGTGATATCGAACTCGCTAAGCTTGAGCGCCCACTTTGCCAATCGCCCGGATGAGTCAGGTCGGCTGAGTATCGCTTTCAGCGGCTGATCCGTCAGGACGGCAATGGGGTGTGCTTGGAAATAAGGCCTGAGACGCTGGGCAGATACTATTAGTGCAAAAATGAGTTTTTTAGATCGGGAATACCTGAGCTCCGCATCGTGGAGGAGTTTGCTCGTGTAGTACACCGGCCTCTGCATTCCCTGGTCGTCGGTCCGAACTAGGACCGAACTGATAGCCTCCGGGGTGATCGCCAGGTACAGGATGAGCTCCTCTCCTTCTTCGGGCCTGGAGAGCAGTGGCGGTGATGCGAGCATCTTCTTCAGCTCGTCAAATGCCTCCTGGAACTCCTCGGTCTAGGTGAAGTTATTCATCTTCCTCGGCACTTTGAAGAAGGGCCGGCAGTGGTCGGCCGACCTCGAGACAAACCGACTCAGGGCGGCTACCCGGCTGGTGAGTCGCTGCACTTGCTTCTTGGAGGTGGGCTGCTCCATGTCCAAAATGGCCTGGACCTTTTCCGGGTTGGCTTCTATCCCTCTTTGGGTCACCATGAACCCTAAGAACTTTCCAGCAGACACGCCGAAGGCACACTTCACTGGGTTCAGCTTCATCTGGTGACGTCGGAGGTTGCCGAAGGTCTCTGCCAGGTCGCCAACATGATCGAAAAGAGGCTTGCTCATTACCAGCATGTCATCCACGTACACCTGCATGTTGCGGCCGATCTGATCCTTGAAGACTTTGTTGACCAGCCGCTGGTACGTGGCCCTGGCGTTCTTGAGGCCAAATGGCATCATCTTGTAATAGTAAGTCCTGTGTTTAGTGACGAAAACGGTGTGCTCTTCGTCCTCCGGGTGCATTCGAATCTGGTTGTACCCGAAGAAAGCATCCATGAAAGAGAGGAGGCGATGCCCTGAAGTGGTGTCCACCAACTGGTCAATCTTCGGAAGAGGGAAACTGTCCTTCAGGCAAGCTCGGTTGAGGTCGGTGTAGTCCATGCAGATCCTCCACTTGCCACTACTCTTCTTCACCATGACCACATTCGCCAGCCAACTGGGATATTGTACTTCCCGCACAAAGCCGGCGGTGAGGAGCTTCTCTACTCTTCATTGATGGCCTTCTGCCTTTCTGCAGCGAAGCTCCTCTTCTTCTAGCAGACCAGGCGACACCTCAGGTCAACATTTAGCCTGTGGGTGATGACTTCCGAGGGGATGCCCGGCATGTCAGCTGTGGACCAAGCAAACACATCCGCGTTTGCACGGAGGAAATCAAGCAGGCGACTCCGTTCTTCCTCCGGGAGCCGGGCCCCCACATGCACAGTCTTCTGAGGGTCCGAACCGAGGGGATACGTCAACAGGTGTTCCACGGGTCCTCCCTTAGGTTCCTTCTCCCTTAAGTCGAGGTCGTCTATGTCGGGGCCGAGCTCAGTGCCTCGGGCACCCGGGACCGTCTGAAGGCAATGCTGGATGGGCTGGGTCATCCCCCTCATCACCCCAGTCCCAGAGGCTGTGGGGAACTATACTAGCAACCATTTGGTGGAAATCACGGTGTTCAGCTAGTTGAGTCCCGAACGACCAAGGATTGCATTATAAGGTGAGGGGAGCTTGACGACGATAAACGTCATCATGACGGTAGTCTACCGAGGTGGGGATCCAGCGGTGACAGGGAGAGTGATCTCCCCTTCGACCCCCACCGAGTCCCCGGTAAAGCCCACAAGAGGGGTGTGCACCGGCCTTATCTGATCATGAGACAGATTCATTTAGGAGAAAGCATCGTAAAAAAGCACGTCAGTAGAGCTCCCACTATCTATCATAATGCGATGTACAGGATGCTTTGCGATGGTAATCTCGACCACCACCGTATCATTGTTTACATTCTTGTTTTCACTCCCCTTCTCAAAGGGGTATACATCCTCCGGGTCACCCACCTGGTGAGGACACCTTCACAAATTTTCAGAACTCACTGTGGATCTCGTAGGGAAGATCTAGACTCTGAACCATCCAGCAAATGCAACCCCGTAATTGTTTTCGGGTTTTAAAGTATGAAGTCTTTTGTTGCTAAACATCAAGAGAAGCTAGCAGAGGGAAAATTTTTCCAATTTTAAAGCATGTGTCATGCATTTCTTAAGCCAACAAGGAAGGAAAAGTTTTGTGAGTTTTAAAGCAAGAGCATGCACCACCATGCAGCAGCCCCAGCCTTCGAATTTCATCATGAAGGATTTTGTCAGGATTTTGCAGTCCCAAATTTCCTGCAGCCCCTTCATCATGATTTTGCAGCCCCAAATTTCCTGCAGCCCCAAATTTCCTGCAGCCCCTTCATCATGATTCCTATAGCCCCAGATTTTGCAGCTCCAGATTTTGCAGCTTTGTACCCATTTAAAAATTAAACTAATCTTTATATAGAGGGTTCTAGAGGGTGTTCTTGAGCCTATAAATAGGGATGGTTCTCTTGTATGAAAAAAGAAGAAGGGATAGATGAAATGAAATACTGTTGGAGTGTTTTCTCTAGTGCCTTTGTTATAATTATAACATTGAGGGGTGTGAGGCCCTAACCCTGCCTTCGATGCATTGCAACGTCGAGGAGTGTGAGGCTCCGGCTGCCTTCGCTGCACCCGTGGCGTCGAGGGGCGCAAGGCCCTATTTATCCTACCATTTTCTAGCCATCTAAGCCCCCCCTATCATCCATTCCATCATCCATAATCCTCACTGCCGTGCTCCAGAAGATCGAAGATTTCAAGGTCTTTCTCCGGTAACGATCCCCCGAAGGAACCTTGCCAACATACATTTAGCACGATGCCACCTGTTGAGCAGCTGATTATTGATCATCTAGGCCGCATCTTCCCAGGAAGAGTGACCCTAGTGCTTTGAGAATATTTATTTACTGTTATGTCATTTTACCTCACCTCCTTATCCTCAAGATCTGTTTTATTAATTGTTTGCATGTCCTAGATCGGGGATTTCTTAATCTCTGAGTCCTGGGTCTATTATTCTGCTCACTTAATTTTGGGGTCCAGCATGAGAGGTTGTATGAGATGATACCTACCTTAAGTTGTTTTCTATCATCCTTGCTTGTTATGAGTCTCAATTTAATCAAATTTAAGGGTGATTTTCTTTGCATTGCATCTCTCATCATTTTCATGCCATCCTAGTCGATAGGTTCCCCATCATATTTTGTATCAGAGCAGGTTAGATTAGGACTTGTTCCAGTCTCTGCACTTCAGGGTTTCTGTTTTCACTTGTGACCTACCTGTAATCCATTTTAATTTCAATATAAGAGTAGTTAGTTTCTTTGTTTTGTATTTTTCCTTGTATCATTTTTAGTTATCTATCTTAGTTTAAAATTTCATCTTTAGAAAAAAATTATAAAAAAAAAAAATTTAAATTCCTGCAAGTTGTTGCTGTCCTGTTTACTGTTTACTGTTTTTCTATATTAGTTACATTTTCTGCCTATAATCTACTTAAATCTCTATATAAAAGTAGTTAGTTTATCTTGTTTATATTTTTTTCCTTGTAGAATTTTCAGTTATCTATCTTCGTTTAAAATCTCATCCTCAAAAAAAATTTACAAAAAAAGTAAAAATTTCTGAAATCCTCTGCTGTATGCATGCTGTTTTGCTGACTCTTCCATTTTAGTTAAGTTCCAAGACATGTTTAGAATAGCATAGGTTTTATTTGTCTAAATCCTTTCATCTGGTATGCTATTAATGTGTTAAGTGTCTACTGTGATTTTTCTAGAATTTTTTTTGCACCATTAGACTAGGGTTCATTGCATGTTTCATTCCATCTCATGATAAATCTATTTAAGGGCGGCAATTTCATAACAAAGGGGAGGACGTCATTACCTCTCCTTAGTCCACAACAACCACCCTCATTTTTGAACCTAAGACTTTAAATTTAAAATCAATTAGCAACGTACTGCTTTGCTCTAGAGAGTCATAGGGACACCAACACGGTCAAGTCAAGACTTCGAGTCTACTCCTTATGTCAGTCTATCTTGTGTGTGCCACTATTCTTGGTGTTTAGGCTGGTGAACCTAGGGCTTGTGAGTTGGTCCGCCATACCTGGCCAATCCCCGATTGGTGTCTAAGGTTGGCAGAAAGGGACCTTCACTCCCCTACACCTACCTGGCCAAGGATAAGGGTTACTACAAGTTAGCCTGTTGCATTGAGTTAGGCCCCAGTTGAGATTCTAGGTCTAGTTACCCTTAGTTAAATTTTCTGCTTGTGTGCTTGATTCATGTCTACTAGGGCAGGGACATCATATCAGCCTGAGACACCTATAGATAACCCTCAAGAGGCTTTACTAAGAACTATGTCAAAGCATTTTGCCCAAATCTCAGCCCAGTTATCTACCCAATTGACCAATCACTTAGATAACCGGTTGAATCAGTTTGAGGCTAGATTGGACACCATAGAGAGAGCCCAGCAGCAGCGTTCCGAGCCCGACACTGGCACCCCAGCTTCGATGACACACCCTAGGAGGGCTAGAAATCTTGATCCTTTCGAAGAGCCTAACCCTAGGGGAGAGAGAACTTTTGACCCATTCGAGGAACCGCATCCTAGGAGGGCCCAGCAACCTGACCCATACCAAGATCATCCTCCTAGAAGACCCCATCAGGAGTTTGTTGATCTGGAGGATAGGGCTTTTAAGAGCATTAGACTAGAAGCCCCCATATTTGATGGCACCCTGGACACCAAGGTATACCTGGACTGGGAAAAGGAAATGGACCAATATTTCGAGTGGTACGAGATGACGGAGAGTAGGAAATTTAAGTTTGCCAAGCTTAGGTTAATTCGCCAAGCCCGGATGTATTGGGATACTATTGAGAGACTAATGAGGCAAAGAGGACAGGAACCCGTAGCCACCTGGGGAGAGTTAAAAGCCAGGCTTAGGAAAAAGTACATACCTGTGTCTTACCACCAACGCCTTTTAGATCAGTGGCATAGGTTGATTCAAGGAAACAAGAGTGCCACAGAGTATATTGCCCAGTTTGATGAGTTGGCCATGAGGTGTGGGATGAACGAATCTGAGGCCATGATTTTATCTAGATTTAGGTCTGGTTTAAGAGAGGAGTTAAAGAGAGAGCTTTACCTGAGGGAGGTAAAAGATCTAGAGCAGGCCTACCAGGTAGCTAGGGATTTTGTGCAGTTCCATAAGACTCCCGCCTATCGAAAGATTGAACCCGCTAGGAGTCTATACCCTAGACCAGCCCAGCCTAATCCAAGCCAACCTTACCCTGCCCGTCCAAATCCGAGTCGTCCTGACCAAAACCGGACTGACCCTAGTCGACCCGAGTCTAGTCGACCCGAGTCTAGTAGACCCAGTCCCAGCCAGCCTCAAGATAATAAAGGTAAATCTGTAGAGGTCCCCAGAAAACCTGGCATTTGTTTTAGATGTCACCAGCCCGGCCATTACTCCAGTGAATGTCCTACTAGATCCCTCCATATAGGTGGTTTAGAGGAAGAAGAGAACCCCGAGACTGTTCATGAGTTGGAAGAAGAAGTGTATGAGGAAGGACTGACTTTAGCAGAAGAGTACGAGGGAGATGAGGAAACCGTGATCCCACTACCTTGTATGGAGTAGTTAGACGTATCCTTGCCCAATCTAAGGAACAAGAAGACTGGCGTAGGACCAACATCCTACACACTTTCATTAAGGTTGGAGAGAAGGTTTGTAAGGTTATCCTAGATAGTGGTTGTTGTATCAATGCCATTTCTGCTAGCACTGTCAAGACTTTAGGGCTAACCCCAATTCCCCATCCTAGCCCTTACAAGGTGTCCTGGATAGATCTCAGCTCCATTCCCATCAAGCTCCAGTGTCAAGTCCTCATCCAATTATAGTCGTAGAAGGAGAAAGTGTGGTGTGATGTGAAGCCCATGGGGGTTAGCAACATCATTTTAGGACGACCCTGGCTCTATGACCAAGATGTCACTCTGTTTGGCAAGTCCAACTCCTGTTCCTTCAACCACTTAGGGAAGAAGATAGTCATTAACCCAGTGCCCCCTAAGGATGAAGTCAAGAAGGGAGCTAGCTCTTTGAAAAAGAAGACATCTGGATTAAATCTGATTAGTGCCAAAGAGTTAGAAAGGGAGATTATGGAAGGTTCACCTGTTTGGTTAGTGTCCTCCAAGGAAGTTAAGAAACCAACCTTAGAAGACCCACCTCAAGGAGTCTTGGAAGTTTTGGAAGAATTTAAGGATGTATTTCAAGATGATCTGCCCGACCAACTTCCACCCCTTAGGGACATCCAGCATGCCATTGACCTTGTCCCAGGATCCACTTTGCCTAACCTGCCCCAATACCGGATGAACCCCAAGGAACATTTAGAGCTCCATAAGCAAGTTAGTGAGTTGTTGAATAAAGGTTTTATCAGAGAGAGTTTGAGTCCTTGTGCCGTCCCAGCCCTTTTGACACCCAAAAAGGATGGCACATGGCGAATGTGTGTAGACAGTCGAGCTATTAACAAGATCACCATCAAATATCGGTTTCCCATACCCCGCCTAGACGACCTCTTAGACATGATGGCTGGAGCCATAATTTTCTCCAAGATTGACCTTAAGAGTGGCTACCATCAAGTTAGAATCCGACCCGGGGATGAATGGAAGACAACATTCAAGACTAAGGATGGTTTGTATGAGTGGGTAGTCATGCCTTTTGGATTATCCAATGCACCCAACACTTTCATGAGAGTCATGACCCAGGTCCTTAGGATGTTCATCGGTAAGTTTGTGGTAGTCTATTTTGACGACATCCTGATTTACAGCAAGAATGAGAAGGACCACCTGGACCACCTTAGGTTAGTGTGTTCGGCCCTTAGGAAAGACAGCTTCTATGCAAATCCCAAGAAGTGTGAGTTTCTGACCCGTAGTGTTGTCTTCCTAGGATTTGTCGTGACCCCAGAAGGAGTAGCCGCTGATCCCGAAAATATCAGGATGATAGTTGAGTGGCCTGTACCAACCTCTGTTACTGAAGTTCGTAGTTTCCACGAACTGGCCACCTTTTATAGACGATTCATTAGGGGTTTCAGCACCGTTGTCTCACCCATCACTGATTGCATTAGGAAGGGAGCTTTCGAGTGGACCAAAGCTGCTGATAAAGCCTTCTTAGAGCTGAAAGAGAAAATGACCCAGGCCCCTGTCCTAAGATTGCCCGATTTTTCGATTTTTCCAAAGTGTTCGAGGTAGCATGTGATGCCTCGGGGGTAGGAATAGGAGGAGTCCTAAGCCAAGAGAACCACCCGATAGCCTTTTTTAGTGAGAAGTTCAATGAGGCTAAGCTTAGGTATTCTACCTATGACAAGGAATTTTATGCCTTAGTACAAGCACTAAGATATTGGAGACATTACCTTTTACCTAATGAATTTGTGTTGTACTCTGATCACGAGGCATTGAGGTATCTGAGTTCCCAAAAGAAGTTGAACCCTAGACATGCTAAGTGGATAGAGTATATCCAGGCGTATACCTTTGTTTTGAAACATCGAGCGGGAACTGACAATAAGGTAGCCGACGCCCTGAGCTGACGATCTTTACTCCTGAGCACTGTTAGAACCGAGGTTGTAGGGTTTAACCAGATTAAAGAGCAGTACGATACCTATCCTGATTTCAGAAAGATTCACCAAGCCTTGAGTATCGGACCATCTAAGGAACACAGTCAGTATACCTTATTAGATGGTTACCTGTTTAAGGTGAATAGGCTATGCATCCCAAGAATGTCTGTGAGGGAATTTTTGGTCTGGGAGATGCACGCAGGAGGTTTAGCTGGCCATTTCAGGAAGAATAAGACCATCCTAGCTGTAGAGGAACATTTCTTTTGGCCAAGTCTGAAAAGGGATGTTGCCCAAATTATGGCTAGGTGTCGAACGTGCGCTGTTGCAAAACAGCGAAAGCAGAACACTGGCTTGTACACCCCTTTGCCTGTCCCTAGTTGCCCTTGGCAAGATTTGAGTATGGATTTTATGTTAGGATTACCTAGAACCCAAAGGAAACATGACTCAATCTTTGTTGTGGTTGATAGATTCTCCAAGATGGCCCACTTCCTGCCATGCAACCAATCTTATGATGCCTCTAAGGTAGCCAAAATATTTTTAGATGAGATAGTTAGAATTCATGGCCTACCTAAGACAATTGTGTCCGACAGAGATGTTAGGTTTACCAGTTACTTTTGGAAGACCCTCTGGCACATGTTAGGGACCAGTTGAAATTCTCCACTGCTTACCATCCCCAAACTGACAGCCAGACTGAAGTTGTGAACCGAAGCCTAGGAAACTTGCTTAGGTGTCTTGTAGGCGAAAACATTAAGAACTGGGACTTGCTGTTACCCAAAGCCGAGTTCGCCTACAACAGTTCTGTCAATAGGACCACCGGTAAAAGCCCATTTGAGATTGTCCATGGGTACCGACCTAACAAGCCACTTGACCTGATTTCCCTGCCATTGCATGCTAGGACATCCGAGTCTGCTGAATCTTTTGTACAGCATATTAGGAATCTACATAAGGAAATCATCCAAAAAATCACATTAAGTAATGAGGCTTATAAAATACAAGCTAATTCTAGAAAGTGATTCAAGGGATTTTTTGTAGGGGATTTCGTAATGATCCGACTCAGACCAGAACGGTTCCCCTCAAGAACTATTATGAAATTACATTCTCGAAGTACTAGTCCCTTTAAAATTATTGAGAGAGTAGGACCCAATGCTTACTTGATTGAATTACCTCCTGATCTAGGCATTAGCTCCACTTTCAATATTGCAGATCTAACTGAGTATAAGGAGCCAACAGTAATACCCAGTGAGGCATTCGGACCTGATCCATTACTTGAGAGAGAACCCACCATAGAGTGTCCACTAAAAAGGCCTGAGCGACGAGAGAAGATCGAGCGAATCCTAGATGATCAAATTATCAGTACTCGACGGAATGGTTATCAACGCTACTTGGTAAGGTGGCAAGGACGTCCCGAGTCGGAGGATTCATGGGTTACCCGAGAGGACCTACAACGCATTGACCTGGACCTTCTTAAAGAATATCAAATCTGGATGAGCCTTTACTCGACGGAGTCAAGTTCTTCCCACCCCAGGAGGATTGGTGAGGACACCTTCACAAAATTTCAGAATTCACTGTGGATCTCGTAGGGAAGATCCAGACTCTGAACCATCCAGCAAATGCAACCCAGTAATTGTTTTCGGGTTTTAAAGTATGAAGTCTTTTATTGCCAAACATCAAGAGAAGCTAGCAAAGGAGGGAGAATTTTCCCAATTTTAAAGCATGTGCCATACATTTCTTAAGCCAATGAGGAAGGAAAAGTTTTGTGAGTTTTGAAGCAAGAGCATGCACCGCCGTGCAGCAGCCCCGGACTTCAGATTTCATCATGATTTTGCAGATCCTGCAGCTCCAGATTTTGTCAGGATTTTGCACTCCCAGATTTCCTGCAGCCCCTTCATCAGCATTTTGCAGCCCCAAATTTCCTGCAGCCCCAAATTTCTTGCAGCCCCTTCATCATGATTTTGCAGCCGCAGATTTTGTGGCCGCAGATTTCCTGCAGCCCCTTCATCATGATTCCTGCAGCCCCAGATTTTGCAGCTTTGTACCCATTTAAAAATTAAACTAATCTTTATATAGAGGGTTCTAGAGGGTGTTCTTGAGCCTATAAATAGGGATGGTTCTCTTGTATGAAAAAAAAAAAAAGGGATAGATGAAATGAAATACTGTTGGAGTGTTTTCTCTAGTGCCTTTGTTACAATTGTAACATTGAGGGGTGTGAGGCCCTAACCCTGCTTTCGTTGCATTGCAACGTCGAGGAGTGTGAGGCTCCGGCTACCTTCGCTGCACCCGTGGCATCGAGGGGC
Organism: Areca catechu; assembly: GCA_021397845.1. NCBI lineage: Eukaryota > Viridiplantae > Streptophyta > Magnoliopsida > Arecales > Arecaceae > Areca > Areca catechu. Next base: position 150,245,272 of record CM038052.1, read on the forward strand.
GCGAGGCCCTATTTATCCTACCATTTTCCAGCCGTCTAAGCCCCCCTATAATCCATTCCATCATCCATAATCCTCACCGCCGTGCTCCAGAAGATCGAAGATTTCAAGGTCTTTCTCCGGTAACGATCCCCCGAAGGAACCTTGCCAACATACATTTAGCACGATGCCACCCGTTGAGCAGCTGATTATTGATCATCTAGGCCGCATCTTCCCAGGAAGAGTGACCCTAGTGCTTTGAGAATATTTATTTACTGTTGTGTCATTTTACCTCACCTCCTTATCCTCAAGATCTGTTTTATTAATTGTTTGCATGTCCTGGATCGGGGATTTCTTAATCTCTGAGTCCTGGGTCTATTATTCTGCTCACTTAATTTTGGGGTCCAGCATGAGATGTTGTATGAGATGATACCTTCCTTAAGTTGTTTTCTATCATCCTTGCTTGTTATGAGTCTCAATTTAATCATATTTAAGGGTGATTTTCTTTGCATTGCACCTCTCATCATTTTCATGCCATTGTAGTCCATAGGTTCCCCATCATATTCTGGATCTCGTAGGGAAGATCCAGACTTTGAACCATCCAGCAAATGCAACCCAGTAATTGTTTTCAGGTTTTAAAGTATGAAGTCTTTTGTTGCCAAACATCAAGAGAAGCTAGCAAAGGAGGGAAAATTTTTCCAATTTTGAAGCATGTGTCATACATTTCTTAAGCCAACAAGGAAGGAAAAGTTTTATGAGGAAGGAAAAGTTTTGTGAGTTTTAAGGCAAGAGCATGCTGCATGAAGGCAAGAGCATGCTGCACGAAGGCAAGAGCATGCACCACCGTGCAGCAGCCCCAGCCTTCAAATTTCATCATGATTTTGCAGATCCTGCAACTCCAGATTTTGTCAGGATTTTGCAGTCCCAGATTTGTCAGGATTTTGCAGTCCCAGATTTCCTGCAGCCCCTTCATCAGCATTTTGCATCCCCAAATTTCCTGCAGCCCCTTCATCATGATTTTGTAGCCCCAGATTTTGCAGCCCCTTCATCATGATTCCTGTAGCCCTAGATTTTGCAGCTTTATATCCATTTAAAAATTAAACTAATCTTTATATAGAGGGTTCTAGAGGGTGTTCTTGAGCCTATAAATAGGGATGGTTCTCTTGTATGAAAAAAGAAAAAGGGATAGATGAAATGAAATAATGTTGGAGTGTTTTCTCTAGTGCCTTTGTTACAATTATAACATTGAGGGGTGTGAGGCCCTAACCCTGCCTTCGTTGCATTGCAACATCGAGGAGTGTGAGGCTCCGGCTGCCTTCGCTGCACCCGTGGCGTCGAGGGGCACGAGGCCCTATTTATCCTACCATTTTCCAGTCGTCTAAGCCCCCCTATCATCCATTCCATCATCCATAATCCTCACCGCCGTGCTCCAGAAGATCGAAGATTTCAAGGTCTTTCTCCGGTAACGATCCCCCGAAGGAACCTTGCCAACATACATTTAGCACGATGCCACCCATTGAGCAGCTGATTATTGATCATCTAGGCCGCATCTTCCCAGGAAGAGTGACCCTAGTGCTTTGAGAATATTTATTTACTGTTGTGTCATTTTACCTCACCTCCTTATCCTCAAGATCTGTTTTATTAATTATTTGCATGTCCTAGATCGGGGATTTCTTAACCTCTAAGTCCTGGGTCTATTATTCTGCTCACTTAATTTTGGGGTCCAGCATGAGAGGTTGTATGAGATGATACCTTCCTTAAGTTGTTTTCTATCATCCTTGCTTGTTATGAGTCTCAATTTAATCAGATTTAAGGGTGATTTTCTTTACATTACATCTCTCATCATTTTCATGCCATCCTAGTCCAGAGGTTCCCCATCACCACCTCCCGGGTTCTCTTCGCCGCACGCCCGATTCCCCAAGAGATCATACCCACCGGCTTCTCCGTCGGGCGGTTATCGATCGCAGGGATCGGGGGAAGGGCTACGAGCGGCTGTCCCTCCGGCGAGGCTTTGTTCCTCACGAACTTCCTGAGGTTGCCTCTTTTAATCAGCTCCTCGATTTCCCGCTTCAGATTGCGGCACTCCTCCGTGTCGTGGCCGTGCTCGCGGTGGAACTGGCAGAATTTTGACTTGTCGCCGGTGTTCCTTGGGTTCTGAGGAGGAGGTCGGCGAAGGTAGTGCTCACCCTCAATCTCCATGAGGATCTTCATTCTGGGAGCAAGGAGAGGGGTGAAACTTTGCTCCGGGGGAGCGCCGCTCTTCGGCTTCGGGCCTGGACGGGGGTCAGCAGGTGGCCCGGGCCTCCGGGTCCTGGGGACATCTCTCGGGGCCGGCTTCTTCGAGGACCTCCCATCCAGCTCCCGCCGGGTGTGATCGACCTCCTCCGCTCGGATGTACTTGTGGACATGGAGGAGGAGCTCGGAATACGTCCTGGGGGGTTTCTTATCTTGGGAATAGGTCAAGCCGGACGTCTTGAGCCCGCGCTTCAATGCCAGCATGGCAACGGGCTCGTCCAGACTGTAGATTTCCAGGATAGCGGTCTTGAAGCGGGTAATGTATAGGGTTCGATGGCAAGGCGGAAACATAGATTTCAAATTTTTTATGAAATCTTCACCAAACCCTTAACCCAAGATCTCCTTAAAAGAATTAAAATATATAAGATTTAATCTCAAATTAAAGTACTAACCTGTATCGCTAAAATCCAAACTTTAAATCTCCACCAGGTGCCCAAATGTTCACCCTCCAATGGTGATCCACACAGAAAAATGATGAAGACAACAATTTCTTGTTCTTGGCTCCTCTTCTTGAATTCTTTTTCAAGAATTCAATTCTTGGACTTTTGGGCTGAAATTTTCCTTCTTGAAAATTTCTTTTCTTCCTTCTTTCCTCTTCTTGAATTCTTTTCTTGAATTCTCTTTCTTGAATTCCTTTTCTTGAATTGAATTGGAAGAAGAAATTAAGAAAAATAAAGTCTTAATTCTAGGAAGAAAAGAAGAAGAACAGACCCTTCCTTTTCCTTTCCTTTACCGTTCAAGACCTTCCTCTTATTCTTGTTTAGGGTCAGAGTTTCGACAGAGATTATCTCTGTAAGGAAAACAATACCCAACAAGCATAAAGGGAAGGAGTATTTCGGAGAGGAGGAGAGGAATATGATCTCTGTATATTTCTTCTTTTATTATCTGTCAGAAAACCTCCGAGAACCCAAACCCTTTTATAGATTTCAGAGGGGCATCTTCTCAAAACAACGCAACCCTCTGAAACCCTAGGAATCATGATCCCTCATTCCTCACGCATCACCTCAACCAAAAATCATGATTCTTCGATTTAATTTTCATTTTTCCGACGAGGAGGACTCTCAGAAAAACTTCAGGAAGAATCGCGACTTTTGGAGATGGATTTGCGACCGAAAAGGGACGGATCTTTCTCCTTAATTTTTCTAGCCATCAGATCCAGATCCAAGGGCGTCAGATAAACATCCAAATTGCCCCCCCCCTGTCTTTTTTTTCTCTGACGGAATTTTCTTCCCACGCGCATGAAGAGGAGTCCACACGCGCGTGGACTCTTCTTCTTGGCACGCGCGGGTGAGGAAAGAAGTGGGCGGCTTGGAGAGAGGGTCTTAGTGCACTTGATTCACTTGGGTTTAGCCATGGGTTAGCCCAATGTCCAAAAAATTAAATTAGACCTTAATCTGGTTCAATTAAAACCCAATTAAGCCTAATTCGGAACCAAATTCGAATCTAATTCGAATAGAAATTTGGTCTACAACACATGCTATTGTGTTTATCCTGCAAACATGATTTAATTCCAAATTAAATCCTTCATCAATTTTCTTTCATGTGTGACCCATTGGGTTCCACACCTAGCCAGCAATAGGTCTGAGTGCTATTTGACTTAATTCGGTTAGATCTCAACTAAGCCGATTTAGGTCAACTCAAACTAGCTCGACTCGGTCAATTAGAATCTAATTCTAATTAACTGATTTGAATTACCATAATTCAATCATATACCTACAAGACAAGATTGACGTCTAGCACCGTATCATGTCTACCCGGAAGATGTGGAATTTTGATGGAATTACCAAAATATCCTTTAATGGTGAGTTACCGGGCAATTCAGTCCTTTGATCAACTTGAATCCCGAATATGATTATGAATATGGATATTTGTCAAATCCAATTTCATATTCATCCCTAGCTCAATCTTTATAATGATGATTCATTCATTAGAAATTAACTCTAATGTTCATACTTTGATTAAAGATTTCCTGAATCCATCATTTAATCAAAATTAGCTGGATGCATATCCCTCTTACTAGGGCTGATCAATTCCTTGTTGACCTACTCACAACCTTCATATACAATCCACCATACCCAGTATCACCTCATGCATGACTCAGTGTCATGATTGATTGCGATCCAAAGTATGGATTCATATATATAAGGTACCATGGTAGTCTCAGGTCAAAGGACCACATGCACTACTCCCACTATGAGAATTATCTATTGACAAACAAATAAGGTTCCATTAAATATTCTCAATCTGGATCAATTCAGTGAACTTATTCTCTAATGAACACTCACATCCTAGTATTAGTGTCAAACACAAGTGACTGTGAGATCAGTCACCCTCATCACAAAGCATATATAGGATGTACTGGTCTTGCCGGAAACATTGATCCCCAACTCAATGTCCCATCGACCAGGAATATTTTAGATTAGGGTTTTAAGGCTTTAGGTCTCACTGGTATGATCTCATCTTAACCCTAGAACCATAGCCCTAATCTATGGGGTTCATCATATAATCATAAAGACACAGCGTATGATGAAAATAATGCCTTTATTATAATAATGTCAATTCATTGATTTTGGGATCGAAATATAATATTTCAATTGGCTTTCAGGGCACAATCTTTCAATCTCCCACTTGCACTAAAGCCAATCGCCTTTAGTTCTTAACCCCATACAATCAAGATGGCGATCAAACTCTCGCTGTGATAGAGCCTTAGTGAACAGGTCTGCTATGTTATTCTTCATTTCTATCCTTTTAATGCAGACTTCTTGTCTTTCGACAATCTCTCGAATGAGATGGAAGCGTCTCATAATGTGCTTTGATTTGTGATGAGCTCTTGGTTCCTTTGCTTGAGCAACAGCCCCCGTATTATCACAGTAAAGTGATACTGGACCTTCAATCTCAGGAACTACGCCCAACTCTGATATGAACTTCTTCATCCAGACAGATTCCTTGGCAGCTTCACTAACAGCAATGTACTCCGCCTCAGTTGTTGAGTCAGCTACAGTTTGCTGTTTAGAACTCTTCCAGCTTACAGCTCCTCCATTTAGGGTAAAAACATACCCAGATATGATTTGCTGTCATCTAGATCTGATTGAAAACTAAAATCTGAATAAGCTTCTAGTTTAAGATCAAATCCTCCGTATATTAGAAAAATATCCTTAGTTCTTCTCAAGTACTTAAGAATATTTTTCACAGCCTTCCAATGATCCTCTCCTGGATCAGCCTGAAACCTGCTGGCTATACCTAAGGCATATGCCACATCAGGCCTAGTACATAACATAGCATACATAATAGACCCTACTGCCGAAGCATAAGGTATAGAATTCATTATATTTCTTTCTTCAGGTGTCTTAGGAGACATCTTTTTAGAAAGATGTATGCCATGACTAATAGGTAAGTAACCTCTTTTACTTTCCTCCATGCTAAATATTTTTAGCACTTGGTCAATGTACCTAGACTGGGATAAACCTAGCATCCTCCTAGATCTATCTCTATAGATCTTGATGCCTAGTATATAAGATGCTTCTCCCAAGTCTTTCATGAAAAACTGTTTAGATAACCATACCTTGACTGATTGTAACATTGGGATATCATTCCCAATGAAGAGTATGTCATCTACATACAGAACCAAGAAAACTATGGCACTCCCACTAGTCTTCTTGTACACACAAGGTTCATCCTCATTTTTGATAAAGTCAAATTCTTTGACTGTCTTATCAAATCGGATGTTCCAACTCCTAGATGCTTGCTTTAATCCATAAATAGATTTCTTCATCCTACATACCTGATTAGGTTTAGTCTCCAAGACAAAACCTTCTGGCTGTGACATATAAACCTCTTCTTCAAGGAAATCATTGAGGAATGCAGTTTTCACATCCATCTGCCAGATTTCATAATCATGATATGCTACTATAGCAAACATGATCCGAATAGATTTGAGCATGGCAACAGGAGAAAATGTTTCATCATAATCTATTCCCTGTTTTTGTCTAAAACCCTTAGCCACTAATCTGGCTTTATAAGTTTCAACTTGGCCATCTGCCCCAATCTTTTTCTTATAGACCCATTTGCATCCAATAGGGTTAACACCCTCTGGTGCATCAACCAAAGTCCAGACTTGGTTGACATACATGGAGTCCATTTTGGATCTCATGGCTTCCAGCCATCTGTCTGAGTCACTACTCATGACAGCATCCGTATATGTTAGAGGCTCATCATTATCAATGATTCGGGCTTCATTATTTTCAATAATGAACCCATACCTCTCAGGTGCATGTCGCACCCTATCAGACCTACGGATAGGAGTGGTGTGTTCAGGTTCTATGCTAACTGTGTTATGATTTGGCTGAGATGTATCTACTTGTTGAACTTCTTCAAGTTCAATATTTCTCCCACTGCCCTTTTGTAGGATGAACTCTTTCTCCATAAAAATGGCATGCCTACTGACTAAAACCTTTTGTTCAGTAGGGTGGTAGAACAGATATCCTATACTATCTTTAGGATATCCAACAAATAGACACTTTTATGCTCTAACATCAAGCTTATGTCCAAAATTTCTTTTGACATAGGCTGGACATCCCCATATCTTAAGATACTTAAGATTGGGTTTCTTACCCCTCCATAACTCATATGGAGTGCTAGATACAGATTTGGATGGTACTCTATTTAAAATATTAGCCGCTATTTCCAAGGCATATCCCCAAAAAGAAACAAGTAAGTCTGTGAAGCACATCATGGACCGTACCATATCTAATAAAGTACGATTTCTCCTTTCAGCAACACCATTTAATTATGGTGTGTAAGGAGGAGTCCTGGTGTGGACACCAGAAGTAGAAAGAACCTTCACTCCAACAAGTCCTGTAATTACTTCTAAATTTCATTGATCAAGAGTGTATTAGTCATGTAATTATTTCTAAATTTCATTTACTGTAAGTCCATTTCAAGTTTTAAAGTCTAGGTCAGTCAAGTCAGTTCAGTTGAGTTAAGTCATGAAAGCCAACAACAAGACTCAAATTTTGGACCCCAGAATTTGATCACATGAGGAAGAGAAGACACACCAACCAAGCAAGAGAGAAGGACCATCAACTAGGACCCACTTATGGCACCATATCAACAAAGATGCCACATCAGCAAGATTTAATCAAGTGACCCTACTTGGCGCCACATGTCATCTTGAAATTCATATCCAAGTAGAAGGCCACCTCAACATGCCATGTCATCAGCCAAGGATGCCACCTCACCAGCCACCTCATCACCTTTGGGTGCCAACAAAGGAAATTCAAAAGAATCCAAAGGTGGCCGACCAAAGAAAAATTCAAATTCAAGGAGGTCGGCCACATCCCTCCCAAATCCATTGTAACCAAACCCTCCACCAAATCCTCCAACCTCCCCCCCCCCCGTAATCCTCCTTAATCTATGGGTTTCAAATTTCAAATGAGTTGTAAGGCCTTTTTTTTTAAGCCCTTGGACGTCCCATTGAAAAAAATTATTGATGGAGATGAATGAAAAATGAAGTTGAAGTTGAAGTTGTAGTCTTATGTTATTTCTTTGAGTGATTGTTCCTAAGCCCCCCCCCCCACCACTCGAATCTACTTTCTTCTCCAAGCCATCCAACGCCAAGTTCAAGAAGGAGACATTGGAGCCGGCCAAACCATCTCAGACTCCCTTCCTTGCTCATAAATTATTCCATCCCTTCCATATGCTTGCTTTCTTCTTCCTTAACTTTTGATCTTCATTGCAGGGTCCTTCGAAGTCTTTGAGTTGTGAACAGGGTTCCCCTTGACAATGAACCAACAAGCTGAAGCCCAAGCCCAGCGTTTTGATCTTTGTTATCCAAGTTCTCCGATCCAGAGCATCGGTAGTTTCAAGGTTTGAAATCATTAGAAGGTTGGAAAGCTCAACAAGGTAAGTCATCAATCATTAGCCCCTATTGTCTAGATCTTCTTCCTTCTTAGTTTTAGGATTGTGTCTAATCATGTAATAGTCCCTTTTCATGTAATCTTTAAGACTTATTATGATGAGTACAATGCTAATGTAATTAGATTTCATTGCTCTACATACACTAATCAAATCATTAATCATATGCTTGCCGCATCAAATTGGTATCAGAGCATGGTTGCATTAGAGTAGAATAGTTTTCTTTAAATCCAAGCAAGATCTAAAATTCATGCCTCCTGAGCGGGTGTACTCCAGTACACTGTCACGACCCATGGGAATAATGAGCCCCTGGCCAGACGTGAATTTTTTAGATTGAAGTTTGGGTAAGCCATTGCACTTATTTGATTAGGTTCTGTTTTTCTGAAAATTTGCATTTGTTAACCGTAATCCGTCTGCAACTCCAAAGGCAAGTCGCTAAGTTTTTGTTAAAATATTTTTTTTCTTGTTCCTTTTTAAGTCAGTTATCACTATATTAAATTTCATCATCAGAAAGAAATTATAAAAAAAATGAAAATTTCTACAGTTTGACACTGTCATTAGGGTTCTGTTCAGTCCTTTTTATTTATCTTCATTTGTAGGATCTGCTTAGAGTAGTACAGATTTTAGTTTTAAAATTTCTTTAATCTACATTGAAACATATAAGTTAGGAATCCTCTGTGAATTTTTCAAAATTTTTGGATATTTTTTTCATCATGTTTTCCACACCACTTTCAAACTGCAACACACTTCTGGAGCACCTTTGCATTTCATTCATCTCATGAGAAATCAAATTAAGGGCATCAATTTGACATAGGGTCAGGGTTTCATCACCTGTCCCTAGCCCAAAAATCACCAACCAGCATATCGATCTCAGCCCGTTAATTAAAATTGAGTAGAACGTTAATTGCCCTAGTAGGTTAGGGACACCAACAAGTTGGGTTCAGGTTAGGATCAAGTTAATTGTGTCAGCTAATTGGTGTGTGCTTACTGGATTGGTGTCTAGGATTGGTGCATCAGGGCTTGTGATTTGGTCCACCTACCTGGCCAATCTCAGATTGGTGTCTAAGGATTGGCAATCAGGGACCTTCACTCCCCACCACCTACCTGGCTAAGTCCCATAAGTACTACTAGCTAGTTGGTTCACTTAATTAGACCTCTAATTTGTGCTCTAGGTCTAGGAAACCTTAGCTCGAGCTTGAGTCTACTTGCATGCATGAAAACTAGATCAGGAGCCTTATATTCACCAGTCCAGACCCAGTCCAGTGTAGCCATGGACCCGAATCTTGAAACCATGCTGAGAGGCCTAAATGATCTAATGGCCCAATTGAACCAAATGCTGGCTAAACAATTTCCTTAGACCAACCAACTCCTACTATCCCATTAGCTCATATGAATGATAGGAGTGAGAATCCTGAAATACAAGTTGAGTTCATGAATACTCAAGACTCAGGGTATCCTCAAACTGAAGGGCTAGGGAAGGAAGAAGGCAAATTTGAACCTAGTAAATATGTGTATGAGACTAACATAAGTTTAATAGATGAAAATGAAGGGGAAGACTATGAAGAGAACAACTTTAGTACCTTTCCTGAGAAAACCTTTGGTAAAGAAAAGATTATTGAGCCTAATCCTGAAACATCAGAACAACCAAAATTTAGTGAGGACTTGGTTCTCGTAAGACAATGCCCTCAGGAAGAACCCAATACTTTAGCTTCGACACAAGAACTCCTTCAGGTACCTGAGAAGAACCCAATCATTATTTTAGAAGACTTTCCTGATGACCTTCAACTACCTAGAAGCATCCTGCCTGTAGATCAAGATTCTAATCTTAAGGTCATCATGAGTAACCAAGGTCTGTTTCAAGATTTTCCTAAATTATCCCAAGTCTCGGATTCCTATTTCCTGCCTTTCCCCGAGTCTTATCATAATTTTAGAGCCATTAAGTTTCATTTTGATGAGATTAATAGGATGCATGAGCTTTTAAAGCCTATTCCTTTTGCTACCTACTTTTGGAAAACCTTATGGCATTTGCTAGGAACCCATGGTAAATTCTCATGTGCATACCAGGCCAGGGTCAAACCTAGAGAGTCATTAATCTGTTAGGTTTAGGTCCTAGAAAGTTCAATAAAATTCCTCTTAATAAGGATGCCTAGTTCAGTCTGCATTTTGTAAGTGCTTGTGTAAATTTCTGAGTCTGCTGAATCTTTCGCACAGCATGTCACAAATTTGCATAAAGAAATCAGTAATAAGATCAAACTGAGCAATGAGACTTACAAACATTTAGCTGATTCACATAAGAGGGCTAAAGAATTCTGTGAAGGTGATTATGCAATGATTAGGCTCAACCCTGAATGGTTCCCACCTGGAACCATAAAGATTTCTGAGTCTGCTGAATCTTTCGCACAGCATGTCACAAATTTGCATAAAGAAATCAGTAATAAGATCAAACTGAGCAATGAGACTTACAAACATTTAGCTGATTCACATAAGAGGGCTAAAGAATTCTGTGAAGGTGATTATGCAATGATTAGGCTCAACCCTGAATGGTTCCCACCTGGAACCATAAAGAAGCCGCATGCCCGCGGAGCGGGACCTTTCAAGATCTTAAAGAAAATAGGGCCTAATGCATATGTTTTGGAACTTCCACCTGATATGGGTATTAGTACAACCTTTAATGTTTCAGACCTAGTAGAATACAAAGAACCGCTACTAATACCTAGTGAGCCTTTTTGGGCCAGAAACTTTCATTAAGAGTGAATATATTTTCGAGTGTCCACCACCAACCCTACCCGAGCGGAGAGAAAGGATTGAGAGAATCCTGGATGATAAGACCATTACTACCAGGAATAAGGACTATCAGCGATACCTGGTTCAATGGCAAGGTCGACCTGAGTCAGACAACTCTTGGATTACTCGAGAGGACCTGCAAAGACTTAACCCAGACTTGTTCGAGCATTACCAAGGCAAAACTGAACCATAATCGACTGGGTCGAGTTCTGTCCACCCCGGGAGAATTGGTGTGGACACCAGAAATAGAAAGAAACTTCACTCCAACAAGTCTTGTAATTACTTCTAAATTTCATTGATCAAGAGTGTTTTAGTCCTGTAATTACTTCTAAATTTCATTTACTGTAAGTCCATTTCAAGTTTTAAAGTCTAGGTCAGTCAAGTCAGTTCGGTTGAGTTAAGTCATGAAAGCCAACAACAAGACTCAAATTTTGGACCCCAGAATTTGACCACATGAGGAAGAGAAGACACACCAACCAAGCAAGAGAGAAGGACCATCAACTAGGACCCACTTATGGCACCATATCAATAAAGATGCCATATCAGCAAGATTTAATCAAGTGACACCACTTGGCACCACATGTCATCCTGAAATTCGTATCCAAGTAGAAGGCCACCTCAACATGCCACATCATCAGCCATGGATGCCACCTCACCAGCCACCTCATCACCTTTGGGTGCCAACAAAGGAAATTCAAAAGAATCCAAAGGTGGCCGACCAAAGGAAAATTCAAATTCAAGGAGGTCGGCCACATCCCTCCCAAATCCTTTGTAACCAAACCCTCCACCAAATCCTCCAACCCCCCCCCCCCCCCGCCCTTTGTAATCCTCCTTAATCTATGGGTGTCAAATTTCAAATGAGTTGTAAGGCCTTTTTTTTTTAAGCCCTTGGACGTCCCATTGAAAAAAATTATTGATGGAGATGAATGAAAAATGAAGTTGAAGTTGAAGTTGTAGTCTTATGTTATTTCTTTGAGTGATTGTTCCTAAGCACCCCCCCCACTCAAATCTACTTTCTTCTCCAAGCCATCCAACGCCAAGTTCAAGAAGGAGACATTGGAGCCGACCAAACCATCTCAGACTCCCTTCCTTGCTCATAAATTATTCCATCCCTTCCATATGCTTGCTTTCTTCTTCCTTAACTTTTGATCTTCATTGCAGGGTCCTTCGAAGTCTTTGAGTTGTGAACAGGGTTCCCCTTGACAATGAACCAACAAGCTGAAGCCCAAGCCCAGCGTTCTGATCTCTGTTATCCAAGTTCTCCAGTCCAGAGCATCGGTAGTTTCAAGGTTTGAAATCATTAGAAGGTTGGAAAGCTCAACAAGGTAAGTCCTCAATCATTAGCCCCTATTGTCTAGATCTTCTTCCTTCTTAGTTTTAGGATTGTGTCTAATTATGTAATAGTCCCTTTTCATGTAATCCTTAAGACTTATTATGATGAGTACAATGCTAATGTAATTAGGTTTCATTGCTCTACATACACTAATCAAATCATTAATCATATGCTTGCCGCATCAAGTCCATTCAGAGATGATTCCCTTTTCTTTAAGGTGATCAAGAAACTCGGTGGATAAGTATTCACCTCCTCTATCTGATCGAAAGATCTTAATACTTTTTCCCGTTTGTTTCTCTACCATACTTTGATACTCTAAAAATTTTTCAAAAGCTTCGGACTTATGTTTCATTAGATACACAAATCCGTACCTTGAAAAATCATCAGTGAATGTGATGAAATATGAGTATCCACCCTTGGCCTAAGTTGTCATAAGTCCACATACATCAGTGTGTATGAGTCCTAATAACTCAGTTGTCCTTTCATTATGTCCACTAAATGGAGTCTTGGTCATTTTACCCATGAGACATAATTCACAAGTTCCTAATGATTCATAGTCATAAGGATTAAGGAATTTTTCCTTGTATAACTTGTTAATCCTTTGCTCACTAATATGTCCAAGACGACAGTGCCAAAGTAAAGTATTGTTTACTTCATCTCTTTTTCGTTTATTACTAACATGTAGTATATTGTCATCAGAAGATAGAGTTAAGAGACCATTGCAAAATATGCCATTAAATATTATTTCATTTGAAAAACTGATTGAGCAGCCACTGCTCATTACATTCATAATATATCCTTGTTTAAGTAATAAGGGTACAGATATGATGTTTCTAATGATTCTAGGTATAAAATTATAATTTTTTAACTCTAAGATCTTCCCAGAAGACAGCTTCAATATATAAGTCCCTTTACAGCTTCTGCTTGGATGGAACTCCTCCAACACCGTAGAGCTCGAAGTCGCCTTCCTTCAAAACTCTAATGTTCTGTAGTCCCTACAATGATTTGCAGATATGATGACCACAAGCAGTATCCAATACCCAAGAGTTTGAATTAGAAGAGTCTAATGACAAAATTGCATGTATCTCATACATACCTTTTGGTGCATCACTAGCACCAGGCTTCACACTTGCAAGGTAAACCTTGCAGTTTCTTTTCCAGTGACCCGGCTTGCCACAATGAAAGCAGATCATTTATCTGGAGGCCTTCTTTCCTTTCTTTTTCTTGTTGCCCCCTTTTGGGTTCAACCTCCTCTTGGAACCCTTTTTGCCTATTTTCTTCTTGTTTACACCATCCACAAGAAGAAGTGGAGCCTTATTTTTTTTTAAATGGCTCTCTGCTATTTTTAACATATTCAACAGCTCAGGCAAGGAAGTGTTAAGTTTGTTCATATGATAATTAAGAACAAACTGTGAAAATGACTCTAGGAGTGACTGCAGGATTAAATCCTGATTCAACTCTCCATCCATAACAAAACCCAATTGACCCAATTGGGTGATTAGGTCAATACCTTTAATACATGGTCTTGTACGGATGTACCTTCTGTCATCCTTGCACGGAATAACTGCTTAGATATTTCATATCTTACAGTTCGACTATGTTCTCCATAAAGTTCTTTTAGATTGAGCAATATGGAGTTTGTGTCCATGCTTTCATGTTGCCTCTGTAACTCATTGGTCATAGAGGCAAGCATTATACACTTAACAGTAAGTGAGTCATTTTGCCACAAGTTATATGTGATCTTATCCTCTTGCGAGGCATCTTCCCCTAATGGTTCCAAGGTTGGGATATCAAGAATATAAGAAATTCTTTTTTGGCTGAGTACTATCTTCAGGTTTCTCAACCAATCAACATAGTTTGGTCCAGTCAATTTATTTGCATCAAGAATGCTACGGAGTGAGAGTGAAGATGCCATTTAATCTACATTAACAAAGAACATCACATAAGCAAACAACCAATGTTAACAAAACATAATTAAATTAGGACTTTAACTTAATTATGTCTCCCATTATTTTATCAAGCATCATAACCCTCCATGTGATGATCGAGAAAACCCTAATTGGTTCTCTTAGTGGGGTTGAGATCATAATTCCTTACAAAGATCTTGTGTGTACACAACAAATCTTATATAAGTTCAAAGGTAGGAAAACTCTTTCCAATTGTAACTCATATAATTCTCAACTTATATTGGCCTCTAAAATATTAATAGCCTTGTGTGTACACAACAAACTATAATATTTTTGTTAAATTAGACCCTTCATTGCTATATAGTCATGATTATTAATTATAATACCCTTGTATGTACACAATAAAGTATTATATTAAATCATGCCATAAACATCAAATGTACCAAGCCAAAATTATGTTAGTCACCATAAAAGGCCTTGTGTGTACACAACAAACCTAATATGGATCATAACATAATAATGACTTGGCATGAAGGAAGGCCACATGTAGTGAATATTACACTAAGCATTTCAATCAATAATTAAGTTAATCTTATCAGCCAGGTAAGTGGAAGAGTGGTGGGAGTCCCCCCGTTGCTTTTCTTAGACACCAATAAGAATTGGCTAGGTCAGTCAACGGAACCAATTAAAAACCACGTCCTCTTTACCGATCATGAACCACTTTTCCTAGACACCGAATGATAAACTAATCATATTGATTATTTTGCTTTTGGTATATGACACTACAACTTAATATGTTTTTAAAGAGGGCTTTATTAAAACAAAGTACATTCTTTATATAACCTAGCAAATATGTGCCATAGTGTGCCATCATACTAGGACAACCATTTACCACATAATGGATCCACCATTATGCCAGGGCAACCTTATTTCAGTATGATGACTAGAAGGCTAAACGTATCTCTATACAATTTAATGTTTAAGTGAAAACCATAATTAGTGGCATACATCAAATATATATGCATAATTAACATAATTATGTGATTTGTGAGTCATCATACTAGGACAACCATTTACCAGATAATGGATCCACCATTATGCCAGGGCAACCTTATTTCAGTATGATGACTAGATGTCTAAACATATCTCTACAATAATTAGGGTTTGAGTGAAAACCCTAATTGGTGACATTACATCAAACATATACAATATCATATGTTAATTATATACATATGCATCTAAAAATCAGCATATATATTTAATCTTAATAAGGAGGCTCTGATACCACTATAGGGTTCGATGGCAAGGCGGAAACATAGATTTCAATTTTTTATGAAATCTTCACCAAACCCTTAACCCAAGATCTCCTTAAAAGAATTAGAACATATAACATGTATATATAAGATTTAATCTCAAATTAAAGTACTAATGGTGCGGGCACCAGACTCAGAAGAAGACTTCAGAGCTCCATTTGGATCTCTGATTGACATTGCCCGAGAAATTAGGGTTTGTAATAAAGGTTGACCTGGTCAACCAGTTTATTTATTTTATTTATTTCTTGAGTCACCATTTAAATTTTGTTGAGTCATGTTGACTCGGTGCAAGTCCCAATGTGGTTTCAATTTGGTCCAAAATGGTGCCACATTTCTCTTCCAATCAACTCAAGGTTCAAGCAAGTGGAGGCCACACTCCAAGCCACACGCCCAGCCACACTCCGAGCACACGCCAGAGTCCAGGAGGCGCCATAGAGGCATCCCAGTGTCATGGTCCCTACATCCAAAGAAAAAAAAATCAAATTGGAGGCTAAATTAAAGGAGGCGCCCACACCTGCCTAATTTACCTAAGCAAAGAAGGAAGAAAACTTCTCTTGGAGAAGAAATCAAAGAAGGACATCCAACCTACTCCTAATTGAAGTTCAAATCAAAATCAAAGAGCTTAACTTGGAGTGGAAGAAAAGAAGAAATACCATAAGAAGAAGAGGACTCCAAATCCAAATCCAACTCCAAAGGAGGTGCCATAAAAGTTCCAAAACAATTCCTTTATGGCCGTCCCAATTTTTTTGGACTCTTGGTCGGCCAAGGGAGAGGATTTTCTACCTAATCTAGGGGTTGGAAGAGTTTAGTCCCACATGGGAATTTGTACAAGCTAGGAGAAAATTTTAGGTCTATATAATAGACCTCTCTTTGTAACTTTAGAAAATCAATGAAGAAAAAATTATTTTTGCTATTCTCTTGTGTTGAGCAACCTAGGTTTCTCTTCTTCCGCACTAGTCTAAGTGTTGAGCTCCGTGAGGGGGTAATCCGGGTTCCATTGGAGCCTTGAGGAGGTGAGAGATCTCCATCTTTATCCAAAACCCTAGGTTAGCCACTTGAAATTCCAAAACCCTAGCCACCCTTCATTATTTTCAATCCATCAAACCCTAGATCCATCCATCTCCCACGGCCTCTCTCTCTCTACAAGTCCAGGCCGTCCACCTTCATCCAGATCCAGTCCGGCTACTTCAGATCCAGAGCAAGTTCCAAGGAAAATCACATCAGCATCCAGGAGAATCCAGTTTTCAGCAATTTCGATCTTCAAGTTCATCAACCTGGTAAATCTTTTCCTTGACTCTCTGATTCCATCAATTGTTTTTCTTCTCTTCCAGATCTTGAGTTCAGGAGAAGCCAACCCGCCAAAGGACCAGTATTGGAGGATCCATTACGAAGATATCCGACTCCGAGGATCCAACAATCTGCTCGGGAGAGTTCTTCCACCAAAATCTGTGAAGATCATTGTCTGGTTAGATAAACCTTCCCTTCTCTTTATTTCTGTTTTGTTGAAAGCTCGGAGTGAAACCCTAGGTCTGGGAGTTTCTCAACCCCCAGCGATCCGTTGCTTCTAAACTACTCTGATAATTTAGTTTCCTTAAAATTGTGCTTTCAATTATCATATTAGTATCTTTCAATGTTAGGTTAACTTTTCTTTGATTTGAAGCCAACTTCTACGAACCTATAAAAACAACAAAAAATTAGTTAATCTTAATTTACTTCCGCATCGCATCCCTTTATTTGTTCTGCATCATTTTTGGTATCAGAGCCCAGTCTAGGGTTTCTGATTTGCTTGCTTGCTTTGATTGATCTCTTTTTATTTTGTCTGCTCGAAGTAGACTCCCTAGGACGTCCGGTCCTAGGAACTAAGCGAGGCGCAAGCCTCCTCTTCCCATTCCACGGGGTGTTCCTAGGGCGTGTAGGGGATCCATTGGGTTATAACTTCGTAGCAGGGATTATAAACGGGGAAAACAATCTAGTTGCAGCCCGTAATTGCCCTGTTATCTGAATTATTTCTCCCTGCATAAAACTCCGAATTGCATGATTTTTGCTTCGTTGAAACCAGTATAATTGAACCTATTTTCCATAATTTTTCTGCGATTTATTGGTTTCGGTAAAAACTCTGAGAATTAAAATACAGCAACTCTGTTTTTGTGTTCTGCAATTCAATTCTTTTTTGGAGTGATCATCTCATAATTTACTTAAGGGCAATTGAGCATCTAAGATAAGGGGAGGAGTTGATTACCTCTCCTTAGCCCAAAACCACCATCCAATCATTTGAACCTAGACCTAATTTAAAATCAGTTAGACCTAATTTGCCCTAGTGGGCTAGGGACACCAATTGGTCGGGTCTAGGCTAGTGTTGAGTCAGTTTGCTGAGTTATTCTGTGTGTGCTTAGCACTCAGTGTCTAGAACGGTGGTTCAGGGACTACGTCCCGAAGGGCTTGTGTGCTGGTTCGCCTACCTGGCCAATCACTGATTGGTGTCTAGGATTGGCGATCAGGGACCTAACACTCCCTTACACCTGCCTGGCTGAGTCCTGAGTTACTACAGGCTAGCTTGCCACTCTGATTGGGCATCTAGTTTGGACTCTAGGTCTAGTGATCCAGTAGTCGATTTAGTCTAGTCTCATTTTGTGTGCTTGCTTGAATCATCATGTCTACCAGAAACGGAGTGCCATATCAACCTGGTCAAACCCAACCTGATTTAGAGGCCATGATCAGAACTCTTACTGAAAGTATGGCTAAAATGAATCAGGATATGACAAACACTGTGGCCCAGTTTAGCGCACAAATTCATGAGGATCTTACCCAACTTAGGGACCGAGTCCAAGTACTTGAAGAACCTAGACATCGGAATTGGACTCCTGACCCCGATTTTAATGTGCCTCAGCCTCACCCACATCAGGAGCCTAGAAGGCCTTTATATAGAGATCCTGAACCTAATCATAGGAGGCCTGACCCAGAGCCTGAAGATAGAGATGATAGGTTCATCAGGAACATCAAATTAGATGCACCCACTTTTGATGGTAGTCTGAACCCTAAGGTGTATTCTGATTGGGAGGGTGAGATGGATCAATACTTTGAGTGGTATGCTATGTCTGAGGAGAGGAAATACAAGTTTGCCAAGATGAAATTAGTGCGTCAAGCTAGGTTATACTGGGGGAACATTGAGCTAACCACTAGGAGACGGAATGTTGAGCCCATAACCACTTGGCAGGGTATGAAAGAAAAACTGAGAGATAAATACCTACCCATTTCTTACCAGCAAAACCTGTTAGACCAATGGCAAAACCTGAAACAAGGAAACCGATCTGTCTCAGACTACATAACTACTTTTGATGAATACCTAATGAGATGTGATGTGAGTGAAGCCCACGAAGTCACTTTGTCTAGATTTAGGGCTGGACTGAGGGAAGATATCAAGAGAGAACTATTTCTGAGAGAGGTTACTGATCTAGACCAAGCCTACCAGATTGCACTGAACACTGAGAAATTTCAGAGAGGACCTATACCTTCTAGGGTTAGTGCCCCAATCCCAAGGAATGGACCTAGTCAAGTTATCCCTAGTAAACCTTTTCAGGGTACTTCTACCTCTAGGCCCATGGACAAAGGTAAGGCACCTGACACCCAGAGAACCCCTAGTTCAAATATCACCTGTTTTAAGTGTCAGAAACCAGGTCACATTTCTAGTCAGTGTACTGCCATAGCCTGTTTCAAGTGTCATAAGGTAGGTCATGTTGCTAGCCAGTGCCCACGGAGATCCCTTTACATAGAAGAGGGAGAGAATGATAATTCCGAGCCCAGTGAGGAATTTGAAGAAGAAGTTTATGAGGCCGGAATGAATTTGGTTGAGGAGTATGAAGGAGAGGAGGAACCCAATGAATCTGACCAATTAGGAGTTGTAAGATGCATCCTATCCCAGAATCTAGTTCAAGAGGATTGGCGTAGGACTAACATCCTACAGACTTTTCTTAAATTAGGGGATAAGGTATGTAAGATCATCATAGATAGTGGGAGCTGTGTAAATGCCATCTCTACTAGCACTGTCAAGATGTTAGGCTTAATCCCAGTTCCCCATCCCAACCCCTATAAGGTTTCTTGGGTAGATTCTACCTCCATACCCATCCAGTCTAGATGTCAAGTCCAAATCCAAATGCAATCTTATTACGAAAAGATTTGGTGCGATGTCTTACCCATGGGGGTGAGCAGTATAATTCTCGGAAGACCTTGGTTGTATGATCATGATGCCACCCTCTTAGGAAAATCCAATACCTGTGTCTTTAGTTTCAATGGGAAGAAGATTACGATCCATTCCGTTCCCCCTAAGGACAAGGTAACTAAAGGAGCTGGTAAGGTTAAGGAGATGAAAACTGGAGTGAACCTAATCAGTGCTAAGGATCTAGAACAAGAAATTCATAGTGGTTCACCCATCTGGATGTTGACTGCTAAGGAGCTTAGAACTTCGGAACCCTCAGAGCCTCCTCAAGAAGTTAAACCTGTGTTAAAAGAATTTGAGGATGTCTTTCCCGAGGATTTGCCAGACCACCTTCCACCTCTTAGGGATATCCAGCATGCCATAGATCTAATCCCAGGAGCAACTTTGCCCAACTTGCCCCATTACAGGATGAATCCATCTGAGCATGAAGAACTGCAAAAGCAGGTTGGAGAATTATTGAGGAAGGGGTTTATTAGAGAAAGTCTTAGCCCTTGTGCAGTCCCAGCCTTACTGACCCCAAAGAAAGATGGCACGTGGAGGATGTGTGTTGACAGTCGTGCCATCAATAAAATTACAATCAAGTATAGGTTTCCCATCCCTAGACTAGATGACATGCTTGATATGATGGCTGGTGCAATGGTTTTTTCTAAGATTGATCTCAAAAGCGGCTATCATCAGGTTAGGATTAGACCCGGGGATGAATGGAAAACTGCTTTCAAAACTAAGGATGGTCTTTATGAATTGGTTGTTATGCCTTTTGGGTTGTCCAATGCCCCTAGTACTTTCATGAGAATTATGACCCAGGTACTTAGAGCTTTCATAGAAAAATTTGTGGTGGTCTATTTTGATGACATCCTGATCTATAGTAAGACCCCAACAGATCACCTAGACCACCTTAGAGCAGTCTGCCAAGTTTTGAGGAATGAGAGACTCTACGGTAATCTTAAGATGTGTGAATTCATGACTAGTAGAGTTATCTTTCTTGGTTTTGTAGTAACCCCTGACGGCGTGGCGGCCGATCCTGAGAAGATTAAGTCCATAGTAGACTGGCCAGAGCCAACCAATGTGCATGAAGTTAGAAGTTTCCATGGCTTGGCTACCTTCTATAGGCGATTCATCAAGGGGTTTAGTACTTTAGCTGCTCCAATCACTGATTGTATTAGGAAGGGAGAATTTCATTGGACTAAGTCAGCCCATAAAGCCTTCCTAGATCTTAAGGATAAAATGACCCAGGCACCCATTCTGAGATTACCCGATTTTTCTAAAGTATTTGAGGTTGCCTGTGATGCTTCAGGTGTAGGAATAGGTGGAGTCCTAAGCCAAGAGAATCATCCCATAGCATTCTTTAGTGAAAAACTTAATGATGCTATGCTTAGGTATTCTACCTATGATAAGGAATTTTATGCGGTGGTGCAAGCTTTGCGTTACTGGAGACATTATTTGCTACCGCAGGAATTTGTACTATTTTCGGACCATGAGGCTCTTAGATTTCTGAACTCCCAAAAGAAGCTTAACCCTAGGCATGCTAAGTGGGTAGAATATATCCAGTCCTATACTTTTGTCCTGAAACATAAGGCTGGAGTTGAGAATAAGGTAGCTGATGCCCTTAGTCGCCGATCTTTGTTATTAACTTCTGTTAGAACTGAGGTCATAGGGTTTGAGCAAATCAAAGAGGAATATGAGTCTTGTCCGGATTTCACAACTGTGTATCAGGATCTAGTTCAAGGACCATCTAGTAATCACCAGGATTATACCCTTGTAGATGGTTTTTTGTTCTTCAAAAATAGGCTTTGCATCCCTAGAACTTCTCTTAGGGAATTTTTGATTTGGAAAATCCATGCTGGAGGTTTAGCTGGCCATTTTGGAAAAGACAAGACCATTCTAGCTATTGAAGACCACTTTTTCTGGCCTAGCTTAAAAAGGGATGTAGCTAATATTGTAGCTAGATGTCGAACCTGCGCTGTTGCCAAACAGCGAAAACAAAACACTGGCCTTTATACCCCACTCCCTGTCCCAGATCGTCCTTGGCAAGATGTGAGTATGGATTTTGTGTTAGGTTTACCTAAGACCCAGAGGAGACATGATTCTATCTGTGTCGTAGTCGACCGATTCTCTAAAATGGCCCACTTCTTGCCTTGTTCCCAAACTTTTGATGCGTCTAAGGTAGCCACACTTTTCTTCAATGAGATAGTTAGACTCCATGGCCTACCTAAGACAATCGTTTCAGATAGGGATGTCCGGTTCACCAGTTACTTTTGGAAGACCCTTTGGCATAAGTTAGGGACAAAACTTAAGTTTTCAACTGCCTATCATCCCCAAACTGATGGCCAAACTGAAGTAGTGAACCGTAGCCTAGGAAATCTGCTGAGATGTCTTGTTGGTGAAAATACCAGAAATTGGGATTTATACCTACCAAGGGCAGAATTTGCGTACAACGACTCGGTCAATAGGTCTACGGGTAAGAGTCCATTTGAAATTGTACATGGGTACAAACCTCACACACCTCTTGACCTAGTCCCTTTACCTGTCCACACTCGAGTCTCCGAATCTGCTGAGAATTTTGCACAGCATATAAAAGACTTGCATAAAGAAATTCATGCCAAAATAAATTTAAGTAATGAAACTTATAAGAAGTTGGCTGATACTCAAAGGCGAGTCAAATCTTTTGTTGAGGGAGACTATGTGATGATTAGGTTAAGACCTGAACGGTTTCCTCCTGGAACCGTTAGAAAGTTACATGCTAGGGGAGCTGGACCATTTAGAGTGGTAAAGAGAGTAGGATCCAATGCCTATGTGCTCGAGTTGCCTCCAGAACTAGGCATTAGCTCTACTTTCAACATTACAGACTTAGTAGAGTACAGGGAGCCAGCTGTGATTCCTAGTAAGCCTTTTGAGCCTAACCCTATCATTGAGAGTGATCCCGACCCTGTGTGTCCACCAACAAACTGGCCTGTGAGGAAAGAGCAGATTGAAAAGATCCTGGATGATCAGGTTATCTCAACTCGTAATCGAGGATACCAAAGGTACCTGGTCCGCTGGCAAGGAAGGCCAGATTCTGATGACTCTTGGATCTCCCGAGAAGAATTACAAGAATTGGACCCAGACCTCTTGGAGAGATACCAGAGCCAACTTGAGCCTTACTCGACAGGGTCGAGTTCCTCCCACCCTGGGAGAATTGGTGCGGGCACCAGACTCAGAAGAAGACTTCAGAGCTCCATTTGGATCTCTGATTGACATTGCCCGAGAAATTAGGATTTGTAATAAAGGTTGACCTGGTCAACCAGTTTATTTATTTTATTTATTTCTTGAGTCACCATTTAAATTTTGTTGAGTCATGTTGACTCGGTGCAAGTCCCAATGTGGTTTCAATTTGGTCCAAAATGGTGCCACATTTCTCTTCCAATCAACTCAAGGTTCAAGCAAGTGGAGGCCACACTCCAAGCCACACGCCCAGCCACACTCCGAGCACATGCCAGAGTCCAGGAGGCGCCATAGAGGCATCCCAGTGTCATGGTCCCCACATCCAAAGAAAAAAAAATCAAATTGGAGGCTAAATTAAAGGAGGCGCCCACACCTGCCTAATTTACCTAAGCAAAGAAGGAAGAAAACTTCTCTTGGAGAAGAAATCAAAGAAGGACATCCAACCTACTCCTAATTGAAGTTCAAATCAAAATCAAAGAGCTTAACTTGGAGTGGAAGAAAAGAAGAAATACCATAAGAAGAAGAGGACTCCAAATCCAAATCCAACTCCAAAGGAGGTGCCATAAAAGTTCCAAAACAATTCCTTTATGGCCGTCCCAATTTTTTTGGACTCTTGGTCGGCCAAGGGAGATGATTTTCTACCTAATCTAGGGGTTGGAAGAGTTTAGTCCCACATGGGAATTTGTACAAGCTAGGAGAAAATTTTAGGTCTATATAATAGACCTCTCTTTGTAACTTTAGAAAATCAATGAAGAAAAAATTATTTTTGCTATTCTCTTATGTTGAGCAACCTAGGTTTCTCTTCTTCCGCACTAGTCTAAGTGTTGAGCTCCGTGAGGGGGTAATCCGGGTTCCATTGGAGCCTTGAGGAGGTGAGAGATCTCCATCTTTATCCAAAACCCTAGGTTAGCCACTTGAAATTCCAAAACCCTAGCCATCCTTCATTATTTTCAATCCATCAAACCCTAGATCCATCCATCTCCCACGGCCTCTCTCTCTCTACAAGTCCAGGCCGTCCACCTTCATCCAGATCCAGTCCGGCTACTTCAGATCCAGAGCAAGTTCCAAGGAAAATCACATCAGCATCCAGGAGAATCCAGTTTTCAGCAATTTCGATCTTCAAGTTCATCAACCTGGTAAATCTTTTCCTTGACTCTCTGATTCCATCAATTGTTTTTCTTCTCTTCCAGATCTTGAGTTCAGGAGAAGCCAACCCGCCAAAGGACCAGTATTGGAGGATCCATTACGAAGATATCCGACTCCGAGGATCCAACAATCTGCTCGGGAGAGTTCTTCCACCAAAATCTGTGAAGATCATTGTCTGGTTAGATAAACCTTCCCTTCTCTTTATTTCTGTTTTGTTGAAAGCTCGGAGTGAAACCCTAGGTCTGGGAGTTTCTCAACCCCCAGCGATCCGTTGCTTCTAAACTACTCTGATAATTTAGTTTCCTTAAAATTGTGCTTTCAATTATCATATTAGTATCTTTCAATGTTAGGTTAACTTTTCTTTGATTTGAAGCCAACTTCTACAAACCTATAAAAACAACAAAAAATTAGTTAATCTTAATTTACTTCCGCATCGCATCCCTTTATTTGTTCTGCATCAACTAACCTGTATCGCTAAAATCCAAACTTTAAATCTCCACCAGGTGCCCAAATGTTCACCCTCCAATGGTGATCCACACAGAAAAATGATGAAGACAACAATTTCTTGTTCTTGGCTTCTCTTCTTGAATTCTTTTTCAAGAATTCAATTCTTAGACTTTTGGACTGAAATTTTCCTTCTTGAAAATTTCTTTTCTTCCTTCTTTCCTCTTCTTGAATTCTTTTCTTGAATTCCCTTTCTTGAATTCATTTTCTTGAATTGAATTGGAAGAATAAATTAAGACAAATAAAGTCTTAATTCTAGGAAGAAAAGAAGAAGAACAGACCCTTCCTTTTCCTTTCCTTTACCGATCAAGACCTTCCTCTTATTCTTGTTTAGGGTCAGAGTTTCGATAGAGATTATCTCTGTAAGGGAAACAATACCCAACAAGCATAAAGGAAAGGAGTATTCCGGAGAGGAGGAGAGGAATATGATCTCTGTATATTTCTTCTTTTATTATCTGTCAGAAAACCCCCGAGAACCCAAACCCTTCTATTGATTTCAGAGGGGCGTCTTCTCAAAACAACGCAACCCTCTGAAACCCCAGGAATCACGATCCCTCATTCCTCATGCATCCCCTCAACCAAAAATCATGATTCTCTGATTTAATTTTTGTTTTTCCGACGAGGAGGACTCTCGAAAAAACTTCAGGAAGAATCGTAATTTTTGGAGACGGATTTGCGACCGAAAAGTGACGGATCTTTCTCCTTAATTTTTCTGGCCATCAGATCCAGATCCAAGGGCATCAGATAAACATCCAAATCGCCCCCCCCTGTCTTTTTTTTCTCCGACAGAATTTTCTTTCCACGCGCGTGAAGAGGAGTCCACACGCGCGTGGACTCTTCTTCTTGGCGCGCGCGAGTGAGGAAAGAAGTGGGCGGCCTGGAGAGAGGGTCTCAGTGCACTTGATTCACTTGGGTTCAGCCATGGGTTAGCCCAATGTCCAAAAAATTAAATTAGACCTTAATCTGGTTCAATTAGAACCCAATTAAGCCTAATTCGGAATCAAATTCGAATCTGATTCGAATAGAAATTTGGTCTGCAACACATGCTAGAGTGTTTATCCTGCAAATATGATTTAATTCCAAATTAAATCCTTCATCAATTTTCTTTTGTGTGTGACCCATTGGGTTCCACACCTAGCCAGCAGTAGGTCCGAGTGCTATTTGACTTAATTCGGTTAGATCTCAACTAAGCCGATTTAGGTCAACTCAAACTAGCTCGACTCGGTCAATTAAAATCTAATTCTAATTAACTGATTTGAATTACCATAATTCAATCATATTCCTACAAGACAAGATTGACATCTAGCAATGTATCATGTCTACCCGGAAGATGTGGAATTTTGATGGAATTACCAAAATACCCTTCAGTGGTGAGTTACCGGGTAATTTAGTCCTTTGATCAACTTGCATCTCGAATATGATTATGAATATGGATATTTGTCAAATCCAATTTCATATTCATCCCTAGCTCAATCTTTATAATGATGATTCATTCATTAGAAATTAACTCTAATGTTCATACTTTGATCAAAGATTTCCTGAATCAATCATTTAATCGAAATTAGCTGGATGCAATTCCCTCTTAATAGGGCTGATCAATTCCTTGTTGACCTACTCACAACCTCCATATACAATCCACCATACCCAGTATCACCTCGTGCATGACTCAGTGTCATGATTGATTGCGATCCAAAGTATGGATTCATATATATAAGGTACCATGGTAGTCTCAGGTCAAAGGACCACATGCACTACTCCCATTATAAGAATTATCTATTGACAAACAGATAAGGTTCCATTAGATATTCTCAATCTAGATCAATTCAGTAAACTCATTCTCTAATGAACACTCACATCCTAGTATTAGTGTCAAACACAAGTGACTGTGAGATCAGTCACCCTCATCACAAAGCATATATAGGATGTGCTGGTCTTGCCGGAAACATTGATCCCCAACTCAATGTCCCATCGACCAGGAATATTTTAGATTAGGGTTTTAAGGCTTTAGGTCTCACTGGTATGATCTCATCATAACCCTAGAACCATAACCCTAATCTATGGGGTTCATCATATAATCATAAAGACACTGCGTATGATGAAAATAATGCCTTTATTATAATAATGTCAATTCATTGATTTTAGGATCGAAATACAATATTTCAATTGGCTTTCAGGGCACAATCTTTCATAATGTAGTGCCGAAGCAGCTCCTGGTCCTGCTGGCGGATGGAGAAGAGGCTGTCCACCTCTCTTGGCACCTTCCGACAAGCGACGAAGTGTGTCACGAACCTTCCTTCCAATTGATGGAAGGAGCAAGTAGATTCGGGCTCGAGGCGGGTGAACCAGACTCGAGCAACCTTCCGGAGGGTAGCGGGGAAGGCGACGCATAAAAGAGCGTCCGTGGCCCCCTGGACCCTCATGAGAGCCTTGTAGCTCTCCAGATGGTCCAAGGGGTCGATGGTCCCATTGTAGGGATCCACTTGTGGCATGCAGAACCGAGTCGGAATCGGCTCCTCTTGGATTTCCCGGGAGAAGGGTGGCTGGGCGTCGTAGCCCGCCGGGTCCGTCGAGGAGTTCTGCAGGTCAGCAAATCGGCGGGCGAACTCCACCAGCTTGCGTTCGTGCTCCTCCAGGCGCCTCTCGGCCTGGCGCCTTATGGCCTCGTCAGTGGAATCTTCCACCGAGGCCGCTGGCGAAGGGGGCGCCGATCGGTCTCGATGGGGGGCCTTGCCCCGACGTCGCCTGCTGCGGCACACCATCTCGGCATCGTTGGCCGGGGATCGACTCTCGTGATCTACCGAACCGGAGTAGTTCCTCTTCGCGGGGGTTTGGTGGCTCCCGCGGGGGTTGGAGACTGTCCGCGGTTGAGAGGGCCTGCCTTGGATGGAGCGCAGGCTTCCGCGAGGCCCCGTGGGGCCCCGCGGCCTGAGCCGCGGGTGTCCCTGGCTGGGGCTGTGTGGCCAGGGACCGCTGCTGGTGTTGTAGCTGCCGAACTGCTGTAGTCAGGGTTTGCAGCTGTTGGATGACAGCTGCGAAAGGTCCGTCCACCGGGGATGGCTGTGGAGGAAGAGGAGGTGGAGCAGGAAGCTCCCTCTCCGGGCTGCACGGCCCGTGAGGGGAAGGGGCTTCCCCTAATCGACTGGTGGATGCTTCACGCCCGCGTGTTACCACCATGGTCGGAGCGCGCTTTGTCCCGCGGAGAACTAGCTCGCGCTGGGGTTACTGTCTTGCCTCCCTACCTGGTGCGCCAATCTGTTGCCGATCTCACCGCCGCGGCCTGTAGCTTTAGAGCTGGTACCGGACTCGGACCGTCTCACCTCAAGGTCTCCAAGCTTCTGATCCTGCAAAACAAGATCAGAAACCCTGGCCGGGGGTCCCGGCGAGGGAGCTCCGACGGTCAAGTTAGAAAATGGCGAGATGGAACAGAATCCCTAAGGTGGGTCCCCGAAGGAGTCCCAGACTTAGAGAAGATCTTAGCAAAAGAGGTCTTTGGAAGAGTGCAAAATGGGCCAAGCTCCTTCACCGAGTTTACGCCGAGAGGCTCCTCTCGGGTCCTTGGATCCTACTCTTGGTGCCTTTCCTTTTTCCAGCCTTTTTTCCACTTACCTGGCCATCCGCTCTTCCCATCCTTTTATCCCATCACATTGCCTCTGACTCCTGCCCCCGGGAGGCTCCCTCTCCGCCTTCACTTTTACCTCTCTCCCTCTTTTTTCCTTTCCCCTTCGGGTCCAGGAACCCGGTGGCCTCCTTGTCTTGCTTGCTGAGCCCAGCGAGAAAAAGGGTAGAGGGAGGACACTGGCCAGGCCTTGGGCCGAGCGCGGGCGCTCTCCTTCCCAGGCATTGACGACGTTCGTTGCTGGCTCCTGCCTGCCAGGACTCCGCTTCTCGGTTGCGGAACCCGTCGGGCTGATGTAAATGAGGTTTCGCGCGTCACTGCCATCCGTACCGGCACTCCTCGCGAGGCACGGCGCGCGCTGCCCGAGTGGTGGTTTTGAAACTCGCGCCCCTGCTTCCCGGAGGCCTCACTACGCAGGGTCGGCTTTAGCTGAGGTGGACCCCTCACGGGCGGACACCTGGCGGAGCGGCAGAGGAATGCTCGATTTCGACCGAGGTGGACCCGTCCCCGGGCGCCACCTGGTGAAGGAGCAGGAGGGCCCGGCTTGACCTCGACCGAGGTGGACCCGTCCCCGAGCGCCACCCGGCGAGGGAGCTGCCAGCTTCGACCGAGGTGGACCCCTCCTAGACGGACACCTGGCGGAGCGGCAAAGGAGTGCTCGACTTCGACCGAGGTGGACCCGTATCCGGGCGCCATCTGGCGAAGGAGCAGGAGGGCCCGGCTCGACCTCGACCTAGGTGGGCCCGTCTCCGGGCGCCTCTTAGCGAGGGAGCGAGGGGCCGCCAGCTTCGGCCAAGGTAGACCCCTCTTGGTCGGACACCTGGCGGAGCGTTAGAGGAGTGCTCGACTTCGGCCGAGGTGGGCCCGTATCCGGGCACCATTTGGCGAAGGAGCAGGAGGGCCCGGCTCGACCTCGGCCGAGGTGGGCCCGTCTCCGGGCGCCTCCTGGCGAGGGAGCGAGGGGCCGCTAGCTTCGGCCGAGGTGGACCCCTCCTGGGCGGACACCTGGCGGAGCGGCAGAGGAATGCTCGACTTCGGCCGAGGTGGACCCGTCTCCGGGCGCCACCTGGCGAAGGAGCAGGAGGGTCCGGCTCGACCTCGACCGAGGTGGACCCATCCCCGGGTGCCACCCGGCGAGCGAGCGAGGGGGCCGCCAGCTTCGACCGAGGTGGACCCCTCCTGGACGGACACCTAGCGGAGCGGCAGAGGAGTGCTCGACTTCGACCGAGGTGGACCCGTATCCGGGCGCCATCTAGCGAAGGAGCAGGAGGGCCCGGCTCGACCTCGGCCGAGGTGGACCCGTCTCCGGGCACCACCCGGCGAGGGAGCGAGGGGCCGCCAGCTTCGGCCGAGGTGGACCCCTCCTCGGCGGACACCTGGCGGAGTGGCAGAGGAATGCTCGACTTCGACCGAGGTGGACCTGTCTTCGGGCGCCACCTGGCGAAGGAGCAGGAGGGCCCGGCTTGACCTCGGCCGAGGTGGACCTGTCCCCGGGCGCCACCCGGCGAGGGAGCGAGGGGGCCGCCAGCTTCGACCGAGGTAGACCCCTCCTGGGCGGACACCTGGCGGAGCGGCAGAGGAGTGCTCGACTTCGGCCGAGGTGGACCCGTATCCGGGCGCCATCTGGCGAAGGAGCAGGAGGGCCCGGCTCGACCTCGGCCGAGGTGGACCCGTCTCCGGGTGCCACCCGGCGAGGGAGCGAGGAGCCGCCAGCTTCGACCGAGGTGGACCCCTCCTGGGCGGACACTTGGCGGAGCGACAGAGGAGTGCTCGGCTTCGACCGAGATAGACCTGTATCCGACCTTGCTCGCCGATCTCCTTCCATCGAAAAAATCCACGTGATTTGAACCATGCCCGGCGAAACCTGCGACACGTCACGTCAGCATAACGGCCATATCAATATTAAAATTATATTTAATATTAAAATTCGATCAAAATTTGGGATTTGATTAGTCGTGACCATTTCCTATCCACTTGCACCCGTAGAGCAGTTGAATACTTGGAGCGCGTGGGCCCAATCCAAGCCACGCGGCAAATCGACGCGGATAGGTGGATCTCGAATCTTGGCGACAGAATGGACAAAGAGTAAAGAAACAAAAATTATAAAAAAAAAAAAAAAGGTCACGGACGAGATATTCGATATCTCTGCCAAGAAATTGATATCTCTACCAAAAAATTCGTAAAAGAAATTGACAAAAAAAAAAATAAAATGGCGAAAAAGGGATAGACTTTAACGGCTATTTTATATTTTTAGATTTTTTTCTCTGTTTCCTTCCGGGATAACGGCTATTTTTACCCTATAAAGCCCCCTACCCTCTCTCATGCAATTCGCGCCCGCTACGGCTACCCGACCTGCTCCTTTTATTCCCAGCCGGAGCCATCCCGCCACTAGGTTTCCCTCCCTCCTCCGCTGCCTGCCTCTAGGGTTTCCGGCGTCCACCACCGGGGTTAGGTAGCCTTTCTGTTCTGTTCTCTCTTTTGATTTCCTTTTCTTTCTTCCCTTCTCCTGGAAAGAGATCTAGGAACCTTTTCCCCCTCTCTCCTAGATTGTCCGTTCTTTCGTTCCAGATCTGTGATCCCGGCCAGATCCACGGTGGTTGGTTTCCCGGATCCTACAAGTCCTCTCCTCTTTCTTCCCCTTTTTTTTATCTCACTTTTTGTTTTCGCCGTCTTCTGAAGGTCCGGCGTGGGGATATACGGCGACCCTAAAAGCGAGCTAGAGTCTTTCCTCTCTATTTCAGCTCTCTCCTGCCTCGTTTGGGGGGGTAGCCGGGGCTCCGGCCTCGGCGGCTTTCAAAGCCCCCTTCTTCAAATCTGATAAAAATCTAGTGTTTTCTTCTTCTATTTTTCCTGCGATCGGGAAGAGATGCCGGCCCTGGCCTGCGTAGACGCTGCAGTCCCCCTTCCTGGCTACGGCCTCGTCTGGGATGGCTCTCTTCCTGCGCCGGGACCATTTCCCGGCGGCGCTCCAACGGCCGCGACGGTGGACCTCGAACACCTCTCTCCTTGGTCCCCCGCTCTCTCCGCTGCCCTCTACAATATAGACGGCTGGGGCGCTCCTTACTTCTCCGTGAACGCCGCCGGCAACATCGCTGTTCGACCGTACGGCCCGGCCACCCTCCCCCACCAGGAGATTGATCTGATGAAGGTCGTCCGGAAGGCCTCGGACCCGAAATCCGCCGGCGGCTTGGGCCTCCAGCTCCCCCTCATCGTCCGCCTCCCCGACGTCCTCCGCCACCGCCTCGAGTCCCTGCACTCTGCCTTCGACTTCGCCATCCGGTCCTCCGGCTACGGCGCCCACTACCAGGGAGTCTACCCGGTCAAGTGCAACCAGGACCGGTTCATCGTGGAGGACGTCGTCGAGTTCGGCGCCCCCTTCCGCTTCGGCCTCGAGGCTGGTTCCAAGCCAGAGCTCCTTCTCGCCATGAGCTGCCTCGTGCGGGGCAACCCCGAGGCCTTCCTCATCTGCAACGGCTACAAGGACGAGGAGTACGTCGCCCTGGCCCTCCTCGCCCGGACCCTGGATCTGAATGTGGTGATCGTACTCGAGCAGGAGGAGGAACTCGACACGGTGGTCGAGACCAGCCGGAGGCTCGGCGTCCGGCCGGTGATCGGCCTCCGGGCGAAGCTGCGGACCCGGCACTCGGGTCACTTCGGGTCGACCTCCGGCGAGAAGGGCAAGTTCGGCCTGACGACGGCCCAGATCCTCTCGGTGGCCCGGAAGCTCCAGCGGCTCGAGATGCTCGACTGCCTCCAGCTCCTCCACTTCCACATCGGATCGCAGATCCCGTCCACCACCCTCTTGGCGGACGGCGTCGGCGAGGCCACCCATATCTACTGCGAGCTGGCGCGGCTGGGAGCGGCGATGCGCGTGATCGACGTGGGGGGCGGCCTCGGCATCGACTACGACGGTTCCCACTCCAGCGGCTCGGACATGTCTGTCGGATACGGCCTCGACGAGTACGCCGACACAGTGGTCCAGGCGGTCCAGTACGCGTGCGACCGGAAGGGCGTGCGCCACCCTATACTCTGCAGCGAGAGCGGTCGGGCCCTGGTGTCCCACCACTCAGTCCTCGTCTTTGAGGCCGTGTCGTCCACCACTTTGACCGCAGTCGACCCGGCCGCCGCCCTCGAGCCCGCTCCGGCCTACTTTCTCAATGAGCTGCCCGACGACGCGCGCGGCGATTACAGGGATCTGATAGCGGCCGCCTTCCAGGCTGAGTGCGACAAGTGCCTGGTTTACATGGACCAGCTGAAGAGGAAATGCGTCGAGCAGTTCAAGGACGGGCTGCTGGGGCTCGAGCACCTGGCGGCAGTCGACAGGCTCTGCGACCTGGTGGCGAACGAGATCGGGGCGGCTAATCCGGTCAAGACCTACCACGTGAATCTCTCGCTCTTCACCTCGATGCCGGATTTCTGGGCGATCGGGCAGCTGTTCCCCATCGTGCCGATCCACCGGCTCGACCAACGGCCACGCGTGGAGGGTGTGCTGTCGGATCTGACCTGCGACAGCGACGGCAAGGTGGACCGGTTCATCGGCGGGAGGCCCAGCCTCCCGCTGCACGAGTTCGGCGGTGGCTGCGGCGGTAAGGAGGGGGGTTACTATCTTGGGATGTTTCTGGGCGGGGCTTACCAGGAGGCGCTCGGGGGGCTGCACAACCTGTTCGGGGGTCCGAGCGTCGTGCGAGTGACGCAGAGCGACGGGCCGCACTGCTTCGGGGTGACACAGGCGTTGCCAGGGACGTCGTGCGCGGACATCCTGAGAGCGATGCAGCACGAGCCCGAGCTCATGTTCGAGGCGCTCAAGAGGCGGGCGGAGGAGTCCGCCGCTCGTGGAGGGGGGCTGGACGCCGGCGCCGCGGTTACTTCCCTTGCCCGCGCCTTGCACTCCATGCCGTACCTCGTCGTCGGTGGTGACTCCAGCGGAGATGGGATGAGCAGCGACTCGGAAGTGTCCGCCGGAGGTGCGGAGGTCGGCGACGATGGTAGCTACGAGGAGTGGAAGTTTATGAGGTGCCTGAGCGTATGAAAGAGGGTATTGGACGGAGTTGTAGGAGATCCGTTTGTCGTGTGTTGTTGGAGTGCTTCGCAGTTTTTCTTTCCTTTCTTTTTAAGTATCGGGGATCCAGAAGCATGTTCCTTGCTTTCAAAATGTTCGTTCTATCGCCTCTTCTACTTAATCTTTTTCTCTGTTTCAATTTTTAAAGTTCTTTGTTTGACGGGAATAATTAGTTTCCGAAGATCGGCGTGGATCAGCTAAATTAAACAGCCGTGTCGCAGGGAGAAGATACCAATGAAATAATTTCAGCAAGTTTAACTTCATAAAAAAATTTAAAATTTACTTTTCAAATAATTCAATTTTTCACAATCCGTCTAATATTTTCATCCATTTTTAATCCTATCCTAATGTCGCTCACATGTTAAAAACTCGATGGAAAATGCTACTGCAATCACGTGGCATATATACCCTATTATTATTTTGGATAACACGTCGAATTTAAGTTGATTTAGATGATCAACTTTAAGAATTTTTATAAATTTATTTCTAAGTAAAAATATATCTTAATTAAAACGAGGAATAAATACTGCTTCAATTCTTTGAAAAATAAATACTAGCGAGTAGGGATCGAGGCTCTTCGAGGACTTTGCATTTAAGGATGGCCTTCACTTAGGCAGACAGGTTAGCTATAGGGACCTCAAGGTCCTGGTTCTCTTTATCGCTCGGGTTCCTATCAACGTTTGCGCGTCCCGCCGTCCGAGCATGTGCACTACAAGAAATTACAGTTAATTATAATATTAGAATCATTTAAGTATATCACTGATAATAATATTTACTGATAAAAAAAATATTAAAAAAAATATGTTACTAATATTATTAGCAATGGAATAATATATATTAGTGACCACAAATTCCGTCACTAATAAATTTAAAATTTTATCAATTTTTCTTAAAAAAATTATTAGCGACAGTGTTAGAAGTATTAATGATAATATTTGCCATCACTAAATAATTTTTATTTTAAAAAATAGTATTAGAGATGAGTAGTCATCATCGCTAATATTTTTTAATTTTTTTTAAACAAATAGTATTATCGATAGTGATGTGGCGGGATTGCTGACGTGGAACACCTGCCAGATGCCATGTCAAAGTATACTGCCATGATGGATATCTCCTCCCGTACTCCTTTCCCGGGTTGAGCTCCCTTGTCAGGCTAAGTTCCCTAGAACGTCGGGGTCGCCTGTCGAGATCGAGCACCATCCTTTGCCAGCTCGTCTCTCGTGAGATCGGGACGTCTAGGTCGGAGCTGAGCGACTTTCCCAGATCGAGCCCCTCGAAGTTGAGTTCCGTAGCCTGGAGTCGAGCTCAGCCCTCCTTCGCCACGTGGAACCCCTTCGAGGTGGAGTCCTCCGGTCTGGGATCGCATGCTGCCCTCCTCCACCAGGTCAAACCCCTCGAAGTCGAGCCTCGTGGTCTAGAGTCGAGTCCAACCCCCCTCCGCCACGTGGAACCCCTTTGAGGTTGAGCTCGGCGGAGCCTAGTCCTACCCTCCAGCTCGGCCACCATCTCGACCAGGGCGCCAACCACCAAGGAAGCGGCACCTCCCCTCCAAAGATGCCGGCGGGTCTCCCGAGGGCCGCGAAGCAGTGCCCGCCATGCCGTAATAACTGTATGCCGCTGCCACTTATACCAGAAAGGAAGAAAGCTCCCTGGCCAAGGCATCATGCCCTCCACCAACCACCCGTACCACCAGAAGAGGGGGGCCAACCAGAAGGCACAAATCCTGGGGGCGGTGGCCCGCCAATCGAGGTCCTGCCAAGTTTCCCAAAATGGGGCAACCGGAGGGAATGTCAGGGTGCATGGAAGCTTCCCTTACCACATGTTAGGAAAGATATCTCGTCCACAGCACGGTACCTCGCCGCACGTGCCTGCCAACATAGAGGAGATCCCGAGGCAGGCCAAACTAAAAAAACCCAGCAAGAGTAAGCCAAAAAATACAAGACCACTCATGCAGGTAACAAAAAAGGAGAGAAAGGCCACATAGGAGGACTCTTCCACCTCGGCTATCACCTCTCCCAACCCCTTCTCACTTCTATTCACACCACACTCACTCCTCCTTGATGCAGGACGGATATGTGGAATGCAGAAGCAAATTAAAATTAATGTATATTTTTATTTTTATTTTTATTTTATATTTTCAGAAGTCGGCTTTGACTCAAAGGAAAGTTAAACTAAATTGAAAGAAACTATATAATAATTGAAAGCACAATTCAAAGAAACTAGATTATCAGAGTAGTTCAGAAGTAAAGGATCGCTGGGGGTTTAGAAACTCCCAGACCTAGGGTTTCGCTCTGAACTTTCAACAGGACAGAAATAAAGAGAAGGGAAGGGTTATGTACCAGGCAGTGATCTTCACAGAGTTTGGTGGAAGGACTCTCTCGAGCAGATTGTTGGATTCTCAGATTCGGATATCTTCGCAATGGATCCTCCAATACTGGTCCTTTGGCAGAGTTGGCTTCTCCTAAACTCAGGATCTGGGAAAGAAGAAGAACAAGTTAAGGAACCAGATACTCAAAGAAAGGATTTACCAGATAAGAAGAACTTGAAAGATTGATGTTGCTGAAATCCTGATTCTCTTGGATGCTGATCCGACTTCCTCTGGGATTTGCTCTGTATTCGAAGTAGCCGATCTGAACCTGGATGCTGGTGGTCGGCCTCTACTTAAAAGAGAGGGGCCGTGAGATGATGAGGTAGATTAGGGTTTGGATGATTGGTGGAATGAAGACGATGATGGGTGGCCAAGGTTTGGAAATGAAGTGGCTAACCTAGGGTTTTGGTAGGGTTTGGAGATCTCACACCTCCTCAAGGTTCCTGTGGAACCCGGAATCACTCCCTCACGGAGCTTAACACTTGAATACAAGTGCGGAAGAGAGAAACACAAAGTTGCTCACAAAGAAATTGATTTCATTCATCATTGTTTTTAAAAACTTACAAGAGGGGTCTATTTTATAGGCCTTTATAAGAAATCAGGTTTTTACATCTTCCCATGTGGGACTAATAGGATGGATCTTCAAATTAGGTGTGTAGAATCAAATCCTCCTCATATGGCCAGCCAAAAGCTTCCTTAAGTGTTGATTGGTGGCTCCAAATGGCAAGAAGATGGCGCCTCCTAGCCTTGCTCTTCAAGACAAGTATTTTCCTTCCATGCTTGGTTTTATTTGGAAGTATTTGGGCGCCTCCTAGTCTTGCTCCCCAAGTCTTGCTCCTTTCTTTTCATAGCTTGGCTCTTATAGAATTATTTTGGGCGCCTCCTTGGATTGAGGATCCTAGATTGATCTCTCCTTAAGTGGCGCATGAAAGAAGGGACCTGCTTTCTTGTGATGTGGGGACCAAGGCACACTGGATGGAGATGTGGCGCCTCCTGGACTCTAGCGTGTGGCTGGGAGTGTGGCGCCCACTTGCTTGGGCCTGGGAGAAAAAATGTGGCACCCTAGACCTTGACTTGATTAAAAAAAAGTGGCACCAACCTAGAGAAGACCTAGACCACTACTAAGACTTGTACTGAGTCAACATGACTCAACAAAATTTAAATTACAGGGAAATATAGACTCAAGACTAAAATTGAGTTGACCAAGTCAACCCTTATTACAAAACCAGAAAATCCTAATTCTTCGGGCAAGGTCAATCAGAGATCCAGATGGAGCCCTGAAGTCTTCTTCTGAGTCTGGTTCCCGCACCAATTCTCCCGGGGTGGGAGGAACTCGACTCTGTCGAGTATGGATCAAGCTGGCTCTGGTATCTCTCCAAGAGGTCTGGGTCCAATTCTTGTAATTCTTCTCGGGAGATCCAAGAGTCATCAGAATCTGGCCTTCCTTGCTAGCGGACCAGGTATCTTTGGTATCCTCGATTACGAGTAGAGATAACCTGATCATCCAGGATCTTTTCAATCTGCTCTTTCCTCACAGGCCAGTTTGTTGGTGGACACACAGGGTCGGGATCACTCTCAATAACAGGATTAGGTTTTAAAGGCTTACTAGGAATCACAGCTGGCTCCCTATACTCTACTAAGTCTGTAATGTTGAAAGCATAGCTATTGCCTAGTTCTGGAGGCAACTCGAGCACATAGGCATTGGATCATACTCTCTTCACTACTCTAAATGGTCCAGCTCCTTTAGCATGTAACTTTCTAACGGTTCCAGGAAAAAACCGCTCAGGCCTTAACCTAATCATTACATAGTCTCTCTCAACAAAAGTTTTGACTCGTCTTTGAGAATCAGCCAACTTCTTATAAGTTTCATTACTTAAAGTTATTTTGGCATGAATTTCTTTATGCAAGTCCTTTACATGCTATGCAAGTGCATCAAGAGACTTGTGTGTGTGGGCTAATAGTGAAATCATATCAAGTGGTGTGTGAGGCTTGTATCCATGAACAATTTCAAAGGGACTCTAGCCTATAGACCTATTGATCGAAACATTGAATGCAATTTCAGCCCTAGACAAAATACAAATCCCAATTCCTGGTGCTCTCAATCAAACCAAAATCTGAGCCAAAGCATAGTAAAGGGTCAAGAAAAATTAAACTAGACTGACGACGCATTCCTAAAGAATGGACTTTATTTCAAAGGAACCCTAGGTCTAAACCTAACAAACTAAGGCTCTCTAGGTTTGACCTTGGGTCGGAGGAGGGCATGCAGAGCATGAAAACTTATTATGGATGCCTAGTAGGTGCCATAAGGTCTTCCAGAAGTAGGTGGCAAACCTAATAGGTTCTAAGGAGTCTTGCAACCTAGAGATCTCAGTAAAGTGTAATCCCATAGCTCTAGAAACATGAGAAGATTCAGGGAAGGGTAGGAAATAAGAATCAGAGTTTTGAGATGGCTTATCAGAAACAAGAAACAAACCTTGGTTATTCAGGACGACCTTAAAATGAGGACATTGTTCTATAGGTGCACTCATCCAAACCTCATGATTTGCTCTAGGAGGGTCTACAAGTGCAAGTTCTAGGATAGGCTGGGTGCTCCTAGAAGGTGGAAGGTTATCAGGAAGGTCTTTGAAATGTTTATCTAGAAAGTCCTCTAAGCTACTGTCTTTTTCTTGTTCTTGGACCTTCTCAATGGACAATTCTTGTGAACCCCTTCCTTCTTCACACTTCTCTACCAGATTTGACTCAGGGTGTCTTCTTTGGATTCCTCAATGAGTTCAGGGGTATTCTCACTTAAACTTTTATTTGGTGTAATTTCCTCTTCCTGAACTTCCTCAAAAGGGTCTTCTCTTAGGGTTAGCTCCTGAATTTCTTGAGTGGCAGGGGTCCCCTCAATAACCCCATTAGGTAGGAGTTGGTTAATTGAATTATCGGGAGAGATATCCTCAAATTCTTCTTCTTCATATTCATCTATCAAACTTATGTTAGGCTCATATATTTCTTCCT
Organism: Areca catechu; assembly: GCA_021397845.1. Classification (NCBI taxonomy): domain Eukaryota; kingdom Viridiplantae; phylum Streptophyta; class Magnoliopsida; order Arecales; family Arecaceae; genus Areca; species Areca catechu. Next base: position 150,283,900 of record CM038052.1, read on the forward strand.
CAATCTCACTGAAAGGTTCTAATCTATTCTCCTTTGATTTCTCTTTAAGTACGGCTCTGGTCGGGTCAACTAATTTTGGGATGGCCATGCCTAACTCCTTCTCAGTGTTATCCTTCTGGTCAAGAGGTGACACAAGTGGGAATTGACAAACAAAAGTCTGGTTCTCTACGGATGTCGGATCAATCGGAACTTGACTCAAGTTGGTAGAGGTTGGCTTTAAGTCCAAAGTACTTGATTGGTTATATCTTAAAGACCACTCATAGTCTTGGGCTTCTTGGTAGGCTCGGTCTAACTTATTGGTCTTTTCAAGGCATAGCTTCCTATAAATGTCTGGGTGTAACCCAACCATAAACCTCGATGTGATCTGAGCTTCGGTCTCAATGGTATTGCATTTCATGTCATACCACTGGAAGTCCTCAATATATTTAGACACAGGCCTATTACCTTGTCATAATTGGTACCATTGGTCTAAAAGTCTTTTCTCATAGGATCTACCTAGGTACCTGTCTCTCAACTTACTTCTCATATCTTTCCAAGCATATATCTCCTCTTTTCTTTGATAACACTCACGCTCAATAGCATACCAATGTGACCTAGCATGTTTGGTGAACTTGGTTTTGGCCAATCTAACTTGTCCTAATTCCGAGATGTTAGTGCACTCAAAATACCGATCCATTTGTTCTTCCCACTTAATATATGTCTCTTGTCTTCCATCAAAAGTGGGTGCATAAGGTTCGGTGTTCCTAACGGGTCCCTTCTCTAAGTCAACCAAGTATGGGTATAGGCTCCTAGGGCTAAACTCAGGGGCAAGATCATGGTCATAGGCTCTTAGATCAAACCTCCAATGATTAGGTTCAGGATCCCTGTATAAAGGTCTCCTAGGCTCTGGGTATGGGTGAGGTTGGGGTCTACCAAATTCTGAGTCAGGGGTCCAATTTCGGTGCCTAGGCTCCTCAAGTACCTGGGCTCGATCCTAAACTGGGCAACAGTATCAGTCATATCCTGACTCAATTTGGTCATACTTTTGGTAAGAGTTCTAATCATGGCCTCTAAATCAGGTTGGGTTTGACCAGGTTGGTAGGGTACTCCGTTCCGGGTGGACATGATGATGCAAGCAAGCACACCAAATGAGACTCGACTGAAATGACTACGGGCTAACAAGACCTAGAGCCCAAACTAGATGCCCAATCAGAGTGGCAAGCTAGCCTGTAGTAACTCGGGACTCAGCCAGGCAGGTGTAAGGGGAGTGTTAGGTCCCTAAATGCCAATCCAAGACACCAATCAATGATTGGCCAGGTAGGCGGACCAGCACACAAGCCCTTCGGGACGTAGTCCCTGAATCACCATTCTAGACACTGAGTACAAAGCACACACAGAGTAACCAGACAAACTGACTAAACCCTAGGCTCGACCTGACCTGTTGGTGTTCCTAGCCCACTAGGACAAATTAAGTCTAATAAATTTTAAAATTAGGCTTAGGATCGAATGAATGGGTGGTGGTTTTGGGCTAAGGAGAGGTTATCAACTCCTCCCCTTATCTTAGATGCTCAATTGCCTTTAAGATGAATTAGGAGATGATCACTCAAAAAAAAATTGAATTACAGAAATACAGAAACAGAATTGCTGTAATTTAACTCTCAGAAATTTCACAGAAACCAATAAATTACAGTAAAATTATATAAAATAGTTTCAATTATACTGGTTCCAGAAAAATAAAAATCATATAATTTGGAGTTACCTGCAATGAGAAACAATTCCTGCAACAGGGTAGTTATAGACTGAAAATACAATGCTTCCCCCGTTTACAATTCCTGCTACGAAGTTGTAACCCAGCGGATCCCCTACACGCCCTAGGAACACCCCATGAAATGGGAAGAGGAGGCTTGCACCTCGCTTCGTTCCTAGGACCGGACATCCTGGGGAGTCTACTTCGAGCAGACAAAATAAAAAAGAGAGATACTCAAAACATGCAAGCAAGTTAGAAATCCTAGACAGGGCTCTGATACCAAAATTGATGCAGAACGGAAGCTCTGATACCAAAAATGATGCAGAACAAAAGAGATGATGCGATGCGGAAGTAAATTAAGACTATTTTTTTTTTTATATATTTTCAGAAGTCAGCTTTGACTCAAAGAAAAGTTAAACTAAATTGAAAGAAACTATATAATAATTGAAAGCACAAATCAAATAAACTAGATTATCAGAGTAGTTCAGAAGTAAAGGATCGCTGGGGGTTGAGAAACTCCCAGACCTAGGGTTTCGCTCTGAACTTTCAACAGGACAGAAATAAAGAGAAAGAAAGGGTTATGTACCACGCAGTGATCTTCACAGAGTTTGGTGGAAGGACTCTCTCGAGTAGATTGTTGGATCCTCGGATTCGGATATCTTCGCAATGGATCCTCCAATACTGGTCCTTTGGCAGAGTTGGCTTCTCCTAAACTCAGGATCTGGGAAAGAAGAAGAACAAGTTAAGGAACCAGATACTCAAAGAAAAGATTTACCAGATAAGAACTTGAAAAATTGATGTTGCTGAAATCCTGATTCTCTTGGATGCTGATCTGACTTCCTCTGGATTTGCTCTGTATTCGAAGTAGCCGATCTGGACGTAGATACTGGTGGTCGGCCTCTACTTGGAAGAGAGGGGCCGTGAGATGATGAGGTAGATTAGGGTTTGGATGATTGGTGGAATGAAGAAGATGATGGGTGGCTAGGGTTTGGAATTGAAGTGGCTAACCTAGGGTTTTGGTAGGGATTGGAGATCTCACACCTCCTCAAGGTTCCTGTGGAACCCAGAATCACTCCCTCACGGAGCTCAACACTTGAATACAAGTGCGGAAGAGAGAAACACAAAGTTGCTCACAAAGAAATTGATTTCATTCATCATTGTTTTTAAAAACTTACAAGAGGGGTCTATTTTATAGGCCTTTACAAGAAATCAGGTTTTTACATCTTCCCATGTGGGACTAATATGATGGATCTTCAAATTAGGTGTGTAGAATCAAATCCTCCTCATATGGCCTGCCAAAAGCTTCCTTAAGTATTGATTGGTGGCTCCAAATGGCAAGAAGATGGTGCCTCCTAGCCTTGCTCTTCAAGACAAATATTTTCCTTCCATGCTTGGTTTTATTTGGAAGTATTTGGGCGCCTCCTAGTCTTGCTCCCCAAGTCTTGCTCCTTTCTTTTCATAGCTTGGCTCTTATAGAATTATTTTGGGTGCCTCCTTGGATTGAGGATCCTAGATTGATCTCTCCTTAAGTGGCGCATGAAAGAAGGGACCTGCTTTCTTGTGGTGTGGGGACCAAGGCACACTGGATGGAGATGTGGCGCCTCCTGGACTATGGCGTGTGGCTGGGAGTGTGGCGCCCACTTGCTTGGGCCTGAGAGAAAAAATGTGGCACCCTGGACCTTGACTTGATTAAAAAAAAAGTAGCACCAACTTGGAGAAGACCTAGACCACTACTAGGACTTGTACTGAGTCAACATGACTCAACAAAATTTAAATTGCAGGGAAATACAGACTCAAGACTAAAATTGAGTTGACCAAGTCAACCCTTATTACAAAACTAGAAAATCCTAATTCTTCGGGCAAGGTCAATCAGAGATCCAGATGGAGCCCTGAAGTCTTCTTCTGAGTCTGGTTCCCGCACCACTCCTAGCATGTAGTCCATAAAGAGGGGCTTGACCATGAGGATCTGTTCTCCTGGATCGTCACTGACTTGACCATCGAGCGCCCCTATCGGAATCCCCGGCCCGGGTCTCTAACGTTGTTTCCCTGCAGGTCCTAAAGAATGAAGAGCTCCCGGGAAGACGGTTGGCAGTCCGACGCCCCCAGCAGCTATAGGCCATGGCGATCTTGGCGGCAACAGATTGGCGCACCAGGTAGGGGGACTGAAAGGCTAACTATCAGATGGACCATTTTTGCTCCGAAGGGTTGGTCCCTCTGCAAGTAGTTCAATGGAAGGATGGTGATGACATGCGCGAGAGAGGTTTCCACCAATCGCACAGGAGACTCCCCCTCCCGGGAGAACCAGCACGACCCAGAGATGGAACCATCCACTTCAGCTCAACCGCTTCCACCGGAATCTCAGCTAACTGCACTCACCCGGCAGATGCAGATCCTCGCCATGGCAATGCACCAGCTTTAGCAACAGCACCAGTCCTTGGCTACTCACCAGTAGCCAGGGACTCCTGCGGCCCATGCCGCAGCCCCCCGCGACAACCTGCGTTCCTTCCAAGGAAGGCCTTCACAGACACGGGCTCTTTCTACAACAGGGGTAGCCACCAAACTCCTACGAAAAGGCAACGAGCCGGGTCTGTTGACAGGGAGAGCCGCTCGCCAAACATTCAGCAGGGGGCATCTAAACCCCGCCAAGGTAGAAAGAGCAATACCCCCCATCACGGACACCATGCACCCATGCCGCGTTCTCCGTCTCCTTTGATGGAGGGATCAACTGATGAAGCCTTCAAGCGCATAGCAGAGAAGTGTCTGGAGGAGCATAACCGCAAGCTGGCAAAATTATCCCGCCTGTTTGTCAATCTACCGGGCTCCACTAGCGAGCTAGTGGGCTACGACGCTCGTCCCCCATTCTCCCAAGAGATCCAAGGGGAGCCGATCCTGCATCGGTTCTGTATGTCGCAGGTGGATCCCTACGATGGGACCACTGACCCCCTGGACCACTGAAGAGTTATCGGGCCCTCCTGAGGGTCCAGGGGGCCATCGATGCCCTCCTCTACGTCGCCTTTCCTGCTACTCTCCGGAAGGTAGCCCGAGTGTGGTTCACCCACCTAGAGCCGGAGAGCATCAACTCCTTCGTCCAGTTAGGGCAGAGGTTCGTGGCCCACTTCGATGCCTGTCGAAAGGTGCCACGAGAGGCAGACAGCCTCTTCTCTATCAGGCAGCAGGACCGCGAGCCACTGCGGGACTACGTGGCCCATTTCAAGGCTACCGCGTTGGAGATCTACAATCATGAGGAGCCAGTTGTGATGCTGGCTCTGAAGCAAGGGCTCGGGACCTCTCGCCTGACCTGCTCGCTCGACAAGAAGCCCCCGAAGACCTACTCCAAGCTCCTCAGCTCAGAAGTACATCCATGCCGAGTAGGCGAATCGTACGAGGCGGGAGCTCGACGGGAGGCCACTGAAGAAGCCGACCCCCGCCGAAACGTCCGAGACGCGAAAGCTAGGACCGCCTGCTCCGAGCTCCCGACAAGGACCGAGGCCAAGAGGCGCTCCCATCCCTGAATGGAGTTACACCCCCTCCTCACCCCGAGGATGAAGATCCTCATGAAAATTATTGGGAATTGTGTCCCAAAGCCAATCGCCTGGGTTGTAGACGGTTGTGCTGAGTATTATACTTTTTCTTTGAATTAATAAAATATTATTTTTTGGCAGCTCATCATATATTGTATTTCCCTGAAATGAACTCTTTCCATGTGATGAAGTCCTTAGGACTACACTGACTTCGATACAGAGAGGATGTATTGAGTGGTCCTTAAACCTTGTTCACAACCAAAGGATATATTATACTGGACGGTAATATATCAAGTATAGGTTGTTGTAGTTCACATCGATTGGTTGTCCTCCTGACCAAATGAGTGTGGTGACACTGATGTGATCTACAAGTGGGATATGTGATATCTCATTGAACGTGACTCCGTGCAGCCCCTTTCTGCCAAAGGAAAACTCACGATTGGATATGGGTATATGTGTCCCTCCGACCTGAGGTCATCACGGTAGCTTGCAAGCAACTTCCTATGCTTTGGTGCCGGACTACCCGGATTTTTAATCCATTGACGGAAGGTTTCTAGGTACAGACAAGTACTTGTGGAGCAGTGATGGACCAAGATGGAATTGACCTGTCCAAATAGTTTGGATTGAATGTCTCACAATATCTCAATTTAGCAAATCCTTGGTCGGGGTAGCCCTAGTGAAGAGTCACTGGGCTTGCGAGGTTGAGACACGTAGTGGACTGACTCAATCTGGGTTGGCAGCCCAATCTCAGTCGTCCTGAGCATTAGAGGTCAAAGGGATGAATTATACGGTAACCATATGCCAGAGGTTCGATAGTTTGCTCCTGCATCTTCGACCTATCCAGACACCGGGACTCATTGCTAGATGGTTTCCTGTGCTGGTAATGGAATTGTTCCAGTGCTACCGTTTAAGTTCGAACCTATGAGGTCACACACCACAGAAGATAACTCTCTGATCCGGATACCGATTACGATTGGGAATCATCTCGATTTTATGGTCACGATATTTTTGAGCACTCTTTTCCCTATCTTGCCCTTGTCTGCGTCAACCGAAAATTGTTCCGGGCTGACCAGGACTACGCCAGGATTTTTCTGAATCAGTTTTGAACTGATTCGGAGCTCGTTTCGGCCTTCAATTAGTTGTGAACCAATTTTAATCTCTTGAACCATTATTGGGTTTGGAATATTCCTGAACTGGCTCAATTAGATTGAACCACTTGGTTTTGAATGTGATTGGACCGATTTATTGAACCGGCATTTTCTTTTTACCGCTTGACCATTTTACACGGTGTTTTGCTAGAAGGAATTCCATTCGTTGGAGGCCAAACGACAGCGTCTCTTCTTCTCCTCCCTTCCTCTTGTTTATTGCTGGTTTAATCCCTGTTTTATGGCTTGGTTAATGGATTTAACCACAGCCTCTTCATTTCCCAGCTCATTCCTCCTCCCTGCGGCCTATATAAACAACTTCCAGCACCCCTGTTTCAGCCGTATATACAGTCATCGTGTGTATTTTTGTTTCACCGTGTGAGGGGCTGAAAGACATGAGAGCTGGTTCTTCCCTTGGAGAGTTTTATTCATTCATTCCACCGGGGTTTTGAGGGCTAGGTTTGGTTAAGTAATTGGGAGAGAAACTCATCTTAATTCCCTGTTGTTCGTTGTGCTCAATTGGTGGAAGAAAGAAGCTCTGTTTTGGTGAAAACAAAAATCAGAACTTGGAGTTCTGTTTCTTCCTTCCTCCCTCCCACCGTTCCATGGTTTCCGGTGACTAGCATCGCGTGAGAGGCTGGATCAGAGGAGCCCCAGGCGTGTCTCCCCTCTAGAGGGTGTTCGCTTGAGCACCTGGGAGCCGGTTGATCATCCATTGCTGCTGCTTGGTTGCTCTGTTTTTCAGGTTGCAGAAATTCCTGTTGCAGAATTTTGAAGAGAGGAAGAATCAATCCAAACGATGTTGGATGATCGATCCATTTGCACTCCCTTGAAGGAAGAACAAGCAAGAAGTTCCCTTGCTTTTGGTGTTGGAAGTGAGACCAAGAAGTTGGCCATTTTGTTTTGCTTTTCTACTATTTTTGGAGGAAAAGAGAAGACCATTTCAACGTGCTGGAAGAAGAAGAAGACAGGAATAAATTTATTCCTGTTATCCCAGCAATTCTAGCAGATATCCTAGGGTTATTCCAACAGGAATAAGGTAATTATTTCTAGTTTTATTTTTCATGCATGCCTAGATCTAGGTTTATATAATTGTTTATAAATATTACATGCCCTTGTTCATGCCTAGTTTTGCCTATACATGCATCCGAAATATGTTAGATCCTGTACGGAGTAGGTAGTTTTCGCTGTTATTTTAAATAGTTTTAAAATACATACCTGCTCCCTGCTGTTGCATGCTTAGTGTAGGCAGCTGCAATACCCGTGCAGTTTTCTTTCAGTGGTATCAGAGCCAGGTTCAGTTGTAGCATTTCTTGATTGCATGTATAGTTGATTAAATTGTTTAATCTTTTGTATTGTAAATCATAATGTATGATTTGAGAGTACTTTTAGGAACCTAGTTGAGACCTTCACCATGACTGTGTGTCTTTGACACGATGCGGATCGTCTGTGTTGGCCTCTTCAGAAGGATCCTTTAAGGAAATCTTGGAATTAAAATTGTTTTAATTCAAATACATGTTTGGCATGTCTGATATTTTTTCTTTTGGGCAATGTAATGTTTATAAAAGAATAATCTAGATATGATGCATCAGTGGATATGTAAAAGGAGTTTTACATGTTTTTAATTAAAATTGTTTTAATTAAAATGATTGGCTTATATTCAAACAATTTTGAATTGTATGATTAATTAAATGACAAGTTTTTAGGGTTTATGAAATCTAATGTCATTTAAATAAGCCAATTGGGTTAATTGGGTTAGCTGACTAGTTGGGTCCATAACTGGATTAGACCTAAGTTTAGTTGAACCGGATTACAAGAAGATTAAACAAAAGTTGTTTAAGGCCCTTCTTTAGAACTATCTAATAGTTAGATTAGTTGATCCGTTCATCTAAAATGGATCCAATTAGTGGCTCAGAGGATGCCCGAGTCTTTAAGCTAGTCTGATCGAGTCTGATAAACTGACTGGTGTCGAGGTATGTTTGGCATTGTGATCATGGTTGTATGAGGCTACCTCTTTCCTGGCCAACTTGGTTGGTGTCTAGGAAAGATGGTTAATGGTGGATACTCACCCATGATCTCACCTACCTGGCTAGTCGAGTCGACCAGAACTGATTGGAAAAGCTCAATGACTCGAGTTAACCCATGTCACCCAGGTTGATCGGTCTGACTGATCTATAGGTGCCCATGGATCATTTGTTGATTTATTTCAACCCTCCTGGAATCTAATTGATTCAGTGGGAGGTTGATCCATGTCCTTGTCTTTTCTTCTATCACAACTAAAATTCCTCTAAAATTATTAGGTCCTTAAAAAGACTAAGTCAAAGAGTTGACAGTATCTTAGCCTCCCATTAAGTTGGATAGAAATGTGTCCACTAGCTTGGTGTGCATCGGCAGTTCCATAGAACGGGTGTACATCCGGTGACTGGAATTTCTATCTGATCGATGATGGTTCAGTGCAACCTCCTTAACGGGACCAGGTGGGCCGGCCATAGTCGGGCTTGGTCTTTAGTTAGCTGGAAGCATTGGATTTGTCATTTTAATGGTTGGACCTAACCAGAGACCCACAATAGGAGGCCTCTAGGCCGATTGGGGTGTTCTCTGGGGCAAAATAAAATACTGAAAATTGTTTAGGGAAACAATTGGTTTACGAACCTACCTTTAGGCTCGTATGGGTGAGCTGGCCATAGTCAGGCTCATGCGAGGCCTATTGGATTTCAGTACCCACTTGAAAAGGTGTTTTCACGGATTGGAGTTAGAGGCTACCAATCTGAAAAAATAGTGGGAGGAAGTAGAGGTCGTCGTCCCTTTAAGAAAGAGAAGAAGAAAATGAATAAGAAGGGAAAGAAGGTGCAGAATGCTCCTGGCCCTAGTCAGACCAGAAAGTATAAGGCTGATCAGTCTTCTGTAGAGTACTTCTACTGCAAGAAGAAGGGACACTGGAAGAAGAACTGTCCTCTTTATATTGCGTCCCTTGATCCGAACAGGCCGAGAAAGCAGAAGTCTGCTGAACAAGATATTTATATGATAAAACCTTGTAATTACTCAATTGTTGATACTGCTAACTGGGTATTGGATACTGGTAGTCCAAATCACGTTTGTAATTCGTTACAGGGACTTCAAGTTAGCAGAAGATTTGAAGATGGAGAACAGTTTCTGAGCGTCGGGAATGGAAATCGTGTTCCAGTACTGGCGGTCGGAGTCCTGCGTCTTGTCTTTGAGTCTTGTACTGTCGAACTAGTCGACTGTCACTATTGTCCTAGTTTCATTATGTGCATAATCTCTGTAGGCCTTTTGGCCAATTATGGTTTTGAACTATCAATAAAGGAAGATTTTCGTAATGTTATTTTGAATAACTCTGTGATAATGAAAGCTAGATTAAATAATGGCATATATGTACTATCAAGGCCTGTTAGTGTAATGTACACTTCTAGCAAACGCCCAAGATTAGATAATGTCATCGATTTGTATCTTTGGCACTGTAGGCTAGGTCATATTAACCAAAATAGGATAAACAAGATGCGAGAAGATGGACTCCTCGAGGTCAGTGATTCTGAATCACTGCCCACTTGTGAATCCTGTTTAGTTGGTAAAATGTCCAAGTCACCTTTTTCTGGAAAAGGTGAACGAGCTACAGAACTTCTAAGTCTAATACATAATGATGTATGTGGACCGATGACAGTTAGTGCTAGAGGAGGATATAAATATTTCATTACTTTTACAGACGACTTTTTAAGGTTCAGTTATGTCTTTTTAATGAGACATAAGTCTGAGTCGTTTGAAATGTTCAAGCGATACCGTAATGAAGTAGAAAAGCAATCTGGAAAAAGTATTAAAACCCTTCGATCTGATCGAGGTGGTGAATACTTATCTGGTGCATTTTTGACATATCTTGAAGAGAATGGAATTCTCTCTCAGTGGACTCCTCCAGGAACATTGCAGTTGAATGGTGTGTCCGAAAGGAGGAATCGAACCTTGTTGGACATGGTTCGATCTATGATGGGCTTTGCAACTCTGCCGCTATCCTTTTGGGGATATGCGCTTCAGACAGCCTGTTATTTATTAAATAATGTTCCAAGTAAGTCTATTGTCTCCACTCCGTATGAGATGTGGAATGGACGTAAACCCTCAATCTCACACCTTCGGGTCTGGGGTTGTTCGGCTTACGTAAAACGTTTAGACTCTGACAAACTTGGTCCTAGGTCTGATCGGTGTTTATTCATTGGTTATCCTAAGGAAACCAAAGGGTATTTCTTCTACTTGGAGAATGAACAAAAGGTGTTCGTTGCTCTTAGAGCTATCTTTTTGAAAAAGGAGTTCCTTGGAGAAGGAACTATAGCCTCTAAGATTGAACTTGATGAAGTTCAGCCAATAGAAGAACCTGCACACTCTAAGGACATCTAGAACCGGCTGTGATTGAATCACACCCAGAACCTATTAGGAGATCTGGTAGAATACCGCGTCAGCCGGACAGATACTATGGTTTCTTGGTTCGGGACGGCGATCCCATTGAGCTCGATGAGAACAATGAGGATCCGATCACCTATATGGATGCACTTCAGAGATCTGACTCTGAGGCATGGCTTGGAGCCATGCGATCCGAAATGGAGTCCATGGAAATCAATAATGTTTGGACATTGGTTGATCCGCCTGAAGGAATAAAACCCATCGGGTGTAAATGGATCTTCAAGGGGAAAAGGGGTGCAGATGGGAAGGTAGAGACCTATAAAGCCCGTATGGTTGCCAAGGGGTATCGTCAGCGATATGGTATCGATTATGACGAGACTTTCTCCCTTATGGCAATGCTCAAGTCCATTCGGATCATGCTTGCTTTGGCAGCATATTTTGATTATGAGATCTGGCAGATGGATGTCCGAACCACTTTCCTAAATGGGGAGCTAGAAGAGGAGGTGTATATGATACAGCCTGAAGGGTTCACATCCACAGATGAATCAAAAGTATGTAAGTTGCAGAGGTCCATCTATGGACTCAAGCAAGCATCTCGAAGTTGGAACTTATGATTTGATAGCTGTATCAAATCGTATGGCTTCGTTAGGAACGGAGAAGAACCGTGCATCTATAAATGGGTTAATGGTATTATGATTGTATTCTTAGTACTGTATGTTGACGACATTCTCTTAATCGGGAATGATGTCGCAGCATTACAAGGAATAAAGGTCTGGTTATCATCTCAATTCTCCATGAAGGACTTGGGTGAAGCTTCTTACATACTAGGTATGAAGATCTATAGAGATAGATCTAAGAAGCTTTTGGGATTGTCCCGGTCTACGTACATTGACACCGTGCTGAAACGGTTTAGCATGGAAAATTCCAAGAAAGGCTATCTCCCGATAGGTTCTGGAATTACTCTTTCCAAGAAGGATTATGCGACAACTCTTGAGGAAAGAGAGCGCATGAGTAGAGTACCTTATGCTTCTGCAGTAGGCTCTATCATGTATGCTATGACTTGTACTAGACCAGACATGGCATACTCACTAGGAGTAGTGAGTAGATACCAGTCTGACCCAGGTGAGGTGCATTGGAAGGTGGTTAAGTCCATCCTTAAGTATTTGAGAAATACTAAAGATCAATGGCTGATTTATGGAGAACTTGACTTGAAACTTGTGGGGTACTCTGACTCCAGTTTCCAGTCAGATAGAGATGATAGCAAGAGTGTGTCAGGGTTTGTATTTATCCTGAACGGAGGAGCGATCTGCTGGAAAAGTTCCAAGCAGGCAACTGTTGCAAACTTGGTATGTGAAGCAGAATACATTGTAGCATCAGATACAGCAAAGGAAGCTGTATGGTTGTGGAAGTTCCTTGGAGAGCTAGGGGTGGCACCTTCCCTAGATGGTCCTGTTCCGGTGTACTGTGACAGCACTGGAGCCATTGCTCAAGCTAAGGAGCCTAAAGCTCATCACCGCACCAAGTACATTCTGCGGCACTACCACCTCATACGAGAGATCGTGGAACGAGGAGACATCAATCTTCTAAAGATTGATGGAAAAGAAAATCTGGCCGACCCCTTCACTAAAGCCCTCGAAATAAAAGAGTTCGACTATTGTAAATGTGAAATGGGTATTAGATACTCTTCTGATTGGCTTTAGTACAAGTGGGAGTTGTTGGGAATTGTGTCCCAAAGCCAATCGCCTGGGTTGTAGGCGGTTGTGCTGAGTATTGTACTTTTTCTTTGAATTAATAAAATATTATTTTTTGGCAGCTCATCACATATTGTATTTTCCTGAAATGAACTCTTTCCATGTGATGAAGTCCTTAGGACTACACTAACTTCGATATAGAGAGGATGTATTGAGTGGTCCTTAAACCTTGTTCACAACCAAAGGATATATTGTACTGGACGGCAATATATCAAGTATAGGTTATTGTAGTTCATATCGTTTGGTTGTCCTCTTGACCAAATGAGTGTGGTAACACTGATGTGATCTACAAGTGGGATATGTGATATCTCATTGAACGTGACTCTGTGCAGCCCCTTTCTGCCAAAGGGAAACTCACGATTGGATATGGGTATATGCGTCCCTCCGACCTGAGGTCATCACGGTAGCTTGCAAGCAACTCCCTATGCTTTGGTGCCGGACTACCCGGATTTTTAATCCGATGACGGAAGGTTTCTGGGTACAGGCAAGTACTTGTGGAGCAGTGATGGACCAAGATGGAATTGACCTGTCCAAACAGTTTGGATTGAATGTCTCGCAGTATCTCAATTTAGCAAATCCTCAACCGGGGTAGTCCTAGTGAAGAGTCACTGGGCTTGCGAGGTTGAGACACGTAGTGGACTGACTCAGTCTGGGTTGGTAGCCCAATCTCAGTCGTCCTGAGCATTAGAGGTCAAAGGGATGAATTATACGGTAACCATATGCCAGAGGTTCGATAGTTTGCTCCTGCATCTTCGACCTATCCAGATGCCGGGACCCATTGCTAGATGGTTTCCTGTGCTGGTATTAGAATTGTTCCAGTGCTACCGTTTAGGTTCGAACCTATGAGGTCACACGTCATAGAGGATAACTCTCTGATCCGGATACCGATTACGATTGGGAATCATCTCGATTTTATGGTCACAATATTTTTGAGCACTCTTTTCCCCATCTTGCCCTTGTCTGCATCAACCAAAAATTGTTCCGGGCTGACCAGGACTGCACCAGGATTTTTCTGAATCAGTTTTGAATTGATTCGGAACTCGTTTCGGCCTTCAATTGGTTGTGAACCAATTTTAATCCCTTGAACCAATTATTGGGTTTGGAATATTCCTGAACCGGTTCAATTGGATTGAACCACTTGGTTTTGAATGGGATTGGACCGATTTATTGAACCGGCATTTTCTTTTTATCGCTTGACCATTTTACACGGTGTTTTGCTGGAAGGAATTCCATTTGTTGGAGGCCAAACGACAGCGTCTCTTCTTCTCCTCCCTCCCTCTTATTTATTGATGGTTTAATCCCTGTTTTATGGCCTGGTTAATGGATTTAACCATAGCCTCTTCATTTCCCAGCTCATTCCTCCTCCCTATAGCCTATATAAACAACTTCCAGTGCCCCTGTTTCAGCCGTATATACAGTCATCGTGTGTATTTTTGTTTCACCGTGTGAGGGGCTGAAAAACGTGAGAGCTGGTTCTTCCCTTGGAGAGTTTTATTCATTCATTCCACCGGGGTTTCGAGGGCTAGGTATGGTTGAGTAATTGGGAGAGAAACTCATCTTAATTCCCTGTTGTTCATTGTGCTCAATTGGTGGAAGAAAGAAGCTCTGTTTTGGTGAAAACAAAAATCAGAACTTGGAGTTCTGTTTCTTCCTTCCTCCCTCCCACCGTTCCATGGTTTCCGGCGACTAGCATCGCGTGAGAGGCTGGATCAGAGGAGCCCCAGGCATGTCTCCCCTCTAGAGGGTGTTCGCTTGAGCACCTGGGAGCCGGTTGATCATCCATTGCTGCTGGTTGGTTGCTCTGTTTTTCAGGTTGCAGAAATTCCTGTTGCAGAATTTTGAAGAGAGGAAGAATCAATCCAAACGATGTTGGATGATCGATCCATTTGCACTCCCTTGAAGGAAGAACAAGCAAGAAGTTCCCTTGCTTTTGGTGCTGGAAGTGAGACCAAGAAGTTGGCCATTTTGTTTTGCTTTGCTGCTGTTTTTGGAGGAAAAGAGAAGACCATTTCAACGTACTGGAAGAAGAAGAAGACAGGAATAAATTTATTCCTGTTATTCCAGCAATTCCAGCAGATATCCTAGGGTTATTCCAGCAGGAATAAGGTAATTATTTCTAGTTTTATTTTTCATGCATGCCTAGATCTAGGTTTATATAATTGTTTATAAATATTACATGCCCTTGTTCATGCCTAGTTTTGCCTATACATGCATCCGAAATATGTTAGATCCTGTACGGAGTAGGTAGTTTCCGCTGTTATTTTAAAATAGTTTTAAAATACATACCTACTCCCTGCTGTTGCATGCTTAATGTAGGCAGCTGCAATACCCGCACAGTTTTCTTTCAGAAAATTGAAAGCGAGAACTATCTGAGGTGCCCGCCTCAGATGAAGCCATCTACTAGACGTAACAAAATGAAGTACTGCCGCTTCCACCACGACCACGGCCACGACACCGAGGAATGCCACAATCTCAAGTGGGAAATCGAAGAGCTCATCAAGAGGGGCTACCTTGGAAGGTTTGTGGGAGGCAGACCTCAAGCAGAGCCCTAGGCGCTCGTCACTCTCCCGCCAGTTTCGGCGGTCGACAACCACCCTACCGAGAAGCCGGTAGGAATGATATGCTGGGGAGCCGAGCACACATCCAAGAAGGCCCAGAGGGAAAGGCATTCTGAAAATGTACTCCCCTTTATGAGAGAAGGGGAAGACGGTGGAAAAAATATAAATAATGATACCGTGGTCGTCGAGATGATGATCGTGAAGTATCCTGTAAAATGCATCATGGTTGATAGTGGAAGCTCCATAGATGTGATTTTCTATAATGCTTTCTCTAGGATGAATCTTTCTCTTGCTCAATTCAGACCTGTGCACACTTCCTTGTTGGTTTCATAGGTGATTCTGTTAGGGTGGAGGGAGAAATTATTCTTCTAGTCACTACCGGGATCCCAACTCGGCAGAGCATCGTCATGGTGACTTTCACGGTTGTTAGACTTCCTTCAGCTGATGCGGGACGGGATGGTGACGAGTGATGTGCCATGCTTATCTTAATTTTTTTTTATATATTTTTTTGTATTTTGAGAGCAATAACTGATATCCTAACAGCAAAAGCAAACAAGAAGACCTAAAGAAAATAAAGTGACAACTAGTTATCGAAATTACCTACCCGCATGCGGATCTTATCAAACAACTGTAAGGAAGGATCGCGGTGATTGTGAAACCACCATAGACAAGGTTACCTACTTTCAAGTTTTAGATCTAGAGGAAGTGAAGGGGTTTAGATTTACCAATATGCTTTGAAATTCTCTCAATTGAAGATCTAGATCACAACACTCTAGAGTTGACGAACCCGACTTCAAAACTGATCGATCTGGCATCTGGAGTCCAGTCACACCGGTTCCAAAGCAAGGACTCCGATCTTCAGAGTTGGATCTCGAAAAGGTGGTTGATTATGCTTTCGGGATCTTCTTCTTCAACTTGCTTCAGGAATCTCTTCAAAGGATTAGATGTAGACCTTAAGGAACCTTCAAATGACAAACTTGATAAAAGAACCGGAATGATAACTGTAGAGCGTCGCACTCTATGAAACTTGGACGTCACACCCAAGTTGTTCTAGGCGTCTTACCTAGCACCTTCAAGCAAACTAGCTATGGAGGAATTGGAAACTTGGACGTCGCATCCAAGTTGTTTTAGGCATCTCACCTAGCACCTTCAAGCAAACTAGCTATAGAGGAATTGGAGAAAATGCAACAGCACTTTATATTACTCAAAATATAATTGCTTACAAAGGACTTTGGGCTCTATTTATAGCCTCATTACAAGTAGAAAGATGGGTTGAATTTTAAATTCAAAATAAAAGAAGAGGGAATTACAATTAAGGTTTTGGTATAGGTGCCAATGCTTCATAAAGATGGTTATCTTGACTTGATCTTCCACCTTCCAATTTGATCTTCTCCCTTTTTTCTTTCCATGGCCGATTCAAGTTAAATTGCTGCATTTTAATGAGAGTGGAGCCCACTTGAAACACCTCCAAGAGAAAATTCATGGGGAAGGGAAGAAAATTTGTGAAAAGTAGTAAAGCTTTAACCAACTCTCTTGAATGCCTTCAAAACTTGTGCCATTTAATGCCTTCAAAGCTTGCACCATTTAATGCCTTCAAAGCTTGTACCATTTAATTCTTCATTTAAGACTCCTTGATTGCTACCTTCTTTAAGAAACTCCCTCCACCTTTAAAGCTCCTTAATTACTACCTTCATAAAGCTTTCTTCAAGAAACTCCCTCCACCTTTAAAGCTCCTTAATTGCTATCTTTATAAAACTCCTTCCACCGATTTTAATTCTTTGTTTGGTGAGAGAATACGTGAAAGGTTTTTTTCTTGGGGCTTCCTTTCTTCAAGTAGCCAAATAAATGTGGATGTGGTCCCCTCTTAACTTCTTTCATGTTATGTAGACTTAGTCAACTCCATACAAAATAACTTAAGTTCCATTAAAACCCAAAATGGACCCAAAGACTAATTAAACCATATTGGGTCAACTGATAGATATAAGATGGCATGGATGTTTCTTTCTAGCTCTGGTGTCCCCACCAATTCTTTCCAGGTGGGAGAAACTCGACCCTGTCGAGTAAGGGTCAGCTTTGCTCAAGTACCTTTCGAGCAAATCCGGATCAATCTTCTGCAGATCCTCCCGAGTTATCCAAGAATCATCAGAGTCAGGATGTCCTTTCCAATGAACCAAGTATCACTGGTAGTCCTTGTTCCGAGTAACAATCATTTTGTCATCCAAAATTCGTTCAACCCTGTCTCTCCGATTTGAGGTTTTGGCCAGTGAACAATCAGGGATAGGTTCACTCTCAAGAATAGGGTCAGGCCCAAATGGCTCACTAGGTAGCAGTATCAGCTCCCTATACTCTGCAAGATCTGATATGTTGAAAGTTGGCCTTATGCCTAAACTTGGTGGTAACTTAATCTTATAAGCATTAGATCCAAACTTACGAAGTATTTTGAAAGGTCCTACACTTCGGGCATGTAATTTCTTGATCGTTCCAGAAGGAAATCGCTTAGGTCTGAGCCTGATCATAACTTGGTCCCCTACTTTAAATTCTTTAAACCTTTTATTTGAATCAACCATTTGTTTATATGAGTCATTGCTCTCTTTAATTTTTTTAATGATTTCATGATGCAAGTTCTTTGTGTTGTGCAAATGACTCAGCAGACTCAGATATCTGTGCATTAATAGGTAAAGGAACCAGATCTAATGGCTTCCTAGGTTTGTATCCATGAACAATTTCGAATGGACTTTTTTCAGTAGATCTATTGACTGAATTGTTGGTGCGGGCACCAGACTCAGAAGAAGACTTCAGAGCTCCATTTGGATCTCTGATTAACCTTGCCCGAAGAATTTTTTTTTGGCTTGTAATAAGGGTTGTCTTGATCAACTCAATTTTAGTTTGAGTTTGTATTACCTGTATTTTTATTTTGTTGAGTCATGTTGACTCAGTAGTGGACTTGGGCTTCAACCTGGGGTGTTACATTTTCTTCCAAGGCCAAGCAAGTGGGAGCCACACTCCCAGCCACACTCCCAGCCATACGCCTGAGTCCAGGGGGCGCCACATCTCCATCCAGCAAGCTTTGGTCCCCACACCACAGATAGCAGCTCCCCTCTTTCATGCGCCAATTGAGGAGAAATCCACCAGGGGTCCACAAATCAAGGGGGCGGCCCAAGACTTCCCAAAAGAACCAAACTATGAAAGGAAAGAAATTCTCTTGGAGAGAAATTCAAGGAGGCGCCCATTACCTGCTAGAAATACTCAAAACAAAGTTAGAAGGAGCCATAACTTGGGGA
Source organism: Areca catechu (assembly GCA_021397845.1). Classification (NCBI taxonomy): domain Eukaryota; kingdom Viridiplantae; phylum Streptophyta; class Magnoliopsida; order Arecales; family Arecaceae; genus Areca; species Areca catechu. Next base: position 150,302,286 of record CM038052.1, read on the forward strand.
GAAAGAAAAGGAGGTATCCAAAAAGGGTTGAGCCATGGAAGGAAGGAGATTTCTCTTGAAAAGCAAGGTTAGGAGGTGCCCTAATCATTCCAACTAAAGCCAGATATAAAAGGCAACAAATTTTCTCTTGGAGGGCAAGGTTAAGAGGCGCCCAAACACTTCCAGATAAGGCCACGCATAGAAGGAAAAAAATATTTTCTTGGAGGTCAAGACAAGGAGGCGCCACCCACTTTCCTTTTTGAAGCTTCAATCAACTTTGGAATTAATTGGCCAGCCATATGAGTAGGGATTGATATCCTAATTCGAAGATCCCCTCCTTTAGTCCCACATGGGAAGATGTAAAACCCTACACTCTTGTAATGGCCTATAAATTAAACCCCCATGTAAGTTTGAAAAGATCTGATGAATGAATTCAAACTTTTGTGTGAGCGAACTCTGTGTTTTCTCTCTTCTGCACTTGCATCTAGGTGTTGAGCTCCGTGAGGGAGTAAATCCGGGTTCCCCAGGAACCTTGAGGAGGTGTGAGATCTCCAAACCCCAAACCCTAGGTTAGCCACTTCACTCCCAAACCCTAGCCGCCCATCATCCTTCTCTTTCCACCAAGCCCTAGCATATACCACCTCTCACAGCCATCCTCTTCAAGTCAAGGCCGACCACCAGCATCCAGGTCCAGTCCGGATACTTCAGATCCAGAGCAATTTCCAGAGGAAGTCAGATCAGCCTCCAGGAGAATCTGGATTTCAGCAACATCAGCTTTCAAGTTCTTCAATCTGGTAAATCCTTCCTTGAGTATCTGATTCCATAAATTATTCTTCTTCTTTCCCAGATCTTGAGTCCAGGAGAAGCCGACTTAGCCACAGGACCAGTATTGGAGGATCCATTGCGAAGGTATCCGAATCCAAGGATCCAACAATCTGCTCGAGAGAGTTCTTCCACCAAACTTTGTGAAGATCACTGTCTGGTTGGTAACCCATCTCTTCTCTTTATTTTATCCTGTTGAAAGTTCAGAGCGAAACCCTAGGTCTGGGAGTTTCTCAACCCCCAGCGATCCGTTACTTCTGAACTACTCTGATAACCCAGTTTTATTTAAATTGTGCTTTCAATTATTACCTAGTTTCTTTCAATTTAGTTTAACTTTTCTTTGAGTCAAAGCCGACTTCTGAAAATATTAAAAAAAAAAAAACCACACAAAAAAAAGAATTAGTCATAGTTTACTTCCGCATCGCATCATCTCTTCTTTCGTTCTGCATCATTTTTGGTATCAGAGCCCTGTCTAGGATTTCTGTTTGATTGCTTGTTTGAGTCTCTCTCTTTTTACTTTGTCTGCTCGAAGTAGACTCCCCAGGACGTCCGGTCCTAGGAATGAAGCGAGGTGCAAACCTTCTCTTCCCATTCCACGGGGTGTTCCTAGGGCATGTAGGGGATCCGTTGGGTTACAACTTCGTAGCAGGAATTGTAAACGGGGAAGTACTCTATTTTCAGCCCATAATTATCCTGTTGCAGAAATTATTTCTCACTACAGATAACTCCAAATTTAGTGATTTTTATTTTGATGAAACCAGTATAATTGAAAATATTTTTCATAATTTTCTTGTGATTTATTGGTTTTCGTGAGATTTTTGAGAATTAAATTACTACAACTCTGTTTTTGTGTTCTGCAATCCAATTATTTTTGAGTGTTCATCTCTTAATTTATCTTAAGGGCATTTGAGCATCTAAGATAAGGGGAGGAGTTGATAACCTCTCCTTAGCCCAAAACCACCACCCACTCATTCGAACCTAAGCCTTTAATCTTAAAATTAATTAGACCTAATTTGCCCTAGTGGGCTAGGGACATCAACAAGTCGGGTCAAGACTAGTGTTGAGTCAGTTTGTCTGGTTACTCTGTGTGTGCTTTGTACTCAGTGTCTAGAATGGTGGTTCAGGGATTCCATCCCGAAGGGCTTATGTGCTGGTCCGCCTACCTGGCCAATCTCTGATTGGTGTCTAGGATTGGCATCTAGGGACCTAACACTCCCCTTACACCTGCCTGGCTGAGTCCTGAGTTACTACAGACTAGCTTGCCACTCTGATTGGGCATCTAGTTTGGGCTCTAGGTCTAGTTAGCCCGTAGTCGTTCAGTTGAGTCTCATTTTGTGTGTTTGCTTGCATCATGTCTACCCGGAATGGAGTGCCTTACCAACCTGGTCAAACCCAACCTGATTTAGAGGCCATGGTTAGAGCTCTTACTGAGAGTATGAACAAATTGAGTCAGGATGTGACTGCTAATGTTACCCAGTGTAAAGAACAAGTCCATGAGAATTTTACCCAACTTAGGGATCGAGTCCAAGTACTTGAGAAACGTAGACATCAAAATTGGACCCCTGATCCAAAATTTAATAGGCCCCAACCTCATCCATGCCAGGAGCCTAGGAGGACCTTATACCGTGACCCCGAGCATAACCTTAGGAAGCCTAACCATGATATCTATAGTGTGGATCGTGTCTATGAGAGGTCCTTACAATATTCTAGACTAGTCACTCAACAACCCAAGTCTTCTAGATCAAACCATTTAGATCCACACCCATGCCCAAGTAAGGTCTCTACTAGCTTGAAACCCAGTGTGACCCAGGTTCCTATATCGCAAGAATGTTTGTTTTATGGAGAAAGAGGCCATAAATCTAGTCAGTGTCCATGCATAGGACTGGCTTGTGCACAGCTAAGTGGTAAGAATCCTAAGGATGACATTAATGAGGGAGAACCCAAGCCTACCAATGAGGAAGAAGGGTTAGGTATGACAAGCCCAGAATCAGTTGACCCGATTACCACTGACCCGAAACCCATTGAAGATGGCATCGAGGAAGTATATGATGCTGGCTTGAGTCTAGTTGATGAATATGAGGGGGAAGAACTTGAAGAATGTGACATCGATACTATTGGTTCCTTACTTGAGGAGACCTTGGAAAGCAACCAAGTGGTAGGACCTAGTTCAGAAATTCAAGAGATTTGTGAGAACAAGGTTCCTTTAGTCAAATACCCCCAGGAAGAACTCATAGTGTTAGCCCGAGATATCGGTGCGTATCCTCTAATGACAGTCATTCCCCAAGTACCAATTGAAGATCTTTGCACTGAACTGTTTAAGTTGCCCACCCTATGGTAGATCCTTTCCTTAGGATGACTGGATCAAGCCTCTTACAATTGGACCTTGTCCCATGCCCAGCCACTAAGGTCTCTCCCGTAATCTCAGATGAACATCCTTGTCTTGAGCGGATTGATTCACCCAGTCCTATAGAAGTCCTCCTTATGGCCCCAGACCCCTTCCTTCGCATGATTGACCTACCCTTCTATAGAGTATACCTTTCCGCACCCATAGGTCAAATTTCAAGTCTTGAGGTCATCATCCATAGGCCCTTCCATGAATCATTCTCTAATCCAGTTCTTGAGAAAGTGGATCATTATTTGCTTAGAGAACAAACCTTAACTATTGCAATCACATGTCCTAGGCTACTTCCCGAACCATCTCTTGATCCATTCCTGGGAGTAGCAAACTTTTCCTTTCGTAAGGATGACCAGTCGACACTCATAGATTACCATTCAAACCTTCAGGTCACCACCTTTAGTCAACAGGTAATTCGAGACCCCACCTCATATCTCCTCCCTTTCTCTAGGACTTCCAATGCTTCTTACACCATCCAAGTATACTTTGTCAAAGTCTTTAGAGTGAATCACGTGTCAGAATCTATTAGGTTTGCCACCTACTTCTGGAAAACCTTATGGCACCTACTAGGCACCCATGATAAGTTTTCATGCTCTGCATGCCATCCTCCGACCCAAGGTCAAACCTAGAGAGCCGTAGTTTGTTAGGTTTAGACCTAGGGTTCCTTTGAATAAAGTCCATTCTTTAGGAATGCATCGTCAGTCGAGTTTAGGACATTGTCTCAGATTTTGATTGAGTGAGAATACCAGGAATTGGGATTTGTATTTACCCAGGGCTAAATTTTCATATAATGTTTCGATCAATAGGTCTATAGGCTAGAGCCCCTTTGGAATTGTGCATGGTTACAAACCTCACACACCTCTTGACCTAGCTCTTTACCAGTCCACACACGAGTCTCCGAGTCTACCAAAGTTTTTGCACAGCATATAAAAGACTTGCATAAAGAAATTCATGCCAAAATAAACTTAAGTAATGAAACTTATAAGAAGTTGGTTGATTCTCAAAGGCGAGTCAAAACTTTTGATGAGGGAGACTATGTAATGATTAGGTTAAGGCCTGAACGGTTTCCTCCTGGAACCGTTAGAAAGTTACATGCTAGAGGAGCTGGACCATTTAGAGTGGTGAAGAGAGTAGGATCCAATGCCTATGTGCTCGAGTTGCCTCCAGAACTAGGCATTAGCTCCACTTTCAACATTACAGACCTAGTAGAGTATAGAGAGCCAGCTGTGATTCCCAGTGAGGCTTTTGAACCTAATCCTGCTCTTGAGAGTGAACCCAACCCTGTGTGTCCACCAACAAACTGGCCTGTGAGGAAAGAGCAGATTGAAAAGATCCTGGATGATCAGGTTATCTCTACTCGTAATCGAGGATACCAAAGATACCTGGTCCGCTGGCTAGGAAGGCCAGATTCTGATGACTCTTGGATCTCCTGAGAAGAATTACAAGAGTTCGACCCATACCTCTTGGAGAGATACCAGAGCCAACTTGATCCATACTCGACAGGGTCGAGTTCCTCCCATCCTGGGAGAATTGGTGCGGGCACCAGACTCAGAAAAAGACTTCAGAGCTCCATCTGGATCTCTGATTAACCTTGCCCGAAGAATTAGGGTTTTTTTGGCTTGTAATAAGGGTTGTCTTGATCAACTCAATTTTAGTTTGAGTCTGTATTACCTGCATTTTTATTTTGTTGAGTCATGTTGACTCAGTAGTGGACTTGGGCTTCAACCTGGGGTGTTACATTTTCTCCCAAGGCCAAGCAAGTGGGCGCCACACTCTCAGCCACACTCCCAGCCATACGCCTGAGTCCAGGGGGCGCCACATCTCCATCCAGCAGGCTTTGGTCCCCACACCACAGGTAGCAGCTCCCCTCTTTCATGCGCCAATTGAGGAGAAATCCACCAGGGGTCCACAAATCAAGGGGGCGGCCCAAGACTTCCCAAAAGAACCAAACTATGAAAGGGAAGAAATTCTCTTGGAGAGAAATTCAAGGAGGCGCCCATTACCTGCTAGAAATACTCAAAACAAAGTTAGAAGGAGCCATAACTTGGGGAGAAAGAAAAGGAGGTATCCAAAAAGGGTTGAGCCATGGAAGGAAGGAGATTTCTCTTGAAAAGCAAGGTTAGGAGGTGCCCTAATCATTCCAACTAAAGCCAGATATAAAAGGCAACAAATTTTCTCTTGGAGGGCAAGGTTAAGAGGCGCCCAAACACTTCCAGATAAGGCCAAGCATAGAAGGAAAAAATATTTTCTTGGAGGTCAAGACAAGGAGGCGCCACCCACTTTCCTTTTTGAAGCTTCAATCAACTTTGGAATTAATTGGCCGGCCATATGAGTAGGGATTGATATCCTAATTTGAAGATCCCCTCCTTTAGTCCCACATGGGAAGATGTAAAACCCTACACTCTTGTAATGGCCTATAAATTAAACCCCCATGTAAGTTTGAAAAGATCTGATGAATGAATTCAAACTTTTGTGTGAGCAAACTCTGTGTTTTCTCTCTTCCGCACTTGCATCCAGGTGTTGAGCTCCGTGAGGGAGTAAATCCGGGTTCTCCAGGAACCTTGAGGAGGTGTGAGATCTGCAAACCCCAAACCCTAGGTTAGCCACTTCACTCCCAAACCCTAGGTTAGCCACTTCACTCCCAAACCCTAGCCGCCCATCATCCTTCTCTTTCCACCAAGCCCTAGCATATCCCACCTCTCACGGCCATCCTCTTCAAGTCAAGGCCGACCACCAGCATCCAGGTCCAGTCCGGATACTTCAGATCCAGAGCAATTTCCAGAGGAAGTCAGATCAGCCTCCAGGAGAATCTGGATTTCAGCAACATCAGCTTTCAAGTTCTTCAATCTGGTAAATCCTTCCTTGAGTATCTGATTCCATAAATTATTCTTCTTCTTTCCCAGATCTTGAGTCCAGGAGAAGCCGACTTAGGCACAGGACCAGTATTGGAGGATCCATTGCGAAGGTATCCGAATCCGAGGATCCAACAATCTGCTCGAGAGAGTTCTTCCACCAAACTTTGTGAAGATCACTGTCTGGTTGGTAACCCATCTCTTCTCTTTATTTCTGTCCTGTTGAAAGTTCAGAGCGAAACCCTAGGTCTGGGAGTTTCTCAACCCCCAGCGATCCGTTACTTCTGAACTACTCTGATAACCCAGTTTTATTTAAATTATGCTTTTAATTATTACCTAGTTTTTTTCAATTTAGTTTAACTTTCCTTTGAGTCAAAGCCAACTTCTGAAAATATTAAAAAAAAAAAAAACCACACAAAAAAAAGAATTAGTCATAGTTTACTTTCGCATCGCATCATCTCTTCTTTCATTCTGCATCAGTTTATGTCCTATTCTTTTGCAAACATGGCATACAACTTTAGAGTTTTTATTAAGAGCAGAATTAGAAGTTCTAAAAGTTGATGCAATTGATGCAGATTTTGAACCTTTTGAAATATAAGCATTTTTTCTCATATTCTTAGGAACATACAATAAAGATTTTGAAGTCGAAACAGTTTTTGGTGCAGCCAAAGCTTTTTGTGATAATATATTTTGAACAGGTAGTTTAGATTTCACAAAGGTGGTTGCTAAAATTCCATTCATAATAGAAGTTTTAAAACAAATTCCAGCTTTGTTTCCTGAAATTCGTTGTTCTTTTAAAATTAACTTAAGCTTATTTGAAGACAAAGTTTTTCAACTAATGGCTTGAGTTTTTTAACCTCCTTTTTCAGTTCAATAATTTCAGTAATTAAATCATTGTTTTTCCTTTCACATAAGAGATTTTCATTTTTCAGCTTTTCATTTCTTTCAGAAAAGTCATACAGTTCTTTTTGTAATAAAAGGTTCTTTTCTGAAATTTCATTTTTCTGTTTGAGTAAAGAGTCATTCATATTTTTCAATGATTTTATCTTTACTCTAGCTCTCTTAAATTTAGATAATAGATCATGAAAAGTAGAATTTAATTCATCAAATGTAAATTCAGTGCAATTGCTAGGGAATGTTACCTTATCTTCGAGATCCATTAAACATAGATTTGCAGCCTTGGTGGCCTCTTCTACTTCAGACGAAGATGATTCTTCACTATCGATCCATATGGCATCCATGACTTTCTTCTTCTTTTCTGTTTGAATGATTTCTTCAATAGAGAACAGTTTGGATGAATGTGCCCCGGTTTCTTGCATTCATAGCATGTGGGGACTACTTCTTTATCTTTCTCTCTGTTCTTTTTTTTTTCTTTTTCGTAATCCTTCCTATGGAATTTTCGGTTGAATCTTCCTTTCTTTCTTCCCATGAATTTTCTGAATCTCCTCACAACCATTGCGATATCATCATCTTCCAGGTCATCATTGGAGGAGGTGCTTTCTTCTTCAGACTCTTCATCATCCCTCTTTAATTCGGTAACAGCTCTGAAGGCTATAGTTTTCTTTTTCTTCTGTTCGTCTTCAGTTCTATGCTGCATAGTCAGCTCGTGGGTGATGAGTGATCCCAATAGTTCATCCAGTAGTAATGTGTTGAGGTCTTTGGCCTCCTTGATTGCTGTCACTTTGGGATCCCACTTGTCAGGTAAAGATCGGAGTATCTTCTGAGTTAGATCAGCATTTGAGTATACCCTGCCAAGATTCTTCAAACCATTAATAATATCTGTAAATCTAAAGAACATGGCAGAAATTATTTCAGAAGGTTCCATTTTAAACAGTTCATAGTTATGAACTAAAAGATTTATCTTTGAGGTTTTCACTTGGAAAGTTCCCTCATGGGTCACTTCGAGTTTGTCTCAGATTTCCTTTGCTGAAGAGCAAGTAAAGATTCGGTTGAACTCATTTGCATCCAAGGCACAGTATAGTAAGTTCATTACTTTGGCATTCAATTCCACCATTTTCATATCATGATCATCCTAGTCCTCTTCAGGCTTAGGGATGTCCATGCCATCAACTTTGATCGTGGGAATGTGTAGCCCTTTTAAGATGACCTTCCATAATTGAAAATCAACAGCTTGAATGTAAATTTTCATTCGTGCTTTCCAATAAGAGTAATTAGTGCCTGTGAATAGTGGAGGTCTATTTGTTGACTGGCCTTCGGCCAAGGATGTACTCATGGGATGAGCCATCAAATTTTACTTGAGTAATCAGAGACACTGCTATGATACCAGCTGTTGCCCAGGTGGCTTTTTCCAAGAGGGGGGTGAATTGGGAATTACAAAATTTCTTGCAAATATGTGCACAAGTAATTCTTTTTAGTGGTTGAGTGTTGTGTTAATCAGAATTAAGTACGGAAGCTGAAAAGTAAGTAAAGCACAACATAAACAAGACAAGTTTAGAGTGGTTCGGAGCAACCCAGCTCCTACGTCCACTACCCAAGTTCACCACTTGGGATTTCCACTATATCCCCCAAACTGGAATACAGTCTGATTATTTTTCAGGCTCACAATCCCAACCTCTACACTTTGATTTTTAAACCAGGCTCACCAAAGAAACCCACACTAGGTTTTCACAGGCTCACCTAGAACTTCTACATTTGGTTTTAAGTAGGCTCACCAAAGAAACCTATTTGGTTTTTACAACCAGGTTCACCAATAATCCAATTATTCTAAGAGTAGAATGAAAAGCAATAGAAATGACAAACTAAGTTGTCTGGTGGTTGCCAATGTAGCTCTAGTGAAGCTCAATTGAATGATCTTCAATGCACTTCAATGGCTTCCTTGCTTTCTTCAAAAGTTGCTTCAAGCTTTTGATAAGAGTTGGTGAAGGCTTGAAGGCTGACTTCAAAGCTCAAGTGCTCTCTCTTCTTACTTCAATATATATTCAATAAATGTTCAACAACTCATTAGTCTCTCTAAGGATGTTCTCATACCTCATTTATAAAGACTTCAACTACCTTCCCTTGATTTTGAACGTTGTAGACCGTTAGGAAGTGACAGGTTACCGTTAGAGCACTTTTGGGATTCAAACTCAGAAATCTGGAACTAGCCATTGGAAGAGATCTCGACATTCCAGTCAGCTCGGACATCTTCGAGTCGGCTCGGATCAGGTTCGGGTCGGCTGGGTTGAAAACTAGTCAGCTAGGTTCCACAGTCGAGAAAATAGATCACTTTGGACGAGTTGGCTAGGCTGAAATCCAGTCGGCTCGGATCCCTGAGGTTCTCAGAACATTTTCAACCAAGTTCTGGATGAGTCAGCTGGGACTTGGTGCCAGTCGACTGGGTCTGCGTGCCAGAGATTCTCTTTCTTGTGCCAGTGCTAGAGTCGGCTGGTTCCTCCATCCAGTCGGCTCGAGATTGGTTCTTCAGCCAGACCAATTTCTATTCTCTAGAACTCACATGCCAAGCTTTTGAAGACTTCCTTAAGATCTTCTTACAACAATATCAAGAGAAATTGAAGCTTGAAAACTATTAGAAGCAACCCTTTATTTTTTATTCAAATAAGGAAAGTTTTTGTTGGGTTCTTCTTTACAAGATTCTAATTACTTACAACTCAACACAAAGAAATAAAGGTTGTAGGGTTTAAAAAATATGTCAAAGTAGTCATCCTATAAAAACTTGTCAACCATTTGAAGAGTTGTTAGATAACCAAATACATGCTCCAATGTTTTGTTATCATCAAAATCACTTCAGGGGTCAATAAATATGATTATCCCTGTAAAATGCAGTCTAATGGTTAGAAAATCATGTAAAGTTTCAGAATGGTAGAAAGTAAGAAGTGAATTTAGGGTTAGTCTGGTAGGAAAAAGGTTCGAGATTAGCTAGATAGAATAAGATACAAGAAGGGGTGTAAGGGATTAGTCCTGGACTAATAAGATTTACCTTATGGGTTTGAGGTGTATCTAAAAGGTCTGCATAATGGAAGAAAGGGTCATTGATTTTAGGAAAGAGATCAAGTGGAGTCAAAGAGGTGACTTCATCCTGAGGGTACTGATTTAAAGAGATCAAGTCCTTAATAAACTCTTCTGGCTCATAAATCAAAGGACTGGGCTCTTTAATTGGGTTTACTTTTAGTGGCTCCTCAGGTAAGATGCTAATATTAGGATTGGGTTCCTCAAGGTCTTCTTCCTTTAAGGGTTCTTCCACTATAGGTTAGGTGTGGTTAAGGTCAGCTAACTCTAAGATGGCTTCTACCTGGGTATCTACTGGATCAACTAACAATGGATTGGCTTCTACCTGGTCCAACCTATGGGTTAATTGGTTGATTTGGGTGGTTGATTGGATAAACTGACTTTAGGATTGGGTGATCATCCGGTCAAGCTGGGCTTGGTTTTGGGTGTTCATCTGGGTCAATTTTTCAATCATGGCTTTTATAAGAGTCTCAAAATTGGAATCCATGGTTAAACTGGGTTGGTTGCACTGGGTTTGATCATAGTCAACTAACACTGAGTCTTCTATAGGTGTATCATCCTCTAGATCTTCAATAGACTCATCATCTTCATACTCCACCAGACTTAGGTCAGCCTCATATATTTTTTCTTCTAGGTCATCTTGGTGAACCAATGGGGTGGTAAGAGGGGTTTGGCTAATGGGAACTTGACTGGGGTCTGGGATAACAGGGGTGGGTAAACTTAGGGTTATGGGTTCATAGGTTATGGGTTCAAAGGTTATGGGCTCAAATCTAGGAGTATCAATCCTATAGGGCCCAGGTTGACTGAGGGAGACTTGACTGGCACTAGGCTGATAGCTAGGGGTACTAAACCTATTAGGCTCATAGGATGTGGGCTCAAATTTATAGGTTGTGGATCTCCTGGGTTCAATTATATGGGTTATGGGTTCAGTCCTATAGGTTGACTCGAATTCCAAGGTTATGTGATAGGCGTCATCTAGGTCTCGAATTTGCCATCGACATAATTCACCTTGGATATCTTTACGTAGGCTAGCTCGAAACCTAGATATGATCTGAGACTCATGTTCAACTGTGTAACATGCCCCATAAAACTCATCAAATTGGTTAATGTATTCAGACACCGTTTTGTTACCCTATCTCAAATCCCACCATTGTTCTAAAAGTTTGTTCCAATAGAATATGGGGTTATTGCATCTGGGTGCATAGGGGCTAGAGTAGTAGGGTTTGGGTTCCTGGTATGGGTCATTGTATGAGGTTCCCCTAGGGTTGGGCTCTAAGTATGGGTCAGAGTATTGGGTTCTCCTAGGATTGGACTCCATGGTCATACTAATTGGGTTGGGTTGAAGCTATTGGTATTGGGTTCCTAATCTAATGGTCATGCAAACAATCAAACAAACATTCAAAGTGATGTGGTACAGTTAAGCATGCAAAAAGAAAAAGGTTAGTACAATCTAGGGTTTTCTAAACCTAGAGCCAAAACTAAATGGGTCAGCTCAACTTACACTTAACCCAGCAGCTAATCCTTCCTTTGTCCAGGTAGAGGGTGGGAGTGTGGGAGGCCCCCTCTACTTTTGCAGGGACCCAATTAAAAACCACAACACCACTTTGGTCATTTGACTCTGACCCTCATCCTTAGACACCAGATTTCAGTAATAGCCACAGGATTAAATGCACTAGTTGGCCAACATAATTCGAACCCGACCTGTTGGTGTCACCTAGCCCTCTAGGGCAAATTAGGTCTAATTGATTTTAATTAATCTTGGGTTAGAATGTTGGTGGTTGTTTTGGGCCCAGGACAGGTGATGAAATCTTGCCCTGATGTTAGATAGTGATTGGCCTTAAGATTAGGTTAATCAAATGATGGCATTCAATGGTCTTGATACAATCTCAAATAATTAGAAAAATTAAATATATTTTTAATTATTTATGCTCTGACAAATTAAACTTAAGTTAACTGGGGTTAGCAAACAAAGTTTGGCTTGGGATTGTGGGGGTTTGGAAGTTGATTAGGTTTGAGTTAGTCAAGTGCAGAATTAGCAGAAATCAAAAAATTAGAATTTTAGATGATGCAAAATTTGACATAGTTATCGATGCATAAAAAAATCTAAAAAATTAAGTAATGTAGGATGGATGGTGATAATGAACCTTACCAAATTTTATAGAAAAAAAAATCATATGATGATGTAAATCCTAGGGTTTGCAGATTGATGCAGAAATATTAGGATTTTAGTTAGGATTTCTAATAAACCAAATTTTAGAGAATTAGGGTTTTGATAAAATTAGTTAAAAATTATAAAAATTATCAAGACAAAATAGAGGACATGACTTGCAAATTTCACAGAAAAATAAAATATTTAAGATGTTAAAATTGATCAAAACCTAGACCTCTAATGCAGGTGACAGGATGCAGGAATTAGGGTTTGTGATTCTAATGCAGATAAAAACTATCCTAAACCTGCTCTGATACCAAACTGATGCAGGATGATTCTAAGATTGCTAAAGATATAGGAAAAATAATAAACTATTTTTTTTATATTTTTTTTATAATTTGGTTTGCAGGCTAGATTCCTAAAATTAAGTAAGAACTAGTAGAAAGAGTAGCAATGCAAAGAATCACCATGATCGCAGGCATACTCATGCAAGATAATGAAAGTCAGGGCCTGGGAATTGAGAAACTTCCAGTTTATGATAGCTTATCTTTAACAAATCAGATATTAAGAGAAGGAAAGTTTGTTACCAGTCAAAGATTTGAAGAACTTCCGACGAAGATATCACACAGCACTCTGATTGGAGCCTGGATGATGAAGCTCGGTTCTCTTGAATTTGATGATTGATTTGGGTGGTCCTAGAGGCTAGGAGAGCCTCCTTCGAGGAGGTGAAACACTTCAGGGATCCTGCAAGCATCAGGGGTTAATCAAAATAGCAAATATATAAAAGAAAAAAACTAGGGTTTGATTGAAATCAGGGTAGAAGTTTGAAGCCAGCGGCTAGAAGTATGATGATGCTCTTTAGCTTGGACGGTAGCTAGGGCACTCCTTCTTGGGCGTGTGAAGACTTGGATGGTAGCAAAGGGCAGCAAGGATTCAGCCAAGCATAATAGTAACCAAAGAAACACAAAAACTCCAACACCAACACAAGCACACAAGCTTCTAAACCAAAATTTTAGCAAAGTTTAATATCATGAATAAAAGTTATTACAAGAGGAAGAGGGGTGGGTTATTTATAGAGCTTCCATGCCCTCTCCTAAAGGGATTACAAGTCTTCTCCTAGTTAGAATAGGTTTACATAGTTTAAGTGGGAGAAAGACTATAAAATAAACCTAGAACTAGGAGTAAACTAGTTAATGGAATAAGAACTAGGTTTCTTTCTTCCATTTGAATTCCTCCTTCTTAGCTTGGACCAAGTCAACACTTTGTACATGTTGGGCTTCATGGGGGGTAGCAAGGGGCGACCAAGGATGGGTTGGGCACATGGGCTTTGGGCCTTGGAGGCCTGGGATGCCTGGAGCAGGAATATTCCAGGTATCTTGATTTGGATTGGAATATACCTAGAATCTTGGTTCTTCATGGACCTGGGCTTGCATTCACTTGGGCTAGGGTGCAGGTAAGTCTTTGGGATCATGTTATGACCTGGTTTGGGAATATACTCTGGCATTTGGAGGGAATCTGGGTATCCAGAAAATATCTGGAAGGAATCAGGGTATCTAGAAAGGCATCTTGGATCCTAGGGCGTCTCGCAAAATTTAATACATTGATGTAGTGGCCTCTGACTCCTGGATGAGACCTGGTGGAACTCCAAAACAGGGTAACCTCCTCTCTTGTATAAGATTTGAACTCATACTAGACTCGTGGATGAAATACATGACTCAAAATATTGATTAGGGTTGAGGGTTGAGACAAATCAACTAACCTCAACTTTTTGCAGGACTCAATATTAATTGATTACAAAACTTTGACACATAACTAAGTAAACAATATGCAATCCAGTGACCTGTGTCTGATCCTGGTGTCCCCACCACATAAATCCTTAAGGATTTGGGGTTGATTTGTTAAATCCATTATAGAGGTTGTAGGATCTAAAACAGGAATTAAATCAGTTCTAACTAGTCGACCTGATATCCTTCTCCACATAGGAGATGGAGAATTTACTATATATAATATATCTTTAGTTTTTTTGTCTTTTGTATATATATATTTAGTTTTTAGTTTTTTATTTTTTTAGAAGCTTTTATTCAAAGGTTCTAAATTAATTCAACCTTTTCATATCCTAGGACAACAATGCAACATAACTAGTTATGTCAGGGCAACCTTATGTCAGGACAGTCAAGATTGAAAAATAAAATACCTAAGAATTTTTTAAATTTTTAATTATTTTTTTTAATTTTCAAACAAGTTTCACATAAAATTAATCTATCTTGGGATTAACCTAGAACTAGATAGCTCCTAATTATTCTAAGTTGACCTTCGAGCACTCCAAGTTTGAACCAATTCATCAAATTGGCTAGGTAAGTGTAAGATTAGCGGGAGGTTCTCCCGTTGCTTTTCTTATACACCAATTAGATTAGCTAGGTTAGCGAACGGAACCAATTAAGTAACTGTCTTTCTTCGGGGCTAAGATCCCTGAACCACTTTCCTAGACTCCAATTCAATGATTGAAACTAGCTTGGTATAACTTTTAGGTATCCTTATCTTAATGAGTTCGGATGTCCTTAGGGTCAGCATCTAATTAATTTTATTTAGATGCTTGGGTTATTGCAAATGAAGAAGACTTGTTTGTGGGCTGAGGAAGGGTGATAAACTTCCCACTTTATCTTGTTTAGGTTTGTTCCCTTAAAGTAATTTAAAAATGCTTATGCACAAACAAAAAGAACAAACAAGTTCAAATTAAAAACTAAACTAAACTAAGATCAAGATAATATGCTGAAAGAAAAAAATAATAATTTAATTATATACCTGGTTTCTAGCATTCACAAACTTAAAAAAAATAAAAATCTTAGACAGTTCAGATTAAAGTTGAAGCAAGAATTTTAAAACATAATTAAAAACATACCAATTCCCCGGTAATGGTGCTAAAAACTTGATGTGAACTTTAAGTTTAACTGCAAGCACATGGTGTGCAGAGTAGTACGTTCAGCAAGTATAGGTCGATCCCATGAGGAATTGTGTTTGAACTATGCTCAAACCCTTGCTTAGGTGAGCTTCAACAAAAAAATGGGCAAAAGTTAATCAAATTGATGAAATAACTAATTTAAAATTCTAGGTCTTTTGAATCCACTAGACCAATGACTTACAAACCTTTCTGTTACGGCCATAACGATGACGTGGCCGGGCTCAGATACCGTCAGATATGATCGAGCCACGTGGAGGTTTCTCTGGCTGAGTCAACGCCACATTGCCGAGGTCGAGCTCGGCAAGGCTACTTCGCCAGACGACTTCCCAAGACGAAACCGCTCTCGCCGAAGTCGAGCTTGGTTCGGGGCTCCTCCTGCCACCTTGCCAGGCATCCACCTAGAAGGGGCCCGCCTAGGCCGAGGTCGGCCGATCCTTCGCTCCTTCGCCAGGTGACCCCCGGAGACGGGTCCACCTCGGCCGAAGCCAGGCGACCTCCTGCCACCTCTCCAGGTGTCCACCCGGGAGGGGTCCACCTAGGGCGAGGTCGGCCGATCCTTCGCCAGGTGGCCCCCGGAGACGGGCCCACCTCGGTCGAAGCCAGGCGACCTCCTGCCACCTCGCCAGGTGTCCACCCGGGAGGGGTCCACCTAGGGCGAGGTCGGCCGATCCTTCGCTCCTTCGCCAGGTGGCCCCCGGAGACGGGCCCACCTCGGCCGAAGCCAGGCGGCCTCCTGCCACCTCGCCAGGTGTCCACCCGGAGGGGTCCACCTAGGCCGAGGTCGGCCGATCCTTCGCTCCTTCGCCAGGTGGCCCCCGGAGATGGGTCCACCTCGGCCGAAGCTAGGCAACCTCCTGCCACCTTGCCAGGTGTCCACCCGAGAGGGGTCCACCTCGGTCGAGGTCAGGCCGCACGTACAGAGAAGGTCCAAAGAAAGAGGCGCAGGTTCCGAGGTCATCCCTCGAGCCGTGCGCATCACAGGCAGCACCCCGTACGGATGGTGGCGGCACACGAAACACCATTTGCATCGGCCCGACAGGTCCCACAGTCGAGAGGCGCAGTTCTGACAAAATAGGGCCCATAGACGGATGGCGCCTATACTTGGGAAGGAGAGTGCTCTCACTGGGCTCGAGGTCTGACCGGCCGCCTTACCGGCGCCACCCCCCTTCTGTCTTTGCCCTTTCCCCGCTGGACTCGGCGGACGAGGTCGGAAAGCCGCCTGGCCCTCAACACCGAAAGGGGAAAGAGAAAAGGATGGGGAAGGGGAGCCTCCCAGGAGGAGAAGACAGGCAAACAACGAGAGGAGATAAAAGGAAGGAAGCTGGGGATGACAAGGTAAGCTGATCGGGCTGGGGACAAGTAAGAAACAGTGGCCAAAAGCCTCGTTCCGAGAGTGAGATCCAAGGTCCCGAGAGGGGATCGCTTGGCGTGAGCTCGGCAAGGAGGCCCGACCGAATTTCTGGTCCCTATAGCACCTTTCTTGCTAGTAAATTCTCTGAGTCTGGAACCCCTTCTGGGGCCCGTCTTGGAGAATCTGTTCCTTCTCGTCGTCTACTGACTTGACCGTCGGAGCTCCCTCACCGGGATTCCCGGCCAGGGTCTTCTGACCCTCTCTTGCAGGTCCGCTCCAGCCAGGAGGCTCCGAGAGCCAGGCGGTCCGATAGGATCGACGGATCCGAGGCACGGGCGCGGCGACAAGAACGGCAACAGATTGGCGCGCCAGGTAGGGGGGCAGGACAACTGCCCCTAGCGGGAGCCAGCTTTCTGCAGGTGTCGCGCTCTCTGACAATGGTGGTCACTCGCGGGCGCGAGGCGTCCACCAGCCGTGTGGGGGAGGTTCCCTCCCCTAAAGGGGCCTACAGCCCGGAGAGGGAGCTTCCAGCTCCCCCTCCTCTTCCACCACAGCCGACCTCAACAGACGGGCCCCTTGCGGCCGTCATCCAACAGTTGCAAACCTTGACCTTGACGGTCCGGTAGCTCCAGCATCAGCAGCGGTCCCTGGCCACGCAGTCGCACCCAGGGACCCCCGCGGCCCGAGCCGTGGGACAGCGTGGGAGCCTGCGCTCCATCCAGGGCAGGCCATCCCACCCGAGGGCAGTCTCCAACCCCCGCGGGAGCCACCAAGCTCCTGCGAAAAGAAACTACTCCGGTTCGGAGGATCACGAGAGTCGATCCTCGACCGGTGAAGCCGAAATGGTGCATCGTAGCAAGCGACGCCGAGGCCTGACTTCGCATCGAGACCGATCGGCGCCACCTTCCCCAGCGGCCTCGGTGGAAGACTCCATCGACGAGGCCATCAGGCGCCAGGCTGAGAGGCGCCTGGAGGAGCATGAGCGCAAGTTGGTAGAGTTTGCCCATCGATTTGCCGACCTGCAGAACTCGTCGGTGGACCCGGCGGGCTACGACTCCCGTCCCCCCTTCTCTGAAGAAATCCAGGCGGAGCCGATCCCAAAACGGTCCGCATGCCGCAGGTGGATCCCTACGACGGGACCACCGACCCTCTGGACCATCTGGAGAGCTACAAAGCTCTCATGAGAGTCCAGGGGCCACCAACGCTCTTTTGTGCATCGCCTTCCCGGCCACCCTCCGGAAGGCCGCTCGAGTCTGGTTCACCCGCCTCGAGCCCGGATCCATTTGCTCCTTCCACCAGCTGGAAGGAAAGTTTGTGGCGCACTTCGACGCTTGTCGAAAGGTGCCGAGAGAGGTGGACAACCTCTTCTCCATCCGCCAGCAAGACCAGGAGCTGCTCCGGGACTACATCACCCGGTTCAAGACTGCAGCCCTGGAAATCTACCGCTTGGACGAGCCCGTCGCCATGCTGGCTTTGAAGCACGGGCTCAAGACGTCCCGCCTGACCTACTCCCTGGACAAGAAGCCGCCCAGGACGTACTCCGAGATCCTCCTCCGCGCCCACAAGTACATCCGGTAGGAGGAGGCCGACCGCACCCGTCGAGAGTTAGACGGGAAGACTCTAAAGAGGCCACCCCCGAGAGATACCCCAGGAGCTCGGAAGCCCGGGCCATCTGCCGACCCTCCCCCGAATCCAAGGCCGAGGGGCGAGGCCACTCCGGAGCGGAGGTTCACCCCTCTCCTCGCACCTCGGACGAAGATCCTCATGGAAATCGAGGGCGAGCGTGATGCAGAACAAATAAAGGGATGCGATGCGGAAGTAAATTAAGATTAACTAATTTTTTTTTGTTGTTTTTATATGTTTGTAGAAGCTGGCTTCAAATCAAAGAAAAGTTAACCTAACATTGAAAGATACTAATATGATAATTGAAAGCACAATTTTAAGGAAACTAAATTATCAGAGTAGTTCAGAAGCAACGGATCGCTGGGGGTTGAGAAACTCCCAGACCTAGGGTTTCGCTCCGAACTTTCAACAGAACAGAAATAAAGAGAAGAGATGGTTTATCTAACCAAACAATGATCTTCACAGATTTTGGTGGAAGAACTCTCCCGAGCAGATTGTTGGATCCTCGGATTCAGATATCTTCGTAATGGATCCTCCAATACTGGTCCTTTGGCGGGTTGGCTTCTCCTGAACTCAAGATCTGGAAGAGAAGAAAAACAATTGATGGAATCAGAGAGTCAAGGGAAAGATTTACCAGGTTGATGAACTTGAAGATTGAAATTGCTGAAAACTGGATTCTCCTGGATGTTGATGTGATTTTTCTTGGAACTTGCTCTGGATCTGAAGTAGCCGGACTGGATCTGGATGAAGGTGGACGGCCTGGACTTGTAGAGAGAGAGAGGCCGTGGGAGATGGATGGAGCTAGGGTTTGATGGATTGAAAATAATGAAGGGCGGCTAGGGTTTTGGAATTTCAAGTGGCTAACCTAGGGTTTTGGATAAAGATGGAGATCTCTCACCTCCTCAAGGCTCCAATGGAACCCGGATTACCCCCTCACGGAGCTCAACACTTAGAATAGTGCGGAAGAAGAGAAACCTAGGTCACTCAACACAAGAGAATAGCAAAAATAATTTTTCTTCATTGATTTCTTAAAGTTACAAAGAGGGGTCTATTATATAGACCTAAAATTTTCTCCAAGCTTGTACAAATTCCCATGTGGGACTAAACTCCTCCAACCTCTAGATTAGGTAGAAAATCTCCTCTCTTGGCCGACCAAGAGTTCAAAAAAATTTGGGACGGCCATAAAGGAATTTTTTTGGAATTTTATGGTGCCTCCTTGGAGTTGGATTTGGATTTGGAGTCCTCTTCTTCTTATGGCATTTCTTCTTTTCTTCCACTCCAAGTTAAGCTCTTTGATTTTGATTTGAACTTCAATTGGATGTCCTTCTTTGATTTTTTCTCCAAGAGAAGTCTTTCCTTCTTTGCTTAGACAAAATTGGCAGGTATGGGCGCCTCCTTTAAATTAGCTTCCAATTTGATTTTTTTCTTCTTTGGATGTGGGGGACCATGACACAGGGATGCCTCTGTGGCGCCTCCTGGACTCTGGCGTGTGCTCGGAGTGTGGCTGGGCATGTGGCTTGGAGTGTGGCCTCCACTTGCTTGAACCTTGATTTGATTGGAAGACAAATGTGGCACCATTTTGGACCAAATTGAAACCACATCGGGACTTGCATCGAGTCAACATGACTCAACAAAATTTAAATGGTGACTCAAGAAATAAATAAACTGGTTGACCAGGTCAACCTTTATTACAAACCCTAATTTCTCGGGCAATGTCAATCAGAGATCCAAATGGAGCTCTGAAGTCTTCTTCTGAGTCTGGTGCCCGCACCAATTCTCCCAGGGTGGGAGGAACTCGACCCTGTCGAGTAAGGCTCAAGTTGGCTCTGGTATCTCTCCAAGAGGTCTGGGTCCAATTCTTGTAATTCTTCTCGGGAGATCCAAGAGTCATCAGAATCTGGCCTTCCTTGCCAGCGGACCAGGTACCTTTGGTATCCTCGATTACGAGTAGAGATAACCTGATCATCCAGGATCTTTTCAATCTGCTCTTTCCTCACAGGCCAGTTTGTTGGTGGACACACAGGGTCGGGATCACTCTCAATGATAGGGTTAGGCTCAAAAGGCTCACTAGGAATCACAGCTGGCTCCCTGTACTCTACTAAGTCTGTAATGTTGAAAGTAGAGCTAATGCCTAGTTCTGGAGGCAACTCGAGCACATAGGCATTGGATCCTACTCTCTTTACCACTCTAAATGGTCCAGCTCCCCTAGCATGTAACTTTCTAACGGTTCCAGGTTGAAACCGTTCAGGCCTTAACCTAATCATTACATAGTCTCCCTCAACAAAAGATTTGACTCGCCTTTGAGTATCAGCCAACTTCTTATAAGTTTCATTACTTAAATTTATTTTGGCATGAATTTCTTTATGCAAGTCTTTTACATGTTGTGCAAATTCTCAGCAGATTCGGAGACTCGAGTGTGGACAGGTAAAGGGACTAGGTCAAGAGGTGTGTGAGGTTTGTACCCATGTACAATTTCAAATGGACTCTTACCCGTAGACCTATTGACCGAGTCATTGTACGCAAATTCTGCCCTTGGTAGGTATAAATCCCAATTTCTGGTGTTTTCACCAACAAGACATCTCAGCAGATTTCCTAGGCTACGGTTCACTACTTCAGTTTGGCCATCAGTTTGGGGATGATAGGCAGTTGAAAACTTAAGTTTTGTCCCTAACTTATGCCAAAGGGTCTTCCAAAAGTAACTGGTGAACCGGACATCCCTATCTGAAACGATTGTCTTAGGTAGGCCATGGAGTCTAACTATCTCATTGAAGAAAAGTGTGGCTACCTTAGACGCATCAAAGGTTTGGGAACAAGGCAAGAAGTGGGCCATTTTAGAGAATCGGTTGACTACGACACAGATAGAATCATGTCTCCTCTGGGTCTTAGGTAAACCTAACACAAAATCCATACTCACATCTTGCCAAGGACGATCTGGACAGGGAGTGGGGTATAAAGGCCAGTGTTTTGTTTTCGCTGTTTGGCAACAGCGCAGGTTCGACATCTAGCTACAATATTAGCTACATCCCTTTTCAAGCTAGGCCAGAAAAAGTGGTCTTCAATAGCTAGAATGGTCTTGTCTTTTCCAAAATGGCCGGCTAAACCTCCAGCATGGATTTCCCAAATCAAAAATTCCCTAAGAAAAGTTCTAGGGATGCAAAGCCTATTTTTGAAGAACAAAAACCATCTACAAGGGTATAATCCTGGTGATTACTAGATGGTCCTTGAACTAGATCCTGATACACAGTTGTGAAATCCGGACAAGACTCATATTCCTCTTTGATTTGCTCAAACCCTATGACCTCAGTTCTAACAGAAGTTAATAACAGAGATCGGCGACTAAGGGCATCAGCTACCTTATTCTCAACTCCAGCCTTATGTTTCAGGACAAAAGTATAGGACTAGATATATTCTACCCACTTAGCATGCCTAGGGTTAAGCTTCTTTTGCGAGTTCAGAAATCTAAGAGCCTCATGGTCCAAAAATAGTACAAATTCCTGGGGTAGCAAATAATGTCTCCAGTAACGCAAAGCTTGCACCACCGCATAAAATTCCTTATCATAGGTAGAATACCTAAGCTTAGCATCATTAAGTTTTTCACTAAAGAATGCTATGGGATGATTCTCTTGGCTTAGGACTCCACCTATTCCTACACCTGAAGCATCACAGGCAACCTCAAATACTTTAGAAAAATCGGGTAATCTCAGAATGGGTGCCTGGGTCATTTTATCCTTAAGATCTAGGAAGGCTTTATGGGCTGACTTAGTCCAATGAAATTCTCCCTTCCTAATACAATCAGTGATAGGAGTAGCTAAAGTACTAAACCCCTTGATGAATCGCCTATAGAAGGTAGCCAAGCCGTGGAAACTTCTAACTTCATGCACATTGGTTGGCTCTGGCCAGTCTACTATGGACCTAATTTTCTCAGGATCGGCCGCCACGCCGTCAGGGGTTACTACAAAACCAAGAAAGATAACTCTACTAGTCATGAATTCACACTTCTTAAGATTACCGTAGAGTCTATCATTCCTCAAAACTTGGCAGACTGCTCTAAGGTGGCCTAGGTGATCTGCTGGGGTCTTACTATAGATCAGGATGTCATCAAAATAGACCACCACAAATTTTCCTATGAAAGCTCTAAGTACCTGGGTCATAATTCTCATGAAAGTACTAGGGGCATTGGACAACCCAAAGGCATAACAACCCATTCATAAAGACCATCCTTAGTTTTGAAAGCAGTTTTCCATTCATCCCCGGGTCTAATCCTAATCTGATGATAGCCGCTTTTGAGATCAATCTTAGAAAAAACCATTGCACCAGCCATCATATCAAGCATGTCATCTAGTCTAGGGATGGGAAACCTATATTTGATTGTAATTTTATTGATGGCACGACTGTCAACACACATCCTCCATGTGCCATCTTTCTTTGGGGTCAGTAAGGCTGGGACTGCACAAGGGCTAAGACTTTCTCTAATAAACCCCTTCCTCAATAATTCTCCAACCTGCTTTTGCAGTTCTTCATGCTCAGATGGATTCATCCTGTAATGGGGCAAGTTGGGCAAAGTCGCTCCTGGGATTAGATCTATGGCATGCTGGATATCCCTAAGAGGTGGAAGGTGGTCTGGCAAATCCTCGGGAAAGACATCCTCAAATTCTTTTAACACAGGTTTAACTTCTTGAGGAGGCTCTGAGGGTTCCGAAGTTCTAAGTTCCTTAGCAGTCAACATCCAGATGGGTGAACCACTATGAATTTCTTGTTCTAGATCCTTAGCACTGATTAGGTTCACTCCAGTTTTCATCTCCTTAACCTTACTGGCTCCTTTAGTTACCTTGTCCTTAGGGGAACGGAATGGATCGTAATCTTCTTCCCATTGAAACTAAAGACACAGGTATTGGATTTTCCTAAGAGGGTGGCATCATGATCATACAACCAAGGTCTTCCGAGAATTATACTGCTCACCCCCCATGGGTAAAACATCGCACCAAATCTTTTCGTGATAAGATTGCATTTGGATTTGGACTTGACATCTAGACTGGATGGGTATGGAGGTAGAATCTATCCAAGAAACCTTATAGGGGTTGGGATGGGGAACTGGGATTAAGCCTAACATCTTGACAGTGCTAGTAGAGATGGCATTTACACAGCTCCCACTATCTATGATGATCTTACATACCTTATCCCCTAATTTAAGAAAAGTCTGTAGGATGTTAGTCCTACGCCAATCCTCTTGAACTAGATTCTGGGATAGGATGCATCTTACAACTCCTAATTGGTCAGATTCATTGGGTTCCTCCTCTCCTTCATACTCCTCAACCAAATTCATTCCGGCCTCATAAACTTCTTCTTCAAATTCCTCACTGGGCTCGGAATTATCATTCTCTCCCTCTTCTATGTAAAGGGATCTTCGTGGGCACTGGCTAGCAACATGACCTACCTTATGACACTTGAAACAGGCTATGGCAGTACACTGACTGGAAATGTGACCTGGTTTCTGACACTTAAAACAGGTGATATTTGAACTAGGGGTTCTCTGGGTGTCAGGTGCCTTACCTTTGTCCATGGGTCTAGGGGTAGAAGTACCCTGAAAAGGTTTACTAGGGATAACTTGGCTAGGTCCATTCCTTGGGATTGGGGCACTAACCCTAGAAGGTATAGGTCCTCTCTGAAATTTCTCAGTGTTCAGTGCAATCTGGTAGGCTTGGTCTAGATCAGTAACCTCTCTCAGAAATAGTTCTCTCTTGATTTCTTCCCTCAGTCCAGCCCTAAATCTAGACAAAGTGACTTCGTGGGCTTCACTCACATCACATCTCATTAGGTATTCATCAAAAGTAGCTATGTAGTCTGAGACAGATCGGTTTTCTTGTTTCAGGTTTTGCCATTGGTCTAACAGGTTTTGCTGGTATGAAATGGGTAGGTATTTATCTCTCAGTTTTTCTTTCATACCCTGCCAAGTGGTTATGGGCTCAACATTCCGTCTCCTAGTGGTTAGCTCAATGTTCCCCCAGTATAACCTAGCTTGACGCACTAATTTCATCTTGGCAAACTTGTATTTCCTCTCCTCAGACATAGCATACCACTCAAAGTATTGGTCCATCTCACCCTCCCAATCAGAATACACCTTAGGGTTCAGACTACCATCAAAAGTGGGTGCATCTAATTTGATGTTCCTGATGAACCTATCATCTCTATCTTCAGGCTCTGGGTCAGGCCTCCTATGATTAGGTTCAGGATCTCTATATAAAGGCCTTCTAGGCTCCTGATGTGGGTGAGGTTGAGGCACATTAAAATCGGGGTCAGGAGTCCAATTTCGATGTCTAGGTTCTTCAAGTACTTGGACTCGGTCCCTAAGTTGGGTAAGATCCTCATGAATTTGTGCGCTAAACTGGGCCACAGTGTTTGTCATATCCTGATTCATTTTAGCCATACTTTCAGTAAGAGTTCTGATCATGGCCTCTAAATCAGGTTGGGTTTGACCAGGTTGATATGGCACTCCGTTTCTGGTAGACATGATGATTCAAGCAAGCACACAAAATGAGACTAGACTAAATCGACTACTGGATCACTAGACCTAGAGTCCAAACTAGATGCCCAATCAGAGTGGCAAGCTAGCCTGTAGTAACTCAGGACTCAGCCAGGCAGGTGTAAGGGGAGTGTTAGGTCCTTGATTGCCAATCCTAGACACCAATCAGTGATTGGCCAGGTAGGCGGACCAGCACACAAGCCCTTCGGGACGTAGTCCCTAAACCACCGTTCTAGACACTGAGTGCCAAGCACACACAGAATAACTCGGCAAACTGACTCAACACTAGCCTAGACCCGACCAATTGGTGTCCCTAGCCCACTAGGGCAAATTAGGTCTAACTGATTTTAAATTAGGTCTAGGTTCGAATGATTGGATGGTGGTTTTGGGCTAAGGAGAGGTAATCAACTCCTCCCCTTATCTTAGATGCTCAATTGCCCTTAAGTAAATTATGAGATGATCACTCCAAAAAGAATTGAATTGCAGAACACAAAAAACAGAGTTGCTGTATTTTAATTCTTAGAATTTTCACCGAAACCAATAAATCACAGAAAAATTATGGAAAATAGGTTCAATTATACTGGTTTCAACGAAGCAAAGATCATGCAATTCGGAGTTTTATGCAGGAAGAAATAATTCAGAAAACAGGGCAATTACGGGCTGCAACTAGATTGTCTTCCCCGTTTATAATCCCTGCTACGAAGTTATAACCCAATGGATCCCCTACACGCCCTAGGAACACCCCGTGGAATGGGAGGAGGAGGCTTGCACCTCGCTTAGTTCCTAGGACCGGACGTCCTGGGGAGTCTACTTCGAGCAGACAAAATAAAAAGAGAACAATCAAAACAAGCAAGCAAGCAAATCAGAAACCCTAAACCTGGCTCTGATACCAAAAATGATGCAGAACAAATAAAGGGATGCGATGCGGAAGTAAATTAAGATTAACTAATTTTTTTTGTGTTTTTATATGTTTGTAGAAGTTGGCTTCAAATCAAAGAAAAGTTAACCTAACATTGAAAGATACTAATATGATAATTGAAAGCACAATTTTAAGGAAACTAAATTATCAGAGTAGTTCAGAAGCAACGGATCGCTGGGGGTTGAGAAACTCCCAGACCTAGGGTTTCGCTCCGAACTTTCAACAGAACAGAAATAAGAGAAGAGATGGTTTATCTAACCAGACAATGATCTTCACAGATTTTGGTGGAAGAACTCTCCCGAGCAGATTGTTGGATCCTCGGATTCAGATATCTTCGTAATGGATCCTCCAATACTGGTCCTTTGGCGGGTTGGCTTCTCCTGAACTCAAGATCTGGAAGAGAAGAAAAATAATTGATGGAATCAGAGAGTCAGGGAAAGATTTACCAGGTTGATGAACTTGAAGATTGAAATTGCTGAAAACTGGATTCTCCTGGATGTTGATGTGATTTTCCTTGGAACTTGCTCTGGATCTGAAGTAGCCGGACTGGATCTGGATGAAGGTGGACGGCCTGGACTTGTAGAGAGAGAGAGTGGTGTGGACACCAGAAGTCGAAAGAAACTTCACTCCAACAAGGTTAGCCTTATCCCAATTTGGATCGAAGATAATTAGGTTACCTTGTATCCTTTAGTTCAAAAATATTTTATTTTCAAGAGTCATTTCCTTTTCAAGAGTCCTGTAATTAATTTTGAGTTTCAAATCAAGAGTGTTTATTGAGTCCTGTAATTACTTTTAATATTTCATTTCCTGTAAGTCCATTTCAAGTTTTAAAGTCTAGGTCAGTCAAGTCAGTTCAGTTGAGTTAAGTCTAATTCAGTTGAGTTAAGTCTAATCAAGTCTTAAAGCCATGAAAGCCAGGAACAAGACTCAAATTCTAGACCCCAGAATTTGACCACATGAAGAAGAGAAGACACATCAACCAAGCAAGAGAAAAGGACCATCAACTAGGACCACTAGGCGGCACATGTCATTCTTATCCAAGTAGAAGACCACCTCACCATGCCACGTCATCAGGTGCCACTTCACCAGCCACCTCATCACCCTTTGGGCGCCAACAAGGGAGATTCAAATTAAAGGAGGTTGGCCACATCCCTCAAAGTCCTCCACCAAATCCTCCAACCCCCCCACATCCCTCCAAACTCTCCACCAAATCCTCCAACCCCCCTTGTAATCCTCCTCGATTTGGGGAGTTTTTAAATTTCAAAAGATAGCTTTGTGAGGCTATTTAAAGCCTTGGACGCCCATTGTAAAGAGATTGATTTTGATGAGATGAATGAAAATGAAGTTGAAGTGAAGTTGTAGTCTTATATTATTTCTTTGAGTGATTGTTCCTAAGCCCCTTTTCCCCCCACTCGAATCTACTTTCTTCTCCAAGCCATCCAACGCCAAGTTCAAGAAGGATACATTGGAGCCGGCCAAACCATCTCAGACTTCCTTCCTTGCTCATAAATAATTCCATCCCTTCCATATGCCTGCTTTCTTCTTCCTTAACTTTTGATCTTCAGTGCAGGGTCCTTCGAAGTCTTTGAGTTGTGAACAAGGTTCCCCTTGACAATGAACCAACAAGCTGAAGCCCAAGCCCAGCGTTCTGATCTCTGTTATCCGAGTTCTCCAGTCCAGAGCATCAGATGTTTCAAGGTTTGAAATCATTAGAAAGTTGGAAAGCTCAACAAGGCAAGTCCTCAATCATTAGCCCCTATTGTCTAGATCTTCTTCCTTCTTAGTTTCAGGATTGTGTCTAATCATGTAATAGTCCCTTTTCATGTAATCCTTAAGACTTATTATGATGAGTACAATGCTAGTGTAATTAGGTTTCATTGCTCTACAAACACGAATCAAATCACTAATCATATGCTTGCCGCATCATCTTGGTATCAGAGCATGGTAGAATAAGTTCCTGATTGCATAGCATTAAGTCCTTGAAGTACTTGGATCGGGGGCGTTACCAGGCCGTCCGGTCTTAGGAGAAAGTAGGGTTTAAACACCCTCTCTTCCCATTCCACGGGGATCTCCTAAGGCGTGTCGGGGTGCCATTGTGATTGACCCGTGAAAAAGAAAGCCAAAGGACTTCTTAGATTTCATTTGTGAATTTTGCATTGGGCACGTTCTGTTTTTCTGCTTGCTGTATTTTCTGTAGGCTGACTGTAATCCGCCTGCAACTCCAAAGGCAAGTCACTGATTTTTTATTGAAATATTTTTTTCTTGTTCCTTTTTAAGTCAGTTATCGCCATATTAAATTTCATCATCAAAAAAAAATTATAAAAAAAATAAAAATTTCTGCAGTTCGACACTGTCATTAGGGTTATGTTTTGTCCTTTTTATTTATCTTCATTTGTAGGATCTGCTTAGATTAGTATAGACTTTAGTTTTAAAATTCCTTTCATCTACATTGAAACATATAAGTTAGGAATCCTTTGTGAATTTTTCAGAATTTTTGGATATTTTTTCATCACTTTTTCCACACCACTTTCAAATTGCAACACACTTCTGCAGCACCTTTGCATTTCATTCATATCATGAGAAATCAAATTAAGGGCATCAATTTGACATAGGGTCAGGGTTTCATCACCTATCCCTAGCCCAAAAATCACCAACCAGCATATCGATCCCAGCCCGTTAATTAAAATTGAGTAGAACGTTAATTGCCCTAGTGGGTTAGGGACACCAACAAGTTGGGTTCAGGTTAGGGTCAAGTTAACTGTGTCAGCTAATTGGTGTGTGCTTACTGGCTTGGTGTCTAGGATTGGTGCATCAGGGCTTGTGATTTGGTCCGCCTACCTGGCCAATCTCAGATTGGTGTCTAAGGTTGGCAATCAGGGACCTACACTCCCCTCCACCTACCTGGCTAAGTCCCATAAGTACTACTAGCTAGTTGGTTCACTTAATTAGACTTCTAATTTGTGCTCTAGGTCTAGGAAACCTTAGCTCGAACTTGAGTCCACTTGCATGCATGAAAACTAGATCAGGAGCCTCATATTCACCAGTCCAGACCCAGTCCAGTGTAGCCATGGACCCGAATCTTGAAACCACGCTGAGAGGCCTAAATGATCTAATGGCCCAATTGAACCAAATGCTGGCTAAACAATTTTCCTTAGACCAACCAACTCCTACTATCCCATTAGCTCATATGAATGATAGGAGTAAGAACCCTGAAGTACAAGTTGAGTTCATGAATACTCAAGACTTAGGGTATCCTCAAACTGAAGGGCTAGGGAAGGAAGAAGGCAAATTTGAACCTAGTAAATATATGTATGAGACTGACATAAGTTTAATAGATGAAAATGAAGGGGAAGACTGTGAAGAGAACAACTTTAGTACCTTACCTGAGGAAACCTTTGGTAAAGAAAAGATTATTGAGCCTAATCCTAAAACATCAAAACAACCAAAATTTAGTGATGACTTGGTTCCCGTAAGACAATGCCCTCAGGAAGAACCCAATACTTTAGCTTCGACACAAGAACTCCTTCAGGTACCTGAGAAGAACCCAATCATTATTCTAGAATACTTTCCTGATGACCTTCAACTACCTAGAAGCATCCCGCCTGTAGATCAAAATTCTAATCTTAAGGTCATCATGAGTAACCAAGGTCTATTTCAAGATTCCCCTAAATTATCCCAAGTCTCGGAATCCTATTTCCTGCCTTTCCCTGAGTCTTAACATAATTTTAGAGCCATTAAGTTTCATTTTGATGAGATTACTAGGATGCATGAGCTTTTAAAGCCTATTCCTTTTGCTACCTACTTTTGGAAAACCTTATGGCATTTGCTAGGAACCCATGGTAAATTCTCATGTGCATACCAGACCAGGGTCAAACCTAGAGAGTCATTAATCTGTTAGGTTTAGGCCCTAGAGAGTCCAATAAAATTCCTCTCAATAAAGATGCCTAGTTCAGTCTGCATTTCATAAGTACTTGTGTAAGTTTCTGAGTCTGCTGAGTCTTTTGCATAGCATGTCACAAATCTGCATAAAGAAATCAGTAATAAGATCAACCTGAGCAATGAAACTTATAAACACTTAGCTGACTCACATAAGAGGGCTAAAGAATTATGTGAAGGGGATTATGCGATGATTAGGCTCAACCCTAAACGGTTTCCCCCTGGAACCATAAAGAAGCTGCATGCCCGCGGAGCAGGACCTTTTAAGATCTTAAAGAAAATAGGGCCTAATGCATATGTTTTGGAACTTCCACCTGATATGGGTATTAGTACAACCTTCAATGTTTCAGACCTAGTAGAATACAAAGAACCACTACTAATACCTAGTGAGCCTTTTGAGCCAGAAACTTTTATTAAGAGTGAACATATTTCCGAGTGTCCACCACCAACCTTACCTGAGCAGAGAGAGAGGATTGAGAGAATCCTGGATAACAAGATCATTACTACCAGGAATAAGGACTATCAGCGATACCTGGTTCAATGGCAAGGTCGACCTGAGTCCGACAACTCTTGGATTACTCGAGAGGACCTGCAAAGACTTAACCCAGACTTGTTCGAGCATTACCAAGGCAAAACTGAACCATACTCGACTGGGTCGAGTTCTGCCCACCCCAGGAGAATTGGTGTGGACACCAGAAGCCGAAAGAAACTTCACTCCAACAAGGTTAGCCTTATCCCAATTTGGATCGAAGATAATTAGGTTACCTTGTATCCTTTAGTTCAAAAATATTTTATTTTCAAGAGTCATTTCCTTTTCAAGAGTCCTGTAATTAATTTTGAGTTTCAAATCAAGAGTGTTTATTGAGTCCTGTAATTACTTTTAATATTTCATTTCCTGTAAGTCCATTTCAAGTTTTAAAGTCTAGGTCAGTCAAGTCAGTTCAGTTGAGTTAAGTCTAATTCAGTTGAGTTAAGTCTAATCAAGTCTTAAAGCCATGAAAGCCAGGAACAAGACTCAAATTCTAGACCCCAGAATTTGACCACATGAAGAAGAGAAGACACATCAACCAAGCAAGAGAAAAGGACCATCAACTAGGACCACTAGGCGGCACATGTCATTCTTATCCAAGTAGAAGACCACCTCACCATGCCACGTCATCAGGTGCCACTTCACCAGCCACCTCATCACCCTTTGGGCGCCAACAAGGGAGATTCAAATTAAAGGAGGTTGGCCACATCCCTCAAAGTCCTCCACCAAATCCTCCAACCCCCCCACATCCCTCCAAACTCTCCACCAAATCCTCCAACCCCCCTTGTAATCCTCCTCGATTTGGGGAGTTTTTAAATTTCAAAAGATAGCTTTGTGAGGCTATTTAAAGCCTTGGACGCCCATTGTAAAAGAGATTGATTTTGATGAGATGAATGAAAAATGAAGTTGAAGTTGAAGTTGTAGTCTTATATTATTTCTTTGAGTGATTGTTCCTAAGCCCCTTTTCCCCCCACTCGAATCTACTTTCTTCTCCAAGCCATCCAACGCCAAGTTCAAGAAGGATACATTGGAGCCGGCCAAACCATCTCAGACTTCCTTCCTTGCTCATAAATAATTCCATCCCTTCCATATGCCTGCTTTCTTCTTCCTTAACTTTTGATCTTCAGTGCAGGGTCCTTCGAAGTCTTTGAGTTGTGAACAAGGTTCCCCTTGACAATGAACCAACAAGCTGAAGCCCAAGCCCAGCGTTCTGATCTCTGTTATCCGAGTTCTCCAGTCCAGAGCATCGGATGTTTCAAGGTTTGAAATCATTAGAAAGTTGGAAAGCTCAACAAGGCAAGTCCTCAATCATTAGCCCCTATTGTCTAGATCTTTTTCCTTCTTAGTTTCAGGATTGTGTCTAATCATGTAATAGTCCCTTTTCATGTAATCCTTAAGACTTATTATGATGAGTACAATGCTAGTGTAATTAGGTTTCATTGCTCTACAAACACGAATCAAATCACTAATCATATGCTTGCCGCATCAGAGAGGCCGTGGGAGATGGATGGAGCTAGGGTTTGATGGATTGAAAATAATGAAGGGCGGCTAGGGTTTTGGAATTTCAAGTGGCTAACCTAGGGTTTTGGATAAAGATGGAGATCTCTCACCTCCTCAAGGCTCCAATGGAACCCGGATTACCCCCTCATGGAGCTCAACACTTAGAATAGTGCGGAAGAAGAGAAACCTAGGTCACTCAACACAAGAGAATAGCAAAAATAATTTTTCTTCATTGATTTCTTAAAGTTACAAAGAGGGGTCTATTATATAGACCTAAAATTTTCTCCAAGCTTGTACAAATTCCCATGTGGGACTAAACTCCTCCAACCTCTAGATTAGGTAGAAAATCTCCTCTCTTGGCCGACCAAGAGTTCAAAAAAATTTGGGACGGCCATAAAGGAATTTTTTTTGGAATTTTTATGGCGCCTCCTTTGGAGTTGGATTTGGATTTGGAGTCCTCTTCTTCTTATGGCATTTCTTCTTTTCTTCCACTCCAAGTTAAGCTCTTTGATTTTGATTTGAACTTCAATTGGATGTCCTTCTTTGATTTTTTCTCCAAGAGAAGTCTTTTCCTTCTTTGCTTAGACAAAATTGGCAGGCACCTCCTTTAAATTAGCTTCCAATTTGATTTTTTTCTTCTTTGGAAGTGGGGACCATGACACTGGGATGCCTCTGTGGCGCCTCCTGGACTCTGGCGTGTGCTCGGAGTGTGGCTGGGCGTGTGGCTTGGAGTGTGGCCTCCACTTGCTTGAACCTTGATTTGATTGGAAGACAAATGTGGAACCATTTTGGACCAAATTGAAACCACATCGGGACTTGCATCGAGTCAACATGACTCAACAAAATTTAAATGGTGACTCAAGAAATAAAAAACTGGTTGACCAGGTCAACCTTTATTACAAACCCTAATTTCTCGGGCAATGTCAATCAGAGATCCAAATGGAGCTCTGAAGTCTTCTTCTGAGTCTGGTGCCCGCACCAGAGCGCTACCTCCGCTGACCTCCTCCTCAGAACCGAGGGCCATCCGGGACAAATCGAAGTACTGCCAGTTCCACCACGAGCACGGTCACGACACGGAGGAGTGTCGCAACCTGAAGCGGGAGATCGAGGAGCTGATTAAGAGGGGCTACCTCAGGAAGTTCGTCAGGAACGAGGTCCTCCTGGAGGGGCAGCCGCTCGCGACCTTACCGCCATTTCCTGCAATCGATAACCGCCCAACGGAGAAGCCCGTGGGCATGATCTCACGCAGGGTCGGACGAGCGGCGAAGAGAGCCCGGGAAGTCGAAAACCCGGAGAATGTAATCCCTCCCGAGGAGGGGAAGGATAATGATAATGTAAGCAACGATGCCATGGTGGTCGAGATGACCATCGCGAAGCATCCTGTACATCGAATCATGGTGGATAGTGGAAGCTCGGCTGACATACTTTTTTACGATGCTTTCTCTCGGATGAATTTGTCCCACGGTCAGCTGAGACCGGTACATAACCCCCTGGTAGGTTTTACAGGGGATTCCGTGGGGGTCGAAGGGGAGATCACTCTCCCGGTCACCGCCGGATCCCCGCCTCGGCAGACAACCGTCCTGATGACGTTTACCATCGTCAGGCTCCCTTCGCCTTACAACGCCATTCTCGGGCATCCCGGGCTCAACCAACTGGACGCCGTGATCTACACGAAAAGGTTGTTGGTGCAGTTCCCCATGCCTTCCGGGCTCGGGGAGATGAAGGGGATGACCTAGCCAGTCCCGCTTTGCCTCCAGACGGTCCCGGGCGCCCGGGGCGCGGAGCTCGCCCCCGATGCCGACGACCTCGACCTAAGGGAGAAGGAACCCAGGGGAGGGCCCGTAGAACGCCTGTTGACTTATCCCCTCGGTTCCGACCCACTGAAGATGGTGCAGGTCGGGGCCCAACTCCCTGATGAGGAACGGACCCGCCTGCTGGAGTTCCTCCGCGCGAACGTAGATGTGTTCGCCTGGTCGGCGGCCGACATGCCGGGCATTCCGCTCGAGGTCATCATGCACAGGTTGAACGTGGACCCAAGCTGCCATCCGGTCTGCCAGAAGAAGAGGAGCTTCGCCATGGAAAGACAGAAGGCCATCAATGAGGAGGTGGAGAAACTCCTCGTCGCCGGCTTTGTGCGGGAGTCCGGTATCCCAGCTGGCTAGCGAACGTGGTCATGGTAAGAAAAAGTAGTGGTAAGTGGAGGATCTGTATGGACTACACCGACCTCAACCGAGCTTGCCCGAAGGACAGCTTCCCTCTTCCAAAGATCGACCAGCTGGTCGACACTACCTCGGGACATCGCCTCCTGTCATTCATGGACGCCTTCTCCGGATACAACCAGATCCGAATGAGCCCGGAGGATGAAGAGCATACCGCCTTCATAACTGACCGCGGAACCTTTTGCTACAGGATGATGCCGTTCGGCCTCAAGAATGCTGGAGCCACGTACCAACGTCTGGTCAACAGGATTTTCAAGGACCAGATCGGCCGCAACATGTAGGTGTACATGGACGACATGCTGGTGATGAGCAAACCCGATTCGGACCACGTAGCTGACTTGGCGGAGACATTCGGCAACCTCCGACGTCATCAGATGAAGCTGAACCCGGCGAAGTGTGCCTTCGGCGTCTCCGCCGAGAAGTTCCTAGGATTCATGGTGACCCAAAGAGGAATTGAAGCCAACCCGGAGAAGGTCCAGGCCATCCTGGACATGGAGCAGCCCGCCTCCAAGAAGCAAGTGTATCAACTCACCGGCCGAGTTGCGGCCCTCAGCCACTTTATCTCTAGGTCGGCAGATCGCTGCCGTCCCTTTTTCAAGGTGCTGAGAAAGATGAACGACTTCGCTTGGACCGAGGAATGCTAGAAGGCCTTCGAAGAGCTGAAGAAGACGCTCGCATCGCCACCGTTGCTGTCCAGGCCCGAGGAGGGGGAGGAACTCATCCTCTACCTGGCAGTCACCCTGGAAGCCATCAGCTCGGTCCTGGTTCGGATCGATGACGAAGGAGTCCAGCGGCCGGTGTACTATACCAGCAAACTTCTCCGCGACGCGGAGCTCAGGTATTCTCGGCCCGAGAAACTCGTTTTTGCGCTAATAGTGTCTGCCCAGCATCTCAGGCCCTATTTCCAAGTGCATCCCATCGCTGTCCTGACGGATCAACCACTGAAAGCGGTGCTCAGCCGACCCGATACTTCGGGACGATTGGCAAAGTGGGCACTGAAGCTCAGCGAGTTCGACATCGCGTACAGGCTAAGGTCAGCCATGAAGGCACAGGTGCTGGCCGACTTCTTGGTCGAATGTGCAGGCTTGGGCAAGGAGCCCGAGGAAGGCCCCTCAGGCCAGCCGCTGAAGACGGGCCCCGATGAGCCCGGAGAGGACGCCTGGATCCTCCATGTAGATGGAGCCTCGAACTCCGACGGGAGCGGAGCCGGACTCATCCTTGCCAACAGCGACGGGGTCATCGCCAAATGCGCGCTCCGTTTCCAATTCGCCGCGACCAATAATCAGGCGGAGTACGAGGCACTTCTTGCCGGGCTGAGGGTTTCCCGCGAGCTGGGCGTAACCAA
Source organism: Areca catechu (assembly GCA_021397845.1). Lineage (NCBI taxonomy): Eukaryota > Viridiplantae > Streptophyta > Magnoliopsida > Arecales > Arecaceae > Areca > Areca catechu. Next base: position 150,337,350 of record CM038052.1, read on the forward strand.
CCTCAAAGCTTTCACTGATTCCCAGCTCGTGGCGGGATAGGTCTCCGGGGAGTATGCCGTGCATGACCCCCAAATGGCGAAATACTTGGAGCTCGTCAAGACGGGCGCGTCCAGATTCCGGCGCTTTAACATCTTCCACATCCCCCGCAGGGAGAACGCCCGTGCGGATACTCTCTCCCGGCTGGCGACCCTGCCAGACTCGATGCTGGGCCGCGCTCATGTGGAGCGCCTTGAGATTCCAAGCCTCGAGGCCCCGGTGGAGGTCCATCAGGTCAGCCATGAACCCAGCTGGATGGACAAGTACGCCGAATACATCACCAGTGGCACCCTGCTGGAGGACCGCGAGGCGGCTCGCCTTATCAGAAAGAAAGCCGTGCGGTTCGTTCTGATGGATGGGCAATTGTACCGAAGATCCTACTCCTACCCCCTCCTCAAGTGTGTAGGACCCGTGGATGCCAAGCTCGTGCTCCAGGAGATTCACGAAGGCATCTGCGGGAACCATGTGGGGGGCAGAGCATTGGCCTATAAGGCCCTCCGTCAGGGTTACTTCTGGGAGATGATGAAGGAAGACGCTGCTGACTTCGTGAAGAAGTGCGACCGGTGCCAGCGTCACGCCACGGTGCAACGGCAGCCCTCCAACCCAATCTCCCAGCTTTCAGCTCCCTGGCCATTCGCCCAGTGGGGGATGGACCTTCTGGGCCCATTCCCGCCGGCGTCTGGACAGCTTGATAGTGGCCATCGACTACTTCACGAAGTGGGTCGAGGCCGAACCCTTAGCGCGGATCACGGAAGCAAACGTCGCCAAGTTCTTTTGGAAGTCGATCGTTTGCCGCTTCGGCCTCCCCCACACCATGGTTACTGACAACGGGTGCCAGTTCGACTGCCGGGAGTTCGAAGAGTTCTGCGGCGACCTCGGCATCAGGCATCGCTTCACCTCGGTGGCGCATCCCCAGACCAATGGAGAGGCCGAAGTCACAAACAGGGCCATTTTGCAGGGTCTCCGCACGCGGCTGGACCAGGCCAAAGGCAGATGGGCCGAGGAGCTCCCCAGCGTCCTCTGGTTATACCACACCACCCCGAGGACGGCTATCGACGAGACTCCATTCAACCTCGTCTTCGGAGCTGAAGCGGTCATCCCGATCGAACTTAGCCTACCCACGCTGCGTGTGGAGCAATATGACGAGACAGAAAACCCCGCCAGGATGATGCTCAACCTCGACCTTCTTGAAGAGACGAGGGACAAGGCCCAAGTTCGGATGGCGGCGTATAGGCAGCGTGTGGCCAGGTATTACAACTCCCATGTGCGGCCGAAGATTTTTCGTCCCGGAGATCTGGTCCTCCGGCGCGCTGAAGCTTCTCAGCCACGGGAATGCGGCAAGCTCTCACCCAACTGGGAGGGCCCGTACCGGGTAGCGGAAGCCCTCCCCCACGGCGCCTACTACCTGGAAGAATTGGGAGGTGACAGGTTCCCCCGGACGTGGAACGCCTCGAACCTAAGAGTGTATTATCAATAATGTAAGGTTCCCCACTCCTGCAATAAAGTTTCCTTGCTTCAAACGCTCTCCTCTCACTTTGTAGGGAAACCGGTGCATGGCCCTGAATTCGGCATGCCCGACCATGGCCGACGGCCGAAGGAAGCGGGAGATCTTGGGCTTCGGCCTGGAAGGTGGGACGGAACCCAGTTCGCCCACGCAAGCCCGGAGAACAGCTCGGCAAACCGCGCAAGGCTTGAGAAAGCCTACGGCCCTGGGGTTCAGTCTGGAGATCCTGGGCTTCGACCTGGAAGGTGGCGCCGAACCCAGTTCGCCCACGCAAGCCCGGAGAACAGCTCGGCAAGCCGTGCAAGGCTTGAGAAAGCCTGCGGCCCCGGGGTTCAGTCCGGAGATCCTGGGCTTCGGCTTGGAAGGTGGCGCCGAACCCAGTTCGCCCATGCAAGCCCGGAGAACAGCTCGGCAAGCCGCGCAAGGCTTGAGAAAGCCTGCGGCCCCGGGGTTCAGTCCGGAGATCCTGGGCTTCGGCCTGGAAGGTGGGATAGAACCCAGTTCGTCCACGCAAGCCCGGAGAATAGCCCGGCAAGCCGCGAATGCTTGAGAAAGCCTGCGACCCCCGGGGTTCAGTCCGGAGGTCCCGGGCTTTGACCTGGAAGGCGGGGCAGAAACCACTTCGCCCATGCGAGCATGAAGGCAATCCCAAGGCCGGACCCGCTCAAGGCCTACTCTGACACCGCGCGGTCCGGAATGTCCCAACTTTCGACTTGAGCGACGGACGGGACCAGGTCCACGTTCGTTTCAGCACTCCACATCAACATCTCAAGAAAGAAAAAGAGGAGATGGGAGAGTGGGGAAGGAAGTGAGCTCGAGACTTAGTCAAATCAAACTTTCATTGATCCAAGGAGGAGTACAAACTGGGAATCCCGACAGGCCGGGAGTCCCAAAAAAAAAAAGAAGAAGGAATACAGCTACGACATCGGAGGAGGTGAGAAGATGGCGGCTCAGTTTGGTGCAGGGTCGGAGCCTTCTGCCTGGGTCGCGCGCTCCGCATCCTCGCCTTCAGCGGCGGCCGGCTCAGGCGGCTGCTCCGGAGCCACGGCTTCGTCGGTCGCCGGGGCCGCAAGCATGGCGCCGACCGCACCGGAGGCTCTGCTCTCAGGTCCTTGCCTCCTACCTCCGAGCACCACCCCACTGAGGTCGAGCTCGGGGTAGAAGGCCCCTACCTTCTCCCGGCACATCCGAAACCCCTTCAGAAAGGAGTCCACGGTGGCCTCCCGGACCTCCGACGTGTACTCGTCGGAAGCCCGGAACTTCGGGACGGCCTCCTGCGCCTCCCGCTTTGCGGCCTCCAGGAGTCCGTTGACGTACGTACTCCGCTCCTTCGCCGCGTTTGCATCTCGCCTGGCCTCCTCCAGCTGGCGCTCCAGCCACTGGGAGTGGGCCTGAAGACGAGCCCTCTCAGCTACGTCCTCCTCCGCGCGACGCTGGTGAGAGACTCTCTCCTCCGTCAGGGAAGACTCCAGCTCCTTGTTCCGACCCTCGGTGCGCGCCAGGTCAGTCTGGAGGGCCTGATTGCTTGCTCACAGCTCGACCCCCTTTTCCATGAGGTCCTTGACGTCGGCCGCGAGCTTGCCGAGCTTCTTCTCCTTCTCGGCATCCCTCTTTGCGTTCCCTACGAGGAAGTTCCTCAGTAGAAGAACGTTGTTCCCAATCTGCACAAGTAAAGTAGTCGGGTTAGAAGAAAGACTACCCGAGGTCACGAAAGAAAGAAGAAGGTAAGTTCGGGCTTACCGTAAAAAGCTGCGGGAGGATCCCGAGCAGAGCGTCAGCATAGTCCCGGCCACCCCGAGCTCGGTGGTCCCGGGCTGTGGAGGCATACTCCATCACCTTCTCCGCGAGCCCTTTATCGTGGATGACTGAACACCGGTGGGTGATCACCGGTGGTGGAGCCGTCAGGTCAGCTCCGGCGGTGGCTGTCCCTCCAGCAGGAATAGCAGTCGATGGGCCGGCAGAGGACACGGGCTGCACCGTCGGACCCGCGGCGATGATAGGGCCGGCGCTGGACGGAGCTGCGGGCGGTGGAGCCCCCTCGACGGCAGCACCATCGGATCTGGCAGTCGAGGAATCAACGGCCCCGCCCCGAGGCAGCCTGGGTGGGGGAGCAGCGGCCGCTGGACTAGGTGCAGACGCCGGCACCACCTCCTGGCTCACCTCGATGCGGGCCCTCTTGGCCGCGGGCTCATCTACCTCCGGGACATCTCTCTGGGCCGCGCCCTCCAGGAGGCTCTCCAGTGAGAACTTCATGCCTGCAACGCAAAGGAGTAGAAGGTCAGCCAACTTGGTTATAAAGGAGAAAGTATGCAAGAGTCAAGGGAGGACCGAATCTCACCCGCCTCACGGATGGGACTGATCCCGGCCTCAAAAAGATTCTGCTCTGAGAGCAGAACCTCGAGCGCCGGGACCACGTCGCTCAGGAGCAGGGAGTAGGCCTCCTGGTCCGCCGACTCGACCTGGGAGTTCCGGTTCGGAGACCGATCCGGTTCACTCCAGGCCCAGTCGACATCTTCGAACGAGGCAAAGAAAAACCGGCTCTTCCAGCCCTTGATAGAAGAAGGGAGGTCGAACCGGAGACACCTGGGCCGGGGCGAGATGTACCACCAGCCATCATCGGTGGAGTACCTCTTCAGGGTGAACATGGCCCTGAGAGAGAGAGAAACGGGCAACGAACCCGTGAAAGTGACAAAAAACTATGAAAGAGAAGATGACCCGGATGGCATTAGGAGCCAACTGGGCCGGAACAAGTCGAAAATGGCTAAGAAAAGAGAGGAAGAAGGGGTGCAGAGAAAATCGAAGACCCCCGAGGAAGAAGTCTTCATAGAAGGCTATGCGGCCGGGGCCACTCATGGTGACGCGTTCCCCGGGCCATGGAACGAATAGACGGATTGATCCCGGATGCCGAAGGCCTCCCGGAGCAAAGAAAGGTCACCCTCGGTCATGGTGGAAGCATGACCGGAAGGACCGGCGGGAAGAAGAGGCGGAGTAGGAAGAGAAAGAAGAGGAAGAGTGGAAGCAATGGAGGAGACCGGACCCCCCTGGGGATGCCGATGGTGACACCCCCAGGTTGCAGACGCCTGCGGATCTCCTCCGAATCGTTTCCTCCTTTGAGGAGGAAGAAGATGGAGTCCTCGGCCAGGACGGACCGGCCTCGTCCGGATTAGAAGAAACATAGCGACAATGCGCAATGGCAAAGAAGAGAACAAGGATTCAGAGAAGAAAAGGGAGAGGGGAACTAGAGAGGAGGATGGAGGCACTCACCGAAAATACGCCAAGCGAGCGCGGGGCAACGGAAGTTAGTTTGCAGCAACCGCCCACGGAGCAAGGGGAAAGGCCTCATTCTGGAAAGTCCTCTCCTTTTCAAACTCAGTCGACAGCAGCCATACCCGTCATTCCGCCATGAGCCACTAGATGATCGCCGCGTGGATGCATGCCCGACACAGACGCCTCGTTAGCAGGGTAACGGCCTCTGCCTCAAAGTGACACATTTATTGTGGGCAAGTGGGCGACGCGTGGCGGCTTCCTATAGGGCTTCGGGCGCATCGAGAAGCAGTGACGAGGATCGTCGCAATTATGATGCAAGATCTTCGCCTCCCCATGTCATATCCGCATTTAATATCGACGTTCCGTTCTACGACGCCCCAACAGAACGGCGGGCTGGGGGGCAACTGTTACGGCCGTAACGATGACGTGGCCGGGCTCAGATACCATCAGATATGATCGAGCCACGTGGAGGTTTCTCCGGCCGAGTTAGCGCCACATTGCCGAGGTCGAGCTCGGCAAGGCTACTTCGCCAGACGACTTCCCAAGACGAAACCGCTCTCGCCGAAGTCGAGCTCGGTTCGGGGCTCCTCCTGCCACCTCGCCAGGCGTCCACCCAGAAGGGGCCCGCCTAGGCCGAGGTCGGCCGATCCTTCGCTCCTTCGCTAGGTGACCCCCGGAGACGGGTCCACCTCGGCCGAAGCAGGCGACCTCCTGCCACCTCGCTAGGTGTCCACCCGGGAGGGGTCCACCTAGGGCGAGGTCGGCCGATCCTTCGCTCCTTCACCAGGTGGCCCCCGGAGACGGACCCACCTCGGTCAAAGCCAGGCGACCTCCTGCCACCTCGCCAGGTGTCCACCCGGGAGGGGTCCACCTAGGGCGAGGTCGGCCGATCCTTCGCTCCTTCGCCAGGTGGCCCCTGGAGACGGGCCCACCTCGGTCGAAGCCAGGCGACCTCCTGCCACCTCGCCAGGTGTCCACCCGGGAGGGGTCCACCTAGGCCGAGGTCGGCCAATCCTTCGCTCCTTCGCCATGTGGCCCCCGGAGACGGGTCCACCTCGGCCGAAGCCAGGCGACCTCCTGCCACCTCGCCAGGTATCCACCCGAGAGGGGTCCACCTCGTCCGAGGTCAGGCCGCATGTACAGAGAAGGTCCCAAAGAAAGAGGCGCAGGTTCCGAGGTCGTCCCTCGAGCCGTGCGCATCGCAGGCGGCACCCCGTACGGATGGTGGCGGCACGCGAAACACCATTTGCATTGGCTTGACAGGTCCCGCAATCGAGAGGCACGGTTTTGACAAAACAGGGCCCATAGATGGATGGCGCCTACACTTGGGAAGGAGAGCGCTCTCACTGGGCCCGAGGTCTGACCGGCCGCCTTACCAGCGCCACCCCCTTCTGTCTTTGCCCTTTTCCCGCTGGACTCGGCGGACGAGGTCGGAAAGCCGCCTGGCCCTCAACACCGAAAGGGGAAAGAGAAAAGGATGGGGAAGGGGAGCCTCCCAGGAGGAGAAGATAGGCGAACAGCGAGAGGAGATAAAAGGAAGGAAGCTGGGGACGACAAGGTAAGCTGATCGGGCTGGGGACAAGTAAGAAACAGTGGCCAAAAGCCTCGTTCCGAGAGTGAGATCCAAGGTCCCGAGAGGGGATCGCTTGGCGTGAGCTCGGCAAGGAGGCCCGGCCGAATTTCTGGTCCCTATAGCACCTTTCTTGCTAGTAAATTCTCTGAGTCTGGAACCCCTTCGGGGGCCCGTCTTGGAGAATCTGTTCCTTCTCGTCGTCTACTGACTTGACCGTCGGAGCTCCCTCGCTGGGATTCCCGGCCAGGGTCTTCTGACCCTCTTGCAGGTCCGCTCCAGCCAGGAGGCTCCGGGAGCTAGGCGGTCCGATAGGATCGACGGATCCGAGGCACGGGCGCGGCGACGAGAACGGCAACACTTTCTAATGATCCTTCTTATAACATCACTTCCAACTTCTTTCTTTGAATTAATGAAGTATGTATTATGAAGATATTTAAACCAAACTATAATCCATCAAGGTTTTACAAGGAAAGAGAGAGAAAAAAAAAAATATATTGAGCCTTCTATCTTTTGCCCTTCTTGCTTCGAATTAAGTATGAATTATGAAAGAATTTAAACCCAACTATAATTCATCAAGTCTCTTGGAAAGAAGTTTAAAAAGGAAGTGAGACTCTAAAAAAAATAAAGCCCAAGAGATCTAAGAAAAGGACTTCTAATCATGGTCTAGCTTCATCGCCAATCCTAAAGGTTTCGCTTAGCCATACATGATATTAAAACTTTAAAAATTATTAAAAAAATAAAATCAAATCAATTCTATACTACTTGCATAAATGAAAATTATAAAATTTAAATGTGCAAAAATAAAAACTACACTAATTGAAAAAAAGTTAAATTATATAATTTAAATTGCAAGAATTAAAACTATCCTAGTGATAGAATTAAAAATTATAAAAGTAATTAAACTAGTAAAATAAACTTTTATTTATAATCAAATCTAATTACAAAATATTTAACTCATAATCCATTAACAGTGCTTGGGGTTAAAATAAAAATAAAATTAAAACTAGATCTTACTGACAGAGACTCTCTCTCCCTAGCTTACTCTCCTTCTCGTATGTTGGAAAGGTGGAAGAAAGTGGGACGAAGAGAAGGGAAGGGGAAAGAAGATAGTGGTAGCAGAATACAGGCTGGAAGTGGAATGCAAAATTCTACGGTAGCGAAGACTTATATAGGCGGAGCAGAACACGTCAGGCCCGTGTGGGAACCATGTTGGTTTTTCATCATGATCCACCTCAATAGATTTGGTTCTTATCCTTATCTCCACACCCATTTCAGTCCGCATCCTTATCCCCTGTTCCGATTATGCATTCTTATCCCATACTCGTTTGACAACCGCAACCAATTTTATCCCTTCTCCATCGCACCAATTTTTCAAACTCCATCTTTATCTTTCTTTATCAAACAAATCACTCCTTCTCGTTCGGACATTGCTTCAATCCTTCTCCCGATAATAGGAAGATGGTTTCAGGCTTGGATGCATGAACTCATGAAGATGGCCGTGAGAACATGGGGTAAGTGAACTATAGTAACGATCCGGAAGAGGAGCAGCCATGGCAAAAGACCGGTAGCTTGAACGATGATTGGTGGAAGAACTGGGACTATGGCTTGAGGGCTGCTCGGTAATAAGGAAGCAGATCGATGGGTGCTAGTCAAACTGCAACCATGGAGAATGGGGCAACAACTTGATTCGGTGAGGAGCGGCGACAAATATAGAGAAGGAGAAGGAGGCGGAGGTGGCTTTTTTGGTGGCTTCGAGCGGTAGGTGGTTCTGAGCAATGACAGCAGATGGTGGAGAGATGACGGCTGAGGTAGTGGTCATGGCGATTGATCGTGGAGGGCAGAAATGGTGGCGGTTTGCATCTCGGGCTAGTAAGGAAGATGGCGACTCGGACGGCTTGGTCTAGAGTTTTTGGTGGTGATGAAGTTCCTGGCAATAAGGAAGAAGGAAGCTGGCAAAGATGGTGAATAGAGGAAGAAGAAAAGTGGCTTAGATGATGATTTCTTCAATTTTCTCGGCCATGAAAGGCTTCTCCAGCAGTGAGAAGGGTCCCGACGGTAAGAGAGAGAGCTCTGGCATCTTCTCCAACAAGATCGGTGCTCGGTTTGGTCTGTAGTCCATGGTTCTATTATGTGGACTAGTAGTAGTATGGTAGATGTGGACCGCTCAGGGCATTCATGAACCATTTAGCTAGTCCAAGGTAGACCGGCTGCTCCAATATTCATGCAACTCCTTATTTATTCCTTCAAAATTTACTTCCCAGCTCAATTGAAGTCCGATTGGAGTACTGTTTGCATCATTGGACTCCAAAAATTGAGCTCTTCATATTAGCAAGATTCTTTTCTTAAAACTATATAAAAATATTAATTTTAATTAAATAAAGTGAGTTTGATCTATAAATTAATGTATTTATGGCTAATATTTATGCACTTATCATGTACCATGAACAATAGTTGGATGGACCATCAAGTAGTCGATGATATGATTTTTGCTAAATATAAGGAGGGTGTCAAGTACTTTTGTGATTATGCTTTGAAAATGTAGCACTCTTAGTTAAAGGACGGGCTCATTGTCCTTGTAACAAATGTGTCATTAGAGAAATGCTTGATAAGAATATAATAATTATCCATTTATATAGGGATGGATTTATACCAAACAATAAGCACTAGTGCCTGTATGGGAAGACATGGGAGATAATTGTAAGGGTTAGAAGTCAACAGGTCAGGGATATAAATAGAATGGTAGACATGGTTATGGATGCAACTGGTTTGAATTTGATTGGGTTATAGAGGATGATCCAAAAGCTGACAACTTAGATTTCTATCATATGCTAAAAAATGCTTATGAACCACTATAGCCAGAAAGTGAAACACACACTATTCTATCAGATTTGATGGAATTATTAAACTTGAAGGCCAAGTTTAATATGACAGTTAATTGTTATGATAAGATGGCATCAATAATATAAAAGATTCTATTGGAGGATGAAAAATTTGTTGAGAGCTTCTAAGATTCAAAAAAAATGATGAAAAGGTTAGGCATGGGATATGAGAAGATAGATATATGGTGCAATGATTGTATGCTTTTCTACTAAGAGGACCAACTAAAGAGTTCATGTGACATATATAGTGAAAGCTAATTTAAGCCAAGGAAAGAAGATAAAAATTAGAAGGACATACCATATAAGTGTTAGAAATTGTGTCCCAAAGCCAATCATCTAGGTTGTAGACGGTTGTGCCATTTTATAATTGTATATAAATTTTTAATGAATAAAAGTTATTCTTTTAGCTATTCATCATATTTATATTTTTTTGAAATGAACTCTTGTATGATGGAGTCCTTAGAACTACGTTATTTGTTATAGAGAGGATATGTCAAGTAGTTCTTAAACTAGTTCATAACCAAATGATACATTATTATAGGATGACAATATATCAAGTATAGGTTGTTGTATGTAACATTTGTTGGTTGTCCTCTTAACCAAGGAGTGTGGAGACACTAGTATGACATGCAAGTGAAATGTGTGACATCTCACTAAACGTGACCATCTGCGGAGCTCCCTTCTGTCAGAGGGTTACTCGCGAAGGGATATGGGTATATGTGTCCCTCAAACCTGAAGTCACCATGGTAGCTTGCAAGCAACTTATTGTACTTTGGTGCCGGACCACCTTGATTTATAATCCAGTGATGGATAGTTTTTGGATATAATCAAGTACTTATGGAGCGGTGGTGGATCAAGATGGAATTGACCCCTCCAAATAGTTTGGAGTGAATGACTCATTGTGTCTCAATTTAGCAAATCCTTGGCTAGGGTAGTTCTTGTGAGGAGTCAGAACTTGAAAGTTGAGACACGATCTAGATAAACCAAATTAGGGTTGGCAGTCGAACCCTAGGTCATCCTGAGCATTATGAGGTCAAAGGAATGAATTATACGATAACCATATGCCAGAGGTTCTGGCGAGGTGCTCTACATTTTGACCTATCCGGCTATCGGGTATCATTGATAGATGAGGACTTTGACTGGTATTGGAAGTATCAGTGCTACTGGCTTAGTGTTCAAACCTATGGGGTCACATACCATAGAGATTCTATATAATCTTAAGGCTGATCGATAATTGAGAATCGTTTGCCATCACCGGAGGTTAATATGATTGACCATGTTCCAAGTGTCGACACTTGGCGATTTTGCATGAGTCGACACTTGCTGTGACGAGCAGAATTATAGAAAAAATTCTGGAAAGATTTTGACTTCGAATTTCGAGTACGAATTTGAAATCTAACCAGTTTTGGCTCCAAGTTGTAATAGTATGTGGTCATATTTTCCTTTTATGCTTGGAGCCTTTTTGGAATGCCTCCCCATCTTTTCCCCCAATCTCTCCTCCTTCCTCTTTCTTCTTCCCATGGTTGCCTCTTTAAATAAAAGTAATTTCTGGACTGCTGGATGATGGAAATTGGTTCTTGGTCTCTAAATCTCCTTGTTGCTGAGATTCTGAGAGAAAAGAAGGGCCTTGTGAGGATTTGGGCATTGGATGTGGCCACCTAGCACTTAAGCTAGGTCTTGGAAAGAGAGCTAGTTAGGAAGGGTCCACATCTCCTCCTCATCTTTCAGGAAGAAGTAGATCAACCTCAAGGACCCAAGGAGCTAGCACTCTAAGAGAGTTGATCAGAGTCAAGCCCCGATGTGAACTACCTGTAGAGGCTAGACACGTGTGTGACTCAAGAGCATCATCCTTGGAGCATCGCCACTGCATCCATCAAAGGTATAACGGTAAGGTATCTTTATATCTTTGAGTTTTATCTTATTTTTGATGTTTATTGCATGCTATATCATTATACTAGATCCTGTTGTAGGTAGATTGATAGATCATTTGATCGATCTACCAAGTCTTCTGCTGTGCTTGTTTTAAAATAATTTTAAAATGCATGTTTCTGCCTTACTATTGCATATTGGTATGCTTCTCTTTTTCGCCTTCAATGGTAACAGAGCCAGGTTCATCGTAGTATAATAATGTTAGCATGCTTTAACATCATGTTTTTCTTTTAAAGTACTTGGAATGAGAGCTTCACATGGCCATCCGGTCATAGGAGAGAAGTAGGGCTGCAAGACCCTCTCTTTCCATTCAATAGGAGTTTCCTATAGCATGTAGGGGTACCGCTTGTGATTGACTCATAAAGAGAAAAGATAAAAGAAAATATAGATTAAAAATGTTTTAATCTTGTATTATGATCTTAAAACAAATTTAGATAAGATCTAAGAGTTTTGTTTTGATCGGATTTGATTGAAAGTTTGGTAAAACTTTGGATTTGAAATCACTGTTATTACCCTGTGACAGGCCTTGAGTCGACCTCTTGAGTTGACTCATGAAGGTTGAAGTGTCGACACTTGACCAGGAAGTGTCGACACTTGGACTCATAAGTCAACCTTTTCCTTGAAGGTGTCGACTCATGAGCGCTTCCTAGAAAATATAGTGTTCTATTTCTTCTTATCTCAAGCCTTAAGTCAACTCAAGTGTCGACACTTAGTGTCGACACTTGCCCTGGTGAGTTGACACTTGACATGAAAAGTTGCAAAAATAGTGAATTCAATTTCTTAATATTGTAAAATTATTTTACATTTGTAAATTAAAATTATTTTAATTTATTAAGGCTATTGAACTTAATTAAGAATTAAGTCACTTTGAATGACTAAGAACTCTAGGAATATGATTCAAAGATTTTAAGTCATTTAATAAGCCTTAAGGGTCATGGGTTAGCTTCTATTAGGTCCTTAATTGGGTTAGACCTAAGTTTAGATGCATTGGACTATGTAGAGAATCATTCTAATCAAATATTGAGCTAAGACTTCTTCTCTATAGATCTCTCTAATAGTTAGATTAATAAGTCCATAGATCTAAATGTACCTTATTTGTGGCTCAATGGACAGCCCAAGTCTTTAGGCTAGTATAATCAGTCTGATGAACCAATTGATGTCCGAGATAAGTTTGGCATCTTGATCATGGTTCTTTGGGGCTACCTGTTACTTGGCCAACTCGGTTGGTGTGTAAGGCAAGACGGTTAATGGCGGAATCCAATCCATGATCTCACTTACCTAGCCAATATGGTCGATCAGAATTGATTAGATAGCTCACTGACTCGTGTTAACCCATGTCACCCAAGGTTAATCAGTCTTGACTGATTTTAGGTGCCCATGGATCATTAGTTATGAGTAACCCTCCTTGAATACTGATGTGGTCAGTAGGAGGTTGATCCATGTCTTCTCATCTCTTCTCTGTCATAATAAGATTAAACCCTCTAAATTATTAGGTCCATAAAAAGATGAAGTTATAGGGATAATTGAGTCTTAGCCTTCCATTAAGTGGGATGGTAATGGGTCCAATAGTTGTGTGTTTATCAACAGATCCAAAGATCGAGTGTTCATCGGGCTATTGGAATTGTTGTTCCTAATATGATGGCTTAGTGTGACTCTCTCAACGATGGTCAGGTGAGCTGGCCAAAGTCGGGCTTGACTATTCGTTAATTAGAAGCATCGAATTTTGTCATGTTAATGGTTGGACCTAACCGGGACCTTCAATAGGAGGTCCAAAGGTTGATTGAGATGCACCTTGGGGCAAAACCTAAATACTAGAGGTTACTTGGAGAAGTAATCGGTTGAAGAACCTACCTTTAAACGTGCATAGGTGGGCCGACCAAAGTTAAGCTCATGTGTTATCTATTGGACTCTAGTACCCACTTAGGAATCAAAGTGATTCCTCGGATTGGAGGTAGAGGCTACTAGTCTGAACATAATAGTGGGAGGGCCTTTAGACTAGAGTCCATATCTATAGGATAATAATTCATATACACTAATTAGCTTTGGTTTTCCTTTCAGATGTCTTCCAACCTGTCGCTCTGGTCTCTTTTCGATAACGAGAAGCTTAAGGGTCCCAACTTTGATAGCTGGTATCGAAGGCTTAGGATTATCCTAGAGTATGAATGGATCTTGTATGTGATATCGGATCCGGCACTTGAAACCCATGCTCTAAATACTCGGGGTTCGGTCAAAGACACTTATCAGAAGTGGCTCTCTGACAGGACCACTGTCCGATGCATAATGTTGGCAGTGATGAACGATGAGTTCAGTCGCAAATTTGAAGAAGCCCAGCCGGAAGAAATCCTTCAAAGGTTGAAGGAGTCTTTCAGGATACCAGATGATGTTGAGAGGTACAGGGTCTCCTGTGTTATCTACAATACGTGGATGCGTTATGGGGCCTTAGTCACTAATCATGTATTGTACATGATCGAGATTTTAGCGCCTGGGCAAGCTCGGATGTCCCTTGCATGAACAGTTTAGGAAGGATGCGATTATGAATTCCCTCCCCTCTTCCTATCTAGATTTTCTTAATCATTATAGAATGAATAAGCCTGTAGTTAACTACCACGGTCTATTGGGGTTGCTACAGACTTATGAGAAGACCACCATCTAAACAAAGAGGTGGTAAATCTAGTGGGAGGATCTTCGGCAGGGCATCATCCCTCTAAGAAAGGAAAAAAAAAAAGTAAAAAGAAACAGGTACAGAATTCTTCTGGGTCTAGTCAGGCCAAGAAGGAGAAGGCTGATAAGAGCTAAGCGGAGTGCTTCTTCTGCAAGAAGTAGGGACATTGGAAGAGGAACTATCCTCTTTACATTGCATCCCTTGACTTGAACAGGTCCAAGAAGAGGAAGCAGCTAGAAGGTGCTGGACAAGGTATTTATATGATAACACATTGTAGTTTCTCTATCTGCAATACTACTAACTAGGTATTGGATACAGGAAGTCTAATTCATATTTGTAATTCTTTGTAAGGACTTCAAGTTAATAGAAGATTCGAGGATGGTGAGAGATTCTTGAACATGAAAAATGGAAGCTAAGTTCCAGTCCTAGCATTGGGAGTCCTCAAACTAGTTTTCGAGTCTTGTACAATCATTTTGAATGAGTGTCATAATTGTCCATCTTTTATTTTAAATGTCATTTCTGTAGGCCAATGGCCATGTATTGTTATGAACTATCAATAAAGAATGACATTTACAAAATCATTTGTAATGGTTCTATTGTAATGAATGGATATATGAATAATGGCATTCATGTACTATCGCGACCTGTTAGTGTAGTGTACACGTCTAGCAAATGCCCTAGAATAGATAATGTCAGCAATGCATACCTATGGTATTGTAGGCTAGGTCATATTAACAAGAACAAGATAAACAGGTTGAAGTGCAAGGGTCTTCTCAACTTTAGTGAAAGTGGTTCACTTCCAACCTGTGAGTCCTGTCTTCTTGGAAAGATGACAAAATCATATTTTACTGGAAAAGGTGAACGAGCCAAAAAAATTCTAAGTCTGGTACATACTAATGTATGCGGACCCATGAATATTAGTGCCAGAGATGGGTACAGTTATTTCATTACATTTACAGATGACCTTTCGAGGTACTGTTATGTCTTCTTAATGAGACATAAATCTGAGCCATTGAAATGTTCAAATGATATCGTAATGACGTAGAAAAATAAACTAGAAAAATATATCAAGATTTTTCGATCAGATCGAGGTGGTGAATATCTTTCCAGGGAATTTTTGATATACCTCAAGGAGAATAGAATTCTCTCTCAGTGGACACCTCCAAGGACACCTCAGTTAAATGGAGTGTCTGAAAGGAGAAATTGAACCCTGTTGACATGGTTCGGTCCATGATGGACTTTGCTTCTCTGTCACTATCCTTTTGGGGATATGCTCTGGAATCAGTCTGTTACCTTTTGAATAGAAATCCAAGTAAATTCGTTAACAAAACCCCATATGATATATGGACTGGGCGTAAGCTGACACTCTCACACCTTCAGGTCTGGGGTTGCCCGATTTATGTAAAATGTTTGGAAATGGATAAACTTGGATCGAGGTATGATCGGTGCCTATTTGTTGGGTATCCAAAAGAGTATAAGGGGTATTACTTTTACTTGGCTAAGGAACAAAAATTGTTCATCAATCTTAGGGCTATCTTTTTGGAAAAGGAGTTCCTTGGTGAAGGAATTGTAGCCTCTAAGATTGAACTTAGTGAAGTTCAACAAGTAAAAAAAACCGACACACTTAAGGGATAACATAGAACCGATTATGATTAGATCACACCCAGAGCCTACCAGGAACCATTAAGGAGATTCGATAGGGTACCGAGTCAAGGGCATTAGTTCTACCTTCAATATTACAGACCTGGTTGAGTATAGGAAACCGGCTGCGCTACCTAGTGAGGCCTTAGGACCTATTCCTTTTCATTGTGAGTGACCCTAACCTAGAGTGTCCACAAACAAATTTGGCCTGAGAGAGGAGAACGGATCGAGCGTATCCTGGACGATCAAGCCATCACGACCCAGGGCCATGACTATCAACGCTTCCTGGTCCGATGGCAAGGCCGGCCAGAGTCGGACGATTCGTGAATTTCTCGAGAGGACTTGCAACGCCTCAACCCAAACCTTCTCGAGAGATATGTGAGCCAGTCTGACCTTCACTCGACAGGGTCGAGTTCCTCCCACCCCGAGAGAATTGGTGGGGACACCGGAGGCACCAGAATAAGATAGAGGCTTTTCAATCCTCTATAAATTGATCAATAATTTATGAGTCTATCTGTAATAAAGGCTTAGCTCATCTGAGTCCATTTTAGTTGTTATTTGAGTATTTTTAGTTGTTATTTCAGTTCTGTACTAGTCAGCTCATGTTGAGCTAGTTCTATCCAATGCTAGCCAGCTCATGTTGAGCTAATTTTATTCTTTTTGAGTCCTGTCCAAGCATACTGAAGACTCAAGACTATATCATACAAGTGAAGACCAAGTCCAACTAGATTGAAGACATGGAAGTATAGCACAAGTCCAACCCAGCTTGAAGATTTGAAGACCCCAGGAGGAAAATTCAGAAAACCCTGATTTCTTGCAGATGCCCTCCAGATGCCCAGATTCCCTTCCAGATGCCAAAGTATATTCATAGATAAGGGCATCCATGATTTCAGAGGTCCATCTGCATCCTAGCCCAAAGAAATCAAGCCCAGGTGCCAAGCCCAAGCCCCTAAGAAGCAAGATACCAGGGAATATTCCTGCTACCTGGCTACCAGGCCACCCCAGCTTCCAGAGGCCCAAATCCATGCACCCGAGCCCCTTTGGGCCGGCCTTTTGCTGCTCCTAGAAGCCCAACACACCCCCTAGGCGTCCTTAGAGTCTTGACCAAGTCAAGAAAATTTTTAGGGATTTTTCTACCTAATATTTCCTTATTTTCTAGCTAGGGTTTGAGAGGGAAAAGGATTCTTATGTAAAGACTTATGTACCCTTACTTGGAGCCCAAGGTTAAGGGTCTATTTAAGGGACCCTAGCCTCTTGTATGATGGAGAATTTTGATGAATGAAAACCTTGAGTTCTTCTATTGAGTTGTGTGATACCCTGCTGTGTGCATAAAGGGGTTTGCGAGAGTTCTTCTTCCCAGTGCTGCAATCATCTTCCTGCTGCCAACAAGCATCTCAGATCCCTGGACGCCCACTCCAAAAGAAGCTTTTTCATGCTGTTTTTTCTTTGTTTTCTTGTTCCTTTGTGAGTTTTCTAACCCCTGACAGGTCGTTTGTAGGTCCCCGAGTTCCTACGAATCCAACGACTCCAGCCAAGCCTCAATCGGATCACTGAGCAGAAAGCCGGGTATCCGCGGGTCTTTGGCTCGGTTTTCCAGGCCGCATCCATCGAGAAACGAGAGACCCCTTCACTACAATCTTCATAGATATTGTCAGGTACACCCCTCTACCTCCAGTAGTTTTATTGCAGGAGAACTTGCCCTAACCGAGACTTCTCAGCCCCGACGGTCCTTCTTTGCTACTTTTCTAGGTCCTAATCTGCATGCTGATCTTCAAAAATTCATACAAAATCCCCTACAAATAATTTTGATCTGAAATTCGGGAATTAATCACCTAACTCAACATGTAAAACAGACAAAAAAAAATGGCATGCATATTAGTTCCCCATCAGTTCTGTGATTATGTTCCTTGTGTTTTATGTGGATGACATTTTCTTAATCGAGAATGACATCCCAGCACCACAAGGAATAAAGGCCTAGTTGTCATCTCAATTTTCTATGAAGGACTTGGATGAAGCCTCTTACATAATGGATATGAAGATCTATAGAGATATATCTAAGAGGCTTTTAGGACTGTCCCAGTCTACGTATATCGACACTGTGCTGAAGTGGTTTAGCATGGAAAATTTTAAGAAAGGCTATCTCCTAATAGGCACTGGAATTGCTCTCTTCAAAGAGGATTGTGCGACAACTCCTTAGGAGAGAGAGCGTATGAGCATAATCCCATATGCTTCGGTAGTGAATTCTATCATGTACACTATGACATGTACTAGACCAGACATGGCATACTCACTAAGCGTAATGTGCAGATACCAGTTTGAGCCAGGTGAAGCTCATTGGAAAGTGGTAAAGACCATCCTTATGTATTTGCAAAATACTAAGGTCCAATGGCTGATTTATGGAGAACCTAACTTGAAACTTGTAGGGTATACTGACTCCAGTTTCTAGTTAGATAAGGATGATAGCAAGAGTGTGTCAGGATTTATCTTCACCCTTAATGGAGGAGCGATCTGCTGGAAAAGTTCTAAGCAGCCTACTATGGTAGACTTAGTATACGAAGCAGAGTACATTGCAGCATCGGATGCAGCAAAGGAAGCAGTGTTGTTACGAAAGTTTCTTGGCGAGCTGGGAGTGGCATCTTCCCTAGATGGTCCTATTTCGATGTATTATGACAGCATTGGAGCCATTGCTCAAGCAAAGAGCTAAAGTCTCATCATCGCATAAAGCACATTCTATGGCGCTATCACCTTATGCGAGAGATCATGGAACAAGGTAACATTGACCTTCAGAAGATCAATGGAAAGGAGAACCTCGCTGACCCCTTCACTAAAGCCATTGAAATTCAGGAGTTTGACAGTTATAAATGAAAAATGGGAATGAGATTATGTACCGATTGGCTTTAGTCCAAGTAGGAGTTGTTGGGAATTGTGTCCCAAAGCCAATCATCTAAGCTGTAGATGGTTGTGCCATTTTATAATTGTATATGAATTTTTAATGAATAAAATTTATTCTTTTGGCTATTCATCATATTTATATTTTTCTAAAATGAACTATTGTATGATGGAGTCCTTAAAACTATATTATTTGATATAGAGAGGATATATCAAGTATTCTTAAACTAGTTCACAACCAAATAATATATTGTTATAGGACGACAATGTATCAAGTGTAGGTTGTTGTATGTCGCATTTGTTGGTTGTCATCTTAACCAAGGAGTGTAGAGACACTGGTATTACATGCAAGTGAAATGTGTGATATCTCACTGAACATGACCATCTGCGAAGCTCCCTTCTTCCAAAGGGTTGCTCGCAAAGGGATATGGGTATATGTATCCCTCAGACCTGAGGTCATCATGATAGCTTGCAAGCAACTCACAGTACTTTGGTGCCGGACCACTTGGATTTCTAATCTAGTGATGGAAGGTTTCTAGGTATAGTCAAGTACTTGTGGAGTGGTGGTAGATCAAGATGGAATTGACCCCTCCAAATAGTTTGGAGTGAATGACTCATTATGTCTCAATTTAGCAAATCCTTGGCCAAGATAGTTCTTGTGAAGAGTCATAGAACTTGTAAAGTTGAGACATGATCTGGATAAACTAAATTAGGGTTGACAGTCGAACCCTAGATCATCCTAAGCATTATGAGGTCAAAGGGATGAACTATGCAGTAACCATATGCCAGAGATTCTAGAGAGGTGCTCTGCATCTTCGACCTATCCGGATGTCAGGTATCATTGCTAGATGAGGACTTGACTGGTACTGGAAGTGTTCCAGTGCTATCAGCTTAGTGTTCAAACCTATGGGGTCACATACCATAGTGGTTTCTATCTGATCTTAAGGTTGATCGATGATTGAGAATCATTTGCCATCACCGGAGGTCAATATAATTGACCATGTTCCAAGTGTCGACACTTGCTTGAGTCGACACTTGAAAAGTGTCGACACTTGGCGATTTTGCATGAGTTGACACTTGCTGTGACTAGTAGAATTCTGGGAAGGTTTTGATTTTGAATTTCAAGTTTGAAATTTGAAATCTGATCGATTTTGGCTCCAAGCTGTAATAGTATGATGGTCATACTTGCCTTTTGTGTTTGGAACCTTTTTGGAATGCCTCCCCATCTTCTCCCCCAACCTCTCCTCCTTCCTCTTTCTTCCTCCCATGGCTGCCTTTTTAAATAAGAGTTATTTCTGGACTACTGGATGATTGAAATTGGTTCTTGGTCTTTGAATCTCCTTGCTGCTGAGATTTTGAGAGGGAAGAAAGGGGCTTGTAAGGATTTGGGCGTTGGGTGTGAGCTACCTAGCACTTAAGCTAGGTCTTGGGAAGAGAGCTAGTTAGGAAGGGTCCACCTCTCCTCCTCGTCTTCCAGGAAGAAGCAGATTGGTCTCAAGGATCCCAAGGAGCTAGCACTCCGAGGGAGTTAATTAGAGTCGAGCCCCGGTATGAACTATCTGTAGAGGCCAGACACGTGTGTGGCTCAAGAGCACCATCCTTGGAGCACCACCACTGCATCTATCAAAGGTATAATGGAAAGGTATCTTTATATCTTTGAGTTTTATCTTGTTTTTGATGTTTATTGCATGCTATATCATTATACTAGATCCTGTTGCAAGTAGATTGGTAGACCGTTTAATCGATCTACCAAGTCTTTCACTGTGCTTGTTTTAAAATAGTTTTAAAATGCATGTTTCTACCTTGCTATTGCATATTGGTATGCTTCCCTTTTACACCATTCAATAAGGTTCTTCAATATTTTTTCCTTACTCCTAAGCTTTGGAGGCTCTACTTATCCGAAGTACTGTTAGGCAACAAAATGGCACAAAGAAAGGATTTGCAAGCACACTAATATGATGTGTCATCTATCAGACAGTGATACATGAAACAAATTTAATGCTTGCCATCCTTTATTTGCTCAAGAATCATGTAATATTTGATTAGGTCTATCTACAGATGGGTTTATACTATTCAGTTATATAGCAGCCCCTTATTCATGTTAGCTAGTCTTTATTACTCCATACAATCTGCCACCTAGGATGTGCATGAAAGAGCATAACATCTTTCTTACATTAGTTATTCCTAGACCATGATACCTTAATAAAAACATTGATATATATCTTAAGGCCTCTTGTTAATGAGTTGAAATTCTTATGGTTCAATGGTACATGTACTTTAATGCATCAAAGAAGTAGAATTCTATAATAAAGGCTGTATTGATATAGACCATTAGTGATTTTCCTGCTTATGGAATGCTGTTAGAATGGAGCACTCATGGAAAGCTCGCATGTCCATATTGCATGGAGAATATAAAATTATTTTAGCTTGAGCAAGGTCGCAAAGCCTGCTAGCTTGATTATCATCATCAATTTCTTTTTGAGTATTATCCCTTTCATAAGTAGCAGGATAGTTTCAAAAGGAATAAGATAGAGAAAGACATGCACCCCATGCCTTAATGGTATGGAAGTATTTCAGAGGATATCCCAAGTGGACGAAGTCTAGTGTGGCATACTATTTGATAAGAAAAAATATTGGAGATTTGGTAGAACTCATAACTGGATGAAACATAGCATCTTCTATGAATTGCCATACTGTCCATCAATTTGATCTGTCGTAACCATGATGTCATGCATATTGAGAAAAATGTATTCGATAATATTTTTTACATTATTATAGATGTCAAGGACAAAATGAAGGATAATCCCAAGGCTTGAGCAGATATGAAGAATATATGCAAGCATTCTCTATTAGAGTTGGTTGAGATGTCACCTGAAAAATCTTTGAAGCTGAAAATATTTTACACCTTAACAAAGGAGCAATTAAAGGATGTGTGTGAATGGTGTAAAAATTTTAAATTCTCATATGGTTATACGAGTAATTTAGCTCAGTGTGTTAATGTCAAAGATTGTAGGTTCTATCGACTAAAGAGCCATGGCTACTATGTCTTCATGCAACAATTACTATTATGGCTTGATGTGATCTCCTTCCTAACTCTATACGAAGTTCTTTGACCAAGCTTAGTCTTTTCTTCAGAGATATTTATGCTACCGAACTATCCATCGACCATATCTTCAACCTTGAGACTAGCAGTGTAGAGACTATATACAAGTTGGAGAAGATATTCTCTCCTAACTTCTTTGACTCCATGGAATACCTAGTGATTTATCTAGCATATGAAGCTAGGGTGGGGGGACTAGTGTAGTATAGGTGGATGTATCTATTTGAAAGATGCATGCACAATTTCAAGAAGAAAGTGAAAAACAAGGCTAGAGTTGAGGGTTCTATTATGGAGGATTACATAATAGAAAAAAATTTATATTGTAGCTACTACTACTTTAATCCCAATGTACAAACAAAGCTCTCACTGTATGCATGTTCTCAGGGGGAGTAACACTCAAGGGAAGCAAACACAAAGATAAGATTTATTTCTTTAATGATGACAAAAAGGGGGAGAAATTTAGAAAGATAGTATATAAGCAATGCATATGTAGAGAGTAAAGAGTAATCCAAGAAGAAATTTAGAGCTAGGGCAACAATCAAACAATTTTTAAAATTTTTCAAAAAAAACATAATTTGCTATGATAAAATGCAAAGTAAATCCATCATCCTTAAAATGGATCTTGCTATGTTAAATATATTACCTAAGTATCTCATTTTTTTATGCTCTGATACATCCTTTCAACATCATATGCAACAATCTATAATTTTTTTCTCTGATACACCTTTTAAACATCTTATACAATTTGCTCTGATACATTGTACCTTGATACATTGTTTTCTTGCTCTGATACGTTCTTTTTTCAAACATTGCTCTGATACATTCTTTCAAACATCATATACAATTTTACCTTGATTGCATTCGGGCACATTCATAACACTTCCTAAGGCAATCTTATCGAAATAACAATAATGGCACAATATTTTTGAAATTTTCTATCATTGTTAAAGCATTTTGATATAAATGTTATAAACAAATGCTCTAATACATTGTAAATCTTATATACTCAAAGTTTATGCCCTAATATATTATAAATCTTATTTTTTTTTGCTTATATACTCAAAGTTTTATTATCATCAAAAAGGGGGAGATTGTTGGCCCCAAGCTTGATTTTGATGATAAGCAAAACATTTGAGTATATAAGGGATACTAATAATTTGTTTAAGTATATTTTTAAGCAACTCAGGTAACAATTTGAATGGATCAAAGAGTATGTTAAGACCATCAAAAAGAGAAGTAAAGTTTCAATAGTCTTGGTTGTCTTCAAGAAGCAAAAGAACCATGAAGATTGATGAACAAGTGAAAAATTAAGAAATAAAGTGAAAGAAATTCATTTTAAGTCATAAATATCAAGTTTGGAACACATTTATTGAGTAAAACATCTTAAGTATCGACTCATGGAACTCAAGTGTCGACACCCAGCTAAGTATCAGAAGTTTCAGAAGCTTGGCATGCAAAAACTTTTAGTTGGCATGCCAGGTGTCGACCTAAGTGTCGACTCGAGACTATCAAGTGTCGACTCAAGGAGATCAAGTGTTGACTTAGAGATCAGCTCATGGCCTGAGAACAAAAAGTACAGAACATTGGTTTCAAGGCTCAATTCAAGTGTCGACTCACACATCTCAAGTGTTAACCTAAGTATCTACTCAAGAAAGTCAGGTGTCAACTCACAGATTAGCACAAGGCCTGAGATAGTAAAGACATAGAATAATGGTATATTAAGCCACTTCAAGTGTCGACTCACTAGAAGGAAGTGTCGACCTAAGTATCGACTCACCACCTCAAGTATCGACTCAAGCAGCCCTAACAGCATAGTAATGGCTATATTTTTGGAGCTACAGAATTTATTTTTTAAGTTTCAAACAGCTAGTTTCTCATCACCAATGATCATAAACAATTTTTTCAGAAGTTTTGGAGTATTTATGCCTCAGAGAATATATTGATTGACAAGAGAAGAAAAAGAACAAGCATATTAACTTTGTACTTAAGAGAATTTTCAAAAAAGGGTTAGCATACAAAAGTGAAAAGCAAGTGTTGAGTGATAGCTTTCAATTCTTAACAACCATCAATCCTTCAAGGCTTTTCACCAAGAAGACAATTCAAAAAGAATCTTCCAAGAGCTTCAATGACCACTTTTCAGCTCTTTGAGAGAGCATTTTGGTTTTACTTACTCTTATTCTTTTTTACTTGAGTTGAAACTAGTTTCATGGGTGTTGAAACTAGTAGGAGACCATTCTAAGCCTGAAATTGGAAGTGTTTAGCCAAGAATGAATTGTGTAAAGGTTGTTGGTGAGCCTAAGTGATAAAACTAACAAAGGTTTGACTTGTAAGCCCGGTTAAAACAAGTTAGCTGTAATCTTTGAGAATTATAATAAAATTTCCAAGGGATACTTGGAAAGTGGACATAAATGCTTGGAGTGCACCGAACCACTATAAAACCTTGTATTTTTGTACTTGCTCTTCTTTGTTATTTGCTCTATTCATTCACTGCATTTGCTTGACTAGTTACATTGCACAAAGCACCTTCACTGCTTTTGAGTTGGCACATTCTTATAAAAAGTTGTTGAAATTCAATTCACTCCCTTTCTTGGGTTGCTTCGTTGGGCAACACATGATCTTCAATTCCCTTCTTTAGTTGAAAATACTCTTCATTGTCATAGTCATGGTCTTGATGAAAATGGTAGTATTTGCTCTTGTCATGGGAGGCTAAGGGCTTCAATGAGCAAGGCCTTTGTAGGTACTACTTTCTTTCTATTTTCATGAGAATTTTAGTTCTAGGGACTAGAAGAGAGTGTAGTTACCAGATTTGCCAACCGATTTTCTCATCTAGGGACTCTATTAATGGGATGAGTTGGGCTTCTCGACACAGCTTCCACTTGGCTCTCCTTGGGCTTGTTTCTTCTTTGGCTCCTTATCAACTTTTCATTGAGTAAGAGAACCCTCCTCTACATGGATGTACTTCTGAGTATGGATCAGTAGTTTCAAATAAGACTTAAGATAAGTCTTATACAACAAGTAAGTGAACTAGGAGGGGTAAAGTCCTCTATTCATGGCCAACATGACCATTGACTCATCTAAGTGGTAGATCTCTAGTGTGCCCACTGCCTTAAATCAGGCGACATAGTCTTTCAAAGACTCTCTTGCTAGTAGATAGAGAAAAGACTATTAGGTTTTCATTGTATCTTTTAATTAGCATTAAAGTAAGCCACAAACTGGTTCTCTAACTATTTGAAGGAGTGGATACTCATCGGCTTAAGTTTAGAATACCATGCTAGGATTGTTTTCCAAAGAATGGATAGGAAGGCCTAGTAAAGTAAGGTATCAAAGCTACCTTAAATCATCATGAGAGTTTTGTAGCTCTCGAGGTGGTCTAGCGGGTTGGATGTGCCATCATAGGGCTCCAGCTATGGCATTTTGAACTAAGTAGAAATCATTTCCTCTAGAATTCATCGGGAGCGAGGAGGATGGATGTTGAACTCTGTCTAGGTTTTGCTTCCTTCTTGAAAATTTGCAAGTCAGTGGTTGATCTCTCATAATTTGTGATTGTAATCATCAAGCCACCGATCAGCCAGTTGCTAAGAAATTTCATTAGTGGATCCTCTCGGGAGGATTCGGATGAGGAACAAAGGCATTTCTCTTACTTTATCTCTCTTCTATTATAGCACCTTGTCCAAGTCATGGACTTCTGGAACTAATGAGGATGGGTGAGGTTTGGGCACATTGATCCCAACTACTGTCCAATTCGGTAAAAAAAAAGGAGCTTCATCCCGGAGCAACAGAAAGCAATCGACGAAGAAGTTGAGAAGCTTCTCACGGTGGATTTCATCCATGAGGTACGATATCCTGACTGGCTTGCTAATGTGGTGATGGCCAGGAAAGCTTTTGGAAAGTGGAGAATCTATGTAGACTACACCAACCTTAATCAAGCATGCCTGAAGGATAGCTTCCCACTCTCCAAGATTGACTAGCTGGTGGACACGACCTCGGGTCACAAATTTCTTAGCTTCATGGATGCATTCTCTAGATATAATCAAATCCACATACACCCAAAGGACGAGGAGCACATAGCATTTGTGACCTATAGAGGTATGTACTGTTATAAGATGATACCATTTGGTCTCAAGAATGCAGGGGCCACATACCAGTAACTGGTCGGCAAGGTCTTCAAAGACCAGATCGGCTGCAACATGCAGGTTTATGTAGACGATATGCTCATCATAAGCGACCCGGAGTCAGATCACATTGTCGACCTGGCAGAGGTGGTGAGGATACTAGAGCTAGGAAGAGACGTCAGACCCCTCCAAGCTCATTGTGGATCACCAATGAGTAGTCTATCTTCTGACAATAATTGAGTCATGTAATTAAAATTAGTCTACTTTGATTGCAAATTGGTCAAGTTAGGTTTGCTTGGATTGAGTCTTATAATTAGTACTTGATTTAGTCAAGGGGACTCATAAGTTAGCCAAAGTTCAAGCCCAATGGATGAAGCCATGTCATCATGCCATGTTATCATGCCACATCATCACTTCATGGAGCCTTGTCACCCGCCACTTAGAATAATATGCCACGCTACATCACCTTGGTTGGCCACACAAGAGTGATGTTCAAATTAGAAAGAGTTTAAATGAAGATATTATGACATCAAGACATCCTTCAAAATTTAAAACCAAGGAGAGTCGGCCAAGAAGGGAGGGTGCTTCATTTTTTTCTTAATTGTCGCCAACACAAGGAGCGCCAATCTACTTCAAGGAGTCCAAAGAAGATAAGAGTCCAACTTTATCTAACTTGTATTTGAATTATCTTCATCTACTTTTCAAAAGCAAGAAGATTAAGATGGAGTCCAAAGGAGGTAGCACCAAGATGGGGAGAAGAATTACCGCCATCCACTCTTTGTCGCCCACATCCAAGGAGTGCCTCATTTCATCCATTTCTTGGTGCCTATCATGGAAGAGTTCATCCAATCCAACTAGAGCTAAAGTTTGAATTCAAAAAAAAAGGATGAGAGTCCACCTATATCCTCTCACTTATCCTTATCTATTTTCAAATGCAAAAAAAGTCCAAGAGGGATTCACGCCAAAAAGAAGGATTGATGCCAATTTTGAGAAAGAAAAGAAGGATGCCATCTCATTTTCATGTAGCGCCGCTTCTTATTTTGTCACCCATCTCATTTTTGTCGCCCATCATAAGGAGGATTCCAAGTGCACAGGGAGCACCTATCCAGTTTAAATTTCAAGGAGTTTTCATCCAAGTCGAGAAGGAGATTAGAGTCCATTTTATCTACACTTATCTTATATTCAAAATCATTTAAATCTAATCTTGCTACCATGTATGGGGAGTCTATAAATACCACTCCATCCCCCCCTTGTAACATGTTTTATGCTTTGTTAATGAAACTCTGTTATTTTCTCCAATTGCTCTACTGGGTAAGCATTGTATTTAAGAGAGTGCTCTACTAGGTAAGCATTGCATTTATGAGAGTAGGGTGCTAAAGCCCTAGTTATCATCCAGGTTCCAAGTCCAAGTTCCAAGTTTCAAGATCCAAGATGCCTTCCTCCTTTTTCCTTTTTCCATTCTTTTAAACATGTTCTCTACCCTTCAAGTCCTAATTGCTATTCTTTTGTAGGATCCCTTGTGTTCCAGATCCGAAGAGGAGGTTTTCCTTGCCATACAACCATCTACAGAAAGATCTACTCCAAAGGAATTGTAGTTTGGAATCCGACCATGAGATCTTAAGAGTTGAATTTGGATCTACTACAAAGGAGGAAAAATTGTTATTAGTAAGTGAAACTGATCCAAATCTCATTAGATATGATTAGTTGAAGCAAGGAACTCTTAGTTTTGGTGATTTTTTAATCATCGAATCTAGGGTTCTCTATGTGATTGCATGCGAATACATTACAGGTAGTTAGTAGTAATCTATTAGTCTTTTTTTCTTAAATCTATTGATAGCTTACTTGAGTTTGCTACTATTGCTCATTAAAATTAAAGTTTAACTCTTAAACATTAGATTAGCCTTGCATCCATCCCGCATCATCTTTGGTATCAGAGCATTCGGGTTGTTCCGCATCAAGAGGCCTTCAAGAACCTCCGCCTCTACCAGATGAAGCTAAACCCCACCAAGTGTGCATTTGGAGTCACGACGAGAAAGTTTCTGGGGTTCATGGTCACCTAGAGGAGAATAGAGGTCAACCCTGAGAAGATCCAGGCAATCACTGACATGAGACACCCTATCTTCAAGAAGGAGGTCCAATGCTTGACTGGATGTATTATGGCATTGAGCCACTTTATTTTGCATTCTGTCGAGCGCTGCCAGCCATTCTTCAAGATGTTGCGAAAGATGAATAACTTCACTTGGATGGAAGAGTGTCGGGAGGTGTTCGAGGGGCTAAAGAAGCTCCTCGCCTCCCCACCACTGTTGTCCAGGTCGAAGCCTAGGGAATAGCTCCTCTTGTACCTGGTGGTCTCACCTGAGGTGGTTAGCTCGGTGCTGGTCCTCACTGACAAGGATGGCTCCCAACGGTCGGTCTACTATGCCATCAAGCTACTTGTGATGTGAAAACCAGGTACACTCAATCCGAAAAGATTATTTTTGCACTAATAATGTCTGTGTAGTGCCTCAGGCCATACTTCCAAGTGCACCCCATTGCATGTTGGCAGCCTCCAAATCCTGCCCTAGAGATCCGACAATTACACCAGGGAGTTCAGAATCTCCTCCGCCAAATTTCCATCTTGGGTTATCATGGCATCCCGAGGGAGGAAGATGGAGAGCTTCTTGACCTTCTACCCAAACACCGTAAATGGCCGAGCAGGATCTGGACCGACCACTGGTGGAGGTGCTGCGCCAGTTGACCAATCATCAGTGGCTCCAACTCTGGGCGATGAAGTTGGCCTTTCGGTGGCAGTCAGCCCCATCGCCTCCACCTCTTATGGCTTCGATAGATTTTCGGGGCACGAAGGAGCTACTGGAGTCGATAGCGGGACCACCTCCATAGTTCTATCCTCACACCAGGGCTAGCGAGCTAAAATTGGGGCCCCCGATCTAGGTGCCACTGGCATGGCCGTTGACCCCCCTCCACTCCGACTCTTCATCGGGCCTCTACCTCGGCTCCTCTCGGGCTTTCTTCCTGGGCTCTCCTTCTGGTCCCGTAGCTGGGGCCCTCTTCTTTGACATCTCCAGCAGCTCTTCAAAACTGAACCTCATACCTGTAGGATAAGACGGACCAGTTAGCTTCACATTGGAATTGGGCCCACTATTAAAAGAAAAAGAGCCCGGCATCAAGCCTTGCACCGGGGCTGGGCCTGGCTGACCCTAGCATCGGCAAGTTCTGCTCGATCATCAAATCTCGAAGGGCAGGAACCTTTGAGGAGATGAGCTGGTCGAATACTTTGTTATCGGCCAGCTCAACTGCAGATTGTCGGTTGGGGGAGCAGTCTAGGTCACTCTAGACCTGGTCCACCCCTTCAATCAAGGCAAACAAGAATATGCCCTTCCATCCCTTGATGGAGCTGGGCAGATCGAACTTAAGGGCCCCTTACTAGGGGACACGAATCATTATCCGCTATCAGATCGATGGCACTACAAGAAGAACAAGGCCCTAAAGAGGGAGAAATAGACAACAATCTCGTGGAAGTGGCAAAGGATAATGAAGCAAAAAATGGTCCAGATAGCATTCATTGGAGATGAGTTAGACCGAAACCAGATGGTAGTTGCAGAGAAAGGAAAGGAAGAAGACATGAAAGGAAAGATGAAGACCTCCGAGAAAGAAGTCTTTGTATAAAGTGATTTGGCTCGGGCCACTAGAAGTGACCCATTTCTCTGACCCAGGAATAGACAGCTGGATGGAATCAGGGATTCCAAACGACCTCCGAAAGTGGAGGAGATCCTCGCCGGTGATCACCGAAGCAATGCCGGCGGACCACCAGGCTCCCTAGCGGGAGGAGCAGATGGAGGAGGAACCGTAGCGGGTCCAATGACGATCTCAATCCAGCGGGGACCCTGCGGGATGCAATTAGGACTTCCTCCTCCTCGCTATCTGAGGAAGGAGGCCTCGACTGAGATGGCCCCGCCCCATCGAAAAAATCCTGGTGGCGGTGCCCTCTGCTAGAAGGATTCATCGGAAGTGGTGGGAAGGAAGACAAGGGAAGACAGGAACCTAGAGGACCAAACGAAGGTTTTTTCCCAGCACAGGCCAAAGGTAGAAAACAAAAGGAAGGAAGAAACAAGGAGAGGGAAAGAAGGGGTCGGACCTACTGAGACCTTGAAACCTTTGTCAAGAAAAATAGAGGGGGAAGAAATCACTCTGCAAAAGAAAGGCCCAGTCCTTGCCGTTCGAAAATCCTTAGGCAACAAAAGGACAAGTCTTTTTCAAATGGCCTAGAACCCTCGTCGCCTTGTACTTGTCGAAGGCGTGCGCCATATCTTGCCCCAAGCCAGCCAGAGCGTGCAACGTGTTAGGATCCATTGGGAGAGGCGCTTCAATTTGGAGGCAACTCCTTATGGCCGGCGATGGCAATTATGGCTCCTTTTTAGAGAAAGGTGATATGGCGTCACCCCGTTGGACTAGAAGCATGGATTCCAGGGCACCGGCACTCAAGGCATTGATGGTGTAGGAGGCGCACCCCTCCATGTCAGCATGATCATTACTCTCCTCTCCCTGAGCATCGCTTTGTTCTCTAAGCTCGGGAGTGGGGGGCATCTGATGTGGCATATTTGCTAATGTGGAGCCCCTGCTGGCGATCACGCGGCAAGAGACCCGCCACCTGGACACGATGGCCAAGCGAATAGCCAAGGTGAGCCCTCCTGTCGAGGTCAGCTCCCAGCTAGGGTCGTGCTCATAAGACGAGCTCTCCGTATGAGGCTAGCTCCTGGTCGGGGTCATGCTCATGCTACCAAGACGAGCCCTCCTGTCGAGGTCATCTCCGAGCTAGGGTCATGCTCATAGGGCGAGCCCTTCGTTTGAGGCCAGCTCCCGGCCGGCATCAAGCTCATGCTGCCAACGCTAGCCCTCCTGCCAAGGTCATCTCCCAGCCAGGATTGTGCTCATAGGGCGAGCCCTCCGTCTGAGGCCAACTCCCAATCGGGGTCATGCTCATGCTTGAGGGTTTTGGTTTTTTTATATAAAGGCCCCCTCTCCCCCTGTAATAGAGAGAGAGATTTGATATAGATTTTTGGGTTGGTTCCGGTTCTGGTTCTGGGCTGAGGCCCATTTTCCTTCGTTCCCTGCTGTGTGCATTATGGGTTCGATGAGGGGTGTGAGGCGTTCCCTGCTGTGTGCATTATGGGTTCGATGAGCACCCTAGTTATCCCCTATCTCGTCTTCTTTATCCCCTCGTGTCCTTCGAGAGTCATCCTAGCGCATCTATGTGAGAGCCCTGCTGTGTGCATTATGTGTTCGGTGAGAGCTCGGGGTAGCTGGTGCTGTGACCCCTTCGGGAGGGTAGCTTTATGCTCAGGGTAGCTGGTGCTGTGATCCCTCGGGAGGGTAGCTTTAAGCTTTGACCCCTGACTTTCTGTGTGCGTCCCCCGCTAGAGTGACTGGTACGGGCACCAGACTCAAAAGAAGACTTCAGAGCTCTATCTGGATCTCTGATTGACCTTGCCCGAAGAATTAGGGTTTTCTGGTTTGTAATAAGGGTTGACTTGATCAACTCAATTTTAGCTTGAGTCTGTATTCTCTGCAATTTATTTTGTTGAGTCATGTTGACTCAGTAGTGGTCTAGGACTTCAACCTAGGGTGTCACATTTCTCCCAAGGCCAAGCAAGTGGGCTCCACACTCCCAGCCACACTCCCAGCCACACGCCTGAGTCCAGGGGGTGCCACATCTCCATCCAGCATGCTCTGGTCCCCACACCACAAGATAGCAGGTCCCTTCTCTTATGCGCCATTTGAGGAGAAAGCAATCTGGGATCCACAATTCAAGGGGGCGGCCCACAATATTCCATAAGATCCAAGCTATGAAAAGAAAGAAACTCTTCTTGGAGAGTACTTCAAGGGGCGCCCATTCCATGCCAAAAATGCCCAAAGCAAAGATGGGAAGAACCATGACATAGGGAGAAAGAAAGGGAGGAGTCCAAAAGAGTTGAGCCATGGAAGGAATGAAATTCTCTCTTGAAGAACAAGGCTAGGAGGCGCCACTTACCTTCCTTTTAAAACCTCCAATCCACTTTTTTGGAACCTTTGGCCGGCCATATGTGTATGGATTGATCCTACAAACCTAATTTGAAGATCCCCTCCTTTAGTCCCACATGGGAAGATGTAAAACCCTACTCTCTTGTAAAGTCCTACAAATTAAACCCCTCTTGTAAATTTTAAAGTAATATGATGAATGAATTCAAGTTTTTTTTTTGAGCAAACTCTGTGTTTTCTCTCTTCCGCACTTGCATCCAGGTGTTGAGCTCCGTGAGGGAGTAAATCCGGGTTCCCCAGGAACCTTGAGGAGGTGTGAGATCTCCAAACTCCAAACCCTAGGTTAGCCACTTCAACTCCAAAACCCTAGCCGCCCATCATCCACTTCAATCCACCAAACCCTAGCCTATCCCACCTCCCACGGCCTCTCTCTCCAAGTCAAGGCTGACCACCAGCATCCGGGTCCAGTCCGGATACTTCAGCTTCAGAGCAAATTTCAGAGGGAGCCAGATCAACCTCCAGGAGAATCCGGATTTCAGCAACATTAGCTTTCAAGTTCTTCAATATGGTAAATCCTTCCTTAAGTATCTGATTCCATCACTTGTTCTTCTTCTTTCCCAGATCTTGAGTCTAGGAGAAGCCGACTCAGCCACATGACCAGTATTGGAGGATCCATTGCGAAGGTATCCAAATCCGAGGATCCAATAATCTGCTCGAGAGAGTTCTTCCACCAAACTTTGTGAAGATCACTGTCTGGTTGGTAACCCATCTCTTCTCTTTATTTCTGTCCTGTTGAAAGTTCAGAGCGAAACCCTAGGTCTGGGAGTTTCTCAACCCCCAGCGATCCGTTACTTCTGAACCACTCTGATAACCTAGTTTCTTTTAAATTGGGCTTTCAGTTATTACCTAGTTTCTTTCAATTTAGTTTAGCTTTCCTTTGAGTCAAAGCCAATTTCTGAAAATATATAAAAAAAAAGAGAATTAATCTTAATTTATTTTCGCATCGCATCATCTCTTCTTTCGTTCTGCATCAGTGAGTCTCAGGGCCATGAGTTCCACTTCCCGGTCCCCCATCTTCATCCTTCCTTCGCCACATCCACCCAGAAAATTGAAAACAAAAGAGATCAGCTGTCTTAGGATTTTAATGTCAGTATGCCCTAGTCCCGGGAGGCTTCTTAGCCCTCCCACGATCCTAGTTTGATGCGAGAAGTAGGGGAGAGGGGGCCTATATATCAAATCTCTCTCTCTATTATAGGGGGAGAGGGGGCCTTTATATAGAAAAACCAAAACCCTCAGTTTCTTAGCCCCTAAGAAAACTAAAAAAGGAAAATAAATTACATCAAAATTCGTGTTGCATCAAAAGTGGTGCTGATCTACTCTGAGAAGTGTGTCGGCTTGATGATCTGCTCCAGAAAGCATGCTGCTCTGAAATATGGACTGCTCTGAAATCCGTGCGGAGGATGGATTGTCCGACGGAGCACACGACCGGTGATCGAAAAGAAGGTGACGGACGGGGCCGGCGGGCGATGAGCGGTGGACGGCCAGCGGCGGTTGCAGGCGAGGTGGCACATGGTTTGGCACGGCACGCCCAGCGTGCCGTTTGGTCTCCCACGGCCGTGGGAGACCTCCCGGGCACCGGGAATGGCCGGTGGACGGTAGGGGAGGCCGGGGACGGCGGGACGGTGTCCGGCGGATAGGCGGGTGGCGGCGGCGGCATCAGGCGGTGGGCGGCGGTGCCACACGGCCGCACGCGGGCGGACGGACGCCTCCCGCGTCTGTTCGTCTTCCCACGGGCATGGGCGACGGCGGACCCCACCGGCGACCGGGCGAGGGCAGGCGGGCGACGGGAACGGCGGCGAGCAGCTGGCGGCGGTGGTAGCAGCGGCCGTGGGTCGTGGCGGGCGGACGCCTCCACGTCTGTTCGGCTTCCCACGGGTGTGGGCGGCGGCAGCGGTGGTGGCGGCAGTGGCGGCGGCTTCTTCGATGAGGGCGGGGGCCGGCGAGCTTCGACGGTAGTCCGGCGGGGCCGGCCGAAGGGCGAGCGGCCCGGATCTGGGGTCGAAGAGGCGGTGGGCTATGGTTTGGAACTTTTAAAAAATTCATGGGAGAAAGGTTGCAGGAGGTGGAATAAAGCTGGGATAACTCGGGGATAAATCGAGAACAAAACCAGAATAGCGGGGATAGGTGGAATAGCGGGATAGGAAAAATAAAAAAATTCTGAGAAAATAAGAAAAATACCCGGACCTGCCTTGGATCCCCATCAATGCTGCCAAGGCGAGCCCTCCTGCCGAAGCCAACTCCCAGCCGGGGTCGTGCTTATGGGACGAGCCCTCCATCTGAGGCCAACTCCCAGCCGGGGTCGTGCTCATGCTTCCTGAGGTAGGTCTCCCGAAGCGAGGCCCCTCCTTACCTGGCGGAGCTCAGAGTTCTCACCAGCAACGAAGGAGGCAAGGATCGATAGAAACTCAAACCACGGCAAGGAGGTCTCCGGCCACCTACAACCTCTAGGAGGTGGTGCATACCCTGCCATAAATTCAAGCTCTGTAATGCACCAACAGCATGCTCTGCGTAGGGTGTGCTCCTCTATGCCCCAGGTCCTGTAGCATGCCGCCACATCGACGACCGTGCAGCCGAGAGCTTTAACCCTTACAACATGAAACCTGAGCCTCCTTCAAGAGGAGTATTCTATTAAGGCCACAGGCCCTGCGACACTCCGACGGTCCCCTCCTGGAATAGAAACATCCCACCATGGCTCGGGGCTCAGCGGCACGATGCCTGCCCCTCTCACGGGGAACTGCACCACCAGAGAGACAAGGTCTATGCCACGCCGGCGAACATCTCCCAATTAGAGGGCCTCCTTCAAAAGGCCAGTCCGATAAAGGGAAGATGGCGGGCAATGAAAAGACCCCCTCCGAGGGGGGCACCAGGAAAAAGACATCTCAGTGAAGCTCCAGAGCTGGTCTGGGCTATTGTTCTTGTATAAAACAGAAGAAAGAATCCCCGAAAAAGGGAGGACGGGTAAGATACAGAGAGCTAACGGGCAAGGGACTAGCGAAGAGATCCACCCTACTCTCTGCCTTCCACTTTCTACTCATTCTTTTCACTCACTAGATTTCATCTTTGAATCCTCTACGTGGAGAGATCCTAGCTCCTCCACCACAAAGATTTTGTTCTCCTAGATCGTCCCACAGACTTGATCGTCGGAGTGTCCCCGCTGAAATTCTCGGTCCAGGTCTCCTCTGTTTTGTAGGGCAGCCAACCAAGGAGTCAGCCGGAGCAGAAGACCAAATGTCCAACGGGAGCTCGACTCACCCGCGACATATCAGAACTGCAGGCCACGACGATCCAGGCAGCAACAAGTAATTTAACAAAAAAATAAAATATTTAAAAATTAAAAAAATGAGTTGGAAAATAAATTGCAAAATGTTTTAAAAATAATTATTTGTTGAATCATATATTCAAAGTAGGCTGTCTTTCTTACATTAAGTCGGCATAGAATTAGAAATAATATTTTAGAGAAAAATGTAAGATGCGGTAACGTTGATAAAGTTTCAATAGTTGAACAATTTGTCAATTTCAACTATTCAAACAGTTTTTGGTCATTATGCCAACTCCACCTAAAGTTTTTGGTACGACAGTTATGGCCAACTCCACCTAAAGTTTTTTGGTGTAAAAGAGCTTATTGGCTTTACTATATATACATTGATGGTGGAAAGTTGAGTTGTTTCTAAGATTTCCTACAAACCTCCGTTTGTAGTTGGAAAATAAATAAAAAATAAATATTTTATTTAACAAAAAAATAAAATATTTAGAAATAAAAAAAATGAGTTGGAAAATAAGTTGCAAAATGTTTTAAAAATAATTATTTGTTGAATCATATATTCAAAGTAGGCTGTCTTTCTTACATTAAGTCGGCATAGAATTAGAAATAATATTTTAGAGAAAAATGTAAGATGCGGTAACGTTTGATAAAGTTTCAATAGTTGAACAATTTTTGTCAATGGGCCATTACCAACTATTCAAACAGTTTATGGTACGACAGTTATGCCAACTACACCTAAAGTTTTTGGTGTAAAAGAGCTTATTGCTTTACTATATAGACATTGATGGTGGAAAGTTGGAAAAACCTTGTCTTTCATCTAAAGTTTCCTAGTGTGGATTTCCTACAAACCTCCGGTTTGATGAAACCTTACAGACGGTAAGAAGTCAGTTTGGGTAATCAAATATACTAACGATAGAGTTCAAAGATTAACCTCGGGTGGATGTGGTGGGATTCCAACTTGTTGGTGGGACCCGCAAACCACCTAATAATGAGAGCGGAGACTGGGGACTGTAGGGAGAAGGCACGGAGCGGGAGAGACGGCGAAGCGGCCGCAAAAGCATGGACGGCAGCGAGACAAAAAAATTGAAGAAAGAAGCACGGGAGAGCACGGAGCGCGAGAAAAAGCGAAGCGGCCATAAAAGTATGGACGGCGATGAACTAAAAAATAAAAGAGAGAACGAAGAAAAATAAAATTATTTAATAAAATAATTGAATAATTGATCTTATTTTATTTTTAATAAAATTTTAATATATTATTTTTTTCATCAAAAGTTATAAGTTGAATAATTTTAATTTTTAAAAAATTTTCCCGATAAATTATTTTAAATATTTATATTTTTATAAAATATTTCTTATTTTCTATTATATCTTTGAATAATATTAATATATTATAAAATGAGTATTATATATTGATGGGAGAGGTTTTAATATATTAGAGAAAAATTTTGTTGTACTTATTATTTGATGTGGACAGGACGCTGACGTGGCACGAGGCAGCGGACGTGGAGTCCCCATCAGACACCACGACAAGCTTTCAACATTAGTACCTTTGCCGAGTTGAGCTCCCCTGAAGCAACACCTCTGCTCACCGAAGGCAAGCTCCGTCCTCCGCCAGGTCCGTTCCCGTAAGCCCGGAACACCTAGGCCGGAGCCGAGTCCGAGTTCCCACCTAAGGCGGATCCCTCGAGATCGGGCCCCATGGTTAGGAGTCGAGCTCAGCCTCCTCCGCCATGAGGCGCCCCTCCGAGCTCAGGTCCCCTAGGCTCGGTGGCACCCCGGCACCGAGCTCGTCTGAGGTCGGGCCCCGTGGTCAGGAGTCGAGCTCAGCCTCCTCCGCCACGAGGCGCCCCTCCGCGACCGAGCTCGGTTCGCCTCCGTCCTGCCGAGCAGCACCCAAGCGAGTCTACTGCAGACAGGCCCTGCCTCTCCAGCTCGGCCCCCTGTTCAAGCCAATACGCTGGCCGCCAAGGGAACCATACCTCTCCTCCAAGGACAGTGGCGATGCTCCCGAGGGCCGTACGACACCAACCATGCCGCAATCAAGGTGCCATACCCTCCGCCGATTTGCTGTACGACCAGGAAAAAGACATCAAGGAGCGCGATTTCCAAGACCGGCGGCGCGACAGTCAAGACCCTGTCGTACTTCCAGGAAGGACAAATCGAAGGAATGTCAGAAGCTCGTGGAAGTTTCCCCAGATACCTAATAAAGAAGGCGTATCATTCACGGCACGACATCACGTCATACCCATCTGCCAACATGGGAGAACCCCGAGGCAAGCCGCAAAAGAGGACCCAGCTAGTGTAAGCAAAAATGGAGGTAACACTCATTTCTCAATTCCAAGCAAGAACAACACAACCACCACCAAGAAGAGAGGAACCAGAGCGACACAAGGGAAGAAGGCTAGAGAGGAGGGCAAGACCACCTCGGACAACACCATTCCCAGCTCGTCCTTATCTTTCACTCACACTATATTCATTCCTCCTAGCGTAGAGCTCATCTAGAGGGGCTCGACCAGGAGGATCTATTCCCTTGGATCGTCACTGACTTGATCGTCGGAGTGCTCCCACTGGAATCCCCGGCCCGTGTCCCTGACATTGCTTCCTTACAAGTCTCGAGGCACCGGAGGCGTTCCCAGGTGGACGGACGCAACACACCCGACGCCATCAGCAGCTACGGGCCACGACGATCCGGGCGGCAATAGATTGGCGTGCCAGGTAGGGGGAGAATGACACTTCCTCCAGTTCAAGTCATGCTTGGCCAGTCCATTGGGAGGATGGTGACCACCCGGGCAAGGGGAGCTTCTCCCGATCGTGCGGAGGCATCCCCTTCTCACGGGAACCAGCACGGACCGGAGATGGAAGTGCTTGCACCGGTTCAGCCACCCCCACTGGAAACCCAGCTGACCGCACTCGCCCAGCAGATGTACACTCTCACTGCGGCGGTACGCCAGCTCCAACATCAGCACCAACATCGGTCCCTGGCCACTCACCAATAGCCAGAGACCCCCGTGGCCCACGCCGCGGCACCCCGCAACAGCCTGCGTTCCTTCCACGGGAGGCCCTCGCAGCCGCGAGAACTTACAGACCCTCGGGGTACCCATCAAGCCCAAAGGGAAGCGACAGCAAGCCAGCTCTACCGAAGAAGAAAGCTGCTCACCGCATCTTGGCCGGGGGGCACCCAGATCCCACCGAGGCAGGAAAAGTAAGACCCCCGCCACGGGTGCTGCGCATCCATGTTACCTTCTCCGTCTCCTTCGACGGAGGGGTTTCCTGATGAAGCCGCCAGGCGCGCGACGGGTAGGCGCCTGGAGGAGCATGAACGCAAGCTGGCGGAGTTCGATCACCGGTTCACCAGCATGCCGGGCTCTGCTAGTGAGCCAGCGGGCTACGATGCTCGTCCCCAATTCTTCCAAGAAATCCAAGCGGAGCCGATCCTGCACCGGTTCCAGATGCCGCAGGTGGACCCTTATGACGGGACCACAGACCCCCTGGACCACCTGGAAAGCTATCGAGCCCTCATGAGGGTCCAGGGAGCCACCGATGCTTTGCTATGTGTCGCCTTCCTCGCCACTCTCCGGAAGGCGGCTCGAGTATGGTTCTCCCGCCTTGAACCGGAGAGCATCAACTCCTTCGCCCAGTTGGGGCAGAAGTTCGTGGCTCATTTCGACGCTTACCGAAAGATGCCACGCGAGGCGGGCAGCCTCTTTTCCATCAGGCAACAGGATCAGGAGCTGCTGCAGAGTTACGTGGCTCGTTTCAAGGCTGCCGCCCTGGAGATCTATTATTTGGAGGAGCCGGTCGCCATACTAGCCTTGAAGCGAGGGCTCAAGACTTCCCGCTTGATGTACTCGCTCGACAAAAAGCCTCCGAAGTTTTACTCCGAGCTCCTCATCCGTGCTCAGAAGTACATCCGCGCCGAGAAGGCGGATCGTACCCGACGGGAGCTAGACGGGAGGCCACCGAAGAGGCTCGCACCTGTCGAGGGGCCGGGGGCGCAAAAGCCAACGCCCCAAGCTCAAAGCTCCCGAAGGAACCGGCCAAGACCGAGGGGGACTCCTGTTCCTGCGGAGGCCTACACCCCTCTCCTCGCCCCGAGGACGAAGATCCTCATGGAGGTCAAGGGCAAGACCTATTTACGGCGCCCACTACCATTGAAGCCGTCTGCCACCCCTGACAAGTCAAAGTATTGTCGCTTCCATCACGACCACGGTCATGACACCGAGGAATGCTGCAACCTCAAGTGGGAGATGAGGAGCTCATCAAGAGAGGCTACCTCGGAAGGTATATGGGGGGCAGATCCCAATTGGAATCCCAGGCACTCGTTGCCCCTCTACCAGTCCCAGTGGTCAACAATCGCCCTACCAAGAAGCCGATAGGGATGATACACTGCGGGACTAGGTGCGCCTCCGAGAAGGCCTGGGGGGCAAGGAGCGGAAAAGCTCCCGAGCGTCCTGTGAGCCTGCCACACAGCGCCCAGAGCGGCCACGGGCAAAGCGCCATTCAGCCTCGTCTTCGGCATGGAGATAGTAATCCCAGTTGAGCTCGGCGCACCCCCTCAACCGGGACCTCCTCGAAGAAACGAGGGTCAAAGCCTGGCCTTGGATGGCAACGTACCGGTAATGGGTCGCCCGACATCATAGCGCCCAGGTGAGGTTGAAGATCTTCCGACCCAGCAACCTGGTGTTGTGCTAAGCTGAGGTGTCTCAACCCAGAGAGCATGGTAAACCCCCGCCGAATGGGGAAGGCCCTACAAAGTGGTCGAGGCCCTCCTGTAGAAAGCCCACTATCTCGAGGATCTGGATGGAACCAGACACCTCCTGGACATGGAACACTTGTGATCTAGGGAGTTACTACCAACATGTAAGTTCTCCCTCCATTTGCAATAAAAGTCCTTTTCCTGTGCAACGGTTTATCTGCCTTGCAGGAATCAAAAGACCTGGAAAGGCCCCAGGCACCGGTGAGCCCAACTCCCCGGCATCAAAAGACCGGATGACCTCCGGCATCGGCGAGCCCAACTCCCCGGCATCGGAAGACCGGACGACCTCCAGCACCGGCGAGCCCAGCTCCCCGGCATCAAAAGCTGGACGACCTCCGACACCGGCTAGCCCAGCTCCCCGGCATCAGAAGATCGGACGACCTCCAGCACCGGCGAGCCCAGCTCCTCGGCATCAAAAGATTGGACGACCTCCGGCACCGACGAGCCCAACTCCCCGAGCCCAGCTCCGGGGCGTCTGCCCAAGACTGAAGCTCAAATCTCCGATCGAGGGAATTGTCTCAGCTATTACCATCTTCGGGCCCAGCTCCAAGATGACAATTCCCGAAGCATGACCTCAGAACATCAGGCCCCAAAGACCAGTCCTCCGGCCACCAACTCCCTGAGCCTGGCACAACGGCCTCACGCTGACAGCCAAAGCCAGGCCTTGTCCTCCGCCAGGTTCGCTCCCGTAAGCCCGGGATGCCTTGGCCAGAGCCGAGCGCGAGCCTCCACCCAAGGCGGACCCCTCGAGATCGGGCCCAGTGGTCAGGAATCGAGCTCAGCCTCCTCCACCGCGAGGTGCCCCTCCGAGCTCAGGTCCCCTGGGTTGGATAGCATCATTGCTAACAAAAGACCTGGGAAGCCCCCAGGCACTAGCGAGCCCAGCTCTCCGGCATCGAAAGACCGGATGACCTCCGGCACCGGCGAGCCCAGCTCTCCAGCATCGAAAGGCCGGACGACATCCGACACCGGCGAGCCCAGCTCACCGGCATCGAAAGACCGGACGACCTCCGGCACCGGCGAGCCCAGCTCCCCGGCATCGAAAGACCGGATGACCTCCGGCACTAGCGAGCCCAGCTCCAGGATGCTAGCCCAAGATCGGAGCTCAGATCTCCGACCAAGGGAATTCTTTCAGTCGCTGCGCCTACGAGCCCAACTCCAAGGCGCCATCTCAAGTTCACAACGTCTTCGAGCCCAGCTCCAGGACATCTGCTCAAGATCGGAGCTCAGATATCCAGCCAAGGGCACCTCCGAGCCTCGTGGCTCTCAAACATCACCATCCCCGAGCCTAGCTCCAAGACGTCTGCTCAAGACCGGAGCTCAGATCTCTGGCCAAGGGAATTCTCTCAACCAACGCGCCTACGAGCCCAACTCCCAGGCACCGTCTCAAGCTCCCATTGTCTTCGAGCCCAGCTCCAGGATGCTTGCACAAGACCGGAGCTCAGACCTTTGGTCAAGGGCGCTTTGGAACCACGCAACTCGTCATCATCAACGTGTCTAGGCTCGGCCTCATGATGACAGCCGGAGCCGGGCCTCGTCCTCTGCCAGGTCTGCTCTCGCAAGCTCGGGACGCCTAGGCTGGAGCCAAGCACGAGCTTCCACCCAAGGTGGACCCCTCGAGATCGGGCCCCGTGGTCAGGAGTCGAGCTCAGCCTCCTCCACCGCGAGGCATCCCTCCGAGCTCTGATCCCCTGGGCTGGACAGCATCATCGCTAACCAAAGACCTGGGAAGCCCCTAGGCACCGGCGAGCCTAGCTCCCTGGCATCAAAGCCTAGAGAAGAGGGCTCTGGCACAGACCTGGGAAGCCCCCAGGCACTGGCAAGCCTAGCTCCCCGGCATCAAAGCCCAGAGAAGAGGGCTCTAGCACAAAGATCTGGGAAGCCCCTAGGCACCGGCGAGCCTAGCTCCCCGGTAGAGGACCTG
Source organism: Areca catechu (assembly GCA_021397845.1). Classification (NCBI taxonomy): domain Eukaryota; kingdom Viridiplantae; phylum Streptophyta; class Magnoliopsida; order Arecales; family Arecaceae; genus Areca; species Areca catechu. The sequence goes on from CM038052.1 coordinate 150,378,960, forward strand.
GGAAACCCCTAGGCACTTAGTGCCTCCGAGCCCAACTTCAGGATGCCAAGGCCTAGAACTCAGATTTCTAGCACCATAATTCTCAAGTATCAACGTCCTTGAGACTGGCTCCGTGACACTAAGGTTCAAGACTCAAACTTCCATCACCAAGGATCTCAGCCTCCGACGCCTCCGAGCCTAGCTCCGAGACGGTGACCACTGAATTGTGCCCCTAAGCAGCCAAGTCCAAGACCAACATTCATCGACGACGTGACCTCAAGCACAACGCCGAGTCTGTGCCAGTCGAAGTTCCTGACTCCCATCTCGGACCTCCCTACACTGAAAAGAAAAAAGTAGCAAAGAAAGGGAAGGGAAGGGAGAGATAAGACGTTCCACATTACAGATGATGAAGATACCATGATGGCAAAAGTGCATTTCATTACTAGAAGAGTTGATTACACTATCTACCGAGCCCCGACAGGCCGGGTGACCTGGTCAAGAAAAAGAAGAAAAGGGAAGGAATCCTATCCTAAGCAGCCGGCTCCTTCTCCGGACGTTGCACGGCTGAGACCTCTCCCTCCTCCACCTCCATCACTTGGGCATGCCCCTGGGTGACCTCCGCTGGAGGAGTAGGTTCAACTATTGAAGCCACTGAGATCGGATCAGCAGCCCCTGTTGATGTCGGCTCCTTGAGGCCGGGTGTCGCTGGGATGCTAGCCTCAGTCAGAGCGGCCTCCTGCCCTGCTGCCACCATCGTTGTTGCAGAGGAAGCCTTCTTCCCCGGAGTCCAAAGCACGGCCAACCGCTCCTCAGATAGAATACCCTGCAGCTGCTGGCGGCAATAGGCAAACCCCTTAGCAAAGGAGTACGTCGCCGCCTCCTTGAAGTCTCTGAGGTATTCAGGAGAAGCCTTGAAGGCGACCACCGCGCCGGCGACATCCCTTCGGGTGCCCTCTACCTTGCTCCTTTCGGTGGCCACCAGGTCCTCAGCATGCTCAGCCTGACGAATCACCACCGCCATTCCCTTCTCGATGGCCTCGGTGGCATGGCTGGCGGCAGCAACTTTCTTCTCGGCCTCAGCGGCCCTTCCCTCGGCCTCAGCGGCCCTTTTCTCCACGGCCACCACCTTCATCTCGGACTCAACCCAGAGCTCCATCAACCGAGTTCTCTTCGACTCCAGCTCGTTTACGAGCTCCTTCTTCGTCCGGACGAGGTCGCCAACCTCGATCGCGAGGCCCTTATTCCTAAGGTGAGCATCCTGGGCGTCTTGACTCTTCTCTCTTGCCTCGACCCGCAGAGATTCGAGCTCGGCTAGTCGCTCCTTCTCCCCTCTGGCCCAATGCCGGTAGAAGTCCCGAATAAGAAGAAGCTCTCTACCTTGTTGCATCGAGGAAGGGATGTTAGCTATCAGGTAAGAAGAAAAAGAAGTGACTTGGAGAAGCAACGATGAGCAGAAGACTTACAGCGTAGAGGTTCGCAAACATCGCGCTGATGACGTTGCCTAGAAGCCTCCCACTTCCGTCTCGCTTGTCACAGGACTGGATGGAGAAGTCCATTATTCGCTCAGCGAGGTTGGGGTCTTTAACCAGAGAAACGTTCATCTCCAATTTGAAGGGGACCCTCCGGTAATCTCTGTCCCTGGTCCCTGCCGGCTCAGCTCCTTCATCGACGGGTGGTGCCCTTGGCACCAGTTACGGGACTGGAGCTGCATCGGATCGCACCTGGGACAAGCCAGTAGCTGGCCAAGAAAGAAAGGAAAAAGGGTGCACAGGGAGGCGGAGACCCCCAGCGAAGGTCTCCTCATAGAAGGCGATCCACCGAGGACCACTAGAAGTGAGTTGCTCTTTGGGACGAGGAACGGAGAGCTGGATGGATTCGGGGATGCCGTAAGCCTCCCGGATGAATGCAAGGTCCTCAGCGGTAATCATCGAGGTGTTCCCTCCTGGACCTGACGATCGAGAAGACTCAGGTTCAGAGAGAGGAATAGAAGCAGAAGTAGAAGCAGGAGCAGGAGCTGGAAGAGAAGCCAAGCGAGGAGGAGGAGAAGACCCGGGTTCCCTAATGGACACCGGGCCATGAAAAGGTCTTCTACTAAACTCAAACCTCGCCACCTCCATCTCCTCATCGGAGGAGGAGGGAGTCCTTGGCCAGGAGGGTCCAGCTTCGGCTTGGCAAGAAGGACGGAACTCTGGACCAAAGCGATCCATGGAGAGAAGAGACAAGAAGGAAGAAGAAAAAGGACAAGAGGGACCCTAAAGTGGCTCCTACGAGATGAGAAGAGGAGGCTAACCTATGAGAACCCTAGGGAGTCACCGGCTGCCGGAAGGGAGGAAGAGAAGGGAGAATACTCCTGCAAAATGTTGGGCGTGCAAAGTTCGAATGAGGGTAAGCTTCAAAGAAACTTACCCCTCTTTCCTAAGCTGCCTACGTCCAACCATACCTTTGCGGCACCCTAGAAGGCGCCTGCCGTGTGTCGACCATCCATTGGGCCCGGGCGCCCATCCGATCGTGGTCGCTCCAACTTACGCACCCGCCTCGATGGCCCCCCTCCTACGTGGCCATGTGGCATCCTCCCACAAGCTCGTAGGACCGCAGAGTGAGGTGCCATCGATTTTAGCCATTATTGTGCCCGATTTCTTCGCCTTTCCATGTCAGCATCATAATTACGCCCTTCGCCCCAAGCGCCGCGCATCAATGGGCCTCGGGCGTGGGGGACAAATGATGTGGCCAAAACTCTGACATGGCCAAAATGATTAAATTAATTTCATCTAATTATTCCTTGTAAAGGATGATGACAAAGGATATGTTATATTGTTAAGATTTGTTTGAGCTAATTAAATTACAGGAAAAAATGCTATATAATTTAAATACTGATGAGTGAAAAATTTGAACAGGAAAGCAATGACTATGATTAGATAGTAGATTGATATGTATGTGATCCATGATGTTACGATAGAAATAGATGCATTCTAGGTTTGGAAGAAGCTGGGGGATTTGTATCGGCGGAAGAATATACAAAATAAAACTTACTTGATTAGAAGACCAATGAACCTAAAGTATAAGGATGGGCAGAACATTTCAAGGCACTTGAATAACTTCTAAAAGATTCTAAATTGGTTGGCTACAATGAAGTTGTTTTTTGATAATGAGGTGCAAGCATTGATTTTGCTAAGTTTCTTATGAGATAATTGAGAGACATTAACAGTGATATTGAGTAATTCCATAGCTAGTGAAAAACTTATCCCACCTATTATAAAGATGAAGCAAATAATTGAAAGGAACATTGTTGCCCAGAGATGGAGCCCAAGAGGGGGGGTGAATTGGGTATAAAAGAAAAATTAAGTATGTGCACTTCTTAGTGAGTTTGTGAAACTAAGTGATTGTGCTCAATGAATTATGCAGCAGAAGCAATAAATAAAATACAAGGTAATAAAGAGCATGTAGAGAAGGAAGCAAGCAACCACAAACAACAAGATATATAGTGGTTCGGTATACCCTAGCACTTACATCCACTTTCTAAGCTTTCCCTTGGGTATTTCCACTATAATCTATCCAAGATTACAGTCGACTTGTTTTACAAGGTTCACAAGTTAAAATCTATGTTGGTTTTATCACCTAGGCTCACCAACAATCTTTACAACTTATTTTATCCAGGCTCACAAGTCAAATCCAAGTTGGTTTTATCTCTTAGGCTCACCAACAACCTTTAACTCTAGTTTCAATACCTTTGAAACTAGTAACAATAAAAGAAATCAAGTATACAATAAATGAGCACAAGAAATAGCTCCTAAAATCAGCGAAAATTAAAGTTGATGTAACTCTTCTTGAATGATTGAGTTGTCTTCTTCTTGGAATCTTTGAATGCACACTTATGGCCAAATACTTGAATTCTAAACAACTCAAAAGTGGAAGCCTTTTTATCAAAGGAATCTTTAAAAGCTCTCTTCTTATCTTTTTAAATGATTGAAGTTTGTTCCATATGATTCTTGTCTTTCTTGTTGACTTGAAGAGGTTTGGTGAGTTTCAAATACCTCAAATCCACTGAAAAGTCCATGGAAACCGTTAGAATTGAAAAACTAACCATTTGGAGCCATTTGGAGATATTTCTGAAATTCTGAAAACTAGCCGTTACAGCGTGAGTCGACCTCTTGAGTCGACACTTCAGGCTGAAAATAGAAAACTTGATATTCTGTCCCAAAACTTGTCTCAGACAATGAGTCAACCTTTTGAGTCGATACTTGAGGTATGAGTCGACCTCTTGAGTCGATACTTGGACGTGCTAGCTAAAAATTTGAGTGTCGTTCTTCTGAAACTTTTGAATTTTTTTCATGAGTCAACCTTGTGAGTCAACACTCGGCCTGTGAGTCTACCTCTTGAGTCAATACTTTATCTGTGCCATCCAAAAATGCATCCCAAACTCTAAATTTCTTAAAGACTTGTCCATTAATCCTTTAGATTCTTCTTCATAAGAGCCAAAGTGGTTGTTTTGACAGTATTCCAAGATTAGAAGATCAATTAAATATGAGAAACCTCTTGCTTTCAAATTAGTAAACTTGATACTCCATTGATGGAGAAATTGATGTACCTAAGACTTGAAATTCATACTTCAATTGAAATATTAGTCCAAACATATACTCAACATTTTGTTATTCATCAAAATCAAGGAGCCGAAGCTAATAATCTTTCCTTTTTGATGATGATAAAACTTTGAGTATATAAGCAATTAAGTTCAAAAAGAAATTGATCATTGTTTCAAGTTCTCAAGTAAGACCATTGTAATTTAATAAATCAAACAGTCTACGCACTAAAGTTCAAAAAAAGTATTAGATCAATGGTTTATAAAGTATTGTTTCAAGACTATGTAGGCTCAGGTAGGAAACCCAAGAGGGGGGGTGAATTGGATTTTATAAAACTTTTGTACTATTTAAAATATGAACTTAAAGCAAGTATGTGCTAATACAATTCAAGTGCTTGTGTATTTCAAATAAATGCAGCAAAAATAAAGAAATAAAAGTACAAGAAGAACAATCACATAAACATAAAGGATTATAGTGGTTCGGTGCCAACCAAACACCTACATTCACTCCCCAAGCCATCCTTGGGAATTCCACTAAGTTTGGTTTTATAACTTAGGCTCACAACACAAGTTAAACCCTTGATTTTTCACCAACAAACTTGTTTTGGCTTCGGGCTCACAAGTAAAATCCTAGTTGGTTTCAAGGCTCACCAACAACCACTTTGATTTTCAAAGGCTTACCAAAAACCTCTTTGGTTTTCCAAGGCTCACCAAAAATCTTAAGTAAAATAATGTAAGAGCAAGTATAAATAAATACAATAAAGTTTTCTAAAATAAATCAAATATCTCTTTGAAGTCCTTGAATGTTGATGAAGATCTTGTCTTCAAGTTGATGAAGCCTTTGATTGATGCTTGTAGATGTAGACTTTGAATGCTCTCTTTGAAACTTGGAAGCTTGAAGGCTTTGAATCACTCAACTCTTGAATCCTTTAAGAATATTCAAGAAACTCACCAAAAGATTGCTTCCTCATTTGATTCTTGATGTTTATATAGCCTCCCAACACTTAAATGACCGTTTATAGCCATTAAAAAGGAAAATATGGCCATTGGAGCTAAGTTGGAGAAGTTCTGCAGCCTAGAAAACTAGCTGTTACTGTTCAAGTATCGACACTTCACCTCCAGGCATCGACACTTCAGTTTCAAGTGTTGACACTTCATTCTCCAGGTGTCGATACTTCACTTCCAAGTGTCGATACTTCAACTCCAGGTGTTGACACTTGACTGAAAGTGCTTTCTGAAGTTTTATGTTTGTCTCAGGCCTTGAGTCGACACTTCACACTTCAAGTGTCGATACTTGATCATCAGGTGTCGATACTTCATTTTCAAGTGTCGACACTTGCCTGTGCCATTGCTGAAACATCTTCAAATTGAAACTTTAACTTCTTCAAGTTTTTTCATATTAATTCCAAAGTCCATATACTTGATTTTTCATTAATTTAAGGACTTTTTCAACTGAAATACAAGTATTTCTTCATTCAACATGGTTGAGTACTAAGATATGAAAAATATACTTAAAATATTATTAGTACTCATATATACTTAAATATTTTGTCAATCATCAAAATCAAGACCAGAGTCAACAGACTAGTTTTCAAAAACTCCCATTTTTATAAGTAAATTGTAAACATTGATCTTATAACTTTTTGATTTCTTGAAAAAGGTTAAATTGTTGGTTAAATTGTTACTTTGCTTATATATATATATATATTCTTTCTACTACCCCTTTTTATTATCATTAATCATAAAAAAAAAGGTTGATCCCCCTGAATTAGTGCATTTTATCATAATAAAGCATACAAAGTTGTTGGAGCATCGATCCTACAGCTGGTATCAGAGCAATTTGACAGAAAGAAGAGTAAACATGGAACAAAAGTGAACTTTCATATATATAAGAGAGTTTTAGTACATATGATAAGCAAATATAGACTGAAACAAAAGCATAATCAAAGTTTGATCCATGACTAAAAGACTAATACATAGCAGAAAAGAAACTGATGCATAATCATAAATAATATGATAAACATCTGTGAGGCTAGTCCTCATCAGATGGAAGCTCAAAGTAGATAGGAGCCATACATCTAGTCCTAGAACCTGAAGGCTTAGGGGTCTTATGGGTTAGGCTTCTAGTCATAGTAGAAGGTCCAGAATGGGGTATAACCCTAGAAGACCTAGCAAAAGGAGGAGGAAAGGTCTCTGCTGGTGTCAGGAATGCTTCAATAGTGACAGGCGGAATATCACTGGGAGTGTCTATAGGAGCATCTGGTGTCTGAGTCTCCCTGCTAACAATATGATAATCTCCAGCTCCATCATCACTGCCATTACTATCATCACCATAATCATCACCATCACCATCATCACCACCACCGGGAGTATCATCATATGTGTCATGGTGGTCATCGTCGTCTGCTGGCAAAGGAGGAGGTGGACCTAAAGGTGCAGTAGGAGGCAAAAGAGATCTTAGAAGATCCTGTATCTCAATGAAACCAGCCTCCATCATCTGACTGATGCCTGAGAGCTGATCATCTGTGTGTACTCTCAATCCCTCTACCTCTATCCGGAGCTGTGTAGTCTTGACTACTAGACCAATAATCTTATCTCTGACCTCTGCAATCTGATGCCTGATATGCTCCTCAAAAATAAACTCTGTAGTGGCACGAGGAGTAGTAGCTGGAGAAGGAACTGGTGCTGGAGTGGTCGGCTCAGACCCAGAAGCTGGCACTGGTGCAGGTCTTGGAGGTGTAAAGTGCTTAGGAGGTCTAAATGGCCCTGCCTCAGCTGTTTGAATCTCGTACTCCTTGTCTAGCTCCTGATCAGACTCCCTTCTGACCCATTGTCCTCCAATACGTCGAAATCCCATCCGGTGCAGAGATTTCTTCCCATATGTATCCTTGTGGAGAATCTCTTTGGAGGGCACTCCCTCCAATGGGACTCCAAACTCTTGAAAGATCCTAGTGAGGCCCATGCCATAAGGCAAACACAGACGGTGCTGAGTGGCCGCCTCTCCCATTTGATGAACCATGATCATGGGGAGGTTAATGGGAGTCTGCTTCCTCAATGCTACCATAAGTACTAGCTCCCTCTTTGTGATGAAGTCAAATCTTCCTGTCTTCGGAATCAGGATCCGAGCTATGATATGATGTAGGACTCTCATCTCAAGGGATAGTTGGTTTGCTGATACCACTGAAACACCATCGACATCCTCTCGCTTTAGAATGCACCGAAATGCTGCCTCACGGTTTCCAACATAATTCGTTGCCCTGCCATGGAGAGGAATTTGCCAGACTCTACTGATCACCTCAGGGGTCACATGAATCTCAATACCCCTGACTATAACAATCCATCTAAGATCGTCAGTGGCCATGCTCTCATAGAACTCTCTCATCAATTATGGATAATCCCTCTCAGTCATGGTGCAGAAGGGTACTAGCCCAGCTCCTCTTAGCAAATCTCCAATGATGAAACTCTGAGAGTCCTAGAACTGCAAGTCTACTTGTCTGCCAGATATAATAGTCTTCCCTGTAATTCTTGCTGCTCCGAGAGATGTAGATGTAGGCTGATCCTGGGTCTCCTACTCAGGCTCATGCAGTCTAGCGAGGTCCTATCAAATCTTAGTCCTCTCTCTGCTGGACTCACCTTGCTCAGACCTCCTCTTATGATAGGCTAATTGTTTCTTTGGAGCTATGCCACAAAATACTATATGATAAAAGGAACCAGGGAGAAAAGAGTGAACTGGGGAAGGAAAGAGGAAAAAGATGAGGAATCGGACCAAGAGAAGATCGAAAAGGAGGAAACAAATTGAGGAGAGGAAAAAATGGTGGGAAAGAGGGAGAATGTGGGAAGATTAAGCAAGAATCAGACCAAATCCAATAAGAGATGGGAACGGTTCAGAAGAGAGGAAAAAACTAGGAGAAAACAAGGAAAATTGGGCTAAAACATAGTGAGAATGTAAAAACTCGGATCGACAGGAAGCAAAATGAGAGAAAAGAGAAAGAGATTACTCAAAAATGGAAGGATAGGGTTGGAAATCTACTGTTCTTGAGCTTAGGAGGGTGTTTGGGGACCACACAAAGCTAAGGAAAGAGAAAATGACAAAAAAATGTCTTACGGGAAGCCCATGTATTACGGGAAGCCCTAAAAAGACAGTCCCGATGGCCATGAGTCGACACTTCAAAATTGCTCAAGTGTCGACACTTCAAGTGAGTCGACACTTGGGCAATTTTTCAAGTGTTGACACTCGACCACAGGGAAGCAAAATAAATTTCACTAAATTTCAAAAAAATCTAGGAAAAATCTAGGAGACATCCTAAGTGATATTTGAAGGATTTTGAATCAATGTAGAGGATTTCAACAAGAATTTGAAGAGTTTAGACAAAAGGATCAATAATTACTAATTCTCTTCTAATCATGCAAAATCTATCTTTGCTAAGAGATTTTGTGAAAATATCAGCAAGTTGATTATTAGTACATACAAAGTCAAGCATTACATCACCATTTTGCACATGATCTCTTATGAAGTGATGTCTTATTTCAATGTGTTTACTTCTTGAATGTTGTATAGAATTTTTAGTTAGATTTATTACACTTGTATTATCACATCTTATGGAAGTTTTACTTAATTTTATGCCAAAATCTTCGAGTTATTGTTTGATCCATAGGATTTGAGCACAACAACTTCCAGCTACTATATATTCGACTTCCATCATAAATAGAGCAACTGAATTTTATTTCTTGCTAAACTATGAAATCAAATTCACTCCAAGAAATTGACGGCACTGGCAGGGTGCTCGATCCCGAATGCGGGGTCCGCCCCTACATGCATGAGCACAACCCCAACTAGGAGTTGACCTCAGACGGAGGGCTCGCCCTATGAGCATGATCCTGACTGGGAGCTGACCTCAAATGGAGGGCTTGCCTTGGGTTGCATGAGCACGACCCCGGCCGGGAGCTGATCATAGATGGAGGGCTCACCCTTTGAGCATGATCCTAACTGGGAGCTGACTCAGATGGAGGGCTCGCCTTGGCATGCATGAGCATTACCCTAGCTTGGAGATGACCTTAGATGAAGGTCTCACCTTATGAGCATGACCTCGGCTGGGAGCTAACCTCGGACAGAGGGCTCGCCTTGGCACAAATGAGCATGACCTCGACCAGAAGCTAACCTCAGATATAGGGCTTGCCCTATGAGCACGACCTCGGCTGGGAGCTAACCTCGGACAGAGGGTTTGCCTTGGCATGCATGAGCATGACCCGAGCTGGGTGCTAACCTCGGATGGAGGGCTCGCCCTATTAGCATGACCCCGGTTGGGAGCTGACCTTGGACTGAGGGCTTGCCTTGGCATGCATGAGCATGACCCCGACCAGGAGCTGACCTCAGATGGAGGGCTCATCTTAAGAGCATGACCCTGGCTAAGAGCTGACCTCAGATAAATGGCTCGCCTGGCATGCATGAGCACGACCTAGATCGGGAGCTGACCTGTTGCCCAAAAATAGAGCCCAAGAGGGGGGGTGAATTGGGTCTTTTAAAAATTTAAAGCAATAATGTGCAGGCCTTGTGGTGTTTGTGAGTAACGAAATAGATGCACTAGATTATATACAGCGAAAAGCAATAAATAGAGTGCAAGAAGTAAAGAGCAAGAGATGGAAGAGACAATCACAAACAAACACAAGGTTTATAGTGGTTCGGTGCAAACTTAGCACCTACATCCACTCCCCAAGCCACCTTGGGAATTCTACTATAATCTCTCCAAGATTATAGCCGACTTGTTTTTTCAAAGGCTCATAAGTTAAAACCTATGTTGATTTTATCACCTAGGCTCACCATCTAACCTTTATACTTGTTTTGTCTTCGGGCTCACAAGTTAACCCTAGTTGGTTTTGTCCCTTTGGCTCACCAATAACCACAACAACCTACTTCAAGAAACCCTTGAAAGCTAGGTCAAAACACAAGGGTGATTTCAGATATACAATTCAAAATAAATAAAGCAAACTCTCTTCAAGAGTAGAATGGAAGCTTTGAGGCTCAAGTTGATGCTTTGTCTTGTCTTCTCCTTAGAATATTCTTCAAGCTCTCTTTTTAGAATGTTGAAAGGATATGCTTGTAGGCTTTTTCAGGGAATCACTCTTTAAATGGCAAATCTTTTATCAAATTCTTTTTGCTAAGTTTTGAAATCAAATGCATACTATAGCATGTCCTAGTCTACGATGCCACAGCCAACTAGTTTAATTGATCTTGGCTTCCATTGCCACTAGGCATTGACCATTTTGAATAGAAAGATCATCAAGATCAACCATATATATATTGCCATACCTGTGACCAATGAACTTGATGCCATTGTCATCTAAACTAGAAATAATGCACAAAGAAGATTCGAAAGTAACTTTAAAATCCTTGTCACAAAACTGACTAATGTTAAGTAAGTTATGTTTCAAACCATCTACATACAAAACATTATTAATATAAGTAGAAGGGGTGATATGTATTTTACCAATTCTAACAATTTTGCCCTTACCATTATCACCAAATGTCACATTACCACCATTTTGATATTCAATTTTGCCCTTGAGCAACCGCTATCGAGGTACCGCATTCTTTTCTTATTGGTTGCAAGGCATACCTACAATAAGAATCAAGTGAAGATTTTAGGTACCCAAGTCATCTTGGGTCCTCTTAGGTTAGTGGCAATGGTTCCTTTTAGAATCCAGATTTTATTAACATTACTCAATTTTCTCTTATTGCACAAGTAAGATTTATGCCCTACAGTATCACAAGCATAGCAGGTAATGGATGAAGATGCAGGCACAAAGAAATTTTTGAAAAACTTTTATTTCTTCTGAGTTCTAAAACCTAGATCGGCTTTGTCAAAAATAGCTCTTTAATTATTTAAAAGCATATTTAATTTTTCAGAACTATATGTAAATTTATCAATAAAAGGTTTTAACTTTTTAATTTTTTCTTTATATTTTTGTTTTCTTCCAAAATTTCTATGTTCTATTTTGAAGAGTTTTCATTTGATACAAAAAAGTTTTTCTTTTTTAAAGTTTCTTTTTCCTTTTCAAGAGCAGAAATCCTATCATTTAACTTTTTGTTTTGAAGAAGTAGGCAATCATTTTCATTTGAAAACTTATCATTAGCTTTGACTAAATCCAAATTTTGCCTTTTCAGATCTTTATGTTTTGATTTTAGCTTTTGAAATTCTATAACCAATTCATCAAAAACTTCATGTAGTTCATCAAATGTAAACTCATTTTCAATTTCAGATAGTGCCTTATCATGATTCGCCATCAAACAGAAGTTTGCAACTTCTTACTATTCTTCTTCAAAGCTGGAGTTCTCGCTATCACTCCAGGTTGCCATCATGGTCTTCTTTCTTAGTTTTCTTCTACTCTTCTTAAGGGGCAGTCCATCTTGAAGTAGCCCGGTTTCTTACATTCAAAACATGTGGGCTGCTCCTTATCTTTCTCCTTTTCTTTCTCTTTGCTTGGCTCACCTTTCAGAGGTTTCTTCTTGAAGTTGTATTTCTTCTTCCTCATGAACCTTCTGAACTTTCTTGCCATTAGAGCCATCTCATCATCTTCATTTTCTTCTTCGGATTCATCGCTTGACTCTTCTTTTGTGATGGATTTGAAAGCGATGACTTTCTTCTTCTTTTCTACATCCACATTCTTTTGTCTTAAGGAAAGCTCATAAGTCATCAATGAGCCTAATAGTTGCTCGAGGGGTAGAGTGTTGACATCCTTGGCTTCCTCTATGGCCGTCACCTTGGCGTCCCATGAAGCTGAAAGAGACCTGAGAAGTTTATTTATAAGTTCACCATTAGATACAATCTTTTCTAAGCTTCTCATGCCATTCACAATATTTGTGAACCTAGTATATATCTCACTAGTAGATTCAGTAGGTTCCATCTTGAGCATTTCATATATGTTAATGAGCATGTTAACCTTAGTAGTTTTCATTTGGTGTATACCTTCATGGATAACCTCAAGTGTGTCCCAAATCTCCTTAGCGGAGAGACAGTTAGAGATTCTATTGAATTCACTCGGATCAAGCAAGTAAAATAATAGATTCATAGCCTTCGCATTAAGCTCTATTTGCTTAATGTCATTCTCATCCCAATCATCTTTCATTTTTGGAGTGAGAATGCCATTAACCAGCATAGTATGCTGATAAGGACCTTTTATGATTGTCCTCCAAAGATTATAATCAATTGCTTGAATGAATATGTGCATGCTGTTTTCCAATACATATAATTCATGCCATTAAAAAATGGGGGACGATTTGAAGCTTGACCTTCAACAATACCCATTCCAATTGGGGCTGCCATGATCTTTTACTCAAGATCCTTGGACCTATAAGAGAGTACCAGTGCTCTGATACCACTTGTTGCCCAGAAATGAATCCTAAGAGGGGGGTGAATTGGGTCTTTTAAAAATTTAAAGCAATAATATGCAGGCCTTGTGGTGTTTGTGAGTAATGAAATATATGCACTAGATTATATACAGCGAAAAGCAATAAATAGAGTGCAAGAAGTAAAGAGTAAGAGATGGAAGAGACAATCACACACAAACACAAGGTTTATAGTGGTTCGGTGCAAACCTAGCACCTACATTCACTCCCCAAGCCATCCTTGGGAATTCCACTATAATCTCTCCAAGATTACAGCCGACTTGTTTTTCCAAAGGCTCACAAATCAAAACCTATGTTGGTTTTATCACCTAGGCTCACCAACTAACCTTTACACTTGTTTTGTCTTCGGGCTCACAAGTTAACCCTAGTTGGTTTTGTCCCTTTGGCTTACTAACAACCACAACAACCTACTTTCAAAAAACCCTTGAAAGCTAGGTCAAAACACAAGGGTGATTTCAGATTTACAATTCAAAATAAACAAAACAAACTCTCGTTAATAGTAGAATGGAAGCTTTAAGGCTCAAGTTGATGCTTTGTAATGTCTTCTCCTTGGAATATTCTTCAAGCTCTCTTTTTGGAAAGATGAAAGGATAGGAATGTAAGCTTTTTCAAGGAATCACACTTTAAATGGCTTTTGAAGTAAAGTTCTTGAGGGAATATTGGCTTTTGAGCTTTTAATGGACTTCAATTACTTCAAGAATGAGTTTGGTGAAACTTAAATACTTCAAAAACTTTCAAAAAATGGTTTGTGACCGTTTGAGCTTCGAATCTAGCCGTTGGGACCTTGAAAAGATATTTCTACAACTCAGAAAAATAGATTCGTTAGGGCTATCAGAACCTGAGTGTCGATACTTGGTTTGTCAGGTGTCGACACTTGGCTATCAGGTGTCGACACTTGACTTCCAGGTGTTGACACTTGAACTTTCAAGTGTTGACACTTGATTCACAGGTGTAGACACTTGACACAAAAACACTCCATTGGCCATGTTCTGGATTTTAAAAAAGTCTCAGGCCTTGAGTTGACACTTGGGAACTTAAGTATCGACACTTGAGTTTCAGGTATCGATACTTGAATTCTGGGTGTCGACACTTGGTGTGCCAAGGAGTTTTTCTGCATGCCAAATGCTAAAGTGTCGATACTTGACTTCCCAGGTGTCAACACTTGGTTCTGCAAATTTCATAATTAAGTACAATTCAAACCAAATACACAAGTGTTGAATATGAAACTTAAATCCAACTTAAATAAGCAATAAATGAACTCGTTTAGCCCCTTTTTGCATGGAAAAGACTCCTCAAATCATGAAATATGCTTCATGCCATAACGTGCCATGATATTTTAATTTTAAGAATTTAAGGTGCTTGTTTCCTGAAAACTCACAACTGGAAATAAATATTTGTACACAATATGTACTCAACATTTTGTTATTCATCAAAATTACTAGGTGGAGCTAACATGACCTCAAACGGAGGGCTTGCCCTATGAGCATGACCTCGGCTGGGAGCTGACCACGGACGGAGGACTCGCCTTTGGGTCTTCAATTAGGCACCGTATCTAGGTGGCACTTTCCACCCACGCGGCTACCAGCTATTGCCATCGTGGGCTCCATGTCAGCGGTTATGCCATATCAGATGCCCCCTACTCTCAAGCCCAAGGAACGAAGCGGTGCTTGAGATGATGAAAGTAATGATCGCACTAACATAGAGGGACACAGTTCCTGCATCAATAATGCCTCGAGCACTGGTGCTTTGGAGATCATGCATTCACCCTAACAAAGCAGTGCCACATCAGCCTTCCTTTAAGGATACTATAATTACTACACCGGAATCGATGCGGGCACCTCTGAATCGAAGCATTGCCCCTAGTAGATCTTGACACGTGGCAAGCTTTGGTTGGCCAGGGAGATGAGGAGGCGAACATCTTCGATCTATACGAGGCAACGGGACTCTATAGGTGCTTGAAAGGGACTTGCCCTCTTGCCCCCTTACCCCTTAGGGGCATTTCAAGCATAGAAGGCTATAGTGCTCATCTTCTTCCCCAGTCTTTCTCCTTACTCCAGAGTTTGAAGTTTTTAGTAGGTCAGACTTCTCCTCCTTCCTTCCTTTGCTTCTTCCGTTCTTCTCCTTCGGCCTGTGCTGAAGGAGAGTTCTTGTTACATCTCTAGGCCTTCTCCTCTTCTTCTTCTTCACTCACCATGAGTTTCAGTGGTGGGCATCGTCGCACGGATTTTTTCGGTAAGGCAGGCCCATCCCAACCGAGGCCTCCTTCCTCAGATAGCAAAGAGGAAGAGTTCCTTTTATAGTCCGTAGGGGTCCCCGCTAATCGGGGATTGTCATTGGATGCCCTACAGCTCCTCCACCTCCTCCTTTTGTTCCTGTCAGGGAGCTGAGACCTCCTCCCCCCTCTGCTCCTGTTAGGGAGTCTGGCGATCCTTTTGGCATTGCTTCGGTGATGACTAGTGGGGACCTCCTCCATGTCCGGAGAGTGTTTGGGATCTTTGACTCCATTTGACTTTCTGTTCCAAGACCGGAGGAATGAGTTACTTCTAGTAGCCCAGGCCGAATCACCCTGTATGAAGACTTCTTCTTCGGGGGTCTTCGCCTTCCCTTCCATCCCTTCTTCCTCTTTTTTCTGAGCAATTATTGCTTGGTCCCAGCTCAGCTTGCTACCAATACTATCTGAACTATCTTCTGCTTCATTATTCTCTGACACTTTCATGGGATTGTTGCCCGTTTCTTCCTCTTCAAGGACTTATTCACCCTGAAGCGCTACCCATCTAATAAGGGGTGGTGGTTTATGGCCCCCTGTCTAGGGACCCTCAAGCTTGACTTGCCTTCCTCCATTAAGGGATGGAAGGATAGGTTTTTCTTTGCCTCAGTTGAGCAGGTGAACTGGGTTTGGAATGACCCAGACCACTCCCTCAATCAATAATCTACAGTCAAGTCGACTGATAAAGAGATATTTGACCAACTTATCACTTCTAAGGTTCTAGCCCCTCAGGATCTGCTGATTGAGTGAAATCATGTCGATGCCGGAGTCAGCCAGGCCCCACCTTAGGGTAAGGCTTGATACCAGGCTTCTTCCTTTCTTCTGAGTTTGATATCTACTTTTGATAAATGACTGACCAGTCTTCTTTGCATTCCACAAAGATGAGGTTCTCACTAAACAAGCTCCAAAGCATGTCCAGGAAGAGGGCTGCCTTCGCAGGGCCTGAAGGAAAACATGTGAAGAAAACCTGGGAGGAGCCGGGATGGAGGCCCGCCGGTGAGCCGCTAGGAGGGGGCCTCCCATTACACCGGCCGTGCCTGGGATGGCATCCCGTCCTCCAGCCCACAAGCCCTAGAGGGAGGCTCGATCAATAGAGGGGGCCGTGCTAGCACCTCCGCCGGCCCTTGCAAGGACCAAAGTTCCATCGTAGCCGAAAGTGGAGAAGGTGGTGAGAGACGCCACCACAAGGATCCCGGCATCACTGACCCGGGACAGACCTGCTGATGACCAGTTTGCCATCACCGGGTCCCCACCGGCCACTACCTCGAAGCCCTTGGAGCTATCCAAGACAGCGAGGGTGGGGTCAAAGAAATTATCCATCATCATGCCCCGGGATGCCAGGCTAACGAAGGATGGAAGGCTGGCTGAGGATGTGCTGACCACCCTTGCCCAACCACTGGACCGCCAGGAGAGGGTCAACCGACCAGTGGTGGATGTCTTCACCAGGGTGTTCCCCCAGCTCTTCTCGGTAAGTCACCTTCTTGGTTGCTTCACTTTCTTTCTTTTATCTATAAAGGCACTGACGATCATTCTTCATGCAGGTGGCTCTCGATGTTCAGCTCTTCAGGGACTCCTACTTGGGGCTAATGAATAGGGAGTCCCACCTCTGAAAGGAGAGGGATGAGGCCTGGGCCCAGGCTACGTGGGTTCAAGAACTGGAAGGCCAAATAAAGGTCCTTCAAGACCAACTAGCCAGCACCTAGACAAGGGCGACCAGCTTGGAGAAGAAATCTGCCAAGCTCGAGATGGCCCTGAAGGAAGAGAAGGGGAAGAGCCTCCTCAGGGTCGAGAAGTTAGCTGCCTCCGTAGTGAAGGTGGCCCGCGAGGGGAGAGCGCAGAGCCTCCAAGTGTAGCTCAACGAAGAGGTGGCCAAGATTGCGATAGCCTTGGAGAAGGCCACGACGGCGATTGTGCTGATGGAGATTGCCAAGAAAGAAGTCACTGAGGCCATCCCCAAGTTCAAGGCATTTGAAGACTTCAAGGATGAGGTCATCGAGGCAGTGTTGGACTCCTACCACCAGTGGTTCAACAATTTCCATGGCAAGGCCATCCATCTTTTCGGACCGAACGGGTTATAAGATATCCTCCTTGTGCTGCTTGTCCCCATGCAACAAAGGATGCCCTCCATGGAGACAAAGCTGGAGGTGATCATGGTCGAAGCCAGAGCCACTATCATCCAGGACCCACCACCATCATCAAAAAGAGCCGCTCGCCGGCCAGGGAAGAAGTGTTGCCCAGTAAGCAACCCAAGAGGGGGGATGAATCGGGTCTCTAAAAATTATTTGATGAAATGCAAGAGTGTGTGATCTAATCCAACAATTAAACTAAGTACTATGAATGCAAATGAAGTGTTCTTAAGTAAGTGTGCAGCAAAAATATAAAGCAATAAAGTTAAGAGCAAATGGAAGAGACAAGCAATCACAAACATAAGGAAGTATAGTGGTTCGGTGCTATCCAATGCACCTACATCCACCCCCCAAGATCCCCTTGAAAATTTACTATAATCTCAATCGATTACAGCCAATTAGTTTTCCGGGCTTACTAATCAAAACCTGAGTTATTTTCATAAGGCTCACAAGTCAAAACCTCACTTGGTTTTACGAGCTAACCAATAACCTAAATGGTTTTAAGGCTCACCACCAACCTCCCTTGATTTTGAGGGCTAACCAAGAATCTAATTGATTTTCAAAGGCTCACCAATAACCTCCTTTGTTTTCCAATAGGCTAACCAAAAACCCTTACAACAAATATAGTTTGAAATAAAGAAACAATGAAAGCTTTCTAATAAAAAGTGAGTATCTCTTTGAAGCTCGTTGTTGTGATGCTTTCAACTTGATGAAGCCTCTTTAATTGCTCAAGAATGATTGATCTTGAATGCTCTTGAAGGCTCTTGAATGCTTGAAGGCTTTCTTTTACTTGAAGGTGGTTGAACTCAATAAATAAGAGTGAATGCTCTCTTTTCTTTCTCTTTTGTTCTTTCTTTTTCAATCTCTTGTGTTTTGATTTGATTTGAATCATATAAATACCTTTTCAAGGTCTTAAATCTGGTTTCTAGCCATTAGACACGAAAAACTAGCCATTGAAAGCCAAGAGGGATGAGTTTTGCATTTGAAAAACTAGCCATTACTATTTCCAGAACTCCATATATCAATACTTCAGGCTGTGAGTCGACACTTCAGGTCGACACATGCACTCCTTGAGTCGACACAAAGTTCAAATATCTTCAAAATAGCTTTCTGGAATTCTCAGGTAAGTTGACACTTCTTCAGGTGAGTCGACACTTAGCATCCATTTATCGACACTTCATCCAGATCTTCAACTTCAGCAAGTTCTGTAACACAAAAATCCCAGGCGATGAGCTGATCCATATGTCGACACTTTGAGTCGACACTTCAAGTCCATGTATTGACACTTTAGCCGTGCCATTTGAAACTTTCTTTGCATACCTGCTGGAGTTGACACTTCACTGTCATGTGTCGATACTCGGTGTCATGTATCGACATTTTGAGTTGACACTTCATTGAGATTTTCACATAAATAGCTGAACTTGTGCTAAATCAAGTCTATGTTGAACTCAAGTATCCATTCAAGCAATTTTCCACTGTTGAAGTCTTCTTTGAGCAGATCTTTCATCTAAATTTGGACTTCTTCAATCAAACAACATTTGTCAAATTGATGAGTACTTTTTTCTATAAAAATATACTTCAAAGAAATCATTAGTACTCAACTTATACTTAAGCATTTTGTTTATCATCAAAATCAACAACGAAGTCAACAATCTCCCCCTTTTTGATGATGACAAAATATTTAAGTATAAATTGCATAAAAAGCTTTCGAAAGAATTTTTTTTTAAGGTGTGAAGAGCTAATTGCAATAGGTGTATCAGAACAATTGCAATATTAAAAAGGATGTATCAAAGTTAGAGCATTATAATAGCTAAGAGTATCAGAGTTTGGAATATATAAGAGATAAATTCATGTATCGTGATACTCTAAAAGAAACATGTTCAGGAGAGACAAATTCGATAATAGACTAGACTCCCCCTAAATATACGATTCATAAAAAATTTGTAAACATCTTTTTAAACATCTAAAGAAAAGATTTGACATAAAATTCAATTCAAAATTGATTTTCAATACAAAGGAGGTATTACTCTCCCTTGCTCAATGAGTTTTGCAAAGAATTTTCATTTTCAAGCTCAAACAAATTTCAAAAGAATTTTCAAATTTTCAAACATGAAAGAATTTTCAAACACATTTATACTTTAGTCTTATTACTCCCCCTTTTTGTTATCATTAAAAAGGAAGAGAATAATAAGTAAGTCATTCAATATAGAACAATAAAGTACAACATAACAATTCATTCATCCATTCATTCATAAACAAAGATAATGAAGTACTGAAGGTAATTAATGCATTTCATTCATTTGAATTCATAACATGAAGTACAACATAAAAATTCATACAAGGTTAGAATGTGTACATAAAGAGAGCATCAAAACATACAAAAAGAGCAGAAAAGCAAACTATCTAAACATAAAAACTATCCTAATCCTCATCCTTTGAAGATCCGATCTCAATCGGTCCAGTATCAGTGAAAGAACGAGCTCGGGGCCACATCGATCTGAGATCACGAAGATGGGTCCTGGTCTGTCACGAAGGAGTACGACGACCACGTCCTCTACATCGAACATAGGTCCTACCTCTAGCTGAAGCAGAAGAGGTGGAGGCTATGTCATCAACAGGAATGGAACAGATCGGAGCGACGGTCTCTACAACTATCGGATGTGGTGTATGATCGAATGAATGACCGGAATCAAAATAATGGAAACCAGGTGTGTAGAAACCTAGCTCTCGGATGAGCAAGGATGTATGTAGGGTAGGTGTATCAACTATAGGTGTATCAAAAATTAGTGTATTAGTTGAAAAAATGATAAGCATATCAACGATAGGCATATCAGCTGAAGAAACAAAAGGTATATCAGTAATCGATGAGTCAATAATGGGAGTATCAATGATGGGGGTATCAATGATAGGTGAATCAATAACAGGTGAAATGATAGGTATCGCAGTATGATCATCAAATCTAGATGGTGGAGTATATAGAGCAGGAGTCTGAATAGGTGAATTGGAAGAATCCTAAATGGAACTCCTAGGTAAGTCCACTGTCGTCTCTATCGCTGGCTCTGACATCAAGTCAGGAAAGTCAAAATCGTCAGAGTCAGTCTCACCATCAGTGCCAATCTCTGATCCTGGTGCTGGGCTGGAGCTGGATCTAGAACACTCCTAGAAGAGGATCTGGACAGTGCAGATAAAATAGTGGAGATGCCATCACTCAATCCTCTATGTATGTCTCTCGTCTCCATAATAAAGCTATCAAGTCATTATTGAACAATCATGATATCTATTTCTATAAGACTGACTCTGTCTAATAGACTCTCTGAAGCTCCTGGAACATTTAACTGAGCTGGCTGAGGCTAAGGTTGTGTAGTTGGCTCAGATTGAGAAGCAAACTCTAGCTACGTTGCTGGCTCAGGTTGAATCTCTAGAAGATGTGCCTCTGAAGGCCCTGCCTCATCGAAAAATATACGCTCCTCCTCTATAGCATCATCATCTCTATCATCGGCTTGTCCAGATACTCTGCATCTCCACTGGCCTTTAAATAGCTGATATCCTATCCGATGTAGTGACCTGATGTCATAGACATCAGTATGTAGAAGCATCCAGAAGGGCTCAGCATCAAAAGTCACACCGTACTCTCTAAAAAGCAGTGTCAACCCCACCCCATAGGGTAAGCAAAGTCTCTGATTGGTCGATGCCTCCGTCATCTGATGTATCATGAGCACCGGAAGGCAAACTGGAGTGTGTTGAACTAAGGAGACCATCACGAGTAACTCTCTCTCTGTGATGTAATCAAAACTTCCGGTCTTCAGTAGAAGAATATGGGCAACAATGTGATGTAGAAGTCTCATCTCAGTAAAGGATGGGATACAGGAATAGTGGCTGCCTCAAGCAAAATATCTGACTCAAATATGCACTGGAGTCCACTCACTCTATCAATCAGACTATCAACTACTGATCTGGTCAAGGGTATATCCCATAGTCTAGTCAATATCTCTACAATCATGGGGATATCTCTGCCTCGGACCTAAGCTAAACATCCGTCACTGCCACGGGCTAAAGATCTGTAGAACTCTCGAATAAGACCCGGGTAGTATCTCTCACTCAGTGAGCAAAAAGATGTCAGACCATAATCTCTAATCCACTGACCAATCCTGAAATGCTGCAGGTCGACAAATCAAAAGTCTACACGGCATCCTCTGACTACTGTCTAGTGTGGACACCAGAAGCCGAAAGAAACTTCACTCCAACAAGGTTAGCCTTATCCTAATTTGGATCGAAGATAATTAGGTTACCTTGTATCCTTTAGTTCAAAATATTTTATTTTCAAGAGTCATTTCCTTTTCAAGAGTCCTGTAATTAATTTTGAGTTTCAAATCAAGAGTGTTTATTGAGTCCTGTAATTACTTTTAAAATTTCATTTCTTGTAAGTCCATTTCAAGTTTTAAAGTCTAGGTCAGTCAAGTCAGTTCAGTTGAGTTAAGTCTAATTCAGTTGAGTTAAGTCTAATCAAGTCTTAAAGCCATGAAAGCCAGCAACAAGACTCAAATTCTAGACCCCAGAATTTGACCACATGAAGAAGAGAAGACACATCAACCAAGCAAGAGAAAAGGACCATCAACTAGGACCACTGGGCGCCACATGTCATTCTTATCCAAGTAGAAGACCACCTCACCATGCCACGTCATCAGGTGCCACTTCACCAGCCACCTCATCACCCTTTGGGCGCCAACAAGGGAGATTCAAATTCAAGGAGGTTGGCCACATCCCTCCAAGTCCTCCACCAAATCCTCCAACCCCCCCCACATCCCTCCAAACTCTCCACCAAATCCTCCAACCCCCCTTGTAATCCTCCTCGATTTGGGGAGTTTTTAAATTTCAAAAGCTAGCTTTGTGAGGCTATTAAAAGCCTTGGATGCCCATTGTAAAAGAGATTGATTTTGGGGAATGAATGAAAATTGAAGATGAAATTTTGGAAGTAGAAGTTGTCTTGTATTTTTTTTTTATGTGAAAGTTTTCCATCCTCTTCCTCCACGCCAAAGCCATTCTTTTTTTCCCTAGCAAAGCATCTTCCAAGCTCAAGTGAAGGCATTGGAGTCGGCCAGATCTTCTCAAAATTCTGTTCTTAGTTCATAAACTCTCCCATCCCTTCTATATGTTCCTATCCTTCTTCCTTAACTTTGATCTTCATTGCAGGGTCCTTCGAAGTCTTTGAGTTGTGGGCTGGGTTCACCTTAACAAAGAACCAACAAGCTGAAGCCCCAAGTCCAGGGTTCTGATCACTGTTATCCAAGTTCTCCAGTCTAGAGCATCAGTAGTTTCAAGTTTTGAATCATAGGAAGGTTGGAAAACTCATCAAGGTAAGTCCTCAATCATTAGCCCCTATTGTCTAGATCTTCTTCCTTCTTAGTTTTAGAGTTGTGTCTAATCTTGTAATAGTCCCTTTTCATATAATCCTTAAATCTTATTAAGATGAGTACAATGCTAAGTATAATTAGGTTTCATTGCTCTACAAACCCCATATTCAAAACATTAATCATATGCATGCCGCATCACTGTCTTCAAACTCATGCGACTAGATACATTGAAGAGTGGCCGAACAGGTGGATCTAGAGCTGTGGCTTCATGTCTTGCTTTAGTTCTTCTCTCTTCTTCCTAATTGGATGGCCGAGGGCGACGAACAACTTGTTTGCTAGGTCCCATTGCATAGAAGAAGGGTTTGAACAAGAATGGAGAAGAAACCTAGGGTTTCTAAGATTCAAAACAGAAATGGGAGAGGAAATGTCACACAATCCGAAACAAAAACCATCCAAAATGAAGATTTGAGGGGGTTTGAGCTAAGATTTTGAGGGAAGAAGTGGTTAGGAAGGAGCTAGGGTAAGTGTCGACTCGAGTGGGGAAGAAAAATGGAAAGAAAATGCTTCATTTTCACCTTTAACCTTGGTTTGCAGCCGTTCATGTGTCGACTCATGAAACAGTCCCATGTGTCGACTCACAAAACAGTCCCATGTGTCAACACATCCAGGGACACATACATGTGTCGACACATCGACTTAAAATCGAAAATCCATTGGATGTGTCGATACATCCAGGTGTCGACACATACATGTGTCGACACATTGACTTAAAATCCAAAAACCAGAAAATGAAGCACAGATCAAAATCATGAGAAATATAATGAAATTCAATAAGATTAATGTCACATTTGATCTATTTTGAGTCAAAGATTGAAAAAATTTAATCAAAAGGATTAATGATCCCGAGTTCTCTTCTAAGCATACTGAACCGATCTTCTTGGAGAGGCTTAGCTAAAATATTAGCTAATTGCAATTCAGTACAAATAAATTCAAGTACAACATCATTATTTTCAACATGATCTCAAATAAAATGATGCCTAATTTCAATGTGTTTACTTCTAGAATGTTGAACAAGATTTTTAGTCAAACAAATAGCACTGGTATTATCACATTTTATAGGTGTACTAATTAACTTGATTCCAAAATCTTCAAGTTATTGCTTAATCCACAAGATTTGAGCACATCAACTTCCTGCTGCAATATACTCAACTTCAGCTGTGGATAGTGCAACTGAAGTCTGTTTCTTGCTAAACCAGGAGATTAAGGTAACTCCAAGAAATTGGCAAGTTTCACTAGTACTTTTTCTATCTAATTTATATCCAGCAAAATCAGAATCAAAATATCTAATTAATTCAGTAGATGAGTTTCTAGAATACCATAAGCCAATATCAATTGTACCAGATAGATATCTAATAATGTACTTAACAGCCAACAGATGTGATTCCTTAGGTTCAGAATGATATCTAGCACACATGCATACACTGAACATTATACCTGGTCTACTAGTAGTTAAGTACAATAAAGAGCCAATCATACCTCTATATAATTTTTGATCTACATATTTACTATGCTCATCTTTATCAAGTTTATAAGAGGGGATCATAGGTGTACCTATTGACTTAGTAGTCTCCATCCCAAACTTCTTTATAATTTTTCTTGTATACTTAGCTTGGTTGATAAAGATTCCATCTTTAGTTTGCTTAATTTGGAGTCCGAGAAAAAAATTGAGTTCTCCCATCATGCTCATTTCGAACTCACCCTGCATTAGCTTAGCAAACTCTCGACAAAGAATTTCATTAGTAGCATCGAAAATAATATCATCAACATAGGTTTGCACTACTAATAAATCATCATCTTTCTTCTTTAGAAACAAAGTTTTATCAACATGGCCTCTAGAGATTTCATTTTCAATCAAAAATTTGTTGAGTCTTTCATACCATGCTCGGGGTGCTTGTTTTAAACCATAGAGTGCCTTGTGCAATTTAAAAACATGATCAGGATGTGCGTGATTTTCAAAACCAGGTGGTTGTTCAACGAAAACTTCTTTTACTATAAAACCATTTAGAAAAATACTTTTAACATCTATTTGAAAGAGTTTGAAATTCATGAAACAAGTAAATACTAATAGTAGTCTAATTGCCTCAAGTCTAGCAACAGGTGCAAAAGTTTTATCAAAATCAATTCCTTCCTCCTGATTGTAGCCTTTGGCAACTAGCTTAGCTTTATTTCTAACAACAATTTTATTTTCATCTAATTTATTCCTAAACACTTATTTAGTGCTAATAATAGCAACATTAGATGGTCTTTCTATTAATGTCCGAACATTATTTCTATCAAACTGAATTAGTTCATCTTGCATAGCATTTATCTAGTTAGGATCTTTTTCAGCATCTTCAAAACATTTTGGCTCTATTTGAGAAACAAAAACTATATAATCACATTCATTTCTAATTGAAGCTCGAGTTCTTACCCCTTTAGATTGATCACCTAGGATTAATTTCTTAGGATGTCCATGAGTATACCTCCACTCCTTGGGTAGATCTTGGTGCTTTTGAGTGTCTTCACCTTTTTTATCTTTATCTTGATTTTTTTCGCTTTGATGAGAGTTGATCATTCAATGTCAACTTTTGAAGCTTATCAGCACCTGCACATGCATCAGAAGTATCCTCTTTTTTGGAGGATTTGTTAGCAAACTTTTCAAAAATAACATGTACAGACTCCTCTACAACTAGGGTTCTTTTGTTAAAAACTCTGTATGCCCTACTTGATGTAGAGTATCCTAAAATGATACCTTCATCAGACTTGGCATCAAAATTTTCAAGATTGTCTTTGTCATTATTTAAGATAAAACATTGACAACCAAAAATTCAAAAATATTTTAAAGTTGATTTTCTTTGATTTAAAAGTTCATAAGGAGTTTTCTTCAAAATAGGGTGGAGTAAAACTCGATTCAAAATATAACATGCAGTATTAATAGCTTCAGCCCAAAAATATCTTGGTAAATGATTTTCATAAAGCATAGTGCATACCATTTCTTCTAAAGTACGATTCTTTCTTTCTACTATCCCATTTTGCTGAGGTGTGCTAGGTGCAGAAAAATTATGTTCAATACCTTTTTCATTACAAAAGCTTTCGAAATCCTGATTTTCAAATTTAGAACCATGATCACTACGTATGCAAATAACTGAAACATCTTTTTTATTTGAAACTTTTCGGTAAAACTTTACAAATGCAGAGAATGGTTTATCTTTATGAGCAAGAAAGAAAATCCAAGTAAATCTTAAAAAATCATCCATTATAACCAATCCGTATCTCTTGCCTCCTAGACTATATGTTCTAGTTGGTCCAAAGAGATCCATATGAAGTAGTTATAATGGCTTACTAGTAATAATAAAACCTTTAGGTTTGAAAGAAGTTTTAACTTGTTTTCCAAATTGACATGCTTGGCAAACTCTATCTTTTTCAAAACTAAGTTCTGGCAAATCTCTTACTAATTTTTTTTTGCAAAGTTTTGAAAGTAAATACATATTAGCATGACCTAGTCTTCTATGCCAAAGCCAACTAGTCTCATCTTTAGTAGAATTTATTGCAACTAGGCATCCTCCATTAGATAAAGATAGATCATCTAAATCTACCAGATAAATATTACCATACCTTTTTTCAATGAATTGTATTCTATTTTTATCCGGACTAGCAATCATGCAATAAGAAGATTTGAAAACAACTTGAAAACCTTTATCGCAAAACTGACTAATACTTAAAAGATTATGCTTTAAACCTTCAACTAAAAGTACATTGCTAATACATGTAAGAGTAATGTGAACCTTATCAATACCAATGATTTTTCATTTACCATTATCCTCGAAGGTCACACTCCCTCCATTCATTACTTCAAGAAAGGTGAATTGCTTCACATCTCCCGTCATGTGCCTTGAGCAACCACTATCAAGATACCAAAGTCTTTTGTTCTCCTTGGTTGCAAGACACACTTGCAATACAAATCAAGCTTTGTTTTTAGGTATCCAAGCCAACTTGGATCCTTTAGTATTAGTACTTAAATTGGTTCCTTTTGGAACCCAAACTTTTCTATAAGTATTAATTTTTTTCATATTACATTGAAAAGATTTATGACCTTGTCTTTTGCATGAAAAACATGTTATGCTAGATGATGCAGGTACAAAAATTTTTTTGAAATACTTTTATTGTCTTTGGGGTCTATAACCTAATCCTGCTTTATTAAAAATTGCTCTTTGGCTATTTAAAAGAAGATTTAGTTTTTTTGAACTATAGATAAACTTTTCAATAAAAGGTTTCATTTTGTCAAGCTCATTTTTATACTTTTCATTTTTCAATTCTAAATCCTTATTTTTTGTCAAAAGATCACCATTTGAAATGATAGTTTTGGATCTTTTTAAAACATCATTTTCCATTGTTAAAGCATTATTTTTCTTTTCTAAAATATCTAGTTTAGTTTTCAAATTACTAACTTCATTTAATAAAGAATTGTTTTCATGTGAAAAACTATTTGCATGCTTTTTCAATTTTCAATGTTCAGTTAAAATCAGTTTGTAATCATGCATTAATTCATCAAACACATTTCTTAATTCATCAAAAGTAAAATATATTTCTGTATCAGAATTTACCTCTTCTTGCTCTTGATGTGCCATGAGACATAGGTTTGCAATTTCAACTTGTTCTTCTTCTGAATTGGAGTCCTCACTATCACTCCAGGTGGCCATCATTGCCTTCTTCCTTAGCTTCTTCCTTGACTTCTTTAGGAGAGGGCAATCAAATTTATAGTGTCCCGGCTTCTTACACTCGAAGCATGTAGGTATCTCCTTCTCCTTTTCTTTTTCCTTTTCTTTTTCTTTTTCTTTCTCATTTCCCTTCTCTTTAGTTGATTAGAACTTCTTCTTGTAAGGGAACTTTCTTCTCTTCATGAATCTTCTAAATTTTTTGCAAGAAGTGCTTCTTCACTTTCATCATCTTCTTCTTCTTCGGATTCATCAATTGAGTATTCTTCTTGAACAGTAGACTTGAATGCAATCCCCTTTTTCTTCTTATCCATATCCATAGATTTCTGTTTCAAATTCAGCTCATAAGTCATGAGCGATCCTACCAGCTGCTCCAATGGTAGCTTGTCAATATCTTTAGCTTCTTGGATGGTGGTTACCTTCAGATCCCATGATGTTGGAAGTGACCTGAGGATTTTGTTGACAAGATCAGCATTAAACATTATTTTTTCTAAACTTTTCATTTCATTTACAATATTTGTAAATCTAGTATACATATCAGTGATAGATTCATTAGGTTCCATTCGGAACATTTCATATATGTGCACTAACATGTTCACTTTAGTGTTCTTCACTTGATCGGTACCCTTATGGGTAACTTCAAGTGTGTCCCATATTTTCTTGGTGGATGTGCAAGTAGATATCCTATTGAATTCGCTAGGATCTAATGCACAATAAAGGAGATTCATTGCCTTTGCATTGATCTCGGATTGTTTAATGTCATTTTCATCCCAATCCTCTTCGAGCTTTAGGATGGAAACACCATTAACTATAATTGAAGGAATATGTGGACCTTTATCAACTACCTTCCACAAGTTATAATCAATAGAATGCATGTATATTCTCATTCTAGTTTTTCAATAAGTATAATTTGTTCCATTGAAAAATGAAGGTCTATTTGAGGCTTGTCCCTCAAATACACTAGTACCAATAGGAGCTGCCATAGATCTTTACTCAAGATGGATAGACCTATAAATTGAGAACAGGGCTCTGATACTACTTGTTGCCCAGTAAGCAATCCAAAAGGGGAGGATAAATTGGGTCTCTAAAAATTATTTGATGAAATGTAAGAGTATGATCTAATCCAACAATTAGACTAAGTACTATGAATGCAAATGAAGTGCTTTTAAGTAAGTGTGCAGCAAAAATATAAATCAATAAAAGTAAGAGCAAATGGAAGAGACAAGCAATCACAAATACAAGAAAGTATAGTGGTTTGGTACTATCCAATGCACCTACGTCCACTCCCCAAGATCTCCTTGGAAATTCATTATAATCTCAACTGATCACAGTTGATTAGTTTTTCGAGCTCACTAATCAAAACCCGACTTATTTTCATAAGGCTCTCAAGTCAAAACCTCACTTGGTTTTACGGGCTAACCAAGAATCTAAATGGTTTTAAGGCTCACCGCCAACCTCCCTTGATTTTGTGGGCTAACCAAGAACCTAATTGGTTTTCAAAGGATCACCAATAACCTCCTTGATTTTCTAATAGGCTAACAAAAAATTCTTACAACAAATATAGTTTGAAGTAAAGAAATAATGAAAGCTTTCTAATAAAAAGCGGGTATCTCTTTGAAGCTCGTTGTTCTGATGCTTTCAACTTGATGAAGCCTCTTTAATTGCTCAAGAATGATTGATCTTGAATGCTCTTGAAGGCTCGTTGTTGTGATGCTTTCAACTTGATGAAGCCTCTTTAATTACTCAAGAATGATTGATCTTGAATGCTCTTGAAGGCTTGAAAGCTTCTTCTTGCTTGAAGGTAGTTGAACTCAATGAATAGGAGTGAATGCTCTCTTTTCTTTCTCTTTTGTTCTTCCTTTTTCAATCTCTTATGTTTTGATTTGATTTGAATTATATAAATACCTTTCCAAGATCTCAAATATGGTTTCTAGCCGTTAGACATGAAAAACTAGCCGTTACTATTCCCAGAACTCCATGTGTCGACACTTCAAGCTGTGAGTCGACACTTCAGGTCGACACATGCACTCCTTGAGTCAACACCAAGTTCAAATATCTTCAATGTAGCTTTCTGGAATTCTCAAGTGAGTCGACACTTCTTCAGGTGAGTCGACACTTTGAGTCGATACTTAGCATCCATGTGTCGACACTTTAGCCAGATCTTCAACTTCAGCAAGTTCTATAACCCAAAAATCTCAGGCGATGAGCTGATCCATGTGTCAACACTTTGAGTTGACACTTCAAGTCTATGTATTGACACTTCATCCATGCCATCTGAAACTTTCTTTGCATGCTGGCTTGAGTCGACACTTTACTGTCATGTGTCGACACTTGGTGTCATGTGTCGACACTTTGAGTCGACACATCACTGAGATTTTCATATAAATAGTTGAACTTGTGCTGAATCAAGTCTATGTTGAACTCAAGTATCCATTCAAGCAATTTTCCACTGTCGAAGTCTTCTTTGAGCATATCTTTCATCTAAATTTGGACTTCTTCAATCAAACAACGTTTGTCAAATTAATGAGTATCTTTTTTTATAAAAACACACTTCAAAGAAATTATTAGTACTCAACTTATACTTAAGCATTTTGTTTATCATCAAAATCAATAACGAAGTCAACAAGGTGTTGACAAGTGAGGCTTGAAGATTTTCTTCTTTTTTCTTTCTTGTAACTTAAATTTTGGAAGGCTTTCCGACCTATCGGGAGCCTTTGTAGGATGTAAAGGAAACATTCATCAATGAAGATATCTTTTTCTTTCCAATTGATGTGCCTCTTGAGATACTTTCAAAGGATCCTTTAGAGTTTGTGAGGAACTTATCTTTGTAATGAAAGAATAGTCCAACTCATCTAATGCACTTAGCTTGGTCTTATCTTTTTTTTTCATCAATTCCTTTACCCATTTGCATGGTAAGGAAATAGACTTCATAGTTGCCATAGGTGTGTGCCTCTCCCGGGCCTTAGTTGCTGTAGGTTAATTCTAGAATCGTAGGATTAGCATGAAGGTTTTTGGGAACACTTCGTCCTCATTCTCCTAGTTCGAAGTCAAGCGGACTTGAGTGCAAGATTTTTGGAACTTCTTGATTTGCCAAGTTATGAGTCAAGCAGTAGATGGTGAGACTTCAAAAGTTTTCCAGATGGCATCTTCAGACTGTGAGCGAGGCATTTGAATGCAGAACTTCTGGAACTTCTTGGTTTGATGTGCCAAGCTGTGAGTCAAGTGATAGATGGTGGGATCTCACGAATTTTCCAGTTGACATCTCCGGACTGTGAGTAATGTAACTGAATGCAAAACTTCTGGGATCTCCCGGTTTGATGTGCCAAGCTATGAGTCAAGCGGTAGATGGTGGGATCTCAGGAGTTTTCTAGCTGACATCTCTGGATTGTGAGCAAGGTAGCTGAATGCAAGGTATCTGGGTCTCCCAGATTGATATGCCAAGCTGTGAGTCAAGCGATAGATGGTGGGATTTCAGGAGTTTTCTAGCTGACATCTCTAGATTGTGAGCAAGGTAGTAGAATGCGGGGCTTTTGGAGTCTCCTGGTTTGATGTGCCAAGCTATGAGTCAAGTGGTAGATGATGGGATTTTAGGAGTTTCCCAACTGACATCTTCGGACTGTGAGCAAGGCAATTGAATGCGGGGCTTCGTAAGTTTCTCGGCTTTGGAGTAAGGGGCTTCATAACTTTCCCGACTTTGAGTGCGGGGCTTCGTAACTTTCCTGACTTTGAGTATGGGGCTTTAAAAGTTTCTTGGCTTTGAGTGTGGGGCTTCATAAGCTTCCCAACTTTAAGTGGGGGGCTTTATAAGTTTCTTGGCTTTGAATGCGGGGGACTTTGTAAGTTTCCTGACTTTGAGTGTGGGGCTTCGTAAGTTTCCTGGCATTGCCCATTAGACTCGAAGTCGGATGGATACATTCCTACATAGGTGAAAGACAAGGTTGCACCAAAAAGAAACTTTAATAATTGAAATGAAGCCTTACATTATTGGTAGTACATCCTTAGGTTGCTTACATTCCATGTTCACGTAAATCGAGCACCGTCTAGCCCGGCGAGATAGTAAGCTCTGCCTAGCAGAGCCTCGACCACCTTATAGGGGCCTTCCCAGTTTAGGAAGAGTTTACTGCATTCTCCCGGCTGGGACACCTCCACTCGCCTGAGGACCAAGTCGCTTGGGTGGAATGCCTTGGGCCTCACACAAGAGTTGTAGTAGCATGCCACTCGCTTTCGGTAGGCTACCATCTGAAGTCGGGATTTGACCCTCGTCTCATCCAAGAGGTCTAGCTTGAGGAGGAGATGAGCAGGATTCTCGCTTTGTCATATTGCTCTACCCATAGCGTGGGTAGACCAAGCTCCACCGGAATCATAGCTTCAGTGTCGAAGACAAGGTTGAAGGGTGTCTCGCCGGTGGCCATGTCGGGTGTGGTGTGATAGGCCCACGCACACTTGGGTGTTCTTCAGCCCATCGACCCTTGGCTTCATCCAGCCTTGTGTGGAGCCCTTGCAAAATAGTCCAGTTGGTCACCTCGGCCTCCCCGTTGGTCTGAGGGTAAGCCACCGAAGTGAAGTGATGGCAGATGTTGAGGTTAGCACAGAACTCCTTGAAAGCTTGATTGTTGAATTGCCATCCATTATCAATGATGATTGAGTGCGGGAGTCCGAATAGATAGATGACAGACTTCTAGAAGAAGGATCTGACTTTGGCCTCAGTGATCCATTTCAGGGGTTCGGCCTCGACCCACTTGATGAAGTAGATGATGGCCATAATTAAAAATCTTCGTTAGTCAGACGTGGAAGGAAAGGGACCTATGATATCCATTCCCCACTGGGCGAACGGCCATGGGGCTGACAGCTGAGAGAGTAGGTCCACTGGCTACCATTGGATGTTGGCGTGACACTGACAGTGATCACACCTCTTCACAAAATCGGTGGCATCCTCGCATGGTCTTCCAGAAGTATCCTTACCGGAGTGCCTTGTATGCCAGGGTCCTACCCCCCACATGATTGCTGTAGATGTCTTCATGTATTTCTTGGAGCACGTAGGTGGCTTCTGAGGGCTTCAACCACTTCAGTAGTGTTGCCCATAAATGGAGCCCAAGAGGGAGGATGAATTAGGTCTTCTAAAAATTTAAAGCAATAATGTGTAGGCCTTGTTGTATTTGTGAGTAATAAAATTGATGCACTAGATTATATACAGCGAAAAGCAATAAATAGAGTGCAAGAAGTAAAGAGAAAAAGATAGAAGAGATAATCACATATAGACACAAGGTTTATAGTGGTTCGGTGCAAACCTAGCACCTACATCTACTCCCCAAGCCACCCTTGGGAATTCCACTATAATATCTCCAAGATTAGAATCGACTTGTTTTTTCAAAGGCTCACAAGTCAAAATCTATGTTGGTTTTATCACCTAGGCTCACCAACAAACCTTTACACTTATTTTGTCTTCAGACTCACAAGCCAACCCTAGTTGGTTTTGTCCCTTTGGCTCACCAACAACTACAACAACCTACTTTCAAGAAACCCTTGAAAGCTAGGTCAAATCATAAGAGAAATTCAGATATACAATTCAAATAAATAAAACAAACTCTCTTCAAGAGTAGAATGGAAGCTTTGAGGCTCAAGTTGATGCTTTGTCTTGTCTTCTCCTTGGAATATTCTTCAAGCTCTCTTTTTGGAATGTTGAAAGGATAGGCTTGTAGGCTTTTTTAGGGAATCACTCTTTAAATGGCTTTTGAAGTGAAGTTCTTGAGGGAATATTAGCTTTTGAGCTTTCAATGGACTTCTATATCTTAAGAATAAGTTTGGTGAAGCTTAAACACAAAGAAAAACTTCCATAAAATGGTTTGTGATCGTTTGAGCTTCGAATCTAGCCGTTGGAAGCTTGTAAAGTCATTTCTGTAACTTAAAAAAATAGATCCGTTAGGGCTGTCAAAACCCGAGTGTCAATACTTGGTTTGTCAGGTGTCGACACTTGGCTATTAGGTGTCGACACTTGACTTCCAGGTGTCGATACTTGAACTTTCAAGTATCGACACTTGATTCACAGGTGTCGACACTTGACACAAAAACACTCCTTTGGCCATGTTCTGGATTTTCAAAAAGTCTCAGGCCTTGAGTCGATACTTGGAAACTTAAGTGTCGACACTTGAGTTTCAGGTGTCGACACTTGAATTTTGGGTGTTGACATTTGGCATGCCAAGAAGTTTTTTTGCGTGCCAAATACTGAAGTGTCGACACTTGACTTCCCAGGTGTCGACACTTGGTTCTGCAAAATTCATAATTAAGTACAATTCAAATCAAAAACACAAGTGTTGAATATGAAACTTAAATCCAACTTAAATAAGCAATAAATGAACTCGTTTAGCCCCTTTTTGCATGGAAAAGACTTCTTAAATTACAAAATATGCTTCGTGCCATAGTGTGCCATGATACTTTAATTTTGAGAATTTGAGGTGCTTGTTTCCTGAAAACTTACAACTGAAAATAAATATTAGTATACAATATGTACTCCACATTTTATTATTCATCAAAATCACTAGGTGGAGCCAACAATCTCCCCCTTTTTGATGATGACAAAAACTTAAGTTAATCAACATTTAATTTCAAATTTTAGATATGATAATTTATAAATATGATTTCAAGCTTATACATCCATAACTTGCATAGTTAAGAAGGATGAATCTCCCCCTTAGTTAGACAATTCCAATCAGAACAAGTAGAATGTAATATTGGTATCAGATAAAATTTGAAATTCAGATTAATAATAAAACTACTCCCCCTTTTTGTCAATCATTAGAAAAAAAAGGGAGTAAGCTCCCCCTCAAAACAAGCATGTAGACAAAAAGTAGTAGAGTATCAGAGTTGATACAAGAAACAGTTTTTCAAGAGTTAATAGGTATCAGAGCCAAAAAGTAAATGTATATCTATCAAGTAATGTAAACAATCAAGCTGTCAAAATCAATCATAGTGATTCACAACATTGTAAATATCATTGTAAATATAAAGGCTGAAATGCATATATATATATCTGTTGAGTAATGTTTTCAGTACAAAATTTGCTGACTCATCAGCAACACTGAAACAATCAAAATACATCATGAGACATAAATTATAAATAGCATGGGACAAAAGTAACATACAACAAAATAAACATCTGTGAGGCTAATCCTCATCAGATGGGATCTCAAAAGATATAGGGCCAGTAATCCTAGACCTATGGGCTAGACCTCTAGGAGTCTTCAAAATACCACGACTCCTAGTCCTAGTAGAAGGTCCAAAGTAGGGTACAACCCTAGAAGATCGAGTAGAGGGAGGTGGAAGAGTCTTAGTAGGAGTGACAAAAGCTGGATCAGTGAAGATAGGTATGCCAATCGAATCAGCAGGAGGAATAATAGGAGACTGTGGCTCTCAGCTGACTACCTCATATCTATCTGCGCCACCACCACTGTCACTATCACTGTCATCATCAATAATATCAGTATCTCTATCCTCAATCCCATCAGTACGGTCACCACCATCAATAGTATCATCATGGCCATCCTGGTGGTCATCGTCATCATCATCATCAGCATCAGTGATGGAGAACAAGATTCGAATGATGCATCTCTAAGGATTAAAGAGATCAAATGTTGATGAGGCAAATAGGCATGCAGCTATTCTATAAAAGAAATAAAAATTCCGGAAAGGAAAAAAGAGAAAAACATGACTAGAAAGAAACTCTCTCAAAGTAATTAAGAAAGGACCTTTGTGGTTAGGAAACCACACAGGTTAGGGCTAGCTTACCTTGCTATTTCAGATCTAAAAGAAAGTATAAGAATGGTTACCAGGCTATTAATGTTCTGAAAATGGGATAAAGGACACTCAAGATGAGGTACCTAAATGACAAAGGAATTACTCTAGGTTTCAAGGCCTCCTGCTTCTGATTCTTTGGCATAGTAAACCTTCATCTTGGAAACCATGAGACCCGGGGATCCTGCACAAGGAGATGGAAAGATTAACAGGTTTAGATGGGAGGTTGTAGGAATGGATAAAGAGAATTTGGAATGGAGTAATAAGGATGAAGCTTGGCTTGAAGTAGATCTTCCTTGGCGTCCACAACTTAAACCCTCCTTCACTTGTTGGCATGCTGAACTTCTTTGTAGAAGACGCCTTTGGAAGAGGAGATGGACGAATTTTGGAGTGGATTGTAGGAGAGTCTTCAAGGTTGATCAAATAGAAATGGAGTATGGGTTAGAAATTGGATTGGCTAGGTAACTTAGGTCTCACACCTTTCCTTCTCTCAAGGGACTTTGGCTAGCAAAGGGAAAAGCTTTCAAAAAAAATTCTTGTTCATTCATCATTACCATTACAAGAGAATTCTAGGAGCTTTTATAAATCTTAAGCTCCTTTTCAAATTCAAAATGCAACACTTTTCATGGAGAAAATCAAGGGGTGTCCCATGAAGATAGGAGTGGCCCATTCAAATTTAAATCTCCTAATTACAAGGTGGGCACCCATAAAGAGTGGAGCTTCATTCAAATTTAAAAATTCATGGTTGATGTGTCTTAGTGATGTGGCATGATTTATCCTCCAAGTTGGCATGACTTGTCTTCCAAGGTGGCATGGTGCTTTGATGATGTGGTGCTCCAAGTAGTTGGTGAAGTTGGTTGCACTCATTCTTGCTTAATTGAAGCCCAATGCAAGTAGATCTTGAACCTGACTCAATACAAAGCCAATTTAACTCTAATTGGACCCAAATTAAAATAAAACAGGACTCAATTATTCAAATAAAAATAAATACAGGACTCATAGACTTATTACAGGACTTAAATTCCTAGCTTCTATCCATAAAGAACTTGGCATTAGCTGAAGCCTCTTCCTGAGCCTGGTGCCCGCACCAATTCTCCCCGGGTGGGAGGAACTCGACCCTGTCGAGTAAGGATCGATTTGACTATGGTATTTTTCTAATATATCTGGGTCAATTTGTTGTAGATCCTCTCGGGTAATCCAGGAGTCTTCAAATTCCAGTCGACTGCGCCAACGAACCAGATAACGCTGATAACCCTTATTTCTAGTATAATCACTTAGTCATCTAAGATACGTTTAATCTTGTCTCTCCGGTCTAGTGGAATTGCTGGTGGACACTCAGGTAGGGTTTCGCTCTCAAAGGCAGGGTGAAGTTCAAAAGGCTCACTCGGAATTAATGCCGGTTCTTTAAATTCTTTTAGATTAGAAATATTAAAAGTGGAGCTAATGCCATAATCAGATGGTAATTCTAATACATATCTATTAGATCCTATTTTCTTAATTATTTTGAAAGGTCCAGCTCCCGAGCATGCAATTTCTCCATAGTTCCTGATGGAAACCTTTTAGGTCTAAGTTTTATCATGACAGAGTCCCCTTCATTAAATTCCATTATCCATTTATGTGAATCAGCCACATGCTTATAAACTTCATTACTCATTTGAATTTTCTTACTAATTTCTTTATGTAATTCTTTAAGATGCTGTGCATATGACTCGGCAGACTCAGATACACGTGCGTGTGTGGATAATGGGATAAGGTCGATAGGTCTCCTAAGTCTGTAACCATGGACAATCTCAAAGGGACTTTTACCAGTAGACCTATTGACCGAGCTGTTGTATGCGAACTCAGAACGAGGTAAAAGTAAATCCCAATTTCCTAGACTCTCTCCAACAAGGCACCTTAATAAGTTCCCCAGACTTCTATTTACAACTTTAGTTTGTCCATCAGTCTGAGGGTGGTAAGCAGTTGAGAATTTTAGTTTTGTTCCTAGTAGGTGCCAAAGAGTTTTCCAAAAATAGCTTGTGAAATGGACATCCCTATATGAAATAATGGTTTTAGGTAACCCATGTAACTTGACTACTTGATCAAGAAAAAGCTTGGCTACCCTGGAGGCATCAAAAGTTTGGAAACAGGATATAAAATGGGCCATTTTCGAAAATCTGTCGACCACTACAAAGATTGAATCATGTTTTCTAAGGGTCTTGGGCAGTCCTAAAACGAAGTCCATGCTAAGATCCTACCATGGACAATCTGGCACAGGTAAAGGAGTGTATAACCTAGTGTTTTGTCTCTGATGTTTGGCAACCGTACATGTCCTACATCGGGCAACAATATTGGCTACTTGTCTCTTAAGGCCTGGCCAGTAAAATTTCTCCTCAATTATCAATATGGTCTTGTTTCTTCTAAAATGGCCAGCCAAACCTCCAGCATGGGTTTCCCAAATTAGAAAATCTCTCAGGGAAGTATTTGGAACACAAAGCTTGTTTTCCTTAAACAGATAACCATCTAAAAGGGTGTACTCACTATGGTCACAGATGGTCCTAATTTCAAAGCTTGGTAAACTTCACTAAAATCTAGACAATTATCATACTCATCCGTAAATCTTTCAAATCCAATGACTTTAGTGCTAATCGAGTTCAGAAGCAGGGCTCTACGACTTAATGCATCGGCCACCTTATTCTCAGTTCTAGCACGGTGTTTTAGGACAAACGTGTAGGCTTGGATATATTCGACCCACTTGGCATGCCTAAGATTCAGCTTTTTCTGGGAACTAAGGAATCTAAGGGCCTCGTGATCAAAAAACAGGACAAATTCATGCGGTAGTAGATAGTGCCTCCAATACCTTAAAGCTTGCACTACCGCATAGAGCTCCTTATCATAGGTTGAATACTTAAGCTTGGCTTCATTTAATTTTTCACTAAAGAAAGCTATGGGGTGGCTCTCCAGGCTTAAAACTCCACCTATTCCAACTCCAGATGCATCACAAGCAACCTCAAAAACCTTGGAAAAATCAGGCAATCTTAAGATAGGTGCTTGTGTCATTTTCTTCTTAACATCTAGGAATGCCCTATCAGCAGCTTTTGTCCATTCAAATTGGCCTTTCCTAATGCAATCTGTGATTGGCGCAACGATGGTACTAAACCCTCGAATGAATCTTCTATAAAAAGTAGCTAGGCCATTAAAACTTCATACTTCATGAACACTTTTTGGCACTGGCCACTCTACAATTGATTTGATCTTTTTAGGGTCAGCAGAAACTTCGTCAGGTATGACAACAAAACCTAGGAAAATGACTTTATGGGTAAAAAAGTCACATTTCTTAAGGTTTGCAAAGAGACTATTTTCCCTAAGAGCTAAACAGACTTGACTCAAGTGGTCCAAATGGTCCTTCTGGGTCCTGCTATATATAAGAATGTCGTTGAAGTAAACTACGACAAACTTTCCTATAAATAACCGTAGGACTTGATTCATAATCCGCATAAAGGTACTAGGAGCATTGGACAGTCCGAACGGCATTACTACCCACTCAAAAAGACCCTCCTTGGTCTTGAATGCAGTCTTCCACTCATCCCCTAGTCTAATCCTAACCTGATGATAGCCACTCTTAAGGTCAATCTTTGAAAATATTGTTGCTCCGGCCATATATCTAACATGTCATCCAAACAGGGTATGGGAAACCTATATTTCGTTGTGATCTTATTAATGGCACGACTATCAACACACATCCTCCAAGTGCCATCTTTCTTAGGGGTCAGTAATGCGGGTACTTCATAGGGACTCAAACTCTCTCTAATAAATCCTTTCATAAGGAGATCCCCTACTTGTCTTTGTAACTCTAAATATTCGGTAGGGTTCATCCTATAGTGTGAAAGGTTGGGTAGGGTGGCTCCTAGGACTAAATCAATGGCATGCTGGATGTCCCTAAGTGGTGGAAGCTGGTCAGGTAGGTCATCTGGAAATACATCCTTAAAGTCTTCTAACACTTTAGCCACTTCATGAGGGCGTTCTTTCTGGGAAGGCTCCTGAATTTCCTTAGTGGTTAAAATCCAAACATGTGTACCCTCAGTGAGTTCTTTCTCAATTTCCTTTTTAGTGACCAAATTGACTCCCATTTTCTTTTCCTTTAGGTGGCTTGATCCTCTCTTAACAGTGTTCTTAGGTGGTGTTGGGTTGATCACAAACTTCTTTCCTAGGTGCATGAATGAGCAAGAATTTGATCGGCCGTATAGGGTTGCATCATGGTCAAATAACCAGGGTCGACCTAGGATGATACTGCTCACTCCCATTGGTAAGACATCACACCACACTTTCTCCTGATAGGACTGTAACTGGATTTGGACTAGGCACCTATGTTTGATAGGAATCGAAGTGGAGTCTATCCAAAAAACCTTATATGGAGTCGGATGGGGAACAGTGGACAAGCCTAAAGTTTTGACAACACTAGTGGATATGGCATTTACACAACTTCCACTATCTATGATTATTTTACATACCTTATCCCCTAACTTGACGAATATTTGTAGGATGTTAGTCCTACGCCAATCTTCTTATGTCGTGTTTTGGGTAAGGATGCATCTAACTACTCCCAACATATCAGGCTCTATTTGTTCCTCATCTCCTTCATACTCTTCAGCCAAATTGTCCTCAGCCTGATATACTTCCTCGACATTATCACCTAGGGGTTCTTTGGGTTCAGACTCACTTTCTTCTAATTCTCCTATGTGTAAGGCCTTAGTTGGACAATTGCTAGCGTAATGGCCTAACTTATGACATCTATAGCAAGCCACATTAGAATTTGGAGTCCTTTGAACTTCTGGTGCTTTATCCCTATCATCTCTACGGGTCAGAGGGGTGCTAGGGTTAGGTCGACTGGGTCACATCTGATTTGTTCCTAGCTACTGACTAGGTGCACTAGCTCCAGGGGGTTCGGGTTTGCGATAAAATGGTCCCCTATGAAATCTCTCGGCATCTCGTGCTACCTAGTAAGCTAGCTCTAAGTCATGGACTTCTCTCAGAAATAACTCCTTCTGGATCTCTTCTCTCAATCCTGCCCTAAATCTCGACAAATTAACTGACTCAGACTCATCTACATTGCATCTCATTACAAATTCATCAAATTTGGCAATGTATTAGGATACACTCTTGGTTCCCTGGGTCAATCTCTGCCACTGGTCTAGAAGTCTTTGGTGGTAGGACATAGGAAGGTATTTCTCTCTAAGCCTAAGTTTCATTGCCCTCCAGGTTACTATGGGAACATCACCCCTTTGCCTAATGAACCTCTCGACGTTTCCCCAGTAAAGCCTAGCCTGACGAATTAACCTAAGCTTTGCGAGCTTGCATTTTCTCTCCTCTGTCATGTCATACTAATCAAAGTACTGATCCATCTCTCCCTCCCAATCTATGTAAACCTTAGGATCCAGATTTCCATCGAATGTTGGTGCTTCCAATCTAATACTCCTAAGGGTTCGCTCGTCATGGTTTGTCTGATCCTGATTATGTCTCCTAGGGTTTGGCTCATAGACTGGATCATGGTGTGCTATCCTAGGATTTAGGTCATGGACTCGATCAGGATTGGGCCTCGTAGGATTTGGCTCGAAGAAATGGTCTTGATGAAGAGTTCTTCTAGGGTTGATGGGTGTCTCAAACTCGGATTCAGGCTCTAACTCATTTTGGACTTCATGATTTCCTCCAGGGGTATGAGCTTCTAATCGATCAAGTCTAGCAGTGATGTGGGTTATCTGATCAGTCAAGTTTTGATTAGTCTGGGCTAATTGATCAGTTAAGTTTTGGTTCAGCCTGGTCATTTGGTCATTCAAGGATTTCATTAGACTCTCAAAGTTTTGTTCCATGGTTATACTAGATTGGGCTTGGGTTTGCTGATAAGGTGCTCCTGATCTAGTTGCCATGCACACGGACTCAACTTGGACTAGGGGTTTTGCTAGACCTAGAGTACAAATCAAATGTAAGGTCAAATTGACAATCCGGGTTGTAGTAACTTGGCACCTGGCCAGGTAAGTGTAAGGTTAGTGGAGGTTCCTCTTTGCTTGCCTTAGACACCAATTTCAAATTGGCCAGGTAAGCGAACCAATCCACTCTCCCTCAGGCTCTAGTCCCTGAACCACTTGCCTGGACACCAGATACAAGCACACACGAATAGGGTGTCAAAGTTGGCTTGACACTTGACTCGACCCGACCTTGTGGGTGTCCCTAGCTCGCTAGAGCAATTAAATGTTTAATCCATTTTAATTAGGGTTGGGCTCATTATGCAAGTTGGTGATTTTTGGGCCAGGGACAGGTAATGAAATCCTGACCCTATGTCAATTTGATGCCCTTAATTTTGTTTACCATGAAATGAATGCAACAAACATATGGATCCAAATTTCAGGTGCAGAATTAGTGTGTTATAGTTCTCAAGTGATGGAAAAGTGCAATGTAATAGATTCAAAAAAAATTAAAAAATTCACAAAAGATTGATAACTTCTAGATGATATTCCATATGAAAGGAAATTTAAAAATAAATTCTATACTATGATGAGCAGATACTAAAAACTAGATAAAAAAACAGGACTGAACATAAAGGAATTTCAGTGATAGTGATGGAATGTGGGAATTTTTATTTTTTTTGTAATTTTTTTCTGAGGATGAGACTTTATTTGATGATAACTAACTTAATATGGAGTAGGAAAGAAATTATCTCAATAAAAAATTAACTACTTTCATTCAAACTTTTATGCGAATCTCAGTCAGCCCATTCAGAAATACTGCAAGCAGAATTTAAACAAACAAAGGCATTTACATACCAAACTTCAACCAAAAATTCATGTCTGGCCAGGGGCTCATTATTCCCATGGGTCATGATAGTATACTAGTGTACACCCACTCAGGTGGCATGAATTTTAGATCTAGATTGGATTTTAAAAACAATAACTAAGTAGCATGTATGAATGCTATGCATGCAGAAAATTTCAGCAACCTACCTAAATGCACAAATTCAAAAGTAATCCTAACCTACAATGCTCTGATACCAAAATGATGGGGAACAAGATTCAAATGATGCATCTCTAAGGATTAAAGAGATTAAATGTTGATGAGGCAAATAGGCATGCAGCTATTCTATAAAAGAAATAGAAATTCAGGAAAGGAACATAGAGAAAAACATGACTAGAAAGAAACTCTCTCAAAGTAATTAAGAAAGGACCTTTGTGGTTAAGAAACCACACAGGTTAGGTTTAGCTTACCTTGCTATTTCAGATCTGAAAGAAAGTATAAGAATGGTTACCCGGCTATTAATGTTCTGAAAATGGGATAAAGGACACTCAAGATGAGGTACCTAAATGACAAAGGAATTACTCTAGGTTTCAAGGCCTTCTGCTTCTGATTCTTTGGCATAGTAAACCTTCATCTTGGAAACCATGAGACCCGGGGATCCTGCACAAGGAGATGGAAAGATTAACATGTTTAGATGGGAGGTTGTAGGAATGGATAAAGAGAATTTGGAATGGAGTAATAAGGATAAGCTTGGCTTGAAGTAGATCTTCCTTGGCGTCCACAACTTAAAACTCCTTCACTTGTTAGCATGCTGAACTTCTTTGTAGAAGACGCCTTTGGAAGAGGAGATGGACGAGTTTTGGAGTGGATTGTAGGAGAGTCTTCAAGGTTGA
Organism: Areca catechu; assembly: GCA_021397845.1. Lineage (NCBI taxonomy): Eukaryota > Viridiplantae > Streptophyta > Magnoliopsida > Arecales > Arecaceae > Areca > Areca catechu. The sequence goes on from CM038052.1 coordinate 150,421,862, forward strand.
TCAAATAGAAATGGAGTATGGGTTAGAAATTGGATTGGCTAGGTAACTTAGGTCTCACACCTTTCCTTCTCTCAAGGGACTTTGGCTAGCAAAGGGAATAGCTTTCAAAAAAATTTCTTGTTCATTCATCATTACCATTACAAGAGAATTCTAGGAGCTTTTATAAACCTTAAGCTCCTTTTCAAATTCAAAATGCAACACTTTTCATGGAGAAAATCAAGGGGTGTCCCATGAAGATAGGAGTGGCCCATTCAAATTTAAATCTCCTAATTACAAGGTGGGCACCCATAAAGAGTGGAGCTTCATTCAAACTTGAAAATTCATGGTTGATGAGTCTTGGTGATGTGGCATGATTTATCCTCCAAGTTGGCATGACTTGTCTTCCAAGGTGGCATGGTGCTTTGATGATGTGGTGCTCCAAGTAGTTGGTGAAGTTGGTTGCACTCATTCTTACTTAATTGAAGCCCAATGCAAGTATATCTTGAACCCAACTAATACAAAGCCAATTTAACTCTAATTGGACCCAAATTAAAATAAAACATGACTCAATAATTCAAATAAAAATAAATACATGACTCATAACTTATTATAGGACTTAAATTCCTAGTCTTCTATCCATAAAGAACTTGGCATTAGCTGAAGCCTCTTCCTGAGCCTGGTGCCTGCACCAATCAGGAGATGGAGCTGCAGGTGCTGCTAGAGCTAGAAGGGATCTCAGTAAATCCTCGATACGAGCAAAACCCTCCTCCGTAGTCCGACGAATCTCAGCATGCTCCAAGGTAGTATGTGCTCGAAGACCCTCAATCTCGATGCATAACTGAGTCGTACGGACACCCAAACCTATCATCTCACTCCTGAGATCTATAAACTGCTATCTCACGTGCTCCTCAAAAAATATGTCAGTAGAAGGTGGAGGAGGACCCGAAGGTGTGGCTATATGAGTCACCTTCTCTGCCCCTGATCTAGGAGCGGCCCGAGGTGGTGTACTAACTGGTCCTGATGGCCCAGCCTCAGCCTCTCGAATCTCATCCTCCTTATCTGGCTCCTGGCTAGACTTTCTCCAAACCCACCGACCTTCGACCAATCGATATCCCATGCGGTGTAGCGACCTCTCGTCGTAGATGTCAGTATGTAGAATCTCCTTGGGGATCTCTCGCTCCAAAGGAACTCTACATGCTCTAAATAAACAGGTCAACGCCATACCGTACGGTAGACAGTGTCATCACCGTGTCGCTGCATCTCTCATCTGCACTAGCATCAAGGAGCGTATATCAACCTGAGTCCTCTAGGTCAGACATACCATAAGCATTAGCTCTCTCTCGGTGATGAAGTCGAAGCGCCCAGTCTTCGAAAGCAATATTCGAGCTGTGATATGGTGTAGAAGGTGCATCTCCATAAATAACTGGTTCGCGGTGACTACTGTCACTTCGCGAACGTCCTCACGCTCAAGGATGCACTAGAAAGCTGCCTCTCTATCCTCCACAGAGAACACACTAATACCTCAATGTGGAATCTCCCATACTCTTCTCAGAAGCTCCTCAGTCAAAGAAATCTCTACTCCCCTGACAGTAGTCCTCCACAGTAATCGGTGGTAGTCCAAAGTGCCATAAAACTCCCTCACTATATGGGGATAGTACCTCTCCTTCATGGTGCAAAAGGGTACTAATCCGGCATCTATAAGTGTTTGCCGGATCTGGAAGTGCTGTCTATCAAATAACTCAAGATCTATCCGTCATCCTGAAGCTACAGCCTTCCCTGCCATCCTCTCTGCAAGGGAACCTAGAGTAGCTGAACTACTGGCCTCTCCTGCATCATGTCTGGCCTTGGTCCTCCTCTCAGACCCATGTCCAGTCCTACTCCTAACAGCTAATCTCTTTCTTTGACCCATCACAACATGCTGAGCAAGAAAGGAAGAAGATAAATAACCTAGGGGGTATTGGTTTCAATCAGGTTGAGAACTAGAAATCGGCTACAGGTTAGGCTAAAGGAGACTATGTTTTTCTAAAAGAGGGATACTCGCTTTTAAAAGAAGCTAGAATATGTTTTGAAAACTGGGATTAAACATATTTGAGTTGTAAAATACCTTTAACACCAGAAATCGAGGGTAAAATACCTTTATCATGGAATTTTATCCATACAAAATATATTTGGGTTACAAAAAATACATTTTATAAAACTAGTGAACAGGGGCTAGTTGAAATATATAAAGTAAACTAAATACATGGGAGTAGGGTTAAAATTAAAACATATTTGGGTTTTGGGTTAAACAACAAAATGGTGGAAATGGAGGTAAAATATCACGAAAACATAAACAAAAAAAAACTTTCCAATATGAGTGAAAGTCTAATAAATAGTTTAGAAAACTGGATTTAAGATGAAAACCTAGGATATTTCGGCCAAAAAGTCAATCCAACAGTGAAATTTAGAAAAATGGATGGAATATGTGAGAAATTGGCCAAAAATCCATGGGAAATCCAAGATAAACATGTTCAAATATGATTCCCTCTAAATGGAAACTTCCAAACAGCTAAAAACTCCAAAAAATCCAATTAAAATTCATTAAAATGGACAAAAAATGCAAAACCTAGGTTACACGGTTTCAAAATAAGAAAAATGAGAAGGGGGTTACCTGATTTTAGTCGGGGAAAAAGGGAAAAAAGTTGATTTGGAAGGTAGAGGAGCTTGGGGGACCACTGGAGCTCGAGAGAAAATGAGGGAAAATAAAATACAAAACACTCGGTCTGTCCTAAAAAGATAGAAATTTTTCACGAGTGTCGACACTGGGATTTCTCAAGTGTCGACATTTGGTCAGGTGTCGACACTTCGCAAAATCCAAGTGTCGACACTTGGCCAAGAAAATCCCAAAAAAAAAAAAAAATTCAAAAAATCAAGGATGTTTTTAAAAGGTTTTGGGACTTAACACAAGTGATTTTTGAGTAAAAACAACTTGGGTAAGATAAAGTTTGAGAAAGTTCTTGGAGAATGGATCAATGATACCTAACTCTCTTCTAATCATACAAAATCTCTCTTTACTCAAGGGTTTGGTAAACACATCAGCTAATTGATCATCAGTACATACAAATTCAAGCATAACATTAGAGTTTTGTACATGATCTCTTATAAAATGATGTCTTATTTCAATGTGTTTACTTCTTGAATGTTGCACAGGATTCTTGTTAGATTGATTGTACTAGTATTGTCACATCTTATGGGTGTCTTAATTAGTTTAATACCAAAGTCTTCGAGTTGTTGTTTGATCCATAGGATTTGAGCACAATAGCTTCTAGCTACTATATATTCAGCTTCCGTCATAGATAGAGCAACTGAATTCTATTTCTTGCATTCCATGAGATCAAATTTACTCCAAGAAACTTATAAGTTCCACTAGTACTTTTACGATCAAGTTCATACCCAGCAAAGTCAGCATTAGAATAAGCAATCCATTCAAATGAAGAATCTCTAGAGTACCAAAGATCAATTTCAATTGAGCCAGATAGATATCTATGTATGCGTTTAACAGCCAAAAGATGAGGCTCTTTAGGATTAGACTGATATCTAGCACACATACAAACACTGGTGGGGACACCGGAGGCACAGAATAAGACAGAGGCTTTTCAACCCTCTGTGAATTAATCAATAATTTATGAGTCCATCTGTAATAAGGACTTAGCCCATTTGAGTATATTTTAGTTATTATTTGAGTCTTTTGAGTTGTTATTTCAGTTCTGTACTAGTCAGCTCATGTTGAGCTAGTTCAGTCCAATGCTAGTCAGCTCATGTTGAGCTAATTTTATTTTTTTGAGTCCTGTCCAAGCATACTGAAGACTTAAGACCACATCATATAAGTAAAGACCAAGTCCAACCAAATTGAAGACATTGATGTTTAGCCCAAGTCCAACCCAGCTTGAAGATTTGAAGACTCCAGGAGGAAAATCAAAAACCTTGATTCCTTGCAGATGCCCTCCAGATGCCCAGATTCCTTTCCAGATGCCAAAGTATATTCATAGACCAAGGAATCTATGATTTTAGAGGTCCATCTACAACCTAGCCCAAACAAATCAAGCCCAGGCACCAAGTCCAAGCCCCTAAGAAGCAAGATACCAGGGAATATTTCTGCTACCTGGCTACTAGGCCATCCTAGCTTCCAAAGGCCCAAACCCATGCACCCGAGCCCCTTTGGGCCAGCCTCTTGATGCTCTTAGAAGCCCAACATGCCCCCCTAGGCATCCTTGGAGTGTTGACCAAGTCAAGAGAATTTTTAGGGATTTTTTCTACCTAATGTTTCCTTATTTTCTAGCTAGGATTTGAGAGGGAAAAGGATTCTTATGTAAAGACTAATGTGCCCTTACTTGGAGCCCAAGGTTAAGGGTCTATTTAAAGGACCCTAGCCTCTTGTATGAAGCTTGGTTTTTGATATAAAATAAACCTTGAGTTCTTATATTATTTTGTGTGATTACTCTGCTGTGTGCATAAAGGGGTTTGAGATTTCTTCTTCCCGGTGTTTGCAACCATCTTCCTGCCGCCAACCATCCTTCCATCCCCCTCCAAAACTTTCTTTCCTTTGCTATTTTCCTTTGTTTTCTTGATTTCCTCTGAGTTTTCTAACCCCTGACAGGTCATTTGCAGGTCTCTGAGTTCCTACGAATTCAACGACTCCAGCAAAGCCTCAATCGGACCACCGAGCAGAAAGCCAGGTATCCGCGGGTCTTTGGCTCGGTTTTCCAGGCCGCATCCATCGAGGAATGAGAGATCCCTTCACTGCAATCTTCACCGGGTACTTCAGACATTGTCAGGTACACCCCCTCTACCTCCAGTAATTATATTGTAGGAGAACTTGTCATAACCGAGGCTTCTCAGCCCTGGCGATCCTTCTTTAGTACTTTTCTAGGTTCTAATCTGCATGCTTGGCTTTAAAAATTCATACAAAAATTCTACAAATAATTTTGATCTAAAATTCGAGAATTAATCACCTAACCCCACATATAAAACATACAAAAAGAATTGCATGCATTTTAGTCCCGCATCATTTGGTATCAGAGCTTAGATTAGGGCTTGTTTTCTGTAATTTTTCAGTCCGTATATGCTCTGTTATTTAAATTATTTCTCCCTGATAAAAACTCAAAAAATTCTTAAATTTATTTTTCTAAATTCATCATGATTCACATAATCTTCATAATTTTTCAGATTTTATTTCGGCCTGTGAATTTTCTGCAAGCTGAAATACAGCCTGCAAATTTTGGCTCTGTTTTTTCAGCAAGACAAGTTTGGAAGTTTTAGGGTTTTGTTTAGCATCTTTTGCATATCTTTTAATTTTAGTATATTTCTTGCATATTAGGCCATAATTTTCAGGTCTTCTTATATTTAAGAAAATACCAAAATAAAAAAAATTACATATTCTTTGAAAATAACAAAAAACATCTAAACCCTAATTTGCATCCTCATTTGCCTGCCATCATTGCCTAATTTACTTTTAAGGGCACTCTTGCTATATCAGATAGGGGGAGGATTTGATCACCTCTCCTTAGCCCAAAACCACATCCCTTGCATTCGGTCCTAAGCCTTAACCTAAAATTAACTAAACTTAATTTGCCCTAGTGGGCTAGGGACACCAACTGGTCGGGTCCGGGCTAGTGTGAGATCACCGTGTCAAGTTAACCTGTGTGTGCCTTGTGCTCAGTGTCTAGAACGGTGGTTTAGGAATTCAATCTGAAGGGCTTGTGTGCTGGTCCGCCTACCTAGCCAATCTCTGATTGGTGTCTAGGATTGGCAATCAGGGACCTAACACTCCCCTTACACCTGCCTGGCTGAGTACAGGGTTACTATAGGCTAGTTTGCCACCCTGATTGAGTCCTTAATTTTGGACTCTAGGTCTAGTTAGCTGTAGTCGGTTTGATCGAGTCATGCATGAGCACTAGATCAGGAGTTTCATATCATCCACCATCTCCACTTTTGTCTAAATCCATGGATAAGCTAGAAGCCCAGATGAAAGCCTTTGCTGAGCAGCTAACCCAATCCATGGCCCAAATAACTACCCAGTTGACTACCCAGTTAACTCAGTCTGGTACCTAAATCAATAATAGAATTGACCATCTTGCCAATAGGTTTGAACATATAGACAACCCTAGGAGAACCCAATACTCCGACCCATATAGGGAGTCCAATCCTAGGAGAACCCAATACTCTAACCCATATAAGGAGCCCAACCCTAGGAGAACCCCTTACCATGATCCCTACCGTGAGGTTGAACCTAGGAGAGACCATCGCCATGACCTTTATTATTATACTGAACCTAGGAGGACCCCAAACCCTGATCCCCACCGTGAGGTTGAACTTAGGAGAGCCCATCGTCATGACCCTTATTATGATACTGAACCTAGGAGGACCCCAAACCCTGATCCCTACCATGAGGTTGAACCTAGGAGAGCCCATCGTCATGACCCATACTATGATACTGAACCTAGGAGGACCCCAAACCTTGATCCCTACCGAGAGGTTGAACTTAGGAGAGCCCATCGTCATGACTCATACTATGATACTGAACCTAGGAGGATCCTAAACCTTGATCCATACCTTGAGGCTGAACCTAGGAGAGCCCATCGTCATGACCCAATCCCTAAGGTTAGTCCTAGAAGGACCAATCAGGATTTTGTAGACTAGGAAGATAGATCTTATTTACCATCTCCCTATAAACCTAGTATACCCACAACCTATAGATCTTATGACTCCAAATCCTCTGACTCTAAATCTACGAACCCATATCCCATGAGTCCAGTAGACTCAAGAACCATAGAGCTGAACCCAAATCCTATGACTCCAGATCTTATAATCCCGTGACCCATAGATTTGCACCCTTGTCCTATGAGCATAGGGAGCCCATAACCCCTAGGTATCAATCTAGTACTAGTCAGGTTTCCCTTAGTCAACTTGAACCCCATAGGATTAGTACCCCTAACTATGAGCCCAATAGTGAGCCACTACCCCTTAGGCAACCTGAACCTACTAGGATTAGTGTCCATAATCAAAAACCAGGACCTAGCCAATTTTTTCCTAGCCGACCTTCTCTAACCATTCCTGAGATTGATAAGGCTTACATTAACGTGGAAGTGTATGAAGCTGATGTGAGCCTAGTGGATGGTATGAGGGAGAAGAAGAGACACCTTTAGTAGACCTCGAATTAGCTGACCCAGTAGATGCCCAGGTAGAAATCAACCTAGAGCTAGTTGACCTTGACCACATCCAACCTAAAGCTATAGTGGAAGAACAAATAGAGGAAGAGAACCTAGGTACTGCTGCTAGAGCCTTACCTGAGAAAACCATAGAGGAGAGCCAAATTATAGAGTCTAGTCCAAAAATACAAGAACCAGAAGAATTTATTAAGGACCTGATCTCTTTGAATCAATACCTTCAAGATGAGCCCCCTCCTATAGTTCCCATTAAGGACCTCTTCCCCGAAATTGGTGACCCATCCTTCCATTATGCAAACCCTGTAAATATAGCTCAACCTCATAAGGTTAACCTCATTAGTATAGGATTAGTTCCTGACACCCCACTTTTTATCCTACTTTATCCAACTAACCCGGAACCTTTTTCTCTACCCTACCAGACTAATTCTGAACCCACTTCCTATTTCCTACCCTTTCCTGAGTTTTCTCATGTGTCTAAAACTATTAGGTTATATTTTGTTGAGGTTACTAGGTTGCAAGGATCCATAGAGCCCATCCCATTTGCTACCTACTTTTGGCAGACCCTCTGGCACCTATTAGGGTTACTAGCAAATTTTCTTCTATATGTCATCCATCAACCATGACTCATGCCCCCATGCCCAAGTGGTAGTTAAGACCTAATAAACCTCTTTAGTCGAGTCTATTAGGTGTTAGTGTGAGCCCTTTGCATCATCTTGTTAGGAGTCTGCATGTGCCTAGCATGTTCACCACTTGCACTAATCTTAAAACAACTGGCTAATTCTCGAAGATGGATCAAAGAATTTGATGTAGTGGATTCTATCTTGGTTAGGCTTAGGCCTAAAAGAAGTTTCATGCTCGCAGAGTCGGACCTTTTAAAGTGATAGAGAAGGTTGGATCAAATGCCTAGGTGTTAGACTTGCCTTCGGATTTGGGCATTAGTTCTACCTTCAATATTACAGACCTGGTTGAGTATAAGAAACCAGCAGCGATACCTAGTGAGGCCTTTGGACCTATTTCTTTTCATTATGAGTGACCCTAACCCAGAGTGTCCACTAACAAATTGGCCTGAGAGAGGAGAATGGATCGAGCGTATCCTGGATGATCAAGCCATCATGACCCGGGGCCGTGACTATCAACGCTTCCTGGTCTGATGGCAAGGCCAGCCAGAGTCGGACGATTCGTGGATTTCTCGAGAGGACTTGCAATGCCTCAACCCAGACCTTCTCGAGAGATATGTGAGCCAGTCTGATATTCACTCGACAGGGTCAAGTTCCTTCCACCCTGGGAGAATTGGTGGGGACACCGAAAGCACCAGAATAAGACAGAGGCTTTTCAACCCTCTGTGAATTGATCAATAATTTATGAGTCCATCTGTAATAAGGGCTTAGCCCATCTGAGTCTATTTTAGTTGTTATTTGAGTCTTTTGAATTGTTATTTCAGTTCTGTACTAGTCAGCTCATGTTGAGCTAGTTCAGTCCAATGCTAGTCAGCTTATGTTGAGCTAATTTTATTTTTTTGAGTCCTATTCAAGCATACTGAAGACTCAAGACCACATCATACAAGTGAAGACCAAGTCCAACCAAATTGAGGACATGGAAGTTTAGTCCAAGTCCAACCCAGCTTGAAGATTTGAAGACTCTAGGAGGAAAATCAGAAACCTTGATTCCTTGCAGATGCCCTCCAGATGCCCAGATTTCCTTCCAGATGCCAAAGTATATTCATAGACTAAGGCATCCATGATTTTAGAGGTCCATCTGCAACCTAGCCCAAAGAAATCAAGCCCACGCGTCAAGCCCAAGCCCCTAAGAAGCAAGATACCAGGGAATATTCCTGCTACCTGGCTACCAGGCCATCCCAACTTCCAGAGGCCCAAACCCATGCGCTCGAGCCCCTTTGGGCTGGCCTCTTGATGCTCTTAGAAGCCCAACACGCCCCCCTAGGCATCCTTGGAGTGTTGACCAAGTTAAGAGAATTTTTAGGGATTTCTTCTACCTAATGTTTCCTTATATTCTAGCTAGGGTTTGAGAGGGATAAGGATTCTTATGTAAAGACTAATGTGCCCTTACTTAGAGCCCAAGGTTAAGGGTCTATTTAAAGGACCCTAGCCTCTTGTATGAAGCTTGATTTTTGATATGAAATAAACCTTGAGTTCTTATATTATTTTGTGTGATTACCCTGCTGTGTGTATAAAGGGGTTTGAGAGTTCTTCTTCCCGGTGTTTGCGACCATCTTCCTGCCGCCAACCATCCTTCCAGACCCCTCCAAAACTTTCTTCCCTTTGCTATTTTCCTTTGTTTTCTTGATTTCCTTTGAGTTTTCTAACCCCTGACAGGTCGTTTGCAGGTCCCTGAGTTCTATGAATCCAACGATTCCAGCCAAGCCTCAATCGGACCACCGAGCAGAAAGTCGGGTATCCATGGGTCTTTGGCTCATTTTTCCAGGCCGCATCCATCGAGGAACAAGAGATCACTTCGCTGCGATCTTCACCGGGCACTTCAGATGTTGTCAGGTATACCCCGTCTACCTCCAGTAATTATATTATAGGAGAACTTGCCCTAACCGAGGCTTCTCAGCCCCGGCGATCCTTTTTTAGTACTTTTCTAGGTTCTAATCTGCATGCTTGGCTTCAAAAATTCATACAAAATTCCTTACAAATAATTTTGATCTGAAATTTGGGAATTAATCACCTAACCCTACATATAAAACATACAAAAAGAATTGCATGCATATTAGTCCCGCATCAAGCACTAAACATGATATCTGGCCTACTGGCAGTAAGATATAACAATGAACCAATCATGCCATGATAAAGTTTTTGGTCTACAGATTTACATGATTCATCTTTGTCAAGTCTACAAGAGGAGCTCATAGGCGTACCTAAAGGCTTGGTGTTCTCCATCCCAAACTTCTTGAGGATTTCTTTTATGTACTTAGCTTGGTTGATAAAGATCCCCTCTTTGGTTTGTTTTATTTGGAGTCCGAGGAAGAAGTTCAGTTCTCCCATCATGCTCATCTCGAACTCACCCTGCATTAACTTTGCAAACTCTTGACAAAGAGATTCGTTAGTAGCATTGAATATGATATCATCTACATATATTTGTACTACTAAAATCATCATTCTTTTTCTTCAAAAATAAAGTTTTGTCAACATTACCTCTAGCAAAATCATTTTTGAGCAAGAAAGAACTTAAACGATCATATCAAGCTCTTGGAGCTTGTTTTAAACCATACAAAGCTTTATGAAGTTTAAAAACATGGTTTGGAAATTCATGATTTTCATAACCAGGAGGTTGTTCAACATAAACTTCTTCTTCGATAAAGCCATTCAAAAATACACTTTTAACATCCATTTGAAATAATTTAAAATTCATAAAACAAGCAAAAGCCAACAATAGCCTAATTGCCTCAAGTCTAGCCACAGGAGCAAAGGTTTCATTAAAATCAATCCCTTCCTCCTGATTGTATCATTTCACAACTAGTCTAGCCTTATTTCTTGTAACAATTCTATTTTTATCAAGTTTGTTTCTAAAAACCCATTTTGTGCCAATAATTGAAACATTTGAAGGCCTATCTACTAAAGTCCAAACATTGTTTCTTTTAAATTGGTTAAGTTCTTCTTGCATATCATTTATCCAATTACTATCATTTTCAGCTTCTTCAATAGTTTTAGGTTCAATTTGAGAAACAAATATTAATTAATCATAAATATTTCTAAGAGATGATCGAGTACTCACACCTTTAGATGGATCACCAATGATTAATTCTTTTGGGTGTCCATGTGCATACCTCTATTCTTTGGATAGTGGATCAACAGTAGATGTGTTTTTATCACCTTGTGCTTAATCTCCTTCAGTGTTTTGATCTTCTTCTTGTTCCTTGGTAGGCTCTTCATTGTTATTCACATCTTCAATTTTCTTGGTACTTGTTTCATCAAAAAGCACATCTTCTTTTCTAGAAGATTTTTGGTCAGATTCATCAAATACTACATGTATGGAGTCTTTAACAATAAGTGTTCTTCTGTTGAAGACCTTGTATGCCTTGCTAGATGTAGAGTAGCCTAGAAAGACAACCTCATCTGATTTGGCATCAAATTTGCTTAAGTTGTCTTTACCATTGTTTAAGATGAAACAACGGCATCCAAAAACATGAAAATATCGAATTGAAGGTTTTCTTCCCTTCCAAAGCTCATACGGTGTTTTCTTTAAAATCAGTCGGATTAAAACATGGTTCAAAACATAGCATGCAGTATTTATTGCTTCCGTCCAAAAATATCTAGGTAAGTCATTTTCATAAAGCATGGTGCGTGCCATTTCTTCAAGAGTTCTATTTTTTGTTTCTACCACCCATTTTGTTGAGGTGTCCTAGGTGCTAAAAAATTATGTTGAATGTCATTTTCAATACAAAATTTGTCAAAATCAGAATTTTCAAATTCGGTTCCATGGTCACTTCTCAAAGATACAATTGAAACACCTTTTTTATTTGAAACTCTTTTATGAAATCTAATGAATTCAGAAAATATTTCATCCCTGTGTGCTAAAATCGTGACCCATGTAAAATATGAGAAATCATCTACAATAACTAGACCGTATTTCTTACATCCCAAACTAGATGTCCTAGTTGGCCCAAAGAGGTCCATATGAAGCAACTCTAAGGGTCTAGATGTAGAGATTACTCCTTTTGGTTTAAAAGATGATTTGGTTTGTTTTCCAAACTAGCAAGCACTACAATCTTATCCTTTTCAAAACTAATTTTTAGTAAGTCCTTTATCAAATTCTTTTTGTTAAGTTTTGAAATCAAATGTATACTGGCATGTCCTAGCCTACGATGCCAAAGCCAACTAGTTTCATTGATCCTGGCTTCCTTTGCCACTAGGCATTGACCATTTTGAATAGGAAGATCATCAAGATCAACCATATAAATATTGCCATGCCTATGACCAATGAACTTGATTCCATTGTTATCTAAGCTAGAAACAATACACAAAGAAGATTCGAAAATAACCTTGAAATCTTGTCACAAAATTGACTAATGCTAAGTAAGTTATGTTTCAATCCATCAACATACAATACATTATCAATGTAAGTAGAAGGGGTGATATGGACTTTACCAATTCCTACAATTTTGCCTTTCCATTATCACCAAATGTCACATTACCACCATTTTGATATATGAGTGATGAGAACTGCTCCACATCTCCGGTCATATGCCTTGAGCAACTGCTATCAAGTCAAGTGGAGAGTTTAGGTACCCAAGTCATCTTGGGTCCTTTTAGGTTAGTGGCAATGGTTCCTTTTGAAACCCGTATTTTCTTAACATTGCTCAATTTTTTCTTATTGTACATGTAAGATTTATGCCCTATAGTACCACAAGTATAACAAGTAATGGATGAAGATGCAGGCACAAAGAGATTTTTGAAAAGCTTTTGTTTCTTCTGAGTTCTAAACCCTAAACCGGCTCTATCAAAAATAGTCCTTTGATTATTTAAAAACATACTTAACTTTTCAGAACTATATGTAAATTTATCTACAAAAGGTTTTAACTTTTTAATTTCTTCTTTATATTTTTTGTTCTCATCCAAAGTTTCTTTGTTTTATTTTGAAAGATTTTCATTTGAAATCGAAGAGCTTTTCTTTTTCAAAACCTCCTTTTCCTTTTCAAGAGTAGAAATCCTATCATTTAACCTTTTATTTTGTAGAAGTAGGCAATCATTTTCAGTTAAAAACTTATCATTCACTTTGATTAAATCTAGATTTTGCCTTTTAGATCTTTATGTTTAGATTTTAGTTTTTGAAATTCTATAACTAACTCATAAAAAACTTCATGCAGTTCATCAAATGTAAATTCATTTTCGGTTTCGGATTGTACCTCATCATGATCCGCCATCAAATAGAAGTTTACGACTTCTTGCTGTTCTTCTTCGGAGCTGGAGTCTTGGCTGTCACTCCAGGTTGCCATCATGGCCTTCTTTCTCAGTTTTCTTCTGCTTTTCTTAAGTAAGGGGTAGTCCATCTTGAAGTGGCCCGATTTTTTGCAATCGAAGCATGTGGGTTGCTCCTTCTCTTTCTCTTTCTCTTTGCTCAGCTCACCTTTTAGAGGCTTCTTCTTAAAGTTGTATTTCTTCTTCCTCATAAATCTTCTAAATTTTCTTGCCAATAGAGCTGTTTCATCTTCTTCATCATCTTCTTCGAATTCATCGCTTGACTCTTCTCTTGCGATGGATTTGAAAGTGATCACTTTCTTCTTCTTGTCGACATCCATGTTTTTTTGTTTTAAAGAAAGCTCATAAGTCATTAATGAGCCTAACAGTTGCTCGAGGGGTAGAGTGTTGACATCCTTGGCTTCCTCTATGGCCATTACCTTGGCATCCCATGAAACAGGAAGAGACCTAAGAAGTTTGTTTACAAGTTCACCATTAGATTTAATCTTTCCTAAGCTTATCATACCATTCACAATATTTGTGAACCCAGTATACATCTCACTTATAGATTCAGTAGATTCCATCTTAAATATTTCATATGTGTGAATGAGCATGTTAACCTTAGTTGTTTTTACTTGGTGTGTACCCTAATGGGTAACCTCAAGTATGTCCCAAATCATCTTAGTGGAGAGACAGTTAGAGATTTTATTGAATTCACTCGGATCAAGAGAGCAAAACAATAGATTCATAGCCTTCGCATTAAGCTCTATTTGCTTAATGTCATTCTCATCCCAATCATCTTCTATTTTTGGAGTGAGAATGTCATTAACCAACATAGTAGGCTGATGAGGACCTTTTATGATTGTCCTCCAAAGATTATAATCAATTGCTTAAATGAATATGCACATGCGTGTTTTTCAATATGTGTAATTTGTGCCATTAAAAAGTGGGGGACAGTTTGAAGCTTGACCTTCAACAACACCCATTCCAATTGGGGCTACCATGATCTTTTACTCAAGATCCTTGGACCTACAAGAGAGTACCGGTGCTCTAATACTACTTGTTGCCTAGAAATGAAGCCCAAGAGGGGGGGTGAATTGAGTCTTTTAAAAATTTAAAGCAATAATGTGCAGGCCTTGTGGTGTTTGTGAGTAAGAAAATTGATGCACTAGATTATATGCAGTGGAAAGTAATAAATAGAGTACAAGAAGTAAAGAGAAAAGATAGAAGAGATAATCACACACAGACACAAGGTTTATAGTGGTTCGGTGCAAACCTAGCACCTACATCCACTCCCCAAGCCATCCTTGGAAATTTTACTATAATCTCTCCAAGATTACAACCGACTTGTTTTTTCAAAAGCTCACAAGTCAAAACCTATATTGGTTTTATCACCTAGGCTCACTAACAAACCTTTACACATGTTTTGTCTTCGGACTCACAAGTCAACCCTAGTTGGTTTTGTCCCTTTGGCTCACCAACAACCACAACAACCTACTTTCAAGAAACCCTTGAAAACTAGGTCAAATCACAAGAGAAATTTAGATATACAATTCAAATAAACAAAACAAACTCTCTTCAAGAGTAGAATGGAAGCTTTAAGGCTTAAGTTGATGCTTTGTCTTGTCTTCTCCTTGGAATATTCTTCAAGTTCTCTTTTTGGAATGTTGAAAGGATAGGCTTGTAGGCTTTTTTAGGGAATCACTCTTCAAATGGCTCTTGAAGTGAAGTTCTTGAGGGAATATTGGCTTTTGAGCTTTCAATGGACTTTTATATCTCAAGAATAAGTTAGGTTAAGCTTAAATACAAAGAAAAACTTTCAAAAAATGGTTTGTGACCGTTTGAGCTTCGAATCTAGCCGTTGGAAGCTTGAAAAGTCATTTATGCAACTCAGAAAAATAGATCCGTTAGGGCTGTTAGAACCCGAGTGTCGACACTTGGTTTGTCAGGTGTCGACACTTGGCTATTAGGTGTCGATATTTGACTTCCAAGTGTCGACACTTGAACTTTCAAGTGTCGACACTTGATTCACAGGTATCGACACTTGATACAAAAACACTCCTTTGGCCATGTTCTGGATTTTCAAAAAGTCTCAGGCCTTGAGTCGACACTTGGGAACTTAAGTGTCGACACTTGAGTTTCAGGTGTCGACACTTGAATTCTGGGTGTTGACACTTGGCATGCCAAGAAGTTTTTCTGCATGCCAAATGCTGAAGTGTCGACACTTGACTTCTCAGGTGTCGACACTTGGTTCTGCAAAATTCATAATTAAGTGCAATTCAAACCAAAAACACAAGTATTGAATATGAAACTTAAATCCAACTTAAATAAGCAATAAATAAACTCATTTAGCCCCTTTTTGTATGGAAAAGACTCTTCAAATTGTGAAATATGCTTCATGCCATAGTGTGCCATGATACTTTAATTTTGAGAATTTGAGATGTTTGTTTCCTGAAAACATACAACTGGAAATAAACATTAGTACATAATATGTACTCAACGTTTTGTTATTCATCAAAATCACTAGGTGGAGCTAACAAGTAGGAGATAGAAATAAGACCTCCAATAGAGTTGCACATCCATTAGCATATATCATGCAACCTTCTTCTTGAGAAGGCTGGCTTCCTTGCGATCATCAGGTAGGGCACCGATGGTGATGTATTTAATGCAGGGGTCCCTCTAGCTGGATTCAACAACAACCTGTTGGACCTCCGCTGCAGACTCGAAGCTGGGGGTCTCCAGATATTTGATGAAGATATGCCCCAGCAACGACTTTGACAGGGTTGCCAATCTGGAGAGGACATCGGCTCAGGCATTCTCTGCCCGAGAGATATGAGAAATGCTAAAGTATTGGAGGTTCGCTATATATAAGCACACCTTATCCAGGTACTTCACCATCATGGGATCCTGGGCTTCATACTGGCCAGAGATCTAGCCAACCATAAGCTGTGAATCCATGAAGACCTTCAAGCATTTCATGCCTAGTTTATGGGAACCCTCAATCCCACAAGGAGTGCCTCATACTCAGCCTGGTTGTTGGTCGCCTTGTAGAAGAAGCACGATGCATACTCTACAACGACCCCATCAAGATTGGCAAGAATGAGGCCGGCTCCACTCCCTCCAATCATGGAGGATCCATGTCACCACTCCCGGGATAGGATGCAGCCCAGGTTCAGCCTGCTGGTCTGCTTCCTCTGGGTCCTCCTCTACCTAGGTGCATTATACCAGGAAGTCGACAAGGACTTGCACCTTCTGCATCGACTGTGGGTGGTAGGTGATGTCAAACTCGTTATGTTTTACCACCCACTAAGCCAGGCACCCCGAGGTATCGAGGCAGCTTAGGATGGCCCTCTGATGCGGGACAAAATAAAAACTAAATTACAATATTACTGATTAATTAGCAGAGAAAAAAATAGAAACTAATTTTTTTATATTTTTATCAGATTTTTAAAGAAGACTTTAATGGAGATAGAAAAGAAAACTGGTTATTATCTACCCACAAGTAAACCTACAAATTAATTAGAAAGTAGGACTTGGTGATTGAAAAATCATCGTAAACTAGGGTTTATCTTATCAACAAATCAGAGAATATCGAGAAAGAAAAAGTTTTGATTTTACCAACAAAGAATTGCTCCTCTGAATCAAATCTGATAGAACTCTCAAGATCTTCCTGACAGGGTTTCAAGAACTCGATCATGGGTTTCGATCTTCCTTGCAAATCTAGTTTCGAGGCAAAAACACATGATCTTGATTCCTGTTCACCTGTAACACTCAATAATAAAAATCATGAATTAAAAAAAGTAGCAAAGAAAAAGAAAGAATGAAAGGAAAGAAAGGTTTAGAAATGGTGGGTTTGAATTTCTTGGTCGACTGGATAAGTAGGGCCTCACACCCCGCGACGTTCCATAGAACAAAGGAAGGGCCTCACACCCCATGATGCACACAGCAAAGGAAGAAGATTTTTTGATAGAATAACACTATTTATTGAATAATAATTGAATGAATACAAAAGGGGGGGTTGGAGGGGTATTTATAGACTCCCAACTAGTGGTGTAAGGGATACAACTACTAATCTTTTCCTCCCTTGGATTACAACTCTTAGAATTCTGCTTTAGGTAGCTTGGACTCTTGTTTGCTAAGAAGATCTAGGCTCCTTTCAAAGTGGACAAAATTTTGAGGCTTCTCATCCAAAGTGGGCGCCCAAGTGAGATGGCTTGATGTAGGGTCAAGATGCTCCATCACTCGGCCTTGCTTGTTGGACTCTAGAGTCTGGATGATGTGATCTTCTGTAGATGAGTGGACTCTTCAGTCTGGATAGGAGAGGACTCAAGAGTTTTGGTGAAACTCTTGAGTTCTGGAGATTTAAGTAGCTGGTAACCTGTTTGAGTGAAATGCTGTGGTAGAGAATCTTTGAACCTCTTCATTTAGTGAATGGATACCTTGGAACTCTCTTTGAAGTGGGCAACAAGGAGTGGAAAGCTTGGCCGACCTCTTTAGCGTGAAATAATTTGAGTGGGGCTGCAATGTGGAGAACTCCTTCTGCTTTACACCTCTTAAAAAGAAGGGGTGCTAATTTGGAATTCTTTTAAGACATAGCATGTGGGATGTCCAAACATAAGTGACATGGCAAGTGTTTTGTCCCAATGGCAAGTAATTTTTAGACATGTCATCTATTCTTGTCCTGGTTGAAGTGCCAAGTAGTGTTGTCCCAAAGACATGTCCAAACATGACATATATTGATGTCCAAATCTTTGAAAAGGTGGTGCCAAGAAGCGGTTGTGACTTGGGCTAGCACATGGGTTGTCTTGAGCTAGCACATAGGGTCACATGGGTCTTCAATTGGATGCACATGGGATGTTGTCTTGGATCCCCTCTTGCAATACAGGACTCAACGACTCAACTAATTACATGGACTCAATGAATAACAAATCACATGACTTAACTAAATAACCAACCATACTTAATTAGGCTTGCGAATAAAATCCAATTAATGTTGGTAAAAAGGGCTAATTCAAACCAGACCATTTAAATCCCAATTGGGTAAATAGGGTTTGACACAATTTGGGTTTCGACTCAACTTGGTAAAAAGGGTTTTATCCCAAAATAAATAAAACCCTAATTACAGTTGGTAAAAAGGGTTTACCCTAAACCAAAATAATAGAATTTAAAATAAATATTTACATGGTAAAAAGGATTTGGGTTCAGAGTTTTACTTACAGATGATCCACAGGGATGTGGGTTCAACCTGTCGATTTCTTTTAACCCTGGTGCCTGCACCAATTCTCCCCAGGTGGGAGGAACTCGACCCTGTCGAGTATGGGTTAACTCCACTATATAATACTCTAGTAAGTCAGGGGCAACTCTCTGCAAGTCTTCTCTAGTGATCCAAGAATCATCATACTCAAGTCGTCCTTGACAATGAACTTGCCATTGCTGGTAATCTTTACTCCAGGTGGCGATGATCTTGTCATCCAAGATCCATTCGATCTTGTCTCTCTGGGCTGGTGGTATGGCAGGTGGATACACTTGGGTTGGTTCGCTCTCAAGGATGGGATTAGGCCTAAATGGCTCACTATGAATCAACGTTGGCTCCCTATACTCGATAAGGTCTAAAATGTTGAAAGTAGAGCTAATGCCTAGTTCAGGTGGCAATTCAAGCATGTAGGCATTAGATCCAATTTTCTTAATTACTTTGTATGGTCCACTACTACGGGCATGCAATTTTTTCATGGTTCCAGGTGGGAACCGTTCAGGTCGTAATCGAACCATAACAAAGTCTCCTTCTGTGTACTCCTTGAGTCTTCTTTTAGTATCAGCCATATGTTTATAAGATTCATTACTTTCATTAATTTTCTTAATTATCTCTTTATGCAAAACTCTAACATGTTCAGCAATGACTCGGTAGATTCATATATGCATTCATTCATGGATAAAGGAATGAGGTCTAGAGATTTTTTAGGTTTGTACCCATGAACAATTTCAAATGGACTTTTTTCTATAGACCTATTCACTGAACTATTATATATGAATTCAGCTCTAGACAGCAATAGGTCCGAATTGGCAGTATGCTCTCCAACTAAACTTCTCAACAAGTTTCCTAGACTACGATTCACAACCTCAGTCTGGCCATCAGTTTGAGGGTGATAAGCTGTAGAAAATTTAAGTTCATCCCTAATAGGTGCCAGAGTATTTTTCAGAAATAACTAGTGAATCGGACATCTCTGTCGGAAACTATTGTCCTAGGTAAATGATGCAGTCTAACTACTTCATTCAGAAATAGCTTAGCTACCTTAGAAGCATCAAAGGTTTGGGAACAAGGCAGGAAATGTGCCATCTTAGAAAACCTATCGACCACTATAAATATAGAATCGTTTTTCCTTAAGGTCTTAGGTAATCCAATAACAAAGTCCATACTAAGATCCTACCATGGACAATCTGGTACAGGAAGAGGGGTGTATAAGCCAGTGTTCTGCTTTTGCTATTTAGTAATAGCACAAGTCCTACATCTAGCTACAACTTGAGCAACATTCCTCTTAAGACTCGGCCAACAGAATTGGTCTTCTAGTGCTAAGATTGTATTATTTGTACCAAAATGTCCAGCTAAGCCTCCAGCATGTGTTTCCCAAATTAAGAAGTTTCTAAGTGAAGTGTTTGGAATACGTAGCTTACTCTCCCTAAAAGGGTACCCATCTTGAATTGTGTACTCACTATATGAACTAGTCAGTCCTTGCTTAACTATCTTATAGATTTCACCAAAATCGTCACAGTTCTCATACTCATCCTTCAATTTCTCAAATCTGACTACTCTGGTACTAATACAATTCAAGAGCATAAATCTTCTACTCAATGCATCAACAACTTTATTATCAGTACCCGATTGATGTCTTAAAATAAAAGTGTAGGCCTGAATGTATTCAACCCATTTTCCATGCCTAGCATTCAACTTCTTTTACGAGTTAAGAAATCTAAGAGCTTCATGATCAGAACATAGTACGAACTCTTGCGGTAGCAAATAGTGTCACCAATATCTAAGTGCTTGAACCACCGCATACAATTTCTTATCATAGGTAGAATATCTTAATTTGGCATCATTCAACTTCTCGCTAAAGAATGCAACTGGGTGATTTTCTTGACTCAAGACTCCTCCAAATCCTGCCCCTGATGCATCACAAGCAACCTTGAAGACTTTCAAAAAATTGGATAGCCTCAGAATTGGGGCTTTGGTCATTTTATTGTTAATCTCTTCAAAAGCCCTATTGGCTTCCTTTGACCAGTCAAATGCTCCTTTCTTCATACAATCTATAATGGGTGCAACTATTGTACTAAACCCTCAAATAAATCTCCTATAGAAAGTAGCTAATCCATGAAATCTTCAAACATCATGAATATTCTTAGGGATAGGCCACTCAACTATGGATTTGATCTTCTCGAGGTCTGTCGATACTCCTTCAGCAGTTACTACAAAACCTAGAAAAATAATCCTTGGAGTCATAAAACTACATTTCTTCAAGTTTGCATAAAGATTATCTCCTCTAAGTACTTGACAAACCTACTGAAGATGATTTAAGTGATCCTTCTTATTCTTACTATATATGAGGATGTCATCAAAATATACTATCATAAGTTTTTCAATAAATGATTTTAATACTTAAGTCATAATCCTCATAAAAGTACTAGGTGCGTTCGATAATCCAAAAGGCATCATAACCATTTGTATAAGCCATCCTTAGTCTTAAATATAATTTTTCATTCATCCCCGGGCCTAATTCTAACCTGATGATAGCCACTCTTAAGGTCTATCTTTGAAAATATGGTAGCTCCGGCCATCATGTCTAACATGTCATCAAGTCAGGGTATGGAAAACCTATACTTCATTGTAATCTTATTGATAGCTCTACTATCTACACACATGCACCAAGTGCCATCCTTTTAAGGAGTCAAAAGGGCTGGAACAGTACATGGGCTCAAACTTTTTCTTATAAATCCATTTCTAAGAAGATCCTCAACTTGCCTATGCAATTTCTTATACTCGGTAGGATTCATCCTAAAGTGAGGTAAATTTGGCAAAGTAGCTCCTGGGACCAAGTCTATAGCATGTTGTATGTCCCTTAATGGAGGTAAACAGTCAGGGAGTTCTTCTGGAAATATGTCCTTAAATTCTTGTAGGAAATCTAAAATTTTCTTAGGATGTTCTTTCTGGGGTTCATCATGAACTTCTTTGGTAGTTAGCATCCAGACTGTTGAACCTTCAATGATTTCATGTTCTAACTCCTTAGCAGTAATTAGGTTTAATCTGGGTTCTTTCTCTTTCAAATGACTAGACCCTCTTTTAGTATTATCTTTGGGTTGGTTTGAGTTGATCATATTCTCTTCTCATGGTGTTTAAATGAACACAAGTTAGATCGGCCAAAGAGGGTTACATCATGGTCATATAACCATGGTATGCCTAATATGATGCTACTAACCCCTATTGGAATCATATCACACCATACCTTCTCTTGGTAGGATTGAATTTGGACTGGGACCTGGCATTGTAACCTAATAGGAATTGATGTAGCATCAATCTAGGATACCTTATATGGACTAGGATATGAAACTGTGGATAAGCCTAAGCTCTTAACAGCATTAGTAGATATTGCATTCACACAACTCCCACTGTCTGTAATGATTTTACACACTTTATCTCCTAGCTTAATGTGGGTCTATAAGATATTTGTCCTACGCTAGTCCTCATTCTTCTTAGTTTGAGCCAGAATACACCTAGCTACACCTAGTAGGTCAGATGACTCTATGGGCTCTTCATCACCTTCGTACTCTTCTACCAAGTCTTCCTTAACTTTGTAAATTTCCTCTTCAAATTCTTCTACATTCTCTAGGATCTCTTCCTCACATTCACCTATATGTAATGCTCGTATTGGATAGTCAGCAGCAAAATGTCCCATTTTACGGCACCTAAAACACATGGTATTTTGATTCCTATCCTTGAGGACCATGGGTGCCTTTCCTTTAACTTCCCTATGAACTAGTTGAGAAGTAGGATTGGGTTGGCTAGGTGGAAATCGATTAGGACTAGGCCTTGTTCCGGGGTATTAAACCTGTTTGACTCAAGTCTATAGGTAACAGGTCTTCTCTGGAATCGTTCATAATCCCTAGCAATCTGATAAGCCTGTTCCAAATCATTGACTTCCCTTAAGAATAACTCTTTCTAGATATCTTCATGCAAGCCAGCTCTAAACCACGACAAGGTGATAGCTTCGGACTCGACTACACTACACCTCATAACGAACTCATCAAATTTGATAATATAATCAGCTACTGATCTATTTTCTTGAGTTAATTTTTGCCACTGATTTAATAATTTTTATTCATATGAGAATGGTAGGTATTTCTTCTAAGCTTTACCTTCATGGCTCGCCATGTACCTATAGGTAGGTCACCTCTCTGTCGGTTCATTCGTTCTACATTTTTCTAGTAAAATCTAGCCTGTCGGACTAGCCTAAGCTTGGCAAATTTGAATTTTCTCTCTTCCAACATTTCGTACTATTCAAAGTAGTGGTCCATATCACTTTTCCAATCAATATGGACCTTAGGATCCAATCTTCCCCCAAATGTGGGTGCATTTAATCGAATACTCCTAAGGATCCTTTCTTCCTAGTCATTCACATCAGGGGTGTGGCACCTTGGGATTAGGTCAAGAGCAATTTCCCTATGTTTAGCTCTTGGACCTGGGTAAGCAAGTTCTCTGTATTGACCTCTTAAATCTGGGGGAGTGAGTTGGGCTCGTGGAATTGGGGGAATGGGTCTAGGCATCTCAGAGCTTTGACCTAGGGAAGTGGGTCCAAGGGTTTCAGGATCTGATATAGTCGCTTGGGATTCTTCAAGGTTACCTAGTCTATCTTCCACCTGATCAAACCTGGTTGTGAGCTGTCTAAGCTGATCAGTTTTAGTCCTCATAAAATTCTCCATATTAGGGTCCATAGGTGGATTGGGTTGATTTTGGGTAGACTGATATGGTGTGCCTAACATAGTTGCCATGCAATGCAATCACACAGAACTCAACTCAGACTAGGATTTCCTAGACCTAGAGCTCAAGTAGAATGGGTCAGCTCAAATTACAACCAATTCATTAATTATCCTGTCCACTGGCCAGGTAAGAGGTGGGGTCGTGGGAGGCTCCCCCTACTTTCGTAGGGTCCTAATTAAGAACCATGAAATCACTTAAGGCATTTGCCTCTAGACCTCTATCCTTAGACACTAGATTCAAGTGATAATCAGAGAATTGTGTGCACTAGCTTACACACAATACTTGGAACCCGACCTGTTGGTGTCCCTAGCTCACTAGAGCAATTAAGTCTAATGGATTTTAATTAGGGTTAGGATCGATGCAAAGGTGGTGATTGTGGGCTAAGGAAGGGTGATGAAATCCCTCCCTTATGTAGATATTGAATGCCCTTAAGATTAGGTTTATTGATGATGCACACACAAGATGAAACCCTAATATGCAATAAAGCAATAAAATAATAAAAATAGCAGAAAAATAATAATAAACTATTTTTTTGTATTTTCAGCAAGTTAAGTTTTAGATCAGATGTATTTCAACTTTTCGATGTCAGGATTTCATGTCCGGCCATAGCTCATTACTCCCATGGGTCATGTATACTTTCGTATACCCACTCAGGAGGCATGATTTCCTTCCACCAGAAAATAGCAGAAAAAAAAGTTATTTTAGTCCAATTTTTTCATGATTAGTAGAGGATTAATAGTAGATTAACAAAAAATTATTATTAATTTTTTTGAATTTTTTAATATAGGTTTTGTGCAAATTAATCTCAACCTAGTTCTAGGTATACATAAATTTCAGAACTACTAGTTAAACCCTAGTTTAACCTGGCTCTGATACCAAAGATAATGCGGGACAAAATAAAAACTAAATTACTAATATTATTGATTAATTAGTAGAGAAAAAAATAGAAACTAATTTTTTTTCCATTTTTATCAGATTTTTAAAGAAGACTTTAATGGAGACAGAAAAGGAAACTAGTTATTATCTACCCGCGAGTAAACCTACAAATTAACTAGAAAGCAGGACTTGGTCATTGAAAAATTATCGTAAACTAGGGTTTATATTATCAATGAATCAGAGAATATCAAGAAAGGAAAAGTTTCGATTTTACCAATAAAGAATTGCTCCTCTAAATCGGATCTGACAAAACTCTCATGATCTTCATGGCAAGATTTTAAGAACTTGATCCCGGGTTTCGATCTTCCATGCAAATTTGGTTTCGAGGCAAGAACACCTGATCTTGATTCCTGTTCACCTGTAACACTCAATAGTGAAAATCATGAATTAAAAAAATAGAAAAAAAAAGAAAGAATGAAAGGAAAGATAGGTTTAGAAATGGTGGGTTTGGATTTGCTAGTCGGCTAGATAAGTAGGGCCTCACACCCCGTGATGTTCCAAAGAATAAAGGAAGGGCCTCACACCCCGCGATGCACACAGTAAAGGAAGAAGATTTTTTGATAGAATAACACTCTTTGTTGAATAATAATTGAATGGATACAAAAGGGGGGGTTGGAGGGGTATTTATAGACTCCCAACCAGTGGTGTAAGGGTTACAACTACTAGTCTTTTCCTCCCTTGGACTACAACTCCTAGAATCTTGCTTTAGGTAGCCTGGACTCTTATTTGCTAAGAAGATATTGACTCCTTTCAAAGTGGGTGAAATTTTGAGGCTTCTCATCCAAAGTGGGTGCCCAAGTGAGATGGCTTGATGTAGGGTCAAGATGCTCCATCACTTGGCCTTGCTTGTTGGACTCTAGAGTCTGGATGATGTGGTCTTCTGTAGATGAGTGGACTCTTCAGTCTGGATATGAGAGGACTCAAGAGTTTTGGTGAAACTCTTGAGTTCTGGAGATTTAAGTAGCTGGTAACCTGTTTGAGTGAAATGCTGTGGTAGAGAATCTTTGAACCTCTTCATTTAGTGAATGGATACCTTGGAACTCTCTTTGAAGTGGGCGACAAGAAGGAGTGGAAAGCTTGGCCGACCTCTTTAGCGTGAAATAATTTGAGTGGGGCTGCAATGTGGAGAACTCCTTCTGCTTTACACCTCTTAAAAAGAAGGGGTGCCAATTTGGAATTCTTTTAAGACATAGCATGTGGGATGTCCAAACATAAGTGACATGGCAAGTGTTTTGTCCTAATGGCAAGTAATTTTCAGACATGTCATGTATTCTTGTCCTGGTTGAAGTGCCAGGCAGTGTTGTCCCAAAGACATGTCTAAACATGACATGTATTGATGTCTACATCTTTGAAAAGTTGGCGCCAAGAAGAGGTTGTGACTTGGGCTAGTCCATGGGTTGTCTTGAGCTAGCACATGGGATCACATGGGTCTTCAATTGGGTGCACATGGGATGTTGTCTTGGGTCACCTCTTGCAATACATGACTCAATGACTCAACTAATTACATGGACTCAATGAATAACAAATCACATGACTCAACTAAATAACCAACCATACTTAATTAGGCTTGCGAATAAAACCCAATTAATGTTGATAAAAAGGGCTAATTCAAACCAGGCCATTTAAATCTCAATTAGATAAATAGGGTTTGACTCAATTGGGATTTCGACTCTACTTGGTAAAAAGGGTTTTATCCCAAAATAAACAAAACCCTAATTACAGTTGGTAAAAGGAGTTTACACTAAACCAAAATAATAGAATTTAAAATAAATATTTACATGGTAAAAAGGATTTGGGTTCAGGGTTTTACTCACAGATGATTCATAGGGATGTGGGTTCAACCTATCAATTTCTTTTAGCCCTGGTGCCTGACCACCTTCAAAGGCTGGTCAGTGAGAACAGCGATTGGGTATGCTTGGAAATAGGGCTTGAGATGCTGTGCAGATACTATTAGCATAAAAATAATCTTTTCAGATCAGGTGTACCTAATTTCTACATCGCGGAGCAACTTGCTGGTGTAATAGACTGATCAATGGATACCATCTTTATTGGTGTGAACCAAGACTAAGCTGACCACTTCAGGCGAGACTACCAGGTACATGGAGGTTCTTCCCCCGGCTTCAGCCTGGACAATAGCGGTGGGGAGGCGAGGAGCTTCTTCAGCTGCTTGAACACCTCTCAGCACTCCTCTGTCCAGGTGAAGCCATACATCTTGTGCAGCACCTTGAAGAATGACTGGCAGTGTTTGACAGAATGCGAGATGAAATGGCTTAATGCCATGATGCATCCGGTCAAGCACTGAACTTCCTTCTTGGAGACAAGATGTCTTATGTTAGTGATCACCTGGATCTTCTCAAGATTGGCCTCTATTATCCTTTAGGTGACCATGAACCCCAGGAACTTTCCTACTGTGATACTAAATATGCATTTAGCGGGGTTCCACTTCATCTGATAGAGATGGAGGTTGTCGAAGGCCTTTGCCAGGTCGGCAACATGGTTTGACTCTGGGCTGCTCATGATAAGCATGTCATCTACATAAACTTGCATGTTACGATCGATCTGGTCCTTGAAGACCTTGCTGACCAGGCACTGGTACGTGGCCCCTGCATTCTTAAGGACCAAATGGCATTATCTTGTAACAGTACATACCTCTATCAGTCACAAATGCTGTATGCTCCTATCCTCCGAATGCATGTGGATTTGATTGTATATGGAGAATGTATCCATGAAGCTGAGGTACTTGTAGCCTGAGATCGTGTCCACCAACTGGTTGATCTTGGAGAGTAGGAAGCTATCCTTCAGACATGCCCAGTTGAGGTCGATGTAGTCTACACAGATCCTCCACTTTCCTGAAGCTTTCCTTACCATCACCATATAAGCAATTCAGTCATGATACCAAGCCTCGTGAATGAAGACTGCTGTAAGGAGCTTCTTGACTTCCTCATCAATTGCCTTCTATCGCTTTGAGGTGAAACTCCTCTTCTTCTACCAAGCTGGGTGATAGTTGAGATCGACATTCAGCTTGTGGGTGATCACTTTTGGTGGGATCCCAAGCATGTCTATGGCAATCCAGGTGAAGACGTATACATTGGCCCACAGGAAACTGAGCTGTTGGGATCTCTCTTCTTCAGGCAGCAGGGCTCCCACCTGTATAGTCTTCAAGGGGTCCTCCCCCAAGGGGAAGGACAGCAAGGGCTCAACTAGTCTGCCCTTTGGCTCCAATTTTGCTGGATTCAGTTAATCAATGGATGGGCTCGGATCAGGCCCTCATGATCTCGGGATGGTCTGCAGGCAGTGCTGGACCGGCTGGTGGGACACTCTCGTCTCCCTGGTCCCCTAAGGGATTGGGAACTGAACGAGGAGATGTCTTGTGGAGATGGTGGCATCAAGCAGGTTGAGTCATGATGCCCTAGAGTTGCATTCTAAGATGAGGGGAGCCTCACAACGGTGAATGTTGTCAGCATAGTACTTTATCGAGATGGGATCCCGATAGTTATTGGGAGCGTAGTCTCTCCCTTAACTCCAACAGAATCCCTGGTGAGGCCCACAAGGGCGTGTACACCGACTTTATTTGGTTAGTGGACAAG
This sequence comes from Areca catechu, assembly GCA_021397845.1. NCBI lineage: Eukaryota > Viridiplantae > Streptophyta > Magnoliopsida > Arecales > Arecaceae > Areca > Areca catechu. The sequence continues at coordinate 150,449,511 of CM038052.1, forward strand.
TTCATCCTTGCAAAAGCATCATAAAAAAGGATGTCTGCAGAGCTTCCATTATTGACCATAATTCTTTTTATAGGATGTTTTGCTATCATCACATCGATGACGACAACATCATTATTTGGGTTATCTATCCTGGTCAGCCATTCTCCCTTACAAGGGAGTACACCATCATTTTCCTCTCTCCCCCTAGCCCTCTTCGAGGTTCTCCCTGCCCCCAGGAGATCATCCTGATCGACTTCTCAGTGGGCTGGTTGTCGATGGTGAGCAATTAAGGTTCTTCATTCTGGGCTATTGGGGGAGCTCCTCCATCCACGTACTTCCTGAGGTAGCCATGCTTAATCAAGTCTTCTATCTCTCTCTTCAAGTGGTGGCATTCCTTAGTGTCATGATCGTGGTCTCGATGGAAGCGGTAGTAGCGAGACCTATCATGTCTAGCAAATGGCCTCAGTGGGAGAGATGGTGCAGGAAGCACTCACCCTCGATTTCCATCAGAATCTTTGCTCTCAGGGCAATGAGAGGAGTGAACTTTTCTTCTTTGGTAGGGTCGACTCTAGGTCTTGGCCCTGGTTGTGGGGCCAGCACCGTCTTCTGAGCCGAGGGAGAGGACGCTTCCCCAATGACTTGCCTCTTCAGGGGCCTCCCATCCAGCACCCTCCTAGTATGGTCGGCCTCCTACGCACGGATGTACTTGTGGGCCCGGAGGAGAAGCTTTGAGTATATCTTCGAAGGCTTCTTATCGATGGAGTAGGTAAAATAGGAGATCCACAACCCCCTCTTCAGGGCCAGCATGGCGACTAGCTCATCGAGGTAGTAAATCTCTAGGGTGATGGCTTTAAACCGAGACACGTAGTCCCGAAGGGGCTCTCAGTCCTGCTGGCAGATCGAGAAAAGGTTGTTGGCTTCACGTGCCACCTTTCTGTATGCATCAAAGTGTGTCATAAATTTTTTCTCTAACTAGAAGGAGTCAATGCTTTCAGATTCGAGTCTGGAGAACCAGGCTCAAGCAGCTTTCCATAGGGTAGCTGGGATGGTAATGTAGAGAAGAGCATCAGTGGCCCCCTGGACCCTCATTAGGGTCTTATAGCTTTCCAGGTAGTCCAGGGGGTCGATCGTCCTATCATAGGGATCAACTTGGGGTATGCAGAATCGGCTGGGAATTGGTTCCTCTTGGATTCTGTAGGAGAAGGGGGGACAGGTGTCATAACACATGGGCTCTCTAGGGGAGCCCTGAATCTCTGCAAACCAGCAGGAGAGGTCAGCCAATTTGTGCTCCTGCTCTTCTAGGAACCTCTCTGCCTGACGGTGGATAGCCTTGTTTGTGGACCCCTCAATGGAGGCCATCAGGGGTGAAAGAGGTGCGGAGTGGGGGAACTCTCGCCTGAGTTCCCGGCCATGTCGGTGCCGCTGGTGCGAGTGTGCACCGTGGTTCGAGATCGAGGAGAGACTCTCTTAGCCAGTCGGGCCACCATGCTGCTTTTTCTCGATCACCTGGTGGTCTCCTCGTGATAGGAGACGGCATGCAATGGCCCCTCCTGGAAGGACCATTGGCTGGTATGGGGATCGGCGACGTGGGCCACCAGCATCCCTAGCTACTATTGTGTTGCCAAGGACCGGTGTCTCTAATTTAGTTGGCACATCGCTGCCATCAGTTTATGGACCTGCTGAGCCAGTACGGTGATCTAAGGATCCACCGGAGGTGGTGGTGGTGGGGAGGGGAGCTCCCCCTTAGGGCTCTGTAGGTTTCCATGATGGGGAGCCCCCGCTCGGCCGATGGAAGCTTCACGTGCTCGCATTGTCACCATGGAGCCTTAGGCTTCTGCAGAGGCTTTGCTGGTGGTGGGGGACTCACTGTTGGACTTCCCTCAGTTGCTAGTGTTCTCGCTGTCGCTGCCCCCTACCTGGCATGCCAATCTATTGTCCCTAAGATCGTCGTGGCCTATATCTCTAATATGGCACGGACTTGTCTGGCTCCCGTTGGGTGCTCGGTCTTCTCCCAGCATGGCCTGCAAAAAAGAGAAGACCTAGGCCGGGAATTTCGGCGGGGACACTTTGACAGTCAAGTCAGTTTGGGATGATCAAGGAGATTAGAACCTCTGTGATGAAGAGCTTGGAGACTCTCTGCATAGAAGATGAAAGATAGAATTTGAAATGGAAAGACAAGCTCAAGTAGAGATCAGAGAGCTGGGAGGTTCTCTTAGCTAGTTCCTTTCTCGTTTTCTCTCTGAGTCTTACCAGTTACCTCTCTCCCCCCTCTCGGAGATCCTTTCTTCTATTTTGATATGAGTAGGAGTGGTCCAGACTAAGCTTGGGGCTTTATTGAAATGTCCCTTTCCTTGCTTCCCTTTCTGAAGAGGTTTTCTTAATTTAATAATCTAATTTTATTTATTTCTTTAAAATTTATGCTTTTATATATTACTTCTAGGAAAGAATATTCTCAATGTAAAGAGCTTGATTTTAGAAGTCCAACGGTGTAAACAGTACTCGAATTGGACTTAAAATGAGCTCAAAATTGATTTTTGAAAGAATTAGCTAGGATTACATGAAATTTAGAGCAGCCATTCCACCATGGACTAGCCGCTCAGTCTATCATGGACTGGCTGCTCGGTCTATTGCACATCCCATGGACCATGATCTATCATGGCTATGGTCCACAGAATAGAGCCATAGACCGCAAGGCCTGTTTTGAGCCAAAATTTGCCGAGACAGTCGTCTGTAGCTGCCCAAGCTTCCAGCACCCTCCTTGCCAATCGAGTAGCCCCCCTTGGCCGAAAAAATGCCTCCAAATGATGCTGCTATTGCTGCTTTCTTCTTCTTGGCTGAGCATCACCAAAACTCACCAAAATTCGTCGGAGATGCCACTGGCAGCCTTTCCCTCACCGTTGAGGAGATGCCCATGGCCGAAAAAGCCATTATCCACCAATTGTCAGCCACCATCCAAGCCATCCAAGGGCCAAGGATCGGTGATACATAGATGTCATCCGAGGCCATTGTGGTTCCCTGATTTGGCCTCCCGATCACTAGCCATCTCTTGAGATCCCCATCACTGGCCAAGTGGTCCGAGCCACAAGGATTGTAAAGCATCACTAGGTTCATCCGAGCCATTCGGAGGTTGTCCACGTTCATTGGAGCATATCAGAGGCTATCCAAATTCGTTCGAACAGTTTGGAGCTTTGTTGGAATTTGTTGGAGATTGTTGGAAGATAGGAATGATAGGTAGTTGAGCTTCACTGGAGCTCAGTGGGATCATGCAGTTTAGTTAAAACAGTGGAATAGATTCGGGCAATTGGAACTGAACTCAGTTGGGTTGTTAGAATGGTAGAACTAAAATCAGTTGAGTTGTGCCTATAAAATGGAGTTGGGGATCAGTTTAGGGGATCTATCGAGGCCCAAATCCTCTTCTCCCATTCCACTGCTATTTCCCTATTCTCCCTATTTTTCCTCTATTCCCCTTATTCCACTTCTATTCCACCTATTCCACTATTATTCCTCTACTATTCCACTTCTATTCCTCTTTTCTTCCTTTTCTGCTCTATCATCTTTCTGACCCCTGACTGGTGACCACTTCTACTGCATTGGCTTGGTTCCCACTTTCACTACACTAGCACTGGTTCCCAATCTCCACTCTCTTCCAATTCCCTGGAGTTCCTTAGAGCCTGTGCATAGTGTGTAGGAGAGGATCTACGTAAAATGAGTTAGTGTTGAAGTACGAGAGGGAAGAGCTGGTTCTCAATCTTTTGTACTTCTCATTCTGTAATAAAAGAGTATATTTTACTTTCTGCATATTTGTTATCTTTTATTCACTGTTTATTGTGCTTTAATGTTAGATTGAGATTAGGGACAGTTCTTGCTTTCCGGAGATGCGCCGTGATCCATTATGGGTATGGTGCATGCCAAGGAAAGAAGAGTTGGATACCTAGTACCTACCAAAGATGTGCCATGATCTGCCACAGGTACGGGGTGTGCCAAGGGAAGACGGGTAAATCTCTAAAATCAATTACAAGAAATGCAATTTAGCACTGCTCAATTACTCTTTCTCTCCTGAAATACTCATTCTCACTTGCTTTACCTTATGAATAGTTTATTTCTTGTTCACTTTTATTTTTCTACAATAATAATTACTTTTCTTTTCTTTTTAAATCATAACCTAGCCCTAAGATCCCTGAGGATACGATCCCGACTCACCCTAGCTATAGAGTTGAGTTGGTGAATTATTTTTGATCGCCTACGATAGTGATCAAGCATGACCCCGACTGGGAGCTGACCTCAGATGGAGGGCTCACCTTATGAGCATGATCCCGGCTAGGAGCTGACCTCGGATGGAGGGCTCACCTTGGCATGCATGAGCATGACCATGGCTCGGAGCTGACCTTGGATGGAGGCCTTGCCCTATGAGCACGACTCCAGCTAAGAGTTGATCTCGGACAAAGGGCTATCCTTGGCACACATAAGCATGATCCCGGCTGGGAGCTGACCTCAGACGGAGGGCTCACCTTGGTATGCATGAGCACGACCCCAGCCGGGAGCTGACCTCAGACGGAGGACTCGCCCTTTGAGCCTGACCCCTGCTGGGAGCTAACCTCGGACGGAGGGCTCACCTTTGGGTCTTCAATTGGGCGCCGCATCCAGGTGGCACTTTCCACCTGCACGGCTGCCAATTGTTGCCATCATGGGCTCCACGTCAACGATTATGCCACATCATTTCCTTAGAGACCAATACTGGGTGTAGACTACTACTAAGAAATATGAGGCATATTCTTGATATTTGCTTGCACTTTATTTTTGTCTATGTCCTAGATAATGAAGGCTACTCCATTTTCTTTAGTGAAGGAAAATGGAAGCTCATCAAAGGTTCCTTCGTTATAGCAAAAAGCAAAAAAGATGGCTTTTATAAATTATAGGCTAAGTTGTATAGTGGAGAGGTAAATGCAATTAAGGAGACCTTCATAAACTTGTAGCATTAGTGACTTGGCCATTTAAGTGAGAAGGGACTTGATACTTCATCCAAGCATAACTAGCTTCTTTTAAAAGAGACATACTTGAGACTTTGTATTCACTATTTACATGGAAAATTGCATAAGGTTTCATTTCATAAGCTCCCATCATATAGGAGATCATATGTGTTAGATTTAATTCATATTGATGTATGCTCCATGACTATAAAGATACTTGGTGGTGCACTGTATTTTATTAGTTTTATTATATGACCATTCTCGAAAGTTGTAGACTTTTTCTTTGAAATTTAAAGATCAGGTATTCGATGTCTATGAAGAATTCCATGCTATAGTTGAAAGGAAGAAGGAAAGAAAATTGAGATGCATCTTAGTAAAAAATGGTGGTGAATACCGAGGTCCATTTGAAAGATACTGTAGATAGTATAGCATTAAATTAGAGAAGACTATCCCTAAAATACCTCAACAAAATGGAGTAACAGAGAGGATGAACAATGTCATTGTTGAAAGAGTCTAGTGTATGCTTTCTCATTCGAAGTTGCCCAACTCATTTTAGGGTAAAGCTATGAGGACTACAATTAACTTGATTAATCTCTCTCCTTCATTTATCCTTGATAGTGATGTTCCTAAGAAGGTATGGATAGGAAAATCAGTTTCTTATGACTATCTTAGAGTATTTTGATGTAGGGCCTTTGTTCATATTCCTAAAGATGAGCAAGCAAAAGCTTGACAACAAATCAAAGGAGTACATCTTTTTTAGATATAAACATGAATAGTTTGGATGTAGGCTATAGAATCAGTAGAGAAGAAGTTAGTCAGAAGCAGAGATATAGTATTCTTTGAAGATCAAGCCATTGACGATTTGGAAAAAGTAAATAAGCTAGTCTACTATAGAGTTATTTGTTGATTCCCCTCCTGTATCTCAAGCTAGAGCAGATGTTGATGATAGATACATTGTAGAGGATGGTAATGTGATGAATGATGAGCCTACACATGGTAATAGTGCATCAGATAAGCATAGTGAGCAAGCTCTTATATAGCAAATGGCAGAACATCAATTATGAAGGTCTACTAGAGAGTGCCATCCTTCTCAAAGATATCCTCTACATGAGTATATGATGGTGACTAATGAGGAGAGCCTAAATACTTTTAGGAGGCTACATCACATGCACAGAAGGGAAAGTGGTTTGAAGCTATGCATAAAAGATAAAATCTTTGCATTAAAACTATGCATGTGACCTAGTGGAGCCACCCAAAGGAACGAGAGAATTGAGAAATAAATGAATGTTTAGACTCAAGACAAAAGAACATGGCTCACAACCAATGTACAAGACCAAACTGGTTGTGAAAGGCTTCAATTAGAATGACATTGATTTTGAAGAGATTTTTTCATCCATGGTCAAGATGTCTTCAATCCTAGTTGTTCTTGGTTTGGCAACCAACTTGATTTTAGAGATTGAGTAGCTTAATGTAAAGGCAACATTTTTTCATGGTGACCTTGAAGAGAAAATTTATATAGAGCAACCATAGGGGTTCATAACTAAAAGCAAGAACTTAGTACGTAGACTGGAAAAGAGTTTGTATTGTTTCAAACAAGTTCCTTGATAGTGGTACAAGAAATTTAATTCCTTCATGCTTGATCATAGGTACAATTGAACCACTTCTGACCATTATGTATTTGTGAAGAAGTTCAGTGATGATAATTTCATTATTCTCCTGTTATATGTTGATGATATGTTAATTTCTAGTCATGATGCCAAGAGGATTTAGAGCTTGAATGCTGAATAGAGTAAATACTTTGCTATAAAGATTTGGGACCAATGAAGCGAATACTTGGTATGAAAATTGCTTGTGACAGGAACAATAAGAGACTGTGGCTATCTTAAGAAAGGTACATAGAGAAGGTGTTAGAGAGGTTCCAGATGAGTAACTCTAAATTAGTTAGCTCTCGACTTGCAAGTTACTTTAGATTGAGCTCCAAACAATACCCTGCTAGTAAGGAAGAGAAGGGGGAGATGAAGAAGATCCTTTATGTATCCATAGTTAGCAGTCTGATGTATGCCATGGTATGTACTAGGCCAAATATTACTCATACTATTGATATTATCAGTCAATTTTTTTCTAATCCTAGGAAGAAGCACTGGGCTCTAGTGAAGTGGATTCTTAGATATCTCAAAGGAACTTTTAGAGTTTGTCTATATTTTGGTACTAATAAATCTATATTTAGTTGATATACGATGCAAACATGACAGGTGATGTTAATTCTAGGAAGTCTATGATAGGAGACTTGATGACTTTTTCAGGGAGAGTTGTCTTATGGTGGTCTAAACTGCAAAAATATGTTGCTTTGTTAACTATAAAGGCAGAGTATATTGTAGTGATAGAAGGTAGCAATGAGTTGTTATGAATGAAGTTTCTTAAGAAACTTGGCCCGAGGCAAGAGAAATTTATCATGTATTGTAATAGTCAGAATGTAAGTCATCTTAGCAAGAATCTAACTTTCCATTTGAGATGTAAGATATCATTGGATACGTGATATTTTGGAGATGAAGATATTATAGGTGGAGAAGATTGACACACATCACAATACTTCATATGCGCTAACTAAGCCATTGCTTGTAAAGAAGCTTGCAGGCTACAGAGCTAGTGTTGCTTTGCTAATCCACTACAATGGAACAGTAAAATGGCAACCCATTTTTTTCGATGCTATCCCAAAGTGTCGTGAAAGAAACCTACCGACGCTTTGAAAACCACCAGAAAATGATTGGGTTTTGCCGATGCATTTTACCTATGTTGGGAGAGAAAGGATATAATGACGCTTTTAAGCATCGAGAGGTTTCGATATCCCCCCCCCCCCGAGCCCTAGTCCTAATTTCGTTAGCCCGCACCACACCGCCTCCGGCAACACTCTCCCTCCCTTCTCCTCCAGTCTCCTCTTCCTCCTCCACCATCTAATTCGTTCACATTGGCGATCGCTGTCTCCAGGACTTCTCCGGTCGTCTCACTCTCAGGCGCTTGCCGATATCCGTCCCTGGCACCTCCAGCAACCCTCTCCCTCCCTTCTCCTCCAGTCTCCTCTTCCTCCTCCTCCATCTCCTTCGTTCGCACCGGCGATCGCTGTCTCCGGGATTTCTCCGGTCGTCTCACCCTCAGGCACTCACCGAGATCCATCCCTGAGGCTTCTCTGCACTGCGATCTCCATCTCCTTTACTTCCTCCCTCAATCACTCACTGGTAAATGCCTTTTCTTTGATCATGACCATTGACATACCAGCAAATTTTTTTTGAGGCTTGGGTGCTCGTTTGGTGGCCAGCACTTTTAGTCGAGCCAACCTAGAACCCTTAGATCTGGCATATTACTGCTGTATTTCTTTTTTAAAAAAAAGATATAACTGCCAATGACTTAATTATTGGGTGTTGAAGAACTAGCTTAGTTCTGAAGTGTTGAAGAACTAGCAGTAGAAAATAGATCAACCACTCGTAAGATCCATGTCCTGAGGGCATGGTTTGACCCAACCTAAGCCCATAAGATCGAAACAAAATCATGCTCTCGTAAGCCTAATTAATGCAAAGCTTTGACTCACAGCCAACTCGTCTAAAGTTCGTCTCTGAAAATTTAGCCCCTGCATGTCCCTTTGTTTTTCCTATTCGTTTTCTTCTTCTTCTTGGGTGAAAATAGCCCAATTCCACTCGGGACTTTCCAATCGACAGTCAAACGAATTCATGACCAAAGTTCACGGTCCCTGAATAATCTCCATCCTATTATTCTTTTATAAGTACTCCAGAATTGTTGAAACTCTACTGGTTGGACACGAGGATTGGCATTTTGTCAGACCTCAACAAGCTGAAATCTGTGAGAGGTATTTCCCTGCTTATGAAAACAAGTGTATGCCTCAAGATCATTATCAGAACAAATGGTTATCATAAGGAGGCAAGAAATTATTTTAGGAGTGCTGAACAAGGTCAAGGTAGTAGATAGTTTCTTCAAATAAACGTTTTACTACTGCATAGCTCCTAACATAGATGAAGGATAATTCTTACTCCCAATGAACTGCTTTTCCCTTGATACATTTGTGATGAGCTTTTGTTACATCATTCCCTGTCAAATATTATGCTGCTACAAATATGACGATTGTTCTTCTCTAGTTCCGAGGACGGGAAAAGAAATCAGCGCTGATACACATTAAATAGCCACGTAAATTATGCATGCATCCTCAGACTGAAATATACCCTTAACACAGGTAAGGATCACCATGTTAAACCATGCATATTCAGTCTCAAAATCAGATTAGTACAGGAAAATTTTAGATCTAGTTAAGTAATTCATCGTTGTTCACCTCAAAATGATTAGCATCGATGCTTGGTCTCCCATAATAAGTAGCTTCTATGTTAATTGTCCTTCTCTAGAGAAGGCATACAAGATTATCAGGACATATTATCGGATGCACCGCATCATAATAATAATTACAATTGTTTGGCGAAGAAAAACAAAAGGCCAAAAACTATACTAAAAACTATTATTGTCAATTGTTATAATTAATCTTACAAGTTGCTATTATTAGTGTAATGATGAATTATTATTTGACTACAATTCAAATATAAGTCATATGTATTCACGGCGTGGGAAGGGTGATTTTGAAGTTGTGGTTAAGTTAGAAGTGTATTGTAAGTTTTTATTATTTACTTCCCACCGAATGTAATGTTCATGAATCTCCAACATCATAAGGAGAAGATCCTAACATCTTTTTGACATGATTCAATATATTCTGTTTACTTGGTTTATATGTTTCATTACTTCTCTTTCTTTCTTTCTTTCTTTCTTTTTTTTTTTTTTTTGAGTAGGTTTCATTACTGCTGAAAATGTCATAGAGTCAAATCTAGTAATCAATTACTCTGTCATGTGTTCTCTCAAAAAATTGCTCTCATGTGTTGATGCACTGAACACAATATACACAATTGTACCATATATATATATCAATCTTCTCGGCATCAAGAAGCATTCATTTCATAACTATTGGGGTTTTTGGGTACTAGGGATTACTTGATTTCCTTAGTCTATTTACAGCGAGTTCCCTGGGATCCATCAGAGTAGTCGACCTTATGATGGTATTGCCATTATACCAAGGAATGAATAATAGCATATATTTACTATGTTCTCGGTTAGAGCTGCATTCCGTAAGCAATGATATAAACTTGAACCATTTTCTTTAAAAGGTGGTACTAGCAGACAACCTAGCCTTGTTTGATTGCAGAATGAGAATATATGGTTGAGTATACCTACTAATTAGCCCAGATTGTATGTCACAGACCTACAAGCACATGGATGATCATCATTTCAAGCCTCTATCAAATTATGTCTAAAATTATTATTAAACATTATAGAGGTCATAAGGTAAAATTTTAAACCTTTATATTAAAATAACAATCTTTATAATGTATTTCTTGCTGGCAGTTAGAAAGCATTTAATGAGCATTAGATGCATGTCAAAAACTCCTTAATTAGTTATATTATATTTTCTTTCTAAGTTAAAAAATTGAAGTTAGATATGTAGCATGTAATTTTTAGTCAAATTTCACCGACAAAGTATTTTGACATCAACTGACAACTAAATTTTGGACTAAGATTATTCCAGCATCAAAATCAATGGTGTTTCAAAGTAAATTATGTGCTTAGCATATAGTATTTTAGATATGTTTAGGCTACTAAACTAAAGTCCTTGAAACTTTTACTCAAAAACAACATTTCCAACTTGTATTTGGTCTTTTTGCATAGCTCATGCTTCAAGCTAGTTGTATTAGTTTTAGCACACATGCATGCAAGTTATAGTATATACTAAATTAGCATCTGGTTGGTCTATTGGTTTGATGTTGATAATGTTTAGTTAGGAGTTTTGATTTATCAATGATTGTAAAGCTAAACAAGCTAGCTAATCTTTAATTTATTCATGAATGTAAATGCTAAACTTTAATCAGTATTTTTGCATTCATTCATTCATATATACATAATGACTGCATGAATGCATGCATGCATGAGAGTATGCACATGCACTACACATACCCACATCCATTTGTAGTTCCATAAACTATACACTACATAATTATTTTGAGGTTTCCTATAGTGGTATCACATATCATGTGTTCCCTCCATCTCTCCTAAATAATTAGGTATTTATTTTTACAAAACTTGCATTGCATAGAACCATAGACTTATCAATTATTTTAAAGATTCGGGTTTAGGGTTTAGAGGTTAGGATTTTTGGGTTTTGGGTTTATTGTTAAGGGTTTGGGGTCGAGGGGTTTAGGGTTTATGGTTTATGATTTGGATTTTAGGATTTAGGAGTTATGCTTTTAGGGATTGGAGAATAGAGTTTAAGGTTTGAAGATTAGGGTTTAGGTTTGGGATTAGAGTTTTAGGAGGTACATGCATTCTCATTAGATAATAGTATAATAGCATAGCATGGCATGGTTTATGTGAGACTGGTTTATTTAATTACTTTATTTATTAAGGGATCATCCCCTCTTTTCTTAGAATGGGAGGGGAAAAAAATGCTTAAATAATGTATGCACCGTTTGCAACGATTTTTGTTGTAAGGCTGAATGTAATTTTTGATATACATTGATGTTTGTGATTAGATTGATTGTAAGGTTTTCTTCTAATCTGGAGGACTTTCAAAATGTAATGTTTGTATTGATTTCCTTTACTGCTCATGATCTATGATTCATGATCTTGTTGTTGTTGGTAGTTTTTTCGTCGTATAGATCTATTTATTTTGTTGTCTTTTTCTTATCATGTTCTTGACTGCTTGGAGGGTAAACAAGCTTTCTAACCTATTTTGAAATTGGTTTAAGGTTTGTATACGGAGGCTATGATAATTCTGGGATTTATGTTTTTCTGATTCAACTATTTCTAATGGCAGCAATCTTGGATGACCTTCTTTTGTAGGCAACCAATTGTAGTCGTTTTGATTTAGTTGCTGATTAAATAGTAGATCTGAGCCTCCTCTACTATTAGCTTGACACTAAAGAGAGTATTGGTGTATACCTGTATCTTACTTAACATGTTATGCTTTAATATTTGTTCATTATTGCAAATCTTTCATTTCAATACCATGTATAGTTTTGCTATGATCAATAATGGCTTTTTAAATATTTTATATAAAACTTGCATTGCATAGAAACATAGACCCATCAATTGATTAATGTGCATATTTTATATCATATGTATATTAATTTTATTTTTGTATGGATGGGAGAATTATATATAGCGGTCAATTGATTGTGCAGTTTGGATAATTTGATAATTACAAATAATTTTATAGGTACTTACAGTAATCAAGCAGTATGGATAGAGTTCTAGATATATTTTGGATAGCATTTTCTTTTAGTTCTCCTCATACTTCTTTAGTCGTATGGAAAGAACTAAAGGAAAATGCTGCCAAAATTCTTTTGGAGCTCCTATTTTATATCGTTTGATTATTATGAATAACCTATATAATTAATACAATTATTGAATGGGATAGGACATCTTTACCTATTAGTTAGTCATAGGATGTATTTATTAGTTAATTTATGTTATTTTTCATATATTTTTTAAAAAAAATTACTTGGTGCATTATTATTGACTAAAGAATATTTTTTTGTATTTAGATAACTTGAAAGTTGGATCATTTTATCCTAAAATGGATAAAAATTGGATAAATAAATTGAGAAATACCAATGAATATTTAGATAGAGTTCGTGATTTCATTAAATTCGGTATGGATAAAAGTAGTTTGAATGAAAAGATTTCATGTACATGTCGACAATGTGTTAACAGTTCCTATCTAGATCCACAAATAGTTGAAGAACATTTGATATGGAATGGTTTTGCAAGAGGTTTTACTCAGTAGATTTTTCATGGAGAACTTATGTTGCCAGAATCAAGTAATCAACCTTCGTTTGATCCTGGATCCAGTAATATGTAAGAGAATCCTGTAGGAGATGATGATATAATGGGTTTGATCATAAATACTTTTCGACATGGCGTTTAAAACTTTTAAGGTTCAACTAATACACATGAAACAACTAGAATATGTGAAGGTTCTACATTCATTGAACAAACATATATTGAGGAGCAGATGCAACCATCAACTTTTGAGTTAGCTCGGTATCATAATTTAATGAAAGAAGCAAATGAACAATTATATCCGGGCTATTTGAAATTTTTTAAGATATCTTTTCTTATACATTTATTCCATATAAAATATATGAATGGATGGTCGGGAAAGAGTTTTACCATGCTTCTCAGGTTATTAAAGGATTACATTTCCAGAAGGCAATGGTTTACTATCCTTTTATTATGAAGCAAAAGAAGTTGTCAACAATCTGAATCTTGGATATCAAAAGATTCATAGTTGTCCAAAAGACTGCATGTTATATCATGGAAAAAATGCTGATCGAGAGTAATGCAATGTATCATCTTCACGATGGACAACTCACGAAGGAGATGAGGATGATGTAGTGAATGGAATAGATACACTTTGGCATACAAAGAAACTGGCGAAGGTATTGTATTACTTTCCTCTTATTCCTCAATTGAGAAGGTTATATTCATCATCGAAAATAGCTTCATTGATGAGATGGCATCATGAAGGACGTATGAAGGACGGAATATTGAGACATCCAGTATATAGTTTAGCATGGAAAGCATTTAATGCCAGGCATTCTGATTTTGTCTCTGATATTCATAATGTTCGGTTAGGTTTAGCTTCAGATGGCCTTAATCCTTTTCAAACTCTAAATTCTATATATAGCACTTGGCCAGTTGATCTAATACCATATAATTTACCACCATGATTGTGCATGAAACAATCCTCACTTATCTTATCAATGGTTATTCCAAGTGATAAGGATCCAGAAAATTATATTGATATTTTTCTATAGCCTTTAATAGAGGAATTGAAACAGTTGTGGGAAGGTGTCGACGCAATTGATGCTTCAAATGGAGAAACATTTAAACTACGGGCAGCTTTGTTATAGACTATTAATAATTTTCTGGCATATGCCAATTTATCTGGCTGGAGTACAAAGGGATGGGTTGCATGCCCTTATTGTGCAAATTCGACACATTCAATTTGGTTAAAACATGGAGAAAAATTTTGTTATATGGGACATCATCGATGGTTAGAACCAAATCATCCATTTTGTTTTCAATAAGATTTATTTGATGGTACAGTAGAAATGAGATGTGCACTATTTCATCTTCTGGAACTAATATTCATAGACAAATGGATTCCATCAGTTACATATATGGTAAATTCTCAAAGTCTTCTAAAAAAAGAGGAAGGAATAATCAAGAAGGATTGACAAAAGAAGTAACTGCTTATATTATGGATGCACAAGTATTTAAAGATCCTGATAATTTTTTTGAAAATGAAAATAAAGAAGATGTACATGTAGCATCTATAAATCAACCCAGCAAACATTTATGGAAGAAAAGAAGTATCTTCTTTGACTTACCTTATTGGGACATAATCTTATTTGGCAAAATCTTGATGTCATGCACATAGAGAAGAATGTATGTGATAATCTGCTTGGAACATTATTGAAGCTTGATGGAAAGACCAAAGATAACATGAAGACCCGAATGGATTTACAAGAATTGGGTATCCAACATGAGCTTCATCCCAAAATGCTTACTAATGATAAAATTTATTTATCTCATGCATCTTATACCATGTCTGCTCAAGAAAAAGATAATTTTTTGAAGTATTAAAAAATAATAAAGTACCTGATAGATATGCATCTAACATTTCAAGGTGCATGCATCTTAAAGATCGAAAAATTTCTAATCTTAAAAATCATGATGGTCACATATTGATGTAAGAAATCTTTCTAATAGTTTCAAGATCATCAGTGCCTAAACAAGTTCTTACAATTATAATTAAGTTATCATCATTCTTTAAGGCATTATATTCAAAGGTTATTGATCCTGAAGAGCTTGATCAGTTGGAGTCGGATGTTGCCATTACACTTTGTCAGATGGAGAAAAATTTTTTTCCTAGATTTTTTACTATTATGGTACATCTACTCATTCACTTAGCTTCGGAATCAAGCTTGGTGGACCGGTACATTATAGATAAATGTATCCTATTGAGAGATATTATTATCAATTTTTAATCTTATATAATTTTTAATAAAAGTAGCATCATGATGATGTGTAAATAAATTTTTCATTGTTGTAGGTATCTTGTGCGATTGAAAGATTATGTACGAAATAGAACCTATCCAGAGAGCTCGATTGTGGAAGGATATATTACTGAAGAGTGTCTGACATTTTGTTCAAGATATCTTCAAGGTGTAGAGACTGTATTTAATAAACCTCAACGGCATAGTGATTTCATAGATAATGCAGAGTTATATAAGTTCTTTACTGCTGGAAGGGAAATGAAAAAAGGTGAAAGTATTATATTGGACCATAAATCAATTGCACAAGCACATCGTTATGTGTTACTTCATAGTAAAATAATATTTGACTATCGAAGGTTAGCATATTTAACATATTTCAAGTTTAAATATCATATCTTATTTTTTAAACTATATTAATAAATATAAATTTTATGCAGTGAATTTTTAATATCTCAGTGACAAGCTAATAATAGCACTCGACCTAATCCAATGATTGAGCAGCGATGGTTAGTGAGTTATTTCCTACATGGCTTTCAAAACAGGTTTGATATATATTTAAAGAATATGTGAATAGATTTATCATCGAATAACTTGTTAACATTTCTTATTATTTTTTAAGTATCAATAATAATGGAGAGAAATTATTCAGATAAATTAATATTCCTGGCTCAAGGACTTAACAAAATTGTCATCAGATATAATGGTTTCATAATCAATGGTTTTAAATTTTATACTAAAGATCGTGAGAAATTTAAAAAAATACAGAATAACTGTGTTATGGTAGAAGCTAATGGAAAGACTTATTATGGTGTACTTAAAGATATATACGAGTTAGATTACTATAGAATCTTTAAAGTCATATTATTTAGATGTGATTAGGTAGATATAAATTCATCAAGGGATTTGAAAAAGATACAAATGGATTTATACTTGTAAATTTTACAAGGTTGATACATATTGGTGTCTTTTTGAAGGATGATCCATTTATCTTTTCTTCTCAAGCTCGTCAAGTATTTTTTGTACAAGATGTAAAAGACAAAGATTAGGTTATTATTTTTAAAATAAAACCTCCGAATTTATATGATATGAGAAAACAACTGGTAGATGATAAAGATGATGATACTTATACACATTCCATGCCATTCAATTTTGTACCAGTTGATGATGTACATGCTACACCATCCTTGGTTAGGATAGAATTTGAAGAAAATGCTGATGCTTGATTCTTATTGGAATTAAATTTTATAATATATGCAATTTGTAGTAATTATTATGTTAAATTAATATTTTCTTCACTAATTCTGACTTTGATGTAAATGATAGGTTACACTATGCTGCACTCGCGACGATTTCTTGGTGTGCAGTTCCAGCACTCATGGATAGAGGCCGACAATTCTTCTTCAGCATAGCAGGCTAAGGCCAGTACTTCATCACATGATGTTCATGCCGGTCCTTCCTCCATACCAGATGTTGCATCTAGTCCTACGGTACACCAGACTACTGCAAGTCCATCATCCTCGGGGCATCATGATCTTCTCATCGATCCAGCAGATGATGAGCTGCACATTCAGGATAATTTATTTCAATATCCTTGATTAGATATAATTTCATTACACTTTTTACTATAGCTTACTTTTATCTATTTCTATGCAGATGGATCTGGGAGGGTTACACGTATGCACGGGCCTATAGTAGTGCAGGATGTATGGTAGATGCTCGAGGGTGAAAGGATAGTGATTGAGTGCAATGAGCTAGGGCAGCCAATTAAAAAGGCCGCCAACTTATTGAGTCCTTTTTTGGGGATAGTTGTGCGGAGGTATTAGCTTTGCCACTTAGTTATGCAAAGTGGAATGACATGCTTCCGATGGATAAAGTAGAGATTCTACGAGTTGTACAGGTAAAGAATTTATATTAAATTATTTGTTATCTTGCATAGTTGAAATATTATATTATTATGTTTTATATTCTTATCAATTATTTTCTTTCCAAGGGCAAGTTTGTACTTCCTCCATCCTCTCATGATTTTGTATTGAAGTTTCTCAATCAAAAATGGAAAGAATATAAAGCACAGTCGAAGATGAAGTACAAGTTACCGGGTATGACAGAGGAGCAAGTAGTTGGTATATGTCCTCCTGATGTACCCCCTCATCAGTGGGTGGAGTTGGTTCATTATTGATTTTCCAAGAGGGGACAGGTATCTTCTAATTTCTTTGAAGTAAGTTTATTAAAATATTTAGTTTATATGGTACATTATACATATACATACATTACTTTCTGGATATAAGAAGTTATCTTTTTTATTTTGTAGGCATATTCTGATATTGGTAGAGCTGCATGAGCAGTTATGTCTATTCCCTATATATCAGGATCCAAGAGTTACGCGCGAGTTAGACAAGAGTTCGTAAGTTTCTTAAACTATATGCTTATATTTTTAATATTAAAGTATTCATACATTTTAATGAAATTAATATTATATATCGTGGAAAATGTATCGTGGTACATACATATATCATGGTACACATATATGTATCACATACATATATGTATCGTGGTATATATATGTATCGCGGTACATATATATATCGTGGATGATGTATCGCGGTACATATATATATCATGGTATACATATATATATCATAGTACACGTATATGTATCATGGTACACATATATGTATCGCAGTACATATATGAATCATGGTACATATATGTATCATGGACGATGTATCGCGGTACATATATGTATCACGGTATACATATATGTATCGCGAACGATGTATCACGATACATATACATATCATAATATTTAAATAATTTTTAAATTTGTTTGAATTATTTACTTAAATTATAATTTTTCTTGTAGGTGGATGAGCATGAGAGGGAACCTAGTCAGGTGGAGTTTTACTGGATGACTCATACTCATCGTGATGGTATTTTTGTTAGAGATGAGTCGAGGGATATATGTGTAAGTTTTTATTACAATTTATTTCATGCGACGATTTAAATTTGATTTTGTTAGTCTTTAAGATATAACTAATTTTTAAAATTAATACAGGAAAGGGCTACAGCTCTTATTACCAAGCGTGTTAATGATTCTACAGCATTTATGCAGAGTAGTCGCATCAAGACCAATGTGTTTAAAGAGTTGATGGGCCCAGAGCGCTATGGTTGAGTAAGGCTATGGAGTTGGAGTTACCCTCACTCAGTTATCTATGGTTAGTAGACATACACATGGGGCTGCAAAGAGTGCTTAAGATGCACATGTTCGTAGACTCGAGAAGGTGATAGAGGAGATGCGATGGAGCCGTACTGCTGAGCATGAGGAGATGCAACAGAGCAGTGCCGCTGAGCTAGAGGAGATACGACAAAGCTGTGCCACCGATAGAGCAGCGATGGAGAGCATGAGAGAGCACATAGAGTGGCTTACATCTATCATACAGACCTATGTTCCATGTCAGGTACATATATATGATATTAAATATATATTTTTATATTAAAGCATTGGGAATAAAGTTATTTCGATGCTTTTTAAAAGCATTGAAAAAAAAGTTATTTCCGATGCTTTAAAATATTAGGAACAACCTTATCCCAGACTTATTCCTGATGCTACTTATTCCTGATACTTTAAAGCATCGAAAATAGTTATTCCTAATACTTTTTAAATGAGTCAAATATAAAGTTATTCTCGATGCTTTAAAAGCATCGGGAATAACTTTATCCTATATTTATTTCCAATGTTTTAAAGCATCGGGAATAGCTTTATTTTCAATGCTTTTAAAAAGCATCGAGAATAACTTTATTTCTGATACGGGTGTATCTGCTGACGTGGAGTCCATCTGGATGCCAATTGACAGCCAATAGATGGAGGTGCCACCTAAGCCTGGCACCCGAGCAAGGAGCTCAAATGAGTCCCTTACAGAGCTCAGTTCCCGGCCGAGGTCAAGCTCAAGCTACCACCAAGTAAGGAGAGAAGGTGACAGAAATTCAAATCATGGCAAGAAAGGGAGTTGCCTTCACCGAGACCCCATCACTGAGATAGTACAACTGATAGGCGGCAGCCCGCCGCTTGAGGCCTATGGAGGGGGATGCCTCGCCGGAGCACCAGGGCCTCCCCCAGGCCCCAGTTTACACCGATCAGGAAGGAACATCACCTTCAAGGCACGGTGCTTCCCAGTCTACCGTCTACACTACCCACAAGTAGAAGGTTGCGCCAGAGGATTCAAACCCTGGGGCGGCCGCCCGCATGCCAATGCTCTGCCAGGTTTCCTGAAACATAGCAACCAACCAGAACACTAGAGCCAGCAACCTGACTCCCCACCTCAAAGGGGGAAATGGGAACTCACGCGCAGTTCTCGCGTGTTGCCAGATGTCACCCCTTGAGACTCCCCCGAAAGGGGAACATCGGGAAAGCAAGCAGAAGGTCACACACAGCCTCTCCATCACAAACTAAAGAGGGGCCTCCGAATGAAAGGAGAGCATAATAGGCAAAAACCAGCAAGGGATAAGGAAGGTAATCGTGGCACACAGAAGAAGAGAGCAAGCCAGATGCAATGCTCTGGGGGCTACCGAGGAATTCATCGGAAGAATCCCATGAACACAGCCAACCCTACTCCAACCCTCCTTCTCTGCTAACGCCTTACACTCACTTTCTTTTCTCAAAAATACGACCCCCGAATGTGGAAACCTCATCGGAATCTACCAATGGGATTTGTTCTCCTAGATCGTCCACTGACTTGATCGTCAGAGTGCCCCCGCCGGAATTCCTGACCCGGGTCTCTTTTTTTTTTGATCTCTGAAAGTATTTTTTACATATTATTTCAAGCATCTATATTTTAATAAAATACTTTTTTTTATTTTTTATATTTTTTAATATATATTATACTGAGATGAGTATTATTATCGATTGGACAGTCTCTAGTATGTTAGAAAGAAATTTTGCTATACCGATTATTTGGTAATAGTGAAAGCTTAATTTAAACTTCGATTTCATAATTTTTATTTTATATTAAAAAAATTTATATAAATATGACATTTTTTTATTTAATTTAGTTTATATTTATTAAATTTGATATTATTAAATTATCTATTTTAATTAATATATAAAAAAATTATGTTGGATATATTTATATTTATTTTATTTTTATTCTAATACTATTTTGATTGGACATATTTAACTTGTCCATAAAAAACTGTACGGTGATCAACAGCACCATGACATGCAAGACAGTCAGCGAGTCGATCAGAGGCCCCACTCGATGGTAAAAAGGTGTGCTTGCCTTAGATGTGCAAGGCCTAATGAGGGGTTGTTTTGGAAATACATGGTGGTTCGTCCACTGAATACTCATATTACTTCATTGACAAAGAGTGTCAGATAGTAGGTATGAGTCAAATCAGTATTATAAAAAGATTGTATTTAAACAGTGATGTAATTATCGCTAAGACGGTAGTCCGTTTGGTAGAGGTCTTGTCTCACTATCAATAGATCGACAATTCGAGACAAGATTTCGTGGATGACTCGATTAAATTCAAGATTTTCCTAGAGCTCTTGACAGTTAGCGTGAGTGAGAGGTCAGGGTCTCCCCCTTTGTTCCTAATCTACTAGTCGGCATCTTAGTGATATCGGATGGATGTCTTAGTGGTGTCAGGTTTGACATACTCACCATTAGATGGAGAGAGGCTACGCAAATCTGAGCGCCACGTATCGAACATTACCTAACGAGATGGGGACCTGCGAGGGTAGCTACACTGGGATTTATCCCCTCCTATCCTTTTATTTATTAAAAAAAAAATAGTGACGTAATTACCTAGATGATAATACAAGTAAAACATGCCTAATTCCACGCCTCTCCTCTTTCATGTCTGAAAAAAAACACTACGGTCTGTTCGAACAATTTTAAGGTTTAAGCCTAAGATCTAGATATGAATATGTTAGATTAGCCAGGATTTTTAGTTAAAATATACTTGCTATTTAGATAGGACCAGGGATAATGTACTTATCCTAATTATGTAGAGCTTTCGAATCATGTCCAATATAATAAAAAAAAATTGAATCATTTTTCTTATCATCACCAAATCGAATATTTTTTTAGTAAGATGAAAATTCTTGTGATCACCCAGAAAAATAATTAAGGATCACCTCTCTTCTTCCTCACATTTTTTAAATAAAAAAATGGGATGTAAAGATATCTATTGAAGTCATTTATTTTTAATTATTAAGCAGCCATTTAGTCAGTTGATCATCTAAATAATTAAGTAATCATTAATCCACAATACTAAGGAAGATAATCTGGTGATGTAAATATAAACTTAACCTGTGCAAGTATTAAAGCTTTTAATTATTTATATGGTACACAAGTGATCGATATATAACATTCTGAGCATATGATAACTTATGCAATGCAATATGATAACTAAGACATTATTTTAATGCTATTTAATAATACAATGGGAGAATCCCCGTTCAATCTTTCTTATGGGAGTGAAGCTATGTTGCCTATAGAGATTGTTCTTCATTCAAGAAGAACCGACTGCTTTGAAGAATCTGACAAAGCTGATCAAAGAAGGATAGATCTAGATCTACTTGAAAATTCTAAATTACTAACACAAATAAAGATGGCAGCATATCGACAGAGAGTAGCGCAGTATTATAATTCAAGAATCAAGGCTCAAGTGTTTCGGGTTGGAGACCTTGTTCTGCGCCGAACAACTATATCTCGACCAACTGAACAGGGTAAACTTGTACCAAATTGAGAGGGTCCCTATCGCATCACTGAAATTGTGTAATCTGGGACCTATCGACTTGAAACTTTAGATGGTTATCCATTGGCTAGACCATGGAATGTTGAAAACCTTCTAAAATATCATCAATAATGAGATTTTCTTTCTCCTTTCTCTTTTATATAAAAGATATATATGAAAATAAATTGTTCTCTAGAAAGTAGAGAAAAGAAAGGTTGGCCTGATAAGCTGACCACAATCTAACAAATTGAGTTGGTCTGACCCACTAACTCATCGGTATTTAATGATCAGTATAACTTGCTGATCAATTAAAAGTTGACCTGATAAGCTGACCACAATCCGATAAATAGAGTTGGTCTGACCCACTAACTCATCGATATTTAATTATCAGTATAACTTGCTGATCAATTAAAAGTTGGCCTGATAAGCTAACTACAATTCAACAATTTGGGTTAGTCTGATTCACCAATTCATCAGTATGTTAACGTCAAGATGACCGATTGATTGAAAGGTCTACTTGATAAGTTAACCATGAGACAAGTAATAATGGATAGTGTGGCTTATTATTCTATTAATAATGTTATCTCAAAATATCTGAAATAATTAGAGCATGAAGATTTCATTGATATTCTGATTACATGAAGTCAAAAGAAGGAGAAGTAGCAATGAACATTGATTCACTAGTGGTGGGGACACCTAAGGCACCAGAATAAGATAGAGGCTTTTTCAACCCTCTGTAAATTGATCAATAATTTATGAGTCCATCTGTAATAAGGGCTTAGCTCATCTGAGTCCATTTTAGTTATTATTTGAGTATTTTTAGTTGTTATTTCAGTTCTGTACTAGTCAGCTCATGTTGAGCTAGTTCAGTCCAATGCTAGTCAGCTCATGTTGAGCTAATTTTATTTTTTTGAGTCCTGTCCAAGCATACTGAAGACTCAAGACTATATCATACAAGTGAATACCAAGTCCAACTAGATTGAAGACATGGAAGTATAGCACAAGTCCAACCCAGCTTGAAGATTTGAAGACCCTAGGAGGAAAATTCAGAAAACCCTGATTTCTTGCAGATGCCCTCCAGATGCCCAGATTCCCTTCCAGATGCCAAAGTATATTCATAGATAAGGGCATCCATGATTCCAGAGGTCCATCTGCATCCTAGCCCAAAGAAATCAAGCCCAGGTGCCAAGCCCAAGCCCCTAAGAAGCAAGATACCAGGGAATATTCCTGCTACCTGGCTACCAGGCCACCCCAGCTTCCAGAGGCCCAAACCCATGCACCCGAGCCCCTTTGGGCCGGCCTTTTGCTGCTCCTAGAAGCCCAACACGCCCCCCTAGGCGTCCTTGGAGTCTTGACCAAGTCAAGAAAATTTTTAGGGATTTTTCTACCTAATATTTCCTTATTTTCTAGCTAGGGTTTGAGAGGGAAAAGGATTCTTATGTAAAGACTTATGTACCCTTACTTGGAGCCCAAGGTTAAAGGTCTATTTAAGGACCCTAGCCTCTTGTATGAGGAGAATTTTTGATGAATGAAAACCTTGAGTTCTTCTATTGAGTGGTGTGATACCCTGCTGTGTGCATAAAGGGGTTTGTGAGAGTTCTTCTTCCCGGTGTTTGAAATCATCTTCCTGCTGCCAACAAACCCTCCAGATCCCTGGACGCCCACTCTAAAAGAAGCCTTCCTTTGCTGTTTTTACTTTGTTTTATTATTCCTTTGTGAGCTTTCTAACCCCTGACAGGTCATTTGCAGGTTCCTGAGTTCCTACGAATCCAACGACTCCAGCCAAGTCTCAATCGGATCACCGAGCAGAAAGCCGGGTATCCGCGGGTCTTTGGCTCGATTTTCTAGGCCGCATCCGTCGAGGAACGAGAGACCCCTTCACTGCGATCTTCACAGATATTGTCAGGTACACCCCTCTACCTCCAGTAGTTTTATTGTAGGAGAACTTGCCCTAACCGAGGCTTCTCAGCCCCGGCGGTCCTTCTTTGCTACTTTTCTAGGTCCTAATCTGCATGCTGATCTTCAAAAATTCATACAAAATTCTCTACAAATAATTTTGATCTGAAATTTGGGAATTAATCACCTAATGCAACATGTAAAACATACAAAAAAAATTGCATGCATATTAGTTCCCCATCATTTGGTATCAGAGCTTAGATTAGGACTTGTTTTCTGCAATTTTTCAGTCCATATATACTCTATTATTTTAATTATTTATCCCTGATAAAAACTCCAAAAATTCTGAAATTTATTTTTCTAGATTCGTCATAATTTACTGTAATTTTAAAAATTTTTGTAGATTTTATTATGGCCTGTGAATTTTCTTCAAGCCGAAATACATCCTGTAAATATTTGGCTCTGTTTTTTCAGCAAGACAAGTTTGGAAGTTTTAGGTTTTTGTTTAGCAGTTTTTGCATATTTTTTAATTTTAGTATATTTCCAGCATATTAGACCATGATTCGCAAGTTTTCTTTTATTTAAAAAATACCAAAAAAAATTACATATTCTCCAAAAATACCAAAAAAAATATCTAAACCCTAATTTGCATCCTCATCTGCCTGCCATCATTGCATAATTTACTTTTAAGGGCACTCTTGCTATATCAGATAGGGGGAGGATTTGATCACCTCTCCTTAGCCCAAAACCACATCCCTTGCATTCGGTCCCAAGCCTTAACCTAAAATTAATTAAACTTAATTTGCCCTAGTGGGCTAGGGACACCAACTGGTCGGGTCCGGGCTAGTATTAGATCACTGTGTCAAGTTAACCTGTGTGTGCCTTGTGCTCAGTGTCTAGAACGGTGGTTTAGGGATTCAATCCCGAAGGGCTTGTGTGCTGGTCTGCCTACCTGGCCAATCTCTGATTGGTGTCTAGGATTGGCAATCAGGGACCTAACACTCCCCTTACACCTGCTTGGCTGAGTACAGGGTTACTATAGGCTAGTTTGCCACCCTGATTGAGCATCTAGTTTGGACTCTAGGCTAGTCAGCTATAGTCGGTCTGATCGAGTCTTGCATGAGCACTAGATCAGGAGTTTCATATCACCCACCTCCTTCACAAATGTCTGAATCCATGGAAAATTTACAATCTCAAATAAAAGCCCTAGCTGATCAAATGGCCCAAATGGCTACCCACATAACTACCCAGATAACTACCCAGATGACCCAGTTAACTTAGTCTCGTATTCAAACCAATGATAGAATTGACCATCTTGCCAATAGGTTTGATCAATTAAAAGTCCGGGTAGGGACCCCAGAAAAAAACCATGGGTCACAGTCTAAGCCAGATCCTGATTCCCCTCAACCTAGGAGGACCCCAAACCCTGATCCATACCTTGAGGCTGAACCTAGGAGAGCCCATCATCCTAACCCAATCCCTAAGGTTAGTCCTAGAAGACCCAATCAGGATTTTGTAGACCAGGAAGATAGATCCTATTTACCCACATCCTCTAAGCCTAGTATACCCACAACCTATAGATCTTATGACTCCAAATCCTATGAACCTAGAACCTATGAATCCAGAATCTATGAACCTAGATCCTATGACTCTAGATCCCATGATCATAAATCCTATGCACCCACACCCTATAAGCCTAGTAGACCCAACACCCAATATTCTGACCCATATAGGGAGTCCAACCCTAGGAGAACCCAATATTCTGACCCATATAGGGAGTCCAACCCTAGGAGAACCCAGTATTCTGACCCATATAGGGAGTCCAACCCTAGGAGGACCCAATATCCTGACCCATATAGGGAGCCCAACCTCAGGAGGACCCCATACCATGATCCATCCTTAGAACCTGATCATAGAGCTGACCCAAAATGCTATGACCCCAGATCCTATAATCCCATGACCCATAGATCTGCACCCTTGTCCTATGAGCCTAAAGAACCCATAACCCCTAAGTATCAACCTAGTACTAGTCATGCTTCCCCTAGTCAACTTGAACCCCATAGGATTAGTATCCCTAAATACGAACCCAGTAGTGAGCCACTACCCCTTATACAACCTGAACCTACTAGGAGTAGTACCCATAATCAGAGACCAGAACCTAACCAATTTCCTGCTAGCCGACCTTCTCCAACCATTCCTGAGATTCACAAGGCTTACATTAACGCAGAAGTGTATGAAGCTGATGTGAGCCTAGTGGATGAGTATGAGGGAGAAGAGGAGACACCTTTAGTAGACCTAGAATTAGCTGACCCAGTAGATACCCAGGTAGAAACCAACCCAGAGCTAGTTGACCTTGACCATATCCAACCTAAAGCTATAATGGAAGAATAAATAGAGGAAGAGAACCTAGGTACTGCTACTAGAGCCCTACCTGAGGAAACCATAGAGGAAAGCCAAATTATAGAGTCTAGTCCTAAAATACAAGAACCAAAAGAATTTATTAAGGACCTGATCTCTTTGAATCAGTACCCTCAGGATGAGTCTCCTCCTATAGTTCCCATTAAGGACCTCTTTCCTAAGATTAATAACCCATCCTTCCATTATACAAACCCCGTAGATATATCGCAACCCCATAAGGTTAACCTCATTAGTCTAGGATTAGTCCCTGACATGCCTTCTTTGATTCTACTTTATCCAACTAACCCAGAACCTTTTTCTCCACCCTACCAGAGTAATTCTGAACCCACTTCCTATTTTCTACCCTTTCCTGAGTTTTCTCATGTGTCTAGAACTATTAGGTTACATTTTGTTGAGGTTACTAGTTGCAAGGATCCATAGATCCCAACCTATTTGCTACCTACTTTTGGCAGACCCTTTGGCACTTATTAGGAGTTACTAGCAAATTTTCTTCTGCATGTCATCCATCAACCACGACTCATGCCCCCATGCCCAAGTGGTAGTTAAGACCTAATAAACCTCTTCAGTCGAGTCTGTTAGGTGTAGGTTTGAGTCCTTTGCATCATCTTGTTAGGAGTCTGCATGTGCCTAGCATGTTCACCACCCGCACTAATGTTAAAACAACTGGCTAATTCCCGAAGATGGATCAAAAAATTTGATGTAGTGGATTTTATCTTGGTTAGGCTTAGGCCTAAAAGAAGCTTCATGCTCGCAGAGCCGGACCTTTTAAAGTGATAGAGAAGGTTGGATCAAATGCCTAGGTGTTAGACTTGCCTTCGTATTTGGGCATTAGTTCTACCTTCAATATTACAGACCTGGTTGAGTATAGGGAACCGGCAGCGCTACCTAGTGAGGCCTTTGGACTTATTCCTTTTCATTGTGAGTGACCCTAACCTAGAGTGTCCACAAAAAATTTGGCCTGAGAGAGGAGAACGGATCGAGCGTATCCTGGACAATCAAGCCATCACGACCCAGGGCCATGACTATCAACGCTTCCTGGTCCGATGGCAAGGCCGGCCAGAGTCGGATGATTCGTGAATTTCTCGAGAGGACTTGCAACGCCTCAACCCAGACCTTCTCGAGAGATATGTGAGCCAGTCTGACCTTCACTCGACAGGGTCGAGTTCCTCCCACCCCGGGAGAATTGGTGGGGACACCTAAGGCACCAGAATAAGATAGAGGCTTTTTCAACCCTCTGTAAATTGATCAATAATTTATGAGTCCATCTGTAATAAGGTCTTAGCTCATCTGAGTCCATTTTAGTTGTTATTTGAGTATTTTTAGTTGTTATTTCAGTTCTGTACTAGTCAGCTCATGTTGAGCTAGTTCAGTCCAATGCTAGTCAGCTCATGTTGAGCTAATTTTATTTTTTTGAGTCCTGTCCAAGCATACTGAAGACTCAAGACTATATCATACAAGTGAATACCAAGTCCAACTAGATTGAAGACATGGAAGTATAGCACAAGTCCAACCCAGCTTGAAGATTTGAAGACCCCAGGAGGAAAATTCAGAAAACCCTGATTTCATGCAGATGCCCTCCAGATGCCCAGATTCCCTTCCAGATGCCAAAGTATATTCATAGATAAGGGCATCCATGATTCCAGAGGTCCATCTACATCCTAGCCCAAAGAAATCAAGCCCAGGTGCCAAGCTCAAGCCCCTAAGAAGCAAGATACCAGGGAATATTCCTGCTACCTGGCTACCAAGCCACCCCAGCTTCCAGAGGCCTAAACCCATGCACCCGAGCCCCTTTGGGCCGGCCTTTTGCTGCTCCTAGAAGTCCAACACGCCCCCCTAGGCATCCTTGGAGTCTTGACCAAGTCAAGAAAATTTTTAGGGATTTTTCTACCTAATATTTCCTTATTTTCTAGCTAGGGTTTGAGAGGGAAAAGGATTCTTATGTAAAGACTTATGTATCCTTACTTGGAGCCCAAGGTTAAGGGTCTATTTAAGGGACCTTAGCCTCTTGTATGAGGAGAGTTTTTGATGAATGAAAACCTTGAGTTCTTCTATTGAGTGGTGTGATACCCTGCTGTGTGCATAAAGGGGTTTGTGAGAGTTCTTCTTCCCGGTGTTTGCAATTATCTTCCTGCTGCCAACAAACCCTCCAGATCCCTGGACGCCCACTCTAAAAGAAGCCTTCCCTTGCTGTTTTTACTTTGTTTTCTTATTCCTTTGTGAGCTTTCTAACCCCTGACAGGTCGTTTGCAGGTTCCTGAGTTCCTACGAATCCAACGACTCCAGCCAAGCCTCAATCGGATCACCGAGCAGAAAGCCGGGTATCCGCGGGTCTTTGGCTCGGTTTTCCAGGCCGCATCCATCGAGGAACGAGAGACCCCTTCGCTGCGATCTTCACAGACGTTGTCAGGTACACCCCTCTACCTCCAGTAGTTTTATTGTAGGAGAACTTGCCCTAACCGAGGCTTCTCAGCCCCGGCGGTCCTTCTTTGCTACTTTTCTAGGTCCTAATCTGCATGCTGATCTTCAAAAATTCATACAAAATTCCCTACAAATAATTTTGATCTGAAATTTGGGAATTAATCACCTAACTCAACATGTAAAACATACAAAAAAAATTGCATGCATATTAGTTCCCCATCAACTAGGAACTGCTGCTAGCTCTCTATTACAAATATTATTCAGCTTTTTTTGATGTTTCCTTAACAGGTGAAGTTATTAGATTGTCGGTTTGTTTCTTTTCTTCTTTCTCTGCAAAATAATCTATGGAAATGGAGGATAAATCAAGGTCAGGATATAATCTTTTAACCTTATTGATACAGTCTTCAAAGCCAAATTCATAGCCTTTGGCTCCTACTTGTTCCATCCCTCTATTAAAGGCTTCAGATTTTTTGAACTCTTCGACTACAAGAAGACCCAGTTGGATCAGTGAAGTATTTTCTTATTCGGTTTGTTCCAACTTCTTTTTAAGAAATGCTATCTTCTTCTTCATCATGGATTTTTGGCTTAAAAGATTTTTGTATGCTCGGGTTTTCTCTTCTATGGCTTCATCTACCTGCCGAAGTATTTTTCTTCTTCTAGCTGCATCATCCACAAGCTGCACGGCTTGCCTTTCAACTTGTCTTAATTGATTCTGCAAAGACAGGATCATTGTAGTTGATCTAACAACTCTTGATTCTAAGGCTCTCCGATCAGCATCAGCCTTGTCCTTTCCTCCTTGGCTGCTACTAATTGCTTTTGAAGATCTTCCTGAAGGTTGGTTGTTTGATCCCAACTTTCTTCAATCATGGATATATCATTGATAAACTGGACAACAAATTTGGAACATCATTAAAATATGAATAGATTGTTTTGGAAAGAGAAGAAGTATTATCAACCTTCATGATTCCTGGATAGATGGGAGATAGAATCTCTTTCACTCCATGTTTAATTGTTGCCTCCCAATCCCTCCGAAGAATGGTAGATTGTAGTATGGTTTGATGCAGAACAAAGAACAAAGAAGCGTATGCGGAAGTAAATTTAGGATTTTTTATATATATATATATATATATATTTCAGAAATTGGCTTTGACTCAAAGTAAAGCTAAACTAAGTTGAAGGAAACTAGGTAAGGATTGAAAGCATAATTTAGAAGAAACTAAATTATCAGAGTAGTTCAGAAGTAACGGATCGCTGGGGGTTAAAACTCCCAGACCTAGGGTTTCGCTCTGAACTTTCAACAGAACAGAAATAGAGAGGAGAGATGGTTTACCAACCAGACAGTGATCTTCTCAGAATTTGGGTGGAAGAACTCTCTCGAGCAGATTGTTGGATCCTCGGATTCGGCTATCTTTGCAATGGATCCTCCAATACTGGTCTTGTGGTTTGGTCGGCTTCTCCTGGACTCAAGATCTGGGAAGAAGAAAAACAAGTGAGGGATTCAGAGACTCAGGGAAGGATTTACCAGTTCGAAGAACTTGAAGGTTGATGTCGCTGAGATCTAGATTCTCTTGAAGGCTGATTCAACTCCCACTGGAAAGAGCTTTGGATCTGAAGTACCCGGACTGTAGCTAGATGCTGGTGGTCGGCCTGGACTTGGGGAGAGGGGCCGTGGGAGGTGGAATATGCTAGGGTTTGGTGGAAAGAGAAGGGTGATGGGCTAGGGTTTGGGAGTGGAGTGGCTAACCTAGGGTTTGGGTTTTGGAGATCTCACACCTCCTCAAGGTTCCTGGGGAACCCAGATTTACTCCCTCACGGAGCTCAACACCTGGATGCAAGTGCGGAAGAAAGAAAACACAAAGTTTGCTCACAAAAAAATTTTGTTTCATTCATCTCATTCCTTTAAACTTACAAGAGGGGTTTAATTTATAGGGCTTTACAAGGGAGTAGGGTTTTACATCTTCCCATGTGGGACTAAAGGAGGGGATCTACAAATCAGGATAATCCATACACATATGGTCGGCCAAGGTACCAAAAAAATTTGATTTGGGTTATAAAAGGCAGGTATATGGCGCCTCCTTGCTTGGGTCTTCAAGAGAGGATTTCTTTCCTTCCATGGATCAACTCTTTTGGACTCCTCCTTTTCTTCCTCCCTAAGTCAAGGCCCTTCCCATCTTTGTTTTGGATATTTTTGGCAGGTAGTGGGCGCCTTCTTGAAGTTCTCTCTAAGAGAATTTCTTTCCTTTCATAGTTTGGTTCTTTTGGGAAAGACTTGGGCCGCCCCCTTGATTTGTGGACTCCTGGTGGATTTCTCCTCAACTGGCGCATGAGAGAAGGAAGCTGCTATCTGTGGTGTGGGGACCAAAGGCTGCTGGATGTAGATATGGCGCCCCCTGGACTCAGGCGTATGGCTGGGAGTGTGGCTGGGAGTGTGGCGCCCACTTGCTAGGCCTTGGGAGAAAATGTAACACCCCAGGTTGAAGCCCTAGTCTACTACTGAGTCAACATGACTCAACAAAATAAAATGCAGGTAATATAGACTCAAGCTAAATTGAGTTGATCTAGTCAACTCTTATTACAAACCAAAAACCCTAATTCTTCGGGCAAGGTTACTCAGAGATCCAGATGGAGCTCTGAAGTCTTCTTCTGAGTCTGGTGCCCGCACCATGATTTTTTCCAGCTTCGGATTGTTGACACTTGTATCGGTAACTTGCATTTGAACAGTTTTGCTATCATTCGGATCAGATGTTTCCTCCACCGGAGCTTTTCCTTTTTCCGTTGAAGTACGCTTAATGTATGGGTCACGCTCTTTTTCTTTTGAAAGAAAAATGAAAGGCTCTTGTATCTCTTCTTCGGATGAAGATGCGACATATTCGGGAAATTTCAGCTTACTGGAAGCACTCCTTGATAAGCGGCTTATTCTTACACATGACCTTTCCTCTCTGAATCGTACTGGTCCGGTTTTCCTTTTAGACATTTGATGAAGTTTCTTATCACTTGACTCCATTTCTTAAATACGATGAAGATTTCTTCTTGAAAATATTGCTAAAAACAAAGAGTTCCAAAAAAGAAGAGAAACTTGAAACACTTGAAACACAAATTAGCTCAAAGATCTGGGCCTGGGGTCTCTTTATATAGAGAGTGCTAATGGCCGTGATTTATGGTCCAAATTTCGAGATATTCCCAGATTTCGACATGTTTGAGATCCTAATTTGGTGGAAGTCCGTGCACCACTTCTAATTCTCAAAAAGCTAGTTATAGACATATACATTGGCATTTGGTTTGAATTCAAATTCAAATCTCATACGGCTTCCAAATACTAACAAATGCGATTATACGGCCTGCCGAACAACTCTTCTTCTAATAGAAAGATGACATTTGGCAAAGTTGGTATGATTGCTTATTAGACTTTATCTAGAAAATTCTTTACAAAGGACTCTTTTTCTTAAAATACAAAGAGAAAGGGATAAGATGTTTAGTAAGTCGGATGGGAGTATTACATTATCTATGAGTAAGTTAGGGTTTGGTTAGTTTAAGAATTATTTTTCCAAATATTCAGTAAGTGTTAACTTCTTCCTTAGGAGAAGTTAGAAATCATGCTTTCCGATCAACTTATTCTGTTAAAGATTCTTGTTCAATGAACTTATTCGAAATTATTTTAACTAATTTTTTTTGAATAAAAATTAGTATTTATAATTTGATTTAAATAATTTCATGATTAGCTCGGTCTTTCTAGGAAACTTCCTTGTTTGATTCGATGATTTTATACTTAGAAATTTTTTTCATTTATAAAGTTGTAACTTTTGCAATCCATTAAACATCATTAAAAAGAAAAATTCTTCATTTCACATTAAAAACCAAATAAGTTCTTACATCATTGGTCATTCACATTCTTTTCAATTGCACTTTCTTCTATTTCAACCTGGTTTGCAGTAAGAACTAATGGTGTTTCTTCGGGGATTTGAGAGTCTGGTGCCGATTCTTTGGTTTGATCGCCGACTACTTCTTCGATTTGATCTATGATTGGTTCTCCAACCTGATCTTCTTTGTTAGAATTTTCTTCATCGGAATCCTTTTCATCGAAGTCTTCCTCTATCTTTGAAGAATCTAAGTCGGGATAAAATTTCTTTACCTTATTCAAACAATCGGCGAGACCGAGGTTGTAGCTTTCAATTCCTGCTTCATGAAGCTTATCATCAAAGGCTTTCGATTGAACATATTTCTTTACAGCTCTGTTGACAGCTTCTTCAATGGCTTACTCAATCCTTTTTGTTGCCGTTAAAGTTCTTTCTTCGGCTGCTAAAATTTTGTTTTCGGCTGTTGAGATTTTTTCTTTGGCTTTCTCCAGGTTGAGAGACATCGATCAGATTTTCTTGTTTTTTTCTTCAATTTTGATTCCATGGCATTTATTTTCGACCTTGCTTCATTCAGCTCTACTTCTAGAGCTAACATTTTGGTTGTTGATTCTTCTAGTTTCTTTTCCATGACATTTTTTAGCTCCTCAGCAACCTCTTTTTTCGCCTTTGGAACATTCACTTCGTTGCACATAGTTTAGCAGAATTGGTCAAAATTTTTTAGACTTTCATCCATGATTCAGATTCCATGGATGAGTTGTTTATTTACATTTCAAATTAGTCAGATTCAATAAAAAAAATGACTAACTTTTTAAAAGAACAAGTTTGATTCTATACCTTCAGCAATGTGGGGTGGAGTAACAGAATGGTATCATCAATTTGCTGGGACTCAGTGATTTCCCAGTCTCTTGGAATAATGATGGAATTCAAAAGGCGACGGGCCAACATTGGGTCATTTAGACCCGAATCATCAGCATATACGGGAAAATTGACTATTACATTTGCAGCCGGAATTCTCTCTTCTTCTTTCACCTCCCTCATTGGAGCCTTTCCTCTATCGGTTCGGTCAGCAAAAGACAGTGATGGACCGGCTCCTAAAATTTTCATTGGTCGTCTTTCTTATGGTGAAGGTTGAAGAGATGTTGATAGCAGAACTTCATCATCTTCCGATACACTTGCTATTAATATCGAAGAAATGGGATTTGATGAGACCGTCGAAGCTGTTCAATTTGTCAATTTTATTTTCTTCAGTCTTTTAGTTCTTCCTTCCTCTTGGTTGAAAGGAGTGGCTTCCGCTCTTCTCTTCTTCGAAAGCTTTCGAAGCTTCTGAACATCAACCATGATTGACGAATCTGCAATAATTGGAAGGTCAAAGATTAAGATTGATTGTAAAAAAAGGAATGAAGAAATAATATCAACGATGAAGATACCTAAAGAAGGTTTAAGGTTGATTTCCACCAAAAAAAGCCCTCTTTTGTCAAGAAATTCTTTTATCGGAGGAATCTCCATCCCCGTGAGCTTCTCATAGTCTTCTCGATCGACTGTCAATACTTTCTTGCCATCGTTGGTACTTAATCGGGGTTCCCTATGGCTAATGGTAAAGTCCCAGGGAATTTTGGAGACGATGTAAAAGAAACAAGGCTTCCAACCATGAATGGCCGAAAGAAGCCCCGAAATGAGTTTCCGACCATGGCGTGGGTTAATTACCCACCACCCATGGCCATAAAAATCCCATTTTAGTACGAACAAGGTGGTAAAGAGGGAAGTTTTAGGGATTATATCAGCGTCCTTGCAAAGAATCAAGAATGCGCAAGTGATTCGAATACTATTAGGAGTTAGTTGAGATGGTAGTACCCGGTATAGTCTGAAAATTGTGAGGAAAAAAGGGTGGATCGGAAATCTAAGACTGGCCCTTAGATGTTCTTCGTAAATTGTCAAGCTACCATGGAGAGACCGATCTATTTATTCTTCAGAACTAGGGAGGATTACGGCATACTCATATGAGATGTTATAATATTGTTTCAATACTAAGATTCGGTGTTCAGTTAAAGAAGACCTAACATCGCCTATCTTTACAGATTCGACTTGTTTTTTCTATTGTTGGGAAGTGGATTCCTCAGGATTTTCGATACGACTGACCTCTAATATTTTAGCCATAATGGAGAGAGAAAGTAAAGACAGATTAACTTAAAAGAAGAAGAAGAAGAATAGAGGCCAACCTAAGGGATTTCTTTTGCTCCTAAGGTAAAGGGATTGAAATGGTGGAAACCTATTTTCTTAGGGAGGATGCTGTTTATATAGTACCCTTCAACGGTTTAAGATTTCTCTTGAATAATGAGACTGATCCAGATCTGGCCACCTGTCTGCAAATATCTGGTAAAAAGGTAGGGTTTCTCGAAGAATCGAAATGACCCTTCATAAACTGGCAGCAACATTCTGTTGATGGGATGGATGCATTTATTTTTGACAAAGATCTTTCAACCTTTTTGGGTTTCAAAATTTATAATGATGAGAGCAGGATACGACTGTTAGTTTTTATAACAGCCTCCTCTATCAGAGTTTGACATGTCATCAAAGCATGCTACCCAAAAATGGAAGCTTCTGACAATTTCTGATTTCCAATTAATGAACTCAGAAACTGGGGGGACTAGTGTTGGGATACAAAAAGTTTGGTCTGTTTGGTCTGTCTATACTGACCTACTGAAGATTCGAACCTGGCAACTCAACGTCCAAGAGGTATAAAGCCGATCAATACCCAAGAGGCACAAGGCTGATCAATGCCCAAGAGGCGTAAAGCTGATCAATGCCCAATAGGCATAAGTTCGATAAATACCCAATAGGCATAAGGCTTATCAACGCCCAAGAGGCATAAAGACGATCAATGCCCAAGAGGCATAAGGCTAATCAATGCCCAAGAGGCGTAAAGCCGATTAATGTCCAATAGGCACAAGTTTGATAAATGCCCAAGAGGCACAAGTCTGATCAACGCCCAAGAGGTGTAAAGTCGATCAATGCCCAAGAGGCACAAGGCTGATCAATGTCCAAGAGGTGTAAAGCCAATCAATGCCCAAAAGGCACAAGGCTGATCAACATCCAAGAGACGTAAAGTTGATTAATTCCCAAGAGGTACAAGGCTGATCAACGTCCAAGAGGCATAAAGCCGATCAATGCCCAAGAGGCACAAGGCTGATCAACGCCTAAGAGGCATAAAGTAGATCAATGCCCAAGAACCACGAGGTCGATCAACTCTTGACAAGCATAAGATTGACTAACTTCCGAGAGAGATAAAGCTGATCAATGTTCAAATAATGCAGATATCATTCAACATCAGGAAAAGGCCTGATCAACTATGGATAGCCTTTTGTTGCACATGCTCATGTCTTGGTTTAACTGTTTAACAGCTGGATGACAGCTGTAAGCGGTTAGGTTCGTGGCCTATTGTTATCGATCTTACCGTGGTGGCCTGTAACTCATGAGCTGGCACCGGTTCTCGGACTCTCTCACCTCGAGATCTCCAAGCTTCCGATCCTGCAAAACAAAGTCAGAGACCCGGGCCGGGGATACCAATGGGGGCACTCCGACGGTCAAGTTAGAGAGCGGCAAGATAGAACAGGTCCTCTAAGATGGGTTCCTGAAGGATTCTCATGCTTAGAAGAGATGTAGATGAGAGAAGTGTGAGGAAGAGAGGAGTTGAAGCTCGGCTTCCTGCACTGGATTCACCGAGCTCGCACTTGAGGACTTCTTGGGGGCCCTAGGATCATTCTCTCGATATTCTCTCCTATTTTCGACTTACCTTTCCGTCCATTTTTACCGTCCCTTTTATACCACCGAACCGCCTTCAGCCCACCTCCCCTCCAGGAGGCTCTCCGAGGTCTCTGGATCTCCCTCCCCCCCTCTCCTTCAAGTCCGGGAGTTAAGTGGTCGGCATGCCTCGTCCGCCGTGTGTCACGAAAGGGAGAAGATTGGCGAGACCTTGGGCCAAGTGCGGGAGCCCTCCTTTCGAGGCATTGATGATGGGCTTCCGGTCGTTTCAGGCTCCTGCCTGCAAGGATTTCATTCCTCGATCATGGGGCACTGCTTATCCGATGTAAACGAGGTTTTACGTATCGCTGTTGATATCGAGGCGGAGAGTTGGGAGAGTGGAGCAGCAGGCTGACATTGCACCACAGCGTGCCGTTGATATCGGTCGCACCTTTTTACGAATTCAGCCACATCTTCTCTCATGGTCTCCAAGAAATAACCTTGATGGAGGGCCTTATATGTCAGCATCCTGCCCCCCACATGGTTCCCGCAGATGCCCTCGTGGATCTCCTGGAGCATGAGTGTGGCTTCTGTAGGTCTCAGACACTTGAGGAGTGGGTAGGAGTAGGATCTCCGATACAGTAGCCCGTCCATCAATACGAACTGGGAGGCCTTCCTCTTAATAAGACAAGCTGCCACGCAGTCCTCTGGCAGGGTGTCGTTGGTGATGTACTCGATGTACTTATCCATCCAGCTGGACTCTGGGTTGACCTGCTGGACTTCCATGGGTGTCTCGTAGCTCGGGGCTTTGAGATGCTCGATGTAAGCTCGGCCCAGTGATGAGTCCGGCAGGGTTGCAAGGCGGGAGAAGGCGTCTGCACTAGCATTTTCACCGCGAGGGATATGGGAGATGCTGAAGCACCGAAAATGTACCGCTCTTGTGCGTACAAGCTCCAGGGGGTCCCGCATCTCGTACTCCCCCGAGACCTGCCCGGCCACCAGCTGCGAGTCGGTGAAGACCCTGAGGCAGGCCACGCTCAGCTCACGGGAAACTCTCAGCTCCGCGAGAAGTGTTTCGTACTCCGCCTGGTTATTGGTGGAGGTGAACTAGAAGCGGAGCGCACACTCAGCGACGACCCCTTCGCCGTTGGCAAGAATGAGTCCATCTATGCTCCCATCATAGTTCGAGGCTCCATCTACGTGAAGGATCCAGATGTTTTCCTTTGGTCCTGGATCTGACTACCGGTCTTAAGGGCTCTCTTCTGGCCCCTCGCCCAGGCCTGCACACTCAACCAAGAAATCAGCGAGTACCTGTGCCTTCATGGCCGACCTCGGCCTGTAGGTGATATCGAACTCGCTGAGCTTGAGTGCCCATTTTGCCAGGCACCCTAACGTGTCCGGTCGGCTGAGCACCGCTTTCAGTGGCTGATCCATCAGGACCGTAATGGGGTGCACTTGAAAATAAGACCTAAGATGCTGGGCGGACATGATTAGTGCAAAAATCAATTTCTTATATCGAGAATACTTGAGCTCCGCATCATAGAGGAGTTTGCTCATATAGTACACCGGCCTCTGCATCCCTTTATCATCCGTCCGAACCAGGACCGAACTGATGGCTTCTGGTGTGACCGCCAGGTACAGGAGGAGCTCCTCTCCTTCCTCCGACCGGGAAAGCAGTGGCGGCGATGCCAATGTCCTCTTCAGCTCTTCAAATGCCTCCTGGCATTCCTTCGTCCAGGCGAAGTCGTTCATCTTCCTCAACACCTTGAAGAAGGGCTGGCAGCGGTCAGCGGACCTTGAGATAAATCGACTCAGGATGGCTATCCGGCTGGTGAGTCGTTGCACTTGCTTCTTGGAGGTGGGATGCTCCATGTCTAGGATCGCTTGGACCTTCTCCGGGATGGCCTCTATCCCTCTTTGTGTCACCATGAACCCCAGGAACTTCCCCGCGGATACGCCAAAAGTGCACTTTGCCAGGTTCAATTTCATCTGGTGAAGTCGGAGGTTTCTGAAGGTCTCCGCCAGGTCGCCTACGTGGTCGGAAGTGGGCTTGCTCATCACCAGCATGTCGTCCATGTACACCTGCATGTTGTGGCCAATTTGATCTTTGAAGACCTTGTTGACCAGAGTTGGTATGTGGCACCTGCGTTCTTGAGGCCGAACGGCATTATCGTATAGTAGTAGGTCCCGCGATCGGTGACAAAGGCAGTGTGCTCCTCATCCTCTGGATGCATTCGGATCTGGTTGTACCCGAAGAAGGCGTCCATGAAAGAGAGGAGGCGATGCCTTGAAGTAGTGTCCATGAGCTAGTCGATCTTTGGAAGAGGGAAATTATCCTTCGGGCAAGCTCGGTTGAGGTCGGTGTAGTCCGTGCAGATCCTCCATTTGCTGTTGCTCTTCTTTACCATGACCACATTCGCCAGCCAGCTAGCATACTGTACTTCTCGTACAAAACTGGTGGCGAGAAGCTTTTCCACTTCCTCATTGATGGCCCTCTATCTTTCTGCAGCAAAACTCCTCTTCTTCTGGCGGACTGGGCGGCACCTTGGATCAATCTTCAACTGGTGGGTAATGACCTCCGAGGGGATACCTGGCATATTTGCAGCAGACCAGCCGAACACATCAATGTTCATTCAGAGGAAGTCTAGCAAACGAGCCCGCTCCTTTTCCGGGAGTTGAGCTCCTATCTGCACCGCTTTCTGAGGGTCCGAGCCAAGAGGGTACATCAATAAGTGCTCCACAGGGCCTCCCCTGGGATCTTTCACCCTTAGATCAAGGTCATCGGCATCGGAGCTGAGCTCGGCACCCCGGGCCCCTGGGACCGTTTGCAGGCAATGCGGGACAGGTTGGGTCATTCCTCTCATCACCCCCGTCCCAGAGGCGGTAGTGAACTGCACCAGCAACCTCTTGGTGGAAATGACTGTGTCCAGCCGGTTGAGCCCTGGACGGCCAAGAATAGCATTGTAAGGTGACGGGAGCCTGACGATAGTAAATGTCATCATGACCATGCTCTACCGGGGTGGGGACCCGGCGGTGATAGGGAGAGTGATCTCTCCTTCGACCCCCACAGAATCTCCAGTGAAGCCCATAAGAGGGGTGTGCACTGGCTTTAACTGATCATGAGATAAATTCATCCGGGAGAAAGCATCATAAAAAAGTATGTCAGTAGAGCTCCCACTATCCATCATAATACGATTTACAGGATGCTTAGCGATGGTCATCTCAACCACCACCGCATCATTATTTACATTTTCGTTTTCATTCCCCTTTTCAAAGGGGAGTACATTCTCCAGGTCTACCACCTCCCGGGCTCTCTTCATCGCCCACACTATCCCCCAAGAGATCATGCCCACCGGCTTCTCCATTGGATGGTTGTCGATTGCAGGGATGGGGGGGAAGGGCTGCAAGTGGTTAGCCCTCCGTCGGGGCCTCATTCCTCATGAACTTCCTGAGGTAGCCCCTCTTGATCAACTCCTCGATCTCCCATTTCAGATTACGGTACTCCTCCGTGTCATGGCCGTGATCGCAGTGAAATTGATAATACTTTGTCTTGTCTCGGATGTTCCTTGGGTTTTGAGGAGGAGGCCGACGGAGGTAGTGCTCACCCTCAATCTCCATGAGAATCTTCATTCTGGGAGCGAGGAGAGGGGTGAAGGTCTGCTCTGGGGGAGCGCCATTCTTTGACTTTCAACCTGGATGGAAGTCTGCAGGTGGTCCAGGCCTCTAGGTCCCAGGGAGATCCCTTGGGGCAGGCTTCTTCGAAGGCTTCCCGTCCAGCTCTCGCCTGGTGCGGTCGGCCTCCTCGGCTTGGATGTACTTGTGGACGCAGAGGAGGAGCTCAGAGTACGTCTTGGGGGGCTTCTTGTCGAGGGAATATATCAGGTAGGAGGTCTTGAGCTTGCGTTTCAACGCCAGCATGGCGACGGGCTCATCCAAGCTATAAATCTCCAGGGTGACGGTCTTGAAGCGGGTGACATAATCCCGCAGTAGCTCCTGGTCTTGCTGGCGGATAAAGAAGAGGCTATCTACCTTCCTTGGCACCTTTTGGCAAGCGTCGAAGTGTGCCACAAACTTTCTTTTCAGCTGATGGAAGGAGCTGATGGATTCCAGCTCGAGGCGGGTGAACCAAACTCAAGTAGCCTTCTGAAGAGTGGCTGGGAAAGCAATGCACAGAAGAGCATCCGTCACCCCTTGGACCCTCATGAGAGCCTTATAGCTCTCTAAGTGGTCCAAGGGGTTAGTGGTCCCATCATAGGGATCCACCTGAGACATACGAAATCGATTAGGGATCGGTTCCTCTTGGATTTTCCGGGAGAAGGGTGGTTGGGCATTGTAGCCCACTGGATCGGTTGGGGAGCTCTGCATGTCGACAAAGCGGCGGGAGAACTCCACCAACTTGTGCTCGTGCTCCTCCAAGCGCCTCTCGGCCTGGCACCTGATGGCCTCGTCGATGGAATCTTCCACCGAGGCTGCTGGAGAAGGAGGTGCCAATCGGTCTTGGTGGGGGGCCTTGCCCCAATGGTGCCTACTACACTGTGCTGCTTCGGCATCGTTGGCCACGGATCGACTCTCGTGATCCACCGAACCGGAATGGTTTCTCTTTACGGGAGTTTGGTGGCTCCCACGAGGATTGGAAATTACCCACGGATGGGAAGGCCTACCTTGGATGGAGCGGAGGCTTCCACAAGAGCCCGTGGCTCGAGCCGCGGGGGTCCCTAGCTGTGGCTAAGTGGCCAGGGAGCGCTGTTGGTGCTGCAGCTGTCGCACAGCTATAGTCAATGTTTGCAGTTGCTGGATGATAGCTACGAAAGGACCGTCCACCGAGGAAGGATAAGGAGGAGGTGGGCCAGGAAGTTCCCTCTCCGGGCTGCGTGGCCCGTGGGAAGAAGGAACCTCTCCTGCTCAGCTGGTAGATGCTTTGCACCCACGTGTCACCACCATGGTTGGAGCATGCTTTCGCCCACTGAGAGCTTGCTTGTACAGGGGTTACTGTTCAGCCTCCCTTCCTGGCATGCCAATCTGTTGCCGATCTTACCGTGGTGGCCTGTAGCTCGTGAGATGGCACCGGTTCTCGGACTCTCTCATCTCGAGATCTCCAAGCTTCTGGTCCTGCAAAACAAAGTCAGAGACCCGGGCCGGGGATTCCGACGAGGGCACTCCGACGGTCAAGTTAAAGAGTAGCAAGATGGAACAGGTCCTCTAAGACGGGTTCCCGAAGGATTCTCGTGCTTAGAGGAGATGTAGATGAGAGAAGTGTAAGGAAGAGAGGAGATGAAGCCTGGCTTCCTATGTTGGGTTCATCGAGCTCGCGCCTGAGGACTTCTTGGGGGCCCCAGGATAGTTCTCTCGATGTTCTCTCCTCTTTTCGACTTACATTTCCGTCCATTTTTACCGTCCCTTTTATACCACCGGACTGCCTTCAGCCCACCTCCCCTCCCAGAGGCTCTCCGAGGTCTTTGGATCTCCCTCCCCCCCTCTCCTTCATGTCCGGGAGTTAAGTGGTCGGCACGCCTCGTCCGTCGTGTGTCACGAAAGGGGAAAGATTGGCGAGACCTTGGGCCAAGTGCGGGAGCCCTCCTTTTGAGGCATTGCTGGTGGGCTTCCGACCGTTTCAGGCTCCTACCCGCAAGGATTTCATTCCTCGATCGCGGGGCCCTGCTTATCCGATATAAACGAGGTTTTGCGTATTGCTGCGGGCAGTATTGGGGTGGACCCATCTTGGGGTGCCACCTGGCGAGGGAGCAAAAGGCCGCCAGCTTCGACCAAGGTGGACACTCCTGGGTGGATACCTGGTGGAGTGAAAAAGAGATGCTCGACTTCGGTCGAGGTGGACCCGTCTTCGGGTGCCACTTGGCGAAGGAGGGCCTGGCTTGACCTCGATAGAGGTGGACCCGTCTTGGGGTGCCACCTGGAAAGGGAGCAGAAGGTCGCCAGCTTCGGCCGAGGTGGACCCTTCCTGGGTGGACACCTGGCGGAGTGGCAGAGATGCTCGACTTCGACCGAGGTGGACCCGTCTTGGGGTGCTACCTGGAGAAGGAGCAGGAGGGCCTGGCTCGACCTCAGCTAAGGTGGACCCATCTTGGGATGCCACCTGGCGAGGGAGCAGAAGGCCGCCAGCTTCGGCCGAGGTGGACCCCTCCTGGGTGGACACCTGGCGGAGTGGCAAAGAGATGCTCGACTTCGACCGAAGTGGACCCATCTTAGGGTGCCACCTGGCGAAGGAGCAGGAGGGCCTAGCTCGACCTCGACAGAGGTAGACCCATCTTGGGTTGCCACCTGGCGAGGGAGCAGAAGGCCGTCAGCATCGGCCAAGGTGGACCCCTCCTGGGTGGACACCTAGCAAAGTGGTAGAGATGCTCGACTTCGACCAAGGTGGACCCATCTTGGGGTGCCACCTGGCAAAGGAGCAGGAGGGCCTGGCTCAACCTTGGCTGAGGAGGACCCATCTTGGGGTGCCACCTGGCGAGGGAGCAGAAGGTTGCCAGCTTCGGCTGAGGTGGACCCCTCCTGGGTGGACACCTGGCGGAGTGGCAGAGATGCTCGACCTCGGCCGAGGTGGACCCATCTTGGGGTGCCACCTGGCGAAGGAGCAGGAGGGCCTAGCTCGACCTCGGATGAGGTGGACCCGTCTTGGGGTGCCACCTGGCGAGGGAGCAGAAGGCCTCCATCTTCGACCGAGGTGGGCCCCTCCTGGGTGGACACCCGGCGGAGTGGCAGAGATGCTTGACTTCGACCGAGTTGGACCCATCTTGGGGTGCCACCCGACGAAGGAGCAGGAGGGCCTGGCTCGACCTCGGCTGAGGTGGACCCATCTTGGGGTTCCACCTGGCGAGGGAGCAGAAGGCCGCCAGCTTCGGCCGAGGTGGACCCCTCCTGGGTGGACACCTGGCGGAGTGGCAGAGAGATGCTCGACTTCGATCGAGGTGGACCCGTCTTGGGATGCCACCTGGCGAAGGAGAAGGAGGGCCTTTTCCCGAGCGAGAAATTTAAAAGAAAAATCCACGTGGCACTGGCGGCATCTAGCTGGATCTGACGCATGTTCCACGTCAGCGATGTAGCCATATCACCTATAAATACCACCGAGTGCGATGAAGATGGAATTCTTTTTCCTGACCACCCTTCACTTAGCCTTCCTTCAGATCTTATCTGTTCCCGTTCAGACTCCATTAACGAGCTTGAGAGCTGCCTCAACATCCAGATCCTCCAAGAAGATGGCTGGGAGCTAGATAAAATT
Organism: Areca catechu; assembly: GCA_021397845.1. Lineage (NCBI taxonomy): Eukaryota > Viridiplantae > Streptophyta > Magnoliopsida > Arecales > Arecaceae > Areca > Areca catechu. The sequence continues at coordinate 150,492,916 of CM038052.1, forward strand.
AGCTCGATCCACTTCTCTTTTAATTCAAGCTTGTTGTAATTTGTTTGGACGCAACAGATTGGTGTGCAAGGAAGGGGAACTCATTGAAGGAGTTTCAAGAATCTGGAAGGAAGCATGGTGAAAAGTAGAAAGAGGAATTTGCTAGCAGAGGATATTCTCCAATCTTCAAAGGGGAACGATCCTATTCTTGGCGAAAGGGTGGGAGCTTTAACTGCCGGAAACATGGATCAAGAAAGGTTAAACACTCTATATGACAAGGTGGAAGTACTTACTGCAGCAATACAAAACCTTCAAGAGATCGCCGTGAAAGAGCCATCACAACCTGCTATATCAAGAAGTAGCCGGCAACCCTCTCTTCAGGTAAGTAAACATCCCAGTACAAGAAGACATTCATCTTATCAATATTCTTCAGGTCAACAGTCCCCTTCAAAGCATCATCATCGATCTCACCATCACATCAAGAAGCAGAATAAGGAGAAATGTCCATGATCTCGTTCGATGTCATCTGAAGAATCGACTCCTGACAATACGCAAGTGCAACATCTTGCAAGAGCTAATGATTTTGATAGGAAGTTCAAAAAGCTAGAGTTGCAGATTGCCAGAGTTCATGAGTAGAGAAAAACAGAGGATGCAACACCAAGTTGTGATATCTTGCTGCCTTTTTCTAAAAAGGTTATGGAGAAAAAAATTCCACATCATTTCAAGGTCCCATAAATTGAGCTATATGATGGGTCGTCTGACCCTTTGGATCATTTGGATAGCTTTAAAGCCCATATGTTGATCCAGGGGGCATCAGACGTACTTTATTGTCTTGCCTTCCTTGCGACCTTAAAATAATCAGCAAGAATATGGTATTCAAGTCTACAACCAGACACCATTTATTCATTCAGTCAGTTAGACAAGTTGTTCATCTTCCACTTCAGAACAAGCAAGAAAATGCCTAGAAATTCTAATAGCTTATTCTTTATTCAACAGTCAGAAGGGGAGTCTTTGAGAGATTACATCAAGAGGTTTAATTATGCCACGTTGGAGATTCCGGATCTCAATGAATACGTGGCGATGTCTGCTATGAAAAAGGGCTTACAAGCCTCCAGATTCACATTCTCCTTGGATAAAAAGTTTCTGACCAATTACTCCGAGTTACTAGCCCGTGCTCAAAAGTATGTCCAGGTCGAAGAACAGGCCTTAAGCCGGTGACAGATAGAGAGAAAATCGGTGCCAAGTAAGAAGAAGGCCAGGGAGGATGAATCCTGATTCCTTAGGGTCCGATCAATTCAACGACAAGGTCAAAGGCTGAGGGAGTTGGTCGGCAGGAACTATGTTAATCAATTTGACACTTATACCCCCCTGACTCTTCCAAAAGAGAAGATTCTAATGAAAATTGAGAAAGAAGATTTTTTTCAAAGACCTAGGCTAATGAGAGCCCCGCCAGCCATGCAAAATAAGGCTAAATATTGTCGGTATCATCGTGATCATGGGCATACAACAAAAGAATGTATCCAACTATGAGATGAGATTGAAGCTTTGATTAAGCAGGCTATTTGGGCAGATATGTCCGAAATCAAAATCAAAATCGACCAATTGAGACGGTAGTGCCAAGGCCGATAGTTCCAAGGATGATCACTGACGGGACGGAGCTCCCAAACCAACAACCAATTGATGGATCGGTCGGAATGATTTGCCATGCATGTTTTGAAGATGATCGGAGTTCCAAAAGACTTCGAGAAAGTGTTATCTTTTCTGATGATGACTTACAAGGCATTCAAACGTCTCATAATGATCCTGTAGTGATTTTTGCAATTATTGCGAATGTACATAGAATTTTGATCGATAATGGAAGTTCCACCGAGGTCTTGCTTTATGATGCATTCGTTGAGAGGAATTTACCAACTAATAAGTTACGGAGAATTCATGTGCCATTGACTGGGTTTGGGAGAAATTCTATAGGAGTAGAAGGAGAAATCACACTCCGTGTGACTCTCGGGATAGCACCGAAGCAAAGGACTTTCCCTCTTACTTTTATGGTTGTTCGGATTCCTTTTGCTTATAATGCCATTTTAGAAAGACCTGCCCTGAATAAGTTCCAAGCCATTGTATCAACATACCATTTTTTGATGAAATTCCCAACCCAAAATGGGATTGGAGAAGTAAGAGGAAACCAACAGATGGCTCGTCAATGTTTGACAATTCAGAATCAACAATCAATCAACAAATCCACCTCCAAACAAATGGATCCACGTGATCCGATTGAAGGGGCCAGCATATCAATAAAAAGGACTATTCATGTTCCCTTGACAAAGGAAGATCCTACTAAAACTATTTAGATTGGAAGTTCACTTACTGAAGACCAAAAGAAGAAGTTGATCGACTTCCTGCAAAAAAATGCTGATATATTTGCATGGACGACTGCCGATATGTTGGGGATTCCCACTAAAGTGATTATGCATGAGCTCAAAGTTGATCCGCTTAGTCGGCCTGTTCGACAAAAGAAGCAAAATTTTGCCCCAGAAAGATAAAAGGTTATCAATGAAGAAGTGACCAAGTTACTTGATGCTTGATTTATCAGAGAAGTTCAATATCCTGACTGGCTTGCCAATGTAGTAATGGTCAGGAAAGCTAATGGAAAATGGAGGATATGCATAGATTATACTGATCTTAATAAGGCATGTCCTAAAGATAGTTTTCCTTTGCTTAAAATTGATCAACTAGTTGATGCAATGGCCGGGCATAAGTTTTTAAGTTTTATGGATACTTTCTTTGGATATAATCAGATATGAATGAGTCCAGCAGATGAAGAAAAGACATCTTTCATCACAGATCGAGGGATATATTGTTACAAAGTGATGCTATTTGGTCTTAAAAATGCTGGAGCTACTTATCAGAGGTTAGTAAACAAGATCTTTGAAGGTCAAATTGGAAGGACTATGAAGGTATATGTAGATGATATATCGTTAAGAGTAATCGTCTGATGATCATATTAAAGATTTGCAAATAGCCTTTGATATTTTACGAAAAAATCACATGAAATTAAATCCGACCAAATATGTTTTTGGTGTAACTTCGGAGAAATTCCTAGGCTTTATGGTTACGAAGCGAGGGATTGAAGCCAACCCAGAAAAGATCCAAGCCATCTTGGATATGAGACCTCCAGCTAATAAGAAAGAAGTCCAACAGTTGACTGGACGAATTATTTCGTTAAGCTGATTTATCTCTCGTTCAGCTGAAAGATATTTGCCTTTCTTCAAGGCTTTATGGCAAACCAAGGAATTTAATTTATCAGATAACTGTCGGTCAGCATTTGAATAGATTAAGAAGTATTTGACAAATTCGATCATATTATCTAAACCTCAAGAAGGAGAAGATTTGTATCTTTATCTGGCTACATCTGACAAAGTAATTAGTTCTGTGTTGGTCAGAAAGGACTCTGATGAATTACATAAGACCATTTATTATATTAGCAAAGTTCTTCATGATGCGGAAACAAGGTACCCAAAACTCCAGAAGATTGTTTATACCTTGGTGATATCAGCCAAATGTCTCATACGATATTTTCAGTCCCATCGAATTGTTATATTGACCGATCAACCTCTGAGTACTATTTTACAGTCTCCTGATACTTCTAGCCAGATGGCAAAATGGATAGTCAAATTAAGTGAACATGACATCACTAATCGCCTCGATCTATAATGGGAGAATCCCCGTTCCACCTTTCTTATGGAAGTGAAGCTATGTTGCCTATAGAGATTGTTCTTCATTCAAGAACCGACTGCTTTGAAGAATCTAACAATACTGACGAAGAAGGATAGATCTAGATCTACTTGAAAATTTTAGATTATAGACACAAATAAAGATGGCAGCATATCGACAGAGAGTAGCGCAGTATTATAATTCAAGAGTCAAGGCTCGAGTTTTTCGGGTTGGAGACCTTGTTCTGCGCCGAACAACTATATCTTGACCAACTGAACAGGATAAACTTGCACCAAATTGGGAGGGTCCCTATCACATCACTGAGATTGTGCAATCTGGGACCTATCGACTTGAAACTTTAGATGGTTATCCATTGGCTAGACCATGAAATGTTGAAAACCTTCTAAAATATCATCAATAATGAGATTTTCTTTCTCCTTTCTCTTTTACATAAAAGATATATATGAAAATTAATTGTTCTCTATAAAGTAGAGAAAAGAAAGGTTGGCCTGATAAGCTGACCACAATCCGATAAATTGAGTTGGTCTGATTCACTAACTCATCGATATTTAATGATCAGTATAACTTGCTGATCAATTAAAAGTTGACCTGATAAGCTGACCACAATCTAATAAATAGAGTTGGTCTGACCTACTAACTCATCGGTATTTAATGATCAGTATAACTTGCTGATCAATTAAAAGTGGCCTGATAAGCTGACTACAATTTGATAAATTAGGTTGGTCTGATTCACCAATTCATCAGTATGTTAACGTCAAGATGATCGATTGATTGAAAGGTCGACTTGATAAGTTAACCATGAGACAAGTAATAATGGACAATGTGGCCTATTATTCTGTCAATAATGTTATCTCAAAATATATGAAATATTGAGAGCATGAAGATTTCATTGATATTCTGATTACATGAAGTCAAAAGAAGGAGAAGCAGCAATGAACATTGATTCACTAGGAACTGCTGCTAGCTCTCTATTATAAATATTATTTAGCTTTTTCTGATGTTTCCTTAACAGGTGAAGTTATTGGATTATCGGTTGGTTTCTTTTCTTCTTTCTCTGCAAAATATCTATGGAAATGGAAGATAAATCAAGGTCAGGGTATAATCTTTTAACCTTATTGATACAGTCTTCAAACCCAAATTCATAGCCTTTGGCTCCTACTTGTTCCATCCCTCTGTTAAAGGCTTCAGATTTTTTGAACTCTTCGACTACAAGAAGCCCCCGTTGGATCAGTGAAGTATTTTCTTGTTCGGTATGTTCCAACTTCTTCTTGAGAAATGCTATCTTCTTCTTCATCATGGATTTTTGACTTAACAAATTTTTGAATGCTCGAGTTTTCTCTTCTATGGCTTCATCTGCCTGCCAAAGTATTTTTCTTCTTCTAGCTGCATCATCCACAAGCTGCGCGGCTTGCCTTTCAACTTGTCTCAATTGATTCTGCAAAGATAGGATCATTGTAGCTAATCTATCAACTCTTGATTCTAAGGCTCTCCGATCAGTATCAGCCTTGTCCTTTTCCTCCTTGGCTGCTGCTAATTGCTTTTGAAGATCATCCTAAAGGTTGGTTGTTTGATCCCAACTTTCTTCAATCATGGATATATCATTGATAAACTGGACAACAGATTTGGAACATCATTGAAATATGAATAGATTGTTTTGGAAAGAGAAGAAGTATTATCAACCTTCATGATTCCTGGATAGATGGAAGATAGAATCTCTTTCACTCCATGTTTGATTGTTGCCTCCCAATCCCTCCGAAGAATGGTAGATTGTAATATGGTTTTTGCCAGCTTCGGATTGTCGACACTTGTATCGGCAACTTGCATTTGAATAGCTTTGTTATCATTCAGATCAGATGTTTCCTCCACTAAAGCTTTTCCTTTTTTCGTTGAAGTACGCTTAATGGATGGGTCACGCTCTTTTTCTTTTGAAAGAGGAATGAAAGGCTCTTATATCTCTTCTTCAGACGAAGTTGCGACATATTCGGGAAATTATGGCTTACTGGAAGCACTCCTTGATAAGCAGCTTCTTCTTACACATGACCTTTCGTCTCTGAATCGTACTGGTCTGGTTTTCCTTTTAGACATTTGATGAAGTTTCTTATCACTTGACTCCATTTTTTAAATACGATGAAGATTTCTTCTTGGAAATATTCCTGAAAACAAAGAGTTCCGAAAAAGAAGAGAAACTTGAAATACTTGAAACAAAAATTAGCTCAAAGATCTGGGCCTGGGGTCTCTTTATATAGAGAGTGCTGATGGCCATGATTTATGGTCCAAATTTCGAGATATTCCCATATTTCGACACGTTTGAGATCCTGATTTGGTGGAAGTCTGTGCACCACTTCTAATTATCAGAAAGCCAGTTATAGACATATATACATTGGCATTTGGTTTGAATTCAAATTCAAATCTCATACGGCTTCTAAATACTGACAAATATGGCTATACAGCCTGCCGAACAACTCTTCTTCTAATGGAAAGATGACATTTGACAAAGTTGGTATGATTGCTTATTGGACTTTATCTAGGAGATTTTTTACAAAGGACTCTTTTTCTTAAAATACAAAGAGAAAGGGATAAGATGTTCAGTAAATCGGATGGGAGTATTACATCATCTATGAGTAAGTTAGGGTTTGGTTAGTTTAAGAATTATTTTTCCAAATATTCAGTAAGTGTTAACTTCTTCCTTAGGAGAAGTTAGAAATCATGCTTTTCAATCAACTTATTCTGTTAAACATTCTTGTTCAATGAACTTATTCGGAATTGTTTTAATTAAATTTTTTTGAATAAAAATTAGTGTTTATAATTTGATTTAAATAATTTCATGATTAGTTCGGTCTTTCTGGGAAACTTCCTTGTTTGATCCGATGATTTTATACTTAAATTTTTTTTTCATTTACAAAGTTAGAACTTTTGCAATCCATTGAACATCATTAAGAAAAATTCTTCATTTCACATTAAAAACCAAATAAGTTCTTACATCATTAGTCATTCACATTCTTTTCAATTACACTTTCTTCTATTTCAAACTGGTTTACAGTAAGAACTAATGGTGTTTCTTCGGGGATTTAAGAGTCTGGTGCCGATTCTTTGGTTTGATCACCGACTGCTTCTTCGATTTGATCTATGATTGGTTCTCTGACCTGATCTTCTTTGTCAGAATTTTTTTCATTAGAATTCTCTTCATCAAAGTCTTCCTCTATCTTTGAAGTATCTAAGTCGGGGTAAAATTTCTTTACCTTATTCAAACAATCGACGAGACCGAGGTTACAGCTTTCAACTCCTGCTTCATGAAGCTTATCGTCAAAGACTTTTGATTGAACATATTTCTTCACAGCTTCGTTGACAGCTTCTTCAATAGCTTGCTCAATCTTTTTTGTTGCCGTTAAAGTTCTTTCTTCAGCCGCTAAAATTTTCTTTTGGCTGTTGAGATTTTTTCTTCGGCTTTCTCCAGGTTGAGGGACATCGATCAGATTTTCTTGTTTTTCTTTGTCAATTTTGATTTCATGGCATTTATTTTTGACCTTGCTTTATTTAGCTCTACTTCTAGAGCTAACATTTTGGTTGCTGATTCTTCTAGTTTCATTTCCATGGCATTTTTCAGTTCCTCAGCAACCTCTTTTTCTGCCTTTGCAACATTCACTTCGTTGCACATAGTTTGGCAGAATTGGTTGAGATTTTTCATACTTTCATCCATGATTCGAATTCCATGGATGAGCTATTTAGTTACGTTTCAAATTAGTCAGATTCTATAAAAAAAATGACTAACTTTTTAAAAGAACAAGTTTGATTCTATACCTTCAGTAATGTGGGGTGGAGTAATAGAATGGTATTATCAATTTACTGGGACTTAGTGATTTCCTAGTCTCTTGGAATAATGATGGAATTCAAAAGGTGACGGGACAACATTAGGTCATTTAGACCCGAATCATCAGCATATACGGGAAAATTGGCTGTTACATTTGCAGCCAGAATTCTCTCTTCTTCTTCCTCCTCCCTTATTGGAGCCTTTCCTCTATCGGTTTGGTCAGCAAAAGATAGTGATGGACCAGCTCCTAAAATTCTCATTGGTCATCTTTCTTGTGGTGGAGGTTGAAGAGATGTTGATAGCAGAACTTCGTCATCTTCCGATACACTTGCTATTAATATCGGAGAAATGGGATCTGATGAGACCGTCGAAGCTGTTGAATTTGTCAATTTTATTTTCTTCAGTCTTTTAGTTCTTCCTTCCTCTTGGTTGAAAGGAGTGGCTTCTGCTCTTCTATTCTTTGAAAGTTTTAGAAGCTTCCGAACATCAACCATGACTGACGATTCTGCAATAATTAGAATGTCAAAGATTGAGATTGATTGTAAAAAAAGGAATGAAGAAATAATATCAACGATGAAGATACCTAAAGAAGGTTTAGGGCTGATTTCCGTTAAAAAAAGTCCTCTTTCATCAAGAAGTTCTTTTATCGAAGGAATCTCCATCCTCGTGAGCTTCTCGTAGTCTTCTCAATCGGCTATCAATACTTTCTTGCCATCGTTGGGACTTAATCAGGGTTCCCTAAGGCTAATGGTAAAGTCCCAGGAAATTTTAGAAATGATGTAAAAGAAACAAGGCTTCCAACCATGAATGGCCGAAGGAAGCCCCGAAATGAATTTCCAATAATGGCGTGGGTTAATTACCCACCACCCATGACCATGAAAATCTCGTTTCAGTACGAACAAAGTGATAAAGGGGAAGTTTTGGGGATTATATCATCATCCTTGCAAAGAATCAAGAACGCGCAAATGATTCGAATACTATTAGGAGTTAGTTGAGATTGTAGTACCCAGTACAGTCTGAAGATTGTGAGGAAAAAAGGGTGGATCAAAAATCTAAGACCAGCCCTTAGAGTTCTTCGTAAATTGTCAAGCTGCCAGGGGGAGGCCGATCTATTTATTCTTCGGAACTATGGAGGATTACAGCATACTCATATGAGATGTTATAATATTGTTTCAACACTAAGATTCGGTGTTCAGTTAAAGAAGACCTAACATCGCTTATCTTTACAGATTCGGCTTGTTTTTTCTATTGTTGGGAAGTGGATTCCTCATGGTTTTCGATACGACATATTCTAGCCATAATGGAGAGACAAAGTAAAGATAGAATAACTTAAAAGAAGAAAAAGAAGAATAGAGACTGACCTGAGGGACTTCTTTTGCTCCTAAGGCGAAGAGATTGAAATGGTGGAAACATATTTTCTTAGGGAGGATGCTGTTTATATAGTACCCTTCAACAGTTTAAGATTTCTCTCGAATAATGAGACTGATCCAGATCTGGCCACTTGTTTGCAAATATCTAGTAAAAAGGTAGGGTTTCTCGAAGAATCGAAATGACCCTTCGTAATCTGGTGGCAACATTCTGTTGATGGGATGGATGCATTTATTTTTGACAAAGATCTTTCGGCCTTTTTGGGTTTCAAAAATTATAATGATGAGAGTAGGATATGGTTGTTAGTTTTCATAACTGCCTCCTCTATTAGAGTTTGACACATCATCAAAGCATGCTACCCAAGAATGAAAGCTTCTAACAGTTTCTGATTTCCAATTAATGAACTCAGAAACTGGGGGTACTAGTGTTGGGATACGACAAGTTTGGTTTGTTTGGTCTATCTATACTGACCTACTGAAGATTTGAACCTGGCAACTCAACGTCCAAGAGGCGTAAAGTCGATCAATGCCCAAGAGGCACAAGACTGATCAACGTCCAAGAGGTGTAAAGCTGATCAATGCCCAAAAGGTACAAGGATGATCAACGTCCAAGAGGCGTAAAGCCGATCAATGCCCAATAGGCACAAGTTTGATAAATGCCCAAGAGGCACAAGGCTAATCAACGTCCAAGAGGCGTAAAGCCGATCAATGCCCAAGAGGCACAAGGCTGATCAATGCCCAAGAGGTGTAAAGCCGATCAATGCCTAATAGGCACAAGTTTGATCAATGCCTAAGAGGCGTAAAGCAGATCAATGCCCAAGAACCATGAGGTAGATCAACTCTCGACAGACATAAGATTGAGTAACTTCCGAGAGAGAGAAATCTTATCAATGTTCAAATAATGCAGAGATCATTCAACATCTGGAAAAGGCCTAATCAACTACGGATAGCCTTTTGTTGCACGTGCTCATGTCTTGGTTTAACTGTTTAACAGCTGGATGAAAGCTATAAGCGGTTAGGTTCGTGGCCTATAAATAACATCGAGTGCGATGAAGATGGGATTCTTTATCCGGACCACCCTCCACTTAGCCTTCCTTTAGATCTTATTTATTCCCATTCAGACTCCATTAATGAGCTTGAGAGATGCCTCAACACCCAGATCCTCCAAGAAGATGGCGGGGAGCTAGATCAAATCAGCTCGATCCACTTCTCTTTTAATTCAAGCTTGTTGTAATTTGTTTGGATGCAACAATACATATATATATATATATATATACATATATATATACATATATGTATATGCATATACGTATATATACGTATACGTATATATACGTATATACGTATATGCGTATATGCATATATACGTATATGCGTATACGCATATATACGTATATGCGTATACGCATATATACGTATATGCGTATACGCATATATACGTATATATATATATATATATATATATATATATATATATATATATATACGTATATATATATGTGTGTGTGTGTGTGTATACATTTTTATATGTATACATATTATATATATAGATACATACATATATGTATGTGTTGATGCTGATCCCCGTGAACTGGACGGAGTGCCTGGGTCACCGGTTCACTTCCTTGGGATCTTGCAAAACAAATCTCTGACCAGAATTTCTCCGGTGGGGGACACTCCGATGCCTAAGTCAGTAGAGATCCGGTCACAGAATAGAGAGCTCAAAGAAAGAGAGATAAAAAAAGAGGCAAGTCAATAGTGCATAGTATAAGCTAGTAATAGATCGACTCAGACTTGCATTGAATGGCCTACCTTGGAGGTCCCCTCTTACCGCTTTTTATAGGCATCGCTATAACTGAAAGCAATTAAGCCTTCATGATTCAGTTACAGAAGTCAGTTATTGTAAATTCCCTTCAACTAATTGTAGTTGCTGTAGATAGTTAGATACCTTGGTCTTACCAGTGCTTTGGCTATCAGTTATATACCTAGTTGGTTATAACAACCAAGCTTATTCTTGATGAGTCTTAGATCAAAGTAGATCGGCTACTCTCTTTGGAGTAGGCCGACTGGAGGCCAGCCCTTTGCCTCGAAGCATATTGATTGTACTTCAGCCACTCCTTTCGAAGTATGTAGATCATCCACTCTCTTCAGAGTGGGCTAACTATGGATCGGTGATGTAGAACGGAAGCTCTGATACCAAAAATGATGCAGAACGGATTAAGGGATGCGATGCGGAAGTAAATTTAGATTAATTAATTTTTTTGTGGTTTTTATATGTTTGTAGAAGTTGGCTTCAAATCAAAGAAAAGTTAACCTAACGTTGAAAGATACTAATATGATAATTGAAAGCACAACTTTAAGGAAACTAAATTATTAGAGTAATTCAGAAGCAACGGATCGCTGGGGGTTGAGAAACTCCCAGACCTAGGGTTTCACTCCGAGCTTTCAACATAACAGAAATAAAGAGAAGGGATGGTTTACTAACCAGACTTGTGATCTTCTCAGGGTTTGGTGGAAGAACTCTCTCGAGCAGATTGTGGGATCCTCGGAGTCGGCTATCTTCGCAATGGATCCTCTAATACTGGTTTCGTGGTTTGGTCGGCTTCTTCTGGACTCAGAATCTGGGAGAGAAGAGGAACAAAAGAAGGAATTCAGAAACTCAAGAAGAGATCTTACCAGGCTGAAGAACTTGAAAGCTGAGGCTGCTGAGATCAGGATTCTCCTGGAGGCCGATCTGACTTCCTCTTAGAGTTGCTGCAGACCTGAAGTATCTGGACTGGAGTTGGATGCTGGTGGCCGGCCAGGGCTTGGAGATGGTGGCCGTGAGAAGGGGAAAAAAAACCTAGGGCTTGGTGGAAAGAGAAAGGTGATGGCGGCTAGGGTTTGGGAATTGAGTGGCTAACCTAGGGTTTAGGGTTTTGGAGATCTCTCACCTCCTCAAGGTTCCAGGGGAACCCGGACTTACTCCCTCACGGAGCTCAACACTTAGAAGCAAGTGCGGAAAAGAGAAAACATAAGTTTGCTCATAAAAAAATTTCTTTCATTCATAGATTGTTTTCAACTTACAAGAGGGATGTAATTTATAATGCTTTACAAGGAGAAGGGTTTCATCTTTTCCCATGTGGGACTAAAGGAGGGGATCTCCAAATTAGGGCAAATCCCTTACATATGGTTGGCCAAAATACCAAAAATTAGGATTTGGGTTATAAATGGCAGGTAGATGGCGCCACCTTACTTGATTTTTTTTCAAGAAAATTTTCTTCCTTCCCTGGATGAACTCTTTTGGACTCCTCCTTTTCTTCCTCCCTAAGTCAAGGCTCTTCCCATCTTTGTTTTAGGTGTTTTTGGCAGGTAATGGGCGCCCCTTGATATTCTCTTCCAAGAAAAACTTCTTCCCTTCTTTGCTTGGAGTCACTTGGGAAAGTCTTGGCCGCCCCCTTGATTTGTGCTCTTCTCTTTATCTGGTGCATGAAAGAAGGAGGTTGCCATCTGTGGAGTGGGGACCAAAGGCTGCTGGATGTGGATATGGCGCCCCCTGGACTGGGAGTGTGGCTGGGAGTGTGGTGTCCACTTGCCAGGTCATGGGAGAAAATGTAACATCCCCGGTTGAAACCCTAGTCCACTACCGAGTCAACATGACTCAACAAAATAAAATGCAGGTAATGTAGACTCAAGCTAAATTGAGTTGATCTAGTCAACCCTTATTACAAACCAAAAACCCTAATTCTTCAGGCAAGGTTAATCAGAGATCCAGATGGAGCTCTGAAGTCTTCTTCTGAGTCTGGTGCCCGCACCAATTCTCCCAGGGTGGGAGGAACTCGACCCTGTCGAGTATGGATCAAGCTGGCTCTGGTATCTCTCCAAGAGGTCTGGGTCCAGCTCTTGTAACTCTTCTCGGGAGATCCAAGAGTCATCAGAATCTGGCCTTCCTTGCCAGTGGACCAGGTACCTTTGGTATCCTCGATTACGAGTAGAGATAACCTGATCATCCAGGATCTTTTCAATCTGCTCTTTCCTCACAGGCCAGTTTGTTGGTCAACACACAGGGTCGAGATCACTCTCAATGATAGGGTTAGGCTCAAAAGGCTCACTAGGAATCACAGCTGGCTCCCTGTACTCTACTAAGTCTGTAATGTTGAAAGTAGAGCTAATGCCTAGTTCTGGAGGCAACTCGAGCACATAGGCATTGGATCCTACTCTCTTTACCACTCTAAATGGTCCAGCTCCCCTAGCATGTAACTTTCTAACGGTTCCAGGAGGAAACCGTTCAGGCCTTAACCTAATCATCACATAGTCTCCCTCAACAAAAGTTTTGACTCGCCTTTGAGTATCAGCCAACTTCTTATAAGTTTCATTACTTAAATTTATTTTGGCATGAATTTCTTTATGCAAGTCTTTTACATGCTGTGCAAAATTCTCAGCAGACTCGGAGACTCGAGTGTGGACAGGTAAAGGGACTAGATCAAGAGGTGTGTGAGGATTGTACCCATGTACAATTTCAAATGGACTCTTACCCGTAGACCTATTGACCGAGTCATTGAATGCAATTTCAGCCCTGGACAAAATACAAATCCCAATTCCTGGTGCTCTCAATCAAACCAAAATCTGAGCCAAAGCCTAGTAAAGGGTCAAGAAAACTAAACTAGACTGACGATGCATTCCTAACGAATGGACTTTATTACAAAGGAACCCTAGGTCTAAACCTAACAAACTAAGACTCTCTAGGTTTGACCTTGGGTCGGAGGAGGGCATGCAGAGCATGAAAACTTATTATGGATGCCTAGTAGGTGCCATAAGGTCTTCCAGAAGTATGTGGCAAACCTAATAGATTCTGACACGTGGTTTACTCTAAAGACTTCGACAAAGTATACTTGGATGGTGTAAGAAGCATTGGAAGTCCTAGAGAAAGGGATGAAATATGAGGTGGAGTCTCGAATTACCTGCTGGCTAAAGGTGGTGACCTGAAGGTTTGAATGGTGATCTATGAATGTCAACGGGTCATCCTTATGAAAGGAAAAGTTTGCTACTCCCAGGAATGGATCAAGAGATGGTTCGGGAAGCAGCCTCGGACATGTGATTGCAACAATTAAGGTTTGTTCTCTAAGCAAATAATGATCCCCTTTTTTAAGAAATGGATTAGAGAATGATTCATGGAAGGGCCTATGGATGATGACCTCAAGACTTGAAATTTGGCCTATGGGTGAGGAAAGGTAAACTTATAGAAGGGTAGGTCAGTCTTGCGAAGGAAGGGATCTGGGGTCATAAGGAGGACTTCTACAGGACTGGGTGAATCAATCAGCTCAAGAAAAGGATGTCCAACTGAGGTTACGGGAGATACCTTAGTGGCTGAGCATGGGACAAGGTCCAATTGTAAGAGACTTGATTCAGTCATCCTAAGGAGAGGATCTACCCTAGGGTGGGCAAACATAAACAGTTCAGGGCAAAGATCTTCAACTGGTACTTGGGGAATGACTGTCATTAGAGGGTACGAACTGATAGCTCGGGCTAACACTATGAGTTCTTCCTGGGGGTATTTGACTAAGAGAACCTGGTTCTCACAAATCTCTTGAATTTCTGAACTAGGTCCTATCACTTGGTTGCTCTCCAAGGTCTCCTCAGGTAAGGAACCAATAGTATCGATGTCACATTCTTCAAGTTCTTCCCCCTCATTTTCATCAACTAGACTCAAGCCAGCATCATATACTTCCTCGATGCCATCTTCAATGGGTTTCGGGTCAGTGGTAATCGGGTCAACTGATTCTAGGCTTGTCATACCTAACCTTTCTTCCTCATTGGTAGGCTTGGGTTCTCCCTCATTAATGTCATCCTTAGGATTCTTACCACTTAGCTGTGCACAAGCCAGTCCTATGCATGGGCACTGACTAGATTTATGGCCTCTTTCTCCACAAAACAAACATTCTTGCGATATAGGAACCTGGGTCACACTGGGTTTCAAGCTAGTAGAGACCTTACTTGGGCATGGGTGTGGATCTAAATGGTTTGATCTAGAAGACTTGGGTTGTTGAGTGACTGGTCTAGAATATTGTAAGGACCTCTCATAGACACGATCCACACTATAGATATCATGGTTAGGCTTCCTAAGGTTATGCTCGGGATCACGGTATAAGGTCCTCCTAGGCTCCTGGTATGGATGAGGTTGGGGCCTATTAAATTTTGGATCAGGGATCCAATTTTGATGTCTACGTTTCTCAAGGACTTGGACTTGATCCCTAAGCTGGGTAAAATTCTCATGGACTTGTTCTTTACACTGGGTAACAGTAGCAGTCAAATCCTGGCTTAACTTGTTCATGCTCTCAGTAAGAGCTCTAACCATGGCCTCTAAATCAGGTTGGGTTTGACCAGGTTGGTAGGGCACTCCATTCCGGGTAGACATGATGCAAGCAAACACACAAAATGAGACTAGACTAAACCGACTACTAGATCACTAGACCTAGAGTCCAAACTAGATGCCCAATCAGAGTGGCAAGCTAGCCTGTAGTGACTCAGGACTCAGCCAGGCAGGTGTAAGGGGAGTGTTAGGTCCCTGATTGCCAATCCTAGACACCAATCAGTGATTGGCCAGGTAGGCGGACCAGCACACAAGCCCTTCGGGACGTAGTCCCTGAACCACCGTTCTAGACACTGAGTGCTAAGCACACACAGAATAACTCAGCAAACTGACTCAACACTAGCCTAGACCCGACCAATTGGTGTCCCTAGCCCACTAGGGCAAATTAGGTCTAACTGATTTTAAATTAGGTCTAGGTTCGAATGATTGGATGGTGGTTTTGGGCTAAGGAGAGGTAATCAACTCCTCCCCTTATCTTAGATGCTCAATTGCCCTTAAGTAAATTATGAGATGATCACTCCAAAAAGAATTGAATTGCAGAACACAAAAAAATAGAGTTGCTGTATTTTAATTCTCAGAATTTTTACCGAAACCAATAAATCGCAGAAAAATTATGAAAAATAGGTTCAATTATACTGGTTTCAACGAAGCAAAATCATGCAATTCGGAGTTTTATGCAGGGAGAAATAATTCAGACAACAGGGTAATTACGGGCTGCAACTAGATTGTCTTCCCCGTTTATAATCCCTGCTACGAAGTTATAACCCAATGGATCCCCTACACGCCCTAGGAACACCCCGTGGAATGGGAGGAGGAGGCTTGCGCCTCGCTTAGTTCCTAGGACCGGACATCCTGGGGAGTCTACTTCGAGCAGACAAAATAAAAAGAGATCAATCAAAGCAAGCAAGCAAATCAGAAACCCTAGACTGGGCTCTGATACCAAAAATGATGCAGAACGGAAGCTCTGATACCAAAAATGATGCAGAACGGATTAAGGGATGCGATGCGGAAGTAAATTAAGATTAATTAATTTTTTTGTGGTTTTTATATGTTTGTAGAAGTTGGCTTCAAATCAAAGAAAAGTTAACCTAACGTTGAAAGATACTAATATGATAATTGAAAGCACAACTTTAAGGAAACTAAATTATCAGAGTAATTCAGAAGCAACGGATCGCTGGGGGTTGAGAAACTCCCAGACCTAGGGTTTCACTCCGAGCTTTCAACATAACAGAAATAAAGAGAAGGGATGGTTTACTAACCAGACTTGTGATCTTCTCAGGGTTTGGTGGAAGAACTCTCTCGAGCAGATTGTGGGATCCTCGGAGTCGGCTATCTTCGCAATGGATCCTCTAATACTGGTTTCGTGGTTTGGTCGGCTTCTTCTGGACTCAGAATCTGGGAGAGAAGAGGAACAAAAGAAGGAATTCAGAAACTCAAGAAGAGATCTTACCAGGCTGAAGAACTTGAAAGCTGAGGCTGCTGAGATCAGGATTCTCCTGGAGGCCGATCTGACTTCCTCTTAGAGTTGCTGCAGACCTGAAGTATCTGGACCGGAGTTGGATGCTGGTGGCCGGCCAGGGCTTGGAGATGGTGGCCGTGAGAAGGGGAAAAAAAACCTAGGGCTTGGTGGAAAGAGAAAGGTGATGGCGGCTAGGGTTTGGGAATTGAGTGGCTAACCTAGGGTTTAGGGTTTTGGAGATCTCTCACCTCCTCAAGGTTCCAGGGGAACCCGGACTTACTCCCTCATGGAGCTCAACACTTAGAAGCAAGTGCGGAAAAGAGAAAACATAAGTTTGCTCATAAAAAAATTTCTTTCATTCATAGATTGTTTTCAACTTACAAGAGGGATGTAATTTATAATGCTTTACAAGGGAGAAGGGTTTCATCTTTTCCCATGTGGGACTAAAGGAGGGGATCTCCAAATTAGGGCAAATCCCTTACATATGGTTGGCCAAAATACCAAAAATTAGGATTTGGGTTATAAATGGCAGGTAGATGGCGCCACCTTACTTGATTTTTTTTCAAGAAAATTTTCTTCCTTCCCTGGATGAACTCTTTTGGACTCCTCCTTTTCTTCCTCCCTAAGTCAAGGCTCTTCCCATCTTTGTTTTAGGTGTTTTTGGCAGGTAATGGGCGCCCCTTGATATTCTCTTCCAAGAAAAACTTCTTCCCTTCTTTGCTTGGAGTCACTTGGGAAAGTCTTGGCCGCCCCCTTGATTTGTGCTCTTCTCTTTATCTGGTGCATGAAAGAAGGAGGTTGCCATCTGTGGAGTGGGGACCAAAGGCTGCTGGATGTGGATATGGCGCCCCCTGGACTGGGAGTGTGGCTGGGAGTGTGGTGTCCACTTGCCAGGTCATGGGAGAAAATGTAACATCCCCGGTTGAAACCCTAGTCCACTACCGAGTCAACATGACTCAACAAAATAAAATGCAGGTAATGTAGACTCAAGCTAAATTGAGTTGATCTAGTCAACCCTTATTACAAACCAAAAACCCTAATTCTTCAGGCAAGGTTAATCAGAGATCCAGATGGAGCTCTGAAGTCTTCTTCTGAGTCTGGTGCCCGCACCAATCGGTCACTCTCTTCGGAGTGGGCTAACTGTAGATCGGTCACTCTCTTCAGAGTGGGCTAACTATAGATCGGTCGTTCTCTTCAGAGTAGGTTGAAGGCTGATTGCAAGTCATATGTCACCATTGACTGAAGTGCAGTGTCAATCTATTCTCCTATCGGGTTCTGGAAGTACCATCGTACCAACTTGTCTAGTTGACTAGCCTGAACGGATTTAATTAAATCTCTAGGCCGGTAATTATCTCTTTGGACCGGTTTATCATAACAGTATGTATACATATTACATATATATACATACATATATGTATGTGTACATATTACATATATATACATACATATATGTATGTGTACATATTACATATATATACATACATATATATACATATACATATATATACATACATATATATACATATATATATATATATATATATACATACATACATATATATATATATGCATATATTTATTTATTTACATACATATATATGTATACATACATATATATATATATATATATATATATATATATATATATATATATATATATATTGATGAGGCACAATTGCTGACATGGAACCTGCATCGAACCTAGTTGGCAACCATGCTGGCAGAAGATGTCACCTGGATGCGGTGACTAAGTAAAGATCTGAGGTCAAGCACTTGGCCGAGGTCAGCTCCCATCCGAGTTCGAGCTCCCAACCGAGGTCGTGCTTCCCCCATTCGAGGTCGAGCTCCCAGCCGAGATCAGCACCTGTTTGAGATCGAGATCCCGGTCGAGGTCGTGCTCCCACCGTCCGAGGTTGAGCACCCGATCGAGGTCAGCTCCTGTCCAAGGTCAAGTTCCTGGCTGAGGTTGTGCTCCCGCCGTCCGAGGTTGAGCACCCGGTCGTGGTTAGCTCCCATCCGAGGTTGAGCTACCGGTTGAGGTCGTGCTCCCACCATCTGAGGTCAAACCCCCGACCGAGTTCAACTCTTGTTCGAGGTTGAGCTCCCGGTCGAGGTTATGCTCTCGCCATCCAAGATCAAGTTCCCTACCGAGGTCAGCTCCCATCCGAGGTCGAGCTCTCGGCCAAGGTCATGCTCCCACCATCTGAGGTCGAGCCCCCAATCGAGGTCAGCTCCCATCCGAGATCGAGCTCCAGGCCGATGTTGTGCTCTCGCCATCCAAGGTCGAGCTCCCACTCGAATCAGCTCCCATCCGAGGTCGAGCTCCCGACCGAGGTTGCACTCCTGCCATCCGAGGTCGAGCCCTCGATCGAGCTCAGCTCCCGCCATCCGAGGTCAAGCCCCCGGGATAGAGCTCCTACTTTCCCATATAAAATCACTATCCAGGACTAAGAGGCATCATCGATTGGTGGGAGATCAATCAGGGATAAGGAAAAGAAGACCAGGAGGAATTCAAGCCATGGACCGGGAATTCAAGATTACCTAT
The DNA here is from genome assembly GCA_021397845.1 of Areca catechu. NCBI lineage: Eukaryota > Viridiplantae > Streptophyta > Magnoliopsida > Arecales > Arecaceae > Areca > Areca catechu. The sequence goes on from CM038052.1 coordinate 150,512,152, forward strand.
GACCTTCAGAGGGTGGCGTGTGCCCAACAGGAGGTTCCAAGCTCTACGACATGCCACCTACATCCTCTATGCAATGCATGCTCCACCAGGTTCCAGGCCCTGTAATGCACCGCCTGTGCCCTCCACCGTGCAATCAAGGCTCCAATTCTTGCAACATGCCACCTGCGCCTCCTTCAAGAGGAGTATCCTATTAAAACCCTAGGCCCTACAACACTCCGATGGTCCCTCTTGGAATGGAAATGCTCCACCATGGCTCGGGGCTCAGTGGTATGGCACCCGCACCCCCGTAAGAAATTGCTCCACCAGAGAGACAGCACCTGCATCCTACTAGCAAACACCCCCAATAGAAAGATCTCCTACCAAGGGTCAGTCTGATAGGGGGAGGCCGCTAATAGAAGAAAACCCTGACAAAAGAGGGTACCGGGAAAGTGACATCCCAATAAAGCCCCAGGCCTAGTCTGAGCCATTTCTCTCATATAAAATGAAAGAAGGGACCTCCGGCAAGAGAGAGGCATCTGGTAAGACAAAGAGAGCAAGTGAGAAAGGAACCGAGAGGAAGAACCTCCCTGCTCTCTAACTTCTACTCCCACTCATCTTCCACCTCTCATATCACACTTTCTTGCTCCTCTAGATGGAGAAGCTCCCAGGCTTTCCATCATAGAGGCTATGTTCTCCTTGATCATCCCAACTAACTTGATCATCGGAGTGTCCCCACCGAAATTTCTGGCCTGGGTCTCCTCTTTTTTATAGGATAATCTGATCAAGAAGCCGACCGGGAGAGAGGATCGAGCATCCAGAGGGAGCCCGATGCCTCCACAACACGTCAAAGCCATAGGCCATGGTGATCTTGGTGGCAACAGATTGGCATGCCAAGTAGAGATGCAACATCATTAATCGTAGAAAGTCCAACAACAAGTTCCCCACTACTAAAAAAGCACTCGTGGATGTCCACGGCTCCATGGTGACAACTCGCACACGAGAAGCTTCCATTAGCCGCACTGGGGACCCTCCTCATCGTGGCGACCAGTAGAGCCCGAAGAGGGAGCTCCCCACTCCACCACAGCCACCTCTAGCAGACCCCTAGATCACCACACACAGGTCCATGCCTTGGCCATGATGGTGCGTTAGCTCCATCAACAACATCAATCCCTAGTGACCCAACAGCAGCCAGGGATGCTAGTGGCTCATGTCATCAATCCCCGTACCAGCCTATGGTCCTTCCAAGAGGGACCATCACATGCGGCCTCTCACCCATGGGGAGATCGATGGGTGGTCAGGAAGGAATAGTAGGATGGCTCGACCAATCGGGAGAGCCACTCCCCAACCTCAGACCATGGTGCACTCTCACATCGATGACGCCGACATGGCTGGGAACTCCGGCAAGAGTTCCTCCACTCCGCATCTCCTTTACCCTTGATGACCTCCATCGAGGGGTCCACAAATGAGGCCATCTGATGTCGAGCGGAATGATGCCTCAAAGAACAAGAGTGCAAGCTGGCTGATCTGTCTCGATGGTTTGTGGAGATTCAGGGCTCCCTTAGCAAGCCTGCGGGTCCCGACACTCATCCACCTTTCTTCCTCAGAATCCAAGAGGAACCAATTCTTAATTGATTCTGGATGCCTCACGTTGATCCCTATGATAGGATAACTGACCCCTTAGACCACCTAAAAAACTACAAGGCCCTCATGAGGGTCCACAGGGCTACTGACACTCTCCTCTACATCGCCTTTCTAGCTACACTCTAGAAGGCCGCTCGAGCCTTCTCCCGACTCGAGCTAGAAAGCATCGACTCCTTCAGATAGTTAGAGAAAAAGTTCATGGCACACTTTGATGCATCCAAGAAGGTACCATGTGAGGCTAATAGCCCCTTCTTTATTCGCCAGAAGGATCGAGAATCTTTCTGGGATCACGTGTCTCAGTTTAAAGCCACCATCCTGGAGATCTACCACCTCGATAAGCCAGTTGCCATGCTGGCACTGAAGAGGGGACTCAGGACCTCTCACTTCACCTACTCTCTTGACAAGAAAACTTTGAAAACTTACTCAAAGCTCCTCCTCTGGGCCCACAAGTATATCCGTGAGAATGAGTCCAACCATACTAGGAGGGAGTTGGACAGGAGGCCACTAAAAAGGCAGGCCATGGGGGAAGCATCCGACACCCCGGCATCGAGGAATGCACCGATCCCTAGACCGGGCCCTAGGCCCGGGCCGACCCTTCCAAGGAAGAGAAGTTCACTTCTCTCCTCCTTCCGAGAGCAAAGATTCTCATGGAGATTGAGGGCGAGCATTTCTTAGCATCAACCTCCCCCACTGAGGCCATCTGCTGGATGCGACAAGTCCCATTACTATCGCTTTCACTAGGACCACTACCATGACACCGAGGAATGCCACAACCTAAAAAGGGAAATAGAAGACCTGATCAGGCACGGCTATCTTGGAAAGTATGTGGAGGGAGGGGCTTCCTTAGAAACCTAGAATGAAGAGCCCCAACAACTTGCCATTCACAACTGGCCCACTGAGAAGCCAGTGGGAATGATCTCCTGGGGGGCAGGGAGAAGTTCGAAGAGGGCTAGGGAGAGAGAAGAGAGTGGTGATGCACTCCCCATTGAGGGGGAAGGGTCGGTAAGGATAGATATCCTAAATAATGATGCTGTCATCGTAAAAATGAAGATAGCTAAACACCCTGTAAAAAGAATTATGGTTTATATTGGAAGCCCAGTTGACATCTTTTTTTACTATGCTTTTGCAAGGATGAACTTGTCTACTGACTAAATAAAGTTGGTATTCATTCCCTTGGGAGGCTTCACCAGGGATTCAATCAGGGTGGATGGAGAAATTACCCTCCTGATAACTATCGAAATGCCATCTCGACAAAATACTGTGTTGATAACATTCACCATTGTGAGGCTTTCCTCACCTTACAACACGATCCTGGGGCATCCTAGACTCAATATACTTGACGCCACCATTTCCACTTGATGCCTCCTCCTCCAGTTCCCAACCCCATGGAAGACCGGGAAGATGAGAGGGTCCTGGCAGCTAGTCCAGCACTGCTTGCAGACCATCCTAAGAGCTCCTCCTGTACCTGGCAGTTTCACCAGAGGTGGTCAGCTCAATGCTGGTCTGCACCGACAAGGATGGCTCCTAGTAGCCAGTCTACTACACTAGCAAGCTGCTCTGCGATGCAGAAACCAGGTATACTCAATTTGAAAAGACTTTTTTTGTACTCATTATGTCTGCGCAGCATCTCAAGCCCTACTTCCAAGCATATCCGATCACCGTCTTCACCGACCAGCCTCTAAGGACTATCCTAAGCCACCCTGATACATGAGGATGCCTGGCCAAGTGGGCAATGAAGCTCAACAAGTTCGACAACACCTACCACCCATAACCAGTGCAAAAGGTCCAGGTCCTTACTGATTTCTTGGTGGAATGCACTTGGACGACCGAGGATCTGGACGAGCCGGATAGGCGAGCTGAGCCTGAGTAGGACTTAGCCCCGGAAGTGATGACGTGGATTCTCCACATCGATGGCACATCCAACATCAGAGGGAGTGGAGCCGGGCTTATCCTCGCCAAATTTGATGGAGTCATCGCCGAATGCGCCCTGTGCTTCCTCTTCAAGGCAACCAACAATCAAGCTGAGTATGAAGTGCTCCTCGTGGGACTGAAGGTATCCCACGAGCTGGGTGTAAAGTGCCTTAAGGTCTTCATGGATTCAAAGCTCGTGGTGGGCTGTCTCTAGTGAGTACGAAGCTCGGAATCTCATGATGGCGAAGTATCTGGATAAGGTACACTCATACACAGCGAACCTCCAGCACTTTGGCATTTCCCACATCCCTCATGCAGAGAATGCTTAGGCCGAGTCCTCTCCCGGTTGGCGACCCTGCTAGATTCTTTACTAAAGTGCACCTTCGTCGAATATCTAGAAAACCCCAGCTATAAATCTATGGTAGAGGTCTAGCAAGTCACCTTTGAGGCAAGCTGGACTGATCCCTACATCAAATACATTACCACCGATGCCCTACCTGAGGATCGCAAGGAAGCCGGCCTCCTTAAGAAGAAGGCCGTGCGCTTCATGCTGATGGACGGGTAGCTCTATCAGAGGTCTTATTCCTATCCCTTGCTAAAGTGCTTGAAGTCCTCAGAAGCTGCCTATATACTCCAAGAAATACATGAGGGAATCTGCAAGAATCATGTGGGGGGAGTCCAGGACAACCTCGAAGACCTTATCCACAAAGGCTTTCGAGGCCTTAAACTTGGGGATGGCTTTGGTGGCCTCTTTCTTTGCCGCCTCTATCAGTGCCACCACCATCGTGGCCTTCTCCACTGCTACTATGGCTCAGGCCACCTCCTTGTCAAGCTGCACCTGGAGGGTCTGTACCCTTCCCTCCAAGTGCACCGCCTCCACCACGGTGCGGGCCTCCCTCTCAACCAGGCGGGAAGCCTTCTTCTTCTCTGCCTTCAGGGCATCACCGAGGTTGGTGGACTTCTTCTCCAGCTCCACCATCATCACCTAGGAGCTGGCCAACTCAGCTTGGAGGGCCTTCACTCAGTCCTCCAACTACTGCACTCGAGTTGTCTGACCCCATGCTTCGACCTCAATAGCCTCCTTCTCCTTGTGGAGGCATTCGTCCTGCCTCACAATCCCAGGCACGAGTCCTGGACAAGCTGGGTGTCAACGACCTCCTGCAGCCATACCCAGAAATGGGTCAATTGGCATTCTCATAAGTGAAAAAGAAGTGATGCAAAGTGAAATCCAGCTTATCGATAGAAGTTGAGGAAATATGCTGATGAGCACCTCCACCAATGGTCGGCCGGTCTTCTCTTGGCAGTCCTACTGCTGAATGACAACATTAGAATCTCCTTGACTAGCTTAGCATCCCTTGTCACCATCACATCAAGCGGCAAGTAAGCTGTCACCCTGTGCACCCTCGAGCTCGATGTTGTGGATTGCACTACGAGCTCTGGCATGGTGGTCGAGGGGGTGTAGTGGCCGCAGGATGAGTGCCGACTGTCTCAGTTATTTGAGGCGGTGCTGGCCCCTCCATAATGCAGTCATCCACCACCTCCACCACCATCGGTCATAGCAAAGCTCTGGTTTGGGGAGGGGTCGCTGGAGCTATCGACATGGTCTCCTCCTTGGCCTTGGCCTCCCTCCCGGGCCTACAAGCCTGAGATTGGGTCGCCGACCTAGGCATGGCCAGTGCTGTGGCCGGTCCCCTCTTTGATGACCCGACAAAAGGCCCCCCACTGGGCCTCTACTCTAGCTCCTCCCGGGCCTTCTTTGAGGGCTCCTCCCTGGGCCCCGTAGAGGTGGCCCTCTTCTTTGACATTTGAAGGAGCTGCCCCATCGTGAACTTCATCCCTGCAGTAAGAAAGGAGATTGGTTAGTTACCAAATGAAATGAAATCTACTCTAAAAGGGAAGGAGCCCCAACATCGAGCCTTACCCTGAGATTGGTCTAGGCTGACCCCGACATCGGCAATGTTCTGCTTGGTCAGTAGGTCCCAAAGAGTCGAGACCTCAGAGGTGACAAGCCGGTCATACACCTCCTTATCAGCCGACTCGATAGAAGATAGCCGATTAGGAGAGCGGTCCGGGTCACTCGAGACCCAGTCCATCCCCTTAACCAAGGTGAACAAAAACCTGCTCTTCCATCCCTTGATAGAAAAAGGTAGGTCCAATTTGATAGCTCCCGGGCGAGGGCCACAAACCACCACCCGCTATCGACCGGGTGAAGCTTCAGGGTGAAAAGAGCCCTGAACAAGGAGAAATGGGCAACAATCCCGTAGAAGTAGCAGAGGATAGTGAAGCAAACTATGGTCCTAATAGCGTTCAGGGTGAGTTAGGCCGAGATCAGGCAGAAGCTATTCAAAAAGGAGAAGAAGAAAGGATGGAAAGGAAGACAAAGGCCCCCGAGGAAGAAGTCCTTATATAGGGCAATCCGGCCTGGGCCACTGGAAGTAACCCGCTCCTCCGGTCCCAGAACCAAGAGCTAGACAGAATTCGGGATCTCGTATGTGCTCCGAATACAGAGGAGGTCCTCCCTGATCATCACTGAAGCAATGCCGAAGGGACCGATCGATTCACGAACGGGAGGAGGAGGAGGAGCCGTAGGGGTGCCAATGACTATCCCCATCCGGCGAGGACCCCTGTAGGCTACCAAAGGAACCACATCCTCCTCACTATCAGAGGATGGAGGTCTTGGCTGAGATGGCCCCGCCTCACTAAAATAGTCTAGGCGACGGTGCCCCCTATCGAAGAAACTCATGAAGAAGAAAAAGAAGGCAAGGATGAAAGATTAAAGACCTAAGAACCTTACAGGATCTTCTCCGGCACAAGCCAAAGGAGAAGAAAGGAGGAAGAAGGAAGGGAGGACTGACTTGCAAGGACTCTGGACCAAGGAGGCAAAATGGGGGGAAGGAGGAAAGCTCTGTAGGAAAAACTGGCCCTCTTCGATCGAAAAGTTCTTAAGGAGCGAAAGGACGAGCCCTTTTCAAAAGCATGCAGACACCCATCGCATTGTACTGGTAGAAAATGTGTGTTCTCTCTTCTCCCCAACCAATGAGAGTCTACCACGCATCGAGATCTGCTTGAGGCGATGCTTCAATTTGGAAGAAAGAGCTTCAGGCTCGATGCGGCAATTATGTTTCCCTCACTCGGGATGACGTGGCATCTCCTTATTGGTGGGAAAGCATAATTTTCGGGATGCCACCGCTCAAGGCATTAATTGCATGGGATGCACGTCTTTCCATGTCAGCATGACCATTACTCCCTTCACCCTGAGTGTCATGATGTACTCTGGACTCGAGAGTAGGGGGCACCAAATGAGGCATAATCGCTAACGTGGAACCTGCAACGGACCCAGTTGGCAGCCTTGCTGGCAGAAGATGCCACCTGGATGCGGCGATTGAGTAAAGATCTGAGGTAGAGCCCCTGGCCTAGGTCAGCTCCCATTCGAGGTCGAGCTCTCGGCCGAGGTCGTGCTTTCACCATTCGAGGTCGAGCACTCGGCAAAGGATAGCTCCAGTCTGAGGTTGAGCTCCTGATCGAGGCCGTGCTCCGCCATCCAATGTCGAGCCCCCAATCAAGGTCAACTCCCATTCGAGGTCGAGCTCCCGGTCGAGGTTATGCTCCTGCTATCCGAGGTTGAGCCCCTAACAGAGGTTAGTGCCTGTCTGAGGTCGAGCTCCTAGCCGAGGTCATGCTCCCGTCATCCGAGGTCGAGCCCTCGATCGAGGTCAGCTCCATTCGAGGTCGAGCTCCCAGCCAAGGTCATGCTCCTGCCATCCAAGGTCGAGCCCCTGGTCGAGGTTAGCTTGAAAGGAAACCAGTGCACCAGACGCCTACCCTAGGCTTACTACACTAGGGGGTAGGTATTGCATAATTAAACTTTTTAAGCATGCTTACGGAAAAACCTACTCATGCACAGGATCTAACATAAACATGATGCATGAAATAGATATACAGGCATGTAAAAGCAAGCACAATAATTATAAGCAACATGATAAAAACTAGATATGCAAGTAAACAATATACCTTATAGGGCTTCCTTTAACCGCAAATCAAGGCAGCCGGTTGAACTCCTTCAACAGCATATCAGATCTGGAAACAGCAAAAAGAAGAGATTGATCCAACCTCTCGAGGTGTCAAGTGTCCACCCTGCATGGGCTCTCGCTGATCCAACTCCCGAAAAGATGCTAGTCCTCTAGGAATCAAAAAAGATCACGGATAACGGAGCAGGGAAAACCAAACATATCTCCATGGACGGTCTTCTCCAAGATCGCCCAAATTCCACCTTGAGCATACAATGAAAATATTAAAACTAGGAAAGGATTACATGGACTCAAAACAAAATTCTGCACGCAGAGATCCGTCTCAAAAGCACGCTCTCTGCCCCTCTCAACTACCCTGTTACTTCTCCTGTTTCTCATGACCTGTTGGCCATCAACCAAGAAAAATAACAGGCGGAAAAAAGAACCCGTGAAGCCTTGTTTTCTCCCAAAAACCATGTGCTATCACTTTCCAACTCCCGCACGCTCACTCTTTCTTTCTCTTCAACCGCACACCCTGTTCCAGCCTCCCTTCACATGCCCTGCGGCCTTGTGCTCTGGATCACCCACTTCCGAGCTTCTTCTCCCCTGTGACCGGTGACCGGAAACCAACCAAGGAAAAATCGAGGCAAAGAAAACTCAGGAAGGCCAAAGAAAAAACACCGTGAGGTCAGTTCTTCCCATTTACCGATCTCATGAGCTGCTTCTCCCTCTCATGCTCTCATATCATCCCCTGTTTCTTCTCCTTTCTCTCATATCCCTCATGGCCATCCACCAAGCGGCCAGCAACCAAGATAAAACGCAGGCGGAGAAAAATCGCACAAATGCTAGGAAGAATCGTGAGAGAAAACTGATCAAACCCAAACCATTTGAAAAAGCTTTTTATCGGTGGAAGAAAACAGGGAACTGCAGGCAGCAATGGCAGAAACACCGCGTGAAAACCGAGAGAGGAATAACGTGCAGGAGAGAAACAAAACCACCGAGAGACTCATCTAGTTCACGGTGCAAATGGATATCAATCGGATAAACCAAGCTTCATCCGATCCGATCAACAGGTAATGCTTATCCAATCACACGGTAAAATAGCAGGGCAATCAAAATAACAGGGGAATAAAAGATAAAACACCGAGCTAGAAAAGAGGGAAAACACCGTGTAAAAATTCCTTTGTTTGAATCGGTTCATTAAACCAAAAACCCTAGTCCGACCAAACCCGATCAAAAAGAAAAACGGGTCTAATCCTGATCTACCAGAAACAATTCCAGGTTGATCCAAACCAATCTTGGTCGATCCAAATCAAACTAGATTGATCGGAATAAATTCAATGTGCTCAATTAGACCGTTTGACCTTAATACCGAAACGATTCCCAAACATTGATCGGTTCCCGAATCAGGAAGAAATCCTCTATGGCATGTGACCTCATAGGTTCGAACCTAAATGGTAGCACTAGAACACTTCCAGTACCAGCACAAGATATCATCTAGCAATGGATCCCGGCGTCCGGATAAGCTGAAGATGCGAGAGCAATCTATCAAACCTCTGGCATATGGTTACCGTATAATTCATCCCTTTGACCTCCAATGACCTCCAATGCTTAAGATGATATAGGGTTAGACTGCCAGCCCTAACTGAGTCAATCCATAATATGTCTCAACCTCACAAGTCCAGTGACTCCTCGCTAGGACTACCCCGGCCGATGATTTGCTAAATTGAGATACTACGAGACATTCAATCTAAACAATTTGGACAGGTCAATTCCATCTTGGTCCACCACTGCTCCGTAAGTACTTGCCTGTACCTAGAAACCTTCCATCACCGGATTAGAAATCCGGGTAGTTCGGCACCAAAGCACAGAGAGTTGCTTGCAAGCTACCATGGTGACTTTAGGTCCGAGGGACACATATACCCATATCCAATCGTGAGCAATCCTTTGGCAGAAAGGTGCTCCACGGAGTCACATTCAATGAGATGTCACACATCCCACTTGCAGATCACATCAGTGTCACCACACTCCTTTGGTCAAGAGGACAACCAAACGATGTGAACCACAACAACCTATACTTGATACATTGTTATCCTGTACAATATATCCTTTGGTTGTGAACATTCTAAAGGACCACTCGATATATCCTCTCTATATCGAAATCAGTGCAGTCCTAAGGACTTCATCACATAAACAGAGTTTATTACAGGGAAATAAATAATGTGATGAGCTACCAAAATAAAGTTTTATTAATTCATATACAAATTATAATACTGAGCATAACCGCATATAGCCTAAGCGATTGGCTTTGGGATACAATTTCCAACAACTCCCACTTGTACTAAAGCCAATCAGAATAGTATCTAATACCCATTTCCCTTTTATAATAGTCAAACTCTTTGATTCCGAGGGCTTTAGTGAAGGGGTCGGCCAGATTCTCCTTTCTATCAATCTTCATAAGATTGATGTCCCTCTTTCCACGATCTCTTGCACCAGGTGATAGCGCCGCAGAATATGCTTGGTGCGATATTGAGACTTTGGCTCCTTAGCTTGAGCAATGGCTCCTGTGCTATCACAATACACAGGAACAGGACCATCTAGGAAAGGTGCCACCCCTAGCTCTCCAAGGAACTTTCACAACCATACGGCTTCCTTTGCTGCATCTGATGCTGCAAGGTACTCTACTTCGCATACCGAGTCTGCAACTGTTGCCTGCTTGGAACTCTTCCAGCAGATCGCTCCTCCATTCAGGGTAAACACAAACCCTGACATACTCTTGCTATTATCTTTGTCTGACTGGAAACTGAAGTCAGTATACCCCACAAGTTTCAAGTCAAGTTCTCCATAAATTAGCCATTGGTCCTTAGTATTTCTTAAATACCTCAGGATGGTCTTAACCACCTTCCAATACACCTTACTTCGGTCAGACTGGTATCTACTCACTACTCATGGTGAGTATGCTACGTCTAGTCTAGTATATATCATAGCATACATGATAGAGCCCACAGCAGAAGCATAAGGCACTCTACTCATATGCTCTCTTTCCATAGAAGTTGTCGCACAATCCTTCTTAGAAAAAGTAATTCCAGAACCTATCGGGAGATAGCCTTTCTTAGAATTCTCCATGCTGAATCATTTCAGCATGGTATCAATGTACATAGACTGGGACAATCCCAAAAGCCTCTTAGATCTATCTCTATAAATCTTCATACCTAGCATGTAAGAAGCTTTACCCAAGTCTTTCATAGAGAACTGAGATGACAACCAGACTTTTATTCCTTCCAATGCTACAATGTCATTCCTGACTAAGAGAATGTCATCAACATATAGTACCAGGAATACAATCACAGAACCATTAACCCATTTATAGATGCAGGATTCCTCTTCATTCCTTACGAAGCCATACGATTTGATACACCTATCAAATCGCATGTTCTAACTTTGAGATGCTTGATTGAGTCCATAAATGGACCTCTGAAATTTGCACACTTTTGACTCGTCTGTAGATGTGAACCCTTCAGGCTGTATCATATACACCTTCTCATCTAGATCCCCATTCAGAACAGCGGTTCGGACATCCATCTACCAGATCTCATAGTCAAAATGTGCTGCCAAAGCAAGCATGATCCGAATGGACTTGAGCATTGCCACAAGGGAGAACGTCTCGTTATAATCGATACCATATTGCTGATGATACCCCTTGGCAACCATACAAGCTTTATAGGTCTCCACCTTCCCATCTGCGTCCCTTTTCCTTTTGAAAATCCACTAGCACCTGATGGGTTTTATCCCTTCAGGTGGATCAACCAATGTCCATACATTGTTGATCTCTATGGACTCATCTCGGATCGCATGGCTCCAAGCCATGCCTCAAAGTCATATCTTTGAAGTGCATCTATGTAGGTGATCGGATCCTCATCATTCTCATTGAGCTCAATGGGATCGTAGTATCTGTCCGGTTGATGCGGTACTTTACCAGATCTCCTAATAATGGGTTTTGGGTGTGATCCAATCACAGCCGGTTCTATGATGTCCTTAGAGTGTACAGGTTCTTCTACTGGTTAAGCTTCACCAAGTTTAATCTTAAAGGCTACAGTTCCTTCTCCAAGGAACTCCTTTTCCAAAAAGATAGCCCTAAGAGCAACGAACACTTTCTGTTCATCCTCCAAGTAGAAGAAATATCTTTTTGTTTCCTTAGGGTACCCAATAAACAAGCACCGATCAGACCTAGGACCAAGTTTATCTGAGTCTAAATGCTTTACATAAGCCGGACAACCCCAGACCCGAAGGTGTGAAATTGAGGGCTTACGTCCAGTCCACAACTCATATGGAATGGAGACAACAAACTTACTCGAAACATCATTCAGCAAGTAACAAGCTATCTCAAGTGCATATCCCCAGAAGGACAGCGGTAAAGTTGCAAAGCCCATCATCGATCGAACCATGTCCAACAGGGTTCGATTCCTCCTTTCGGACACACCATCCAACTGGGGTGTTCTTAGAGGAGTCCATTGAGAGAGAATCCCATTCTTCTCAAGATATGTCATGAACTCACCGGATAGGTATTCACCGCCTCGATCAAATCGAAGGGTTTTAATACTCTTTCCAGTTTGTTTCTCACTTCATTACGATATCGTTTGAACAATTCAAATGACTCAGATTTATGTCTCATCAAGAAGACATAACCATACCTGGAAAGGTTATTTGTAAATGTAATGAAATATACGTATCCACCTCTGGCACTAACTATCATGGATCCGCATACATCAGTATGTATGAGACTCAGAAGTTCTATAGCTCATTCACCTTTTCTAGTAAAAGGTGACTTGGTCATTTTACCAAGCAAACAGGATTCATAAGTGGGCAATGAGTCAGAATCATTGACCTCGAGGAGGCCTTCTCCTCGTAACTTGTTTATCCTATTCTGGTTAACATGATCTAGCCTATAGTGCCATAAATATAGGTCACTGACATTTTCTATCCTTGGGCTGTTCAGGTTTAAGGACACCTGATAAAGAGGACAGTTTCTCTTCCAGTGTCCCTGCTTCTTACAATAGAAGCACTCTGCCCCAGCAAGATCAGCTTTCACTTTCTTGGCCTGACTTGGGCCAGGAGCACTCTGCACCTTCTTTCCCTTACCTTTCTTAAAGGGATGATGATCTCTAGAACCTCCCACTAAATTCACCACCCCCTTATTCAGTTGGTGGTCCTTTTCGTAAGTCTGCAGCAACCCCATCAAACCATGATAATTAACTGCAGGCTTGTTCATTCTATAATGATCAAGAAAGTCAAGATAGAAGGATGGTAGAGAATTCAGGATTGCATCCTTGCCGAGTTGCTCGTGCAAGGGATATCCGAGCTTGCCCAATCGTTCGATCATCTCGATCATGTACAATACATGATCAGTGACCGAAGCGCCATTCCGTATTTTGGCATGTAGATGGCACAAGACACTTTGTACCACTCCACATCGTCTGGCGTGCCGAAAGATTCCTTTAACTTTTGAAGGATCTCGTCTGGTTGGGCCTCCTCAAATTTGTGACTAAACTCATCATTCATCGCCACCAACATTATGCATCGGATAGTAGTCCGATCAGAAACCCACTTCAAATAAGTGTCCCTGATCGAACTCCGAGCATTAGCAGAAGGGATTTTGGATGCTAGATCCGTTATCACATAAAGGATTCGCTCGTGCTCCAGGACAATTCTCAATTTTCGATACCAAATATCAAAATTGGGATCCTTTAACTTCTCGCTATCGAGAAGTGACCAGAGCGAAAGGTTTGAAGACATCTAAAAGAAAAATTAAGGCCAAATTAGTATATGAGTTAATCAATTAAACCAAAAGACTTGGACTTTAGTCTAAAGGTCCCTCCCACTAATTTTTCAGATTGGGAGCCTCTAAATCCAATCTTTGAAATTCTCATTTCATAATGGGTACTGAAATCCAATAGACCACGTATGAGCCCAACTTTGGTCGGCTCATCCATACACGCCTAAAGGTAGGTTCTCAATATAACAAATCTAATGCTTTCAACTAATGAATGACCAAGCCCGACTTTGGCCGGCCCACCTGATCAACGTTAAGAAGGTTGCACTGAACCATTATCTATGGGAGAGTAATCCCAGTAACCGGATGTACACTCATTTTTTGGAACTGCCGATGTACACCAAGCTAAAGGACTCATTACTAACCCACTTAATGGGAGGCTAAGATACCATCAACTCATTGATTTAGTCTTTTTTAGAACCTAATAATTTTAGAGGATTTTATTAAATTGTGACAGAAGAATAGAGAGAAGAACATGGATCAACCTCCCACTCATCAAATCAATTCTCAGGAGGGTTGAATTAAATTCAACAAGCTGGTCCTTGGGCACCTAAAGATCAAACATGCTGATCAACTTGGGTGACATGGGTTAACTCGAATCAATAAGCTCTTCTAATCAGTTATGGTTGATCAAATTGGCCAGGTAAGTGAGATAATGGGTGAGTATCCACTATTAACCATCTTTCCTAGACACCAACTAAGTTTGCCAGGAAAGAGGTAGCCTCATGCAACCATGATCAAAAATGCCAAACCTGCCTAGACAGCAATCGATTTACCAGACTTGATTAGACCAGCCTAAGAACTCGGGCTTACCATAGAGCCACTAATTAGATCCATTTTAGAAGAATGGACTAACCTATCTAACTACTAGATATGTCTTAAAGAGAATGTCCTTAATCAACATTTGATTAGTTCTCTTAAGTCCAATTTAACTAATCTTAGGTCTAACCCAATAAATGGACCCAATTAGACAGCTAACCCAATTAACCCAGATGGCTTATTCAAATGATATTAGGTTTCATAAACCCTAATCTGGCTTGTCATTTAATTAATCTTTCAATTCATAATTGTTAGATCAATAAGCCAACTTTTAATTAAAATATTTTTAATTAAATTCATGTAAAACCCTTTTTACATTTTTCATGCATCATATCTAGTCCTATCATATCATTTATAATATTGCAAGTCTAATTTTAGACATACCAATGTATAATCTTGTATCAGAATTAAAACATTTTTAATAACCGTAGGTTTCCTTTAAGAATCCTTCTGAAAATACAACACAGACGAACCGCATCGTGCCATAGAAAATTAGGGATTTTAATCCCTGATTAATCTGGACACACGGCCATGGTGAAGGTCTCAACTAGGTTCATAAAAGTAATCCCTAATTAAGATACAGATCCAATTACATGCAATCATGATATGCTACATAGGAACCGTGCTCTGATACCACCGAAAGGAAACCAGTGCACCGGATGCCTATCCTAGGCATACTACACTAGAGTGTAGGTATTGCATAATTAAACTTTTTAAGCATGCATACGGAAAAAAACCTACTCATGCACAGGATCTAACATAAACATGATGCATGAAATAGATACACATGCATTTAAAGGCAAGTGCAATAATTATAAACAACATGATAAAAACTAGATCTAGACAAGCATGATAACAAAAAGTAAACAATATACCTTATAGAGCTTCCTTTAACAGCAAATCAAGGCAGCCGGTTGAACTCTTTCAACAACAAATCAGATCTGCAAACAGCAAGAAGAAGAGATCAACCCAACCTCTCGAGGTGTCCAAATGTTCACCCTCTAGAGTATCCATGCACGAGTATCTATGCACGAGCTCTCGCTGATCCAACTCCCGGAAGGATGCTAATCCTCAAAGAATCAAGAAAGATCATGAATAATGGAGCAGGGAAAACCAAACATATCTCCATGGACGGTCTTCTCCAAGACCGCCCAAACTTCACCTTCAGCACACAATGGAAATATTAAAACCAGGGAAGGATTACATGGACTCAGAACAAAATTCTGCACGCAGAGATCCATCTCAAAAGCACGCTCTCTACCCCTCTCTAATACCCTGTTACTTCTCCTGTTTCTCACGACCTGTTGGCCATCAACCAAGAAAAATAACAGGCGGAAAAAAGAACCTGTGAAGCCTTGTTTTCTCCCAAAAACCGTTCGCTATCTCTTCCAAACTCCCGCATGCTCACTCTTTCTCTCTTCAACCGCACACCCTGTTCCAGCCTCCCTTCACATGCCTTGCGGCCTTGTGCTCTGGATCACCAACTTCCAAGCTTCTTCTCCCCTGTGATCGGAAACCAACCAAGGAAAAACCGAGGCAGAGAAAACTCAGGAAGGCCAAAGGAAAAACACCGTGAGGTCAGTTCTTCCCATCGACCGAACTCACGAGCTGCTTCTCCCTTTCACGCTCTCATATCATCCCCTGTTTCTTCTCCTTTCTCTCATATCCCTCACGGCCATCCACCAAGCAGAACACGGCCATCAACCAAGAAAAAATTCAGGCGAAGAAAATTCAGGCGAAGAGAAATCGCACAATTACAAGGAAGAATCGTGAGAGAAAACTGATCAAACCCAAACCATTTGAAAAAGCTTTTTATCGGTGGAAGAAAATAGGGAACTGCAGGCGGGAAGGGCAGAAACACTGCATGAAAATCGAGAGAGGAATAACGTGCGGGAGAGAAACAAAACCACCGAGAGACTCATCTAGTTCACGGTGCAAATGGATATCAATCGGATAAACCAAGCTTCATCCGATCCGATCAACAGGTAATGCTTATCCAATCACACGGTAAAATAGCAGGGCAATCAAAATAAGGAATAAAAGATAAAACACCGAGCTAGAAAAGAGGGAAAACACCGTATAAAAATTCCTTTATTTGAATCGATTCATTAAACCAAAAACCCTGGTCCGACAAAACCTGATCAGAAAGAAAAACGGGTCTAGTCTTTATCTACCAGGAACAGTTCCTGATTGACCCAAACCAATCTTGGTCGATCCAGACCAGATTGATCAGAATAAATCCAATTATACTCATTTAGACTGTTTGACCTTAATACCAAAACGATTCCCAATCGTTGATCGATTCCCGAATCAGGAAGAAATCCTCTATAGCATATGATCTCATAGGTTCGAACCTAAACGGTAGCAC
The DNA here is from genome assembly GCA_021397845.1 of Areca catechu. Lineage (NCBI taxonomy): Eukaryota > Viridiplantae > Streptophyta > Magnoliopsida > Arecales > Arecaceae > Areca > Areca catechu. The sequence continues at coordinate 150,528,707 of CM038052.1, forward strand.
TGGAACACTTCCAGTACCAGCACAAGATACCATCTAGCAATGGGTCCCGGTGTCCGGATAGACTAAATATGCGAAAGCAATCTATTGAACCTCTAGCATATGGTTACCATATAATTCATCCCTTTGACCTCCAAAGCTCAAAATGACCTAGGTTAGACTGCCGACCCTAGCTGAGTCAATCCACAACATGTCTCAACCTCGCAAGTCCAGTGACTCATCACTAGGACTATCCCGGTCGAGGATTTGCTAAATTGAGATACTGCGAGACATTCAATCCAAATAATTTGGACATGTCAATTCCATCTTGGTCCACCACTGCTCCACAAGTACTTGCCTATACCTAGAAACATTCTCTCACAGGATTAGAAATCCGGGTAGTCTGGCACCAAAGCACAGGGAGTTGATTGCAAGCTACCATGGTGACCTCAGGTTGGAGGGACACATATACCCATATCCAATCGCGAGCAATCCTTTGGAAGAAAGGTGCTCCACGGAGTAACGTTCAATGAGATGTCACACATCCCACTTGCAGATCACATCAGTGTCACCACACTCCTTTGGTCAAGAGGACAACCAAATGATGTGAACCACAACAACCTATACTTGATACATTACCATCCTGTACAATGTATCCTTTGGTTGTGAACATTTTAAAGGATCACTCGATATATCCTCTCTATATCGAAGTCAATGCAATCCTAAAGACTTCATCACATAAACAGAGTTCATTATAGGGAAATGAATAATATGATGAGCTGCCAAAAAGTTTTATTAATTCATATACAAATTACAATACTGAGCACAACTGCTTACAGCCTAAGCGATTAGCTTTGGAACACAATTCCCAACACAGCCCCCATCCAAGGTCGAGATCTCGGCCAAAGTCGTGCTCTCGCCATTCGAGGTCGAGCCCCCGACCGAGGTCGGCTCCGCCATCCGAGGTCAAACCCCCATGATAGAGCTCCCACTTTTCTAGACAAAATCACTATCCAGGACCAAGAGGCATCATCGACTGGTGGGAGATCGATCAGGGATAAGGAGAAGAAGACCAAGAAGAATTCAAGACATGAACTGAGAATTCCAGACTACCTATGACCTTCAGAGGGTGGCGCATGCCCTACAGGAGGTTCTAGGCTCTACGACATGCCACTTGCATCCTCTATGCAATGCATGCTTCACCAGGTTCTAAGCCCTGCAGCGCGCTGCCGCACCCTCCATCGTGTAACTGGGGCTCCAGTTCCCGTGACACGTTGCCTGCACCTCCTCTAAAGGAGTATCCTATTAAGACCTCAAGCCCTGCAATACTATGATGGTCCTTCCTAGAATGGAAATGCTCTACCATGGCTCGGGGCTCAGCAGTACGGCACTTGTGCACCCATGGGAAATTGCTCCACTAGAGAAACAGGACCTGCATCCCACCAGCGAATACCTCCAATAGAAAGATCTTCTTCCAAGGACTGGTCTGACAAGGGGGAGGCCATTAACAGAAGAAAGCTCCATCAAAAGAGGGTACTGGAAAAGTGACATCCTAACAAAGTCCCAGGCCTGGTCTGGGTCATTTCTCTCATTAAAATGAAAGAAGGGATCTTCGGTAAGAAAGAGGCAACTGGTAAGATAAAGAGAGCAAGCGAGCAAGGAACCGAGAGGGAGAACCTCCCTGCTCTCCAACTTCTGTTCCCACTTATCTTCGACCTCTCATATCACAATTTCTTGCTCCTCTAGACAGAGAAGCTCCTAGGCTTTCCATCATAGAGGCTGTTCTCCTTGATCATCCAAACTAATTTGATCGTCGGAGTGTCCCCATAGGAATTCCCGGCTCGGGTTTCCTCTTTTTTGCAAGATAATTCAATCAAAAAGTCGACTGAAGAGAGAACAGCATCCAGAGGGAGCTCGATGCCTCCACAACATGTCAGAGCTATAGGCCACGATGATCCTGGCGGCAACATATACATATATATACATACATACATACATATATATACAAATATATATACATACACATATATATACATATATATACATATATATACACATATATATATACATATATATACATACATATATATATATATATATATATATATAAACTAATGATTCTCTAGTCTTTCTCAAGTAGAACTGGATGCTGTTCCTAGTGGCTCTCGAATATAGACTTGCAAAAATAGTTCTTGGGCTGGGTTTTCGATGGGGGACCGTTTGACACTCAAGCTAGAAAAGAAGATGATGAGATGGATTATAGCAGTCGGGACTAAGAGTCAAGTGGTGATTGAGATCATGAAAGTGATAGTAAAAATATACCTTGCTTGGGGTCCCCTTTTACCAACTTATAGGGCTATGTGGAGTGATAGAATGTTGTTAGGGAGGTGGCTTCCTCTAACAGATATAACAGATTCTAGTAGGATTTGAGACTTGTCTCATAAAATCTTTTCTGTTGTGATAGCTGATTTTGTTGAGATCTTACCTTTCACGAACTTATTCACTATAATCCCACTTGCCAAGATCATTATTGGGATAGCTGGGATAGTTGGGATTAGTTGTTGTCGCTTACTCGAGGTGCCATTGACTCTGATTATTGGGGCAACTTGTTTATTATCGAGAGAGAAGAAATCTTTCTGAGGGAAAGGGACCCTTGATTTTCACAATCTAGTGCACTTGACTAAGCCTATAAGTTAATCAGACTCGATTTAGTACTTGATGGATGTGTGTGAAGGAATATTAGTGAGACCTAGGTGTGTAGTCTCTCAGTATAAGATGTTGGAGATAGTTGGTGTAGCAACTGGCTTAGTTAACTTTTACTCAGTCGATCATTGGGTGAGTCAATAGTTGGTCATCATCTCCTTCCTGATTGATAGTTTGGTTACTATTTCCCCTTCAATCGATGGTGTGATCGCTCCTTGGTTGTTAAGTAGATGATTTCATCTCAATCAATGATTGGTAGGTGTCTCAAGGATGAGTAAGTAGTCACCACAATAGATGCCCCCACTCCCAAGTCCATAAGTATTACCAAATAACTTTATTGGATCATGTCATCTCTAGTCGAAGAGAGTAGCTACTCTATCAACCTAGAGAGTTAGGCATATCTTTTCATCCTCCAAGCATTGATTGGCTTCTCAAAAACCATTTGTAACTGCTCTATCATCTCGATCGTGGTGTGGAGGCAATCAAAAAAGCTACACCATGATGTTTGGAAATGGTTAGCGATTAATTTAATCACCTTTGGCCAATGGAGTGGTGCCACATGGCCTGATAACTATGATTCATAAATGATTTGCATAGAACCCAATACTAAGAGTTAATCAGTTGGTTACTTTTTTGAGGTGGCATGATGCTACAGGTTGGGGTTGTGCCATGCATCAAGTCTTATGGTCTTAAGCAAAGTAGGGGCTTTTATCACAATCATTGAACCGAGTATAAGTAGTGCCATTCCTATTATGGTTCTTATACTGTTGCCATTGTTGCATTCCTTCTGCTGCTACTCAAGTTACAGAGAAAGAGAGAAGAAGATGAAGAAGAAGAACTGGCCAAAGCTCTCTAGGTTGGTCCTTGGCTTCTTTCACCTTTAGTTTCTTCCCTCCTAAGAGTTCTTTTAGAAGTTTTTTAGGATTTCTTTAGGATTTCTTCTACCTTTATCTAGTTCTTGGATAAAGGTTATCTTCCAAATTTTCCTTGATTTTCTTTCTTTTCTTCAATCTCTTCTTGGCTTGCACTGGAGATGTCATCCACTGAAGATGAAGGTCATTCGGTGAGCAATGTCTTTGGGTTTCAAACATTTCTGAGTTGCTCCTCGAGTTGGGAGAGCCCTAAAAGCTCTAGGAAGACAAGGATCCCTACCAGGCCGAGCAGTGTACACTTACACTCACCCGCATGCCATACCAGTATTTCCACACTCCTTGGTATGAGGACAACCAACCCACATGGCATACAATGATCTATGCTCAATAAACATTGTCGTCTTAGATAATAATGTATCATTTGATTGTGAACATATTTAAGAACTACTCAATAAATCTTTCTTTATCGAATTGAAGTAGTTTTAAGGACTTCATCTCAAAAGAGTTCAAAGGAAGATACAAAAAAGATGAACTACCAAAAATAACTTTTATTTCATTAATGATTCATGTACAAATTATAAAAAGTTCAAAAGTCTACAACCTAGATAATTAGCTATAGGACATATTTTCTAATATTTAGGGCACTAGGTATAGAATACCCCTTGGACTTGCTCAAATCAAATAGACTATGAGTTAGGTTGAGCTTGTTTACCCTCCTCACCTTTTAACATGAACCACAATACTTGCTCAGGCAAAGGAACCTGGTTACTCAGTGAGAAGTACTTAGAAACTATTTTATTTTGATTTTTTCAGATTGGTAGCTCTTTTCTTAATTCAAGTTTCTTTAATTGGTATGTATATTAATTATCAATTTTTAGTAATAATTGAATCCTTAGTTGGCCTTGCAACCAACACATACTTTATCTCATAAGTATGCATGTGCAATGAAATGCTAATAGCCTTTGGATAATCTAAGCTACTAAAAGTTTGACCAACTAGTCTACTCCTTGACTCACTATAATCATTAGCAAATACTTTCTAAAGCAATTACTTTTTTCTAGTCTATTTTGCTCAAAATTTTCTTTCATGGTACATGATTTATCAAGAATTTCAAAAGATTTTTTTATTTTCAAAAATTTCTAGAATATTTTTAAAAATATTTTTAAAAAATTATTTTTTAAAAGTTTTTTCTACCCTTCAACTTAATTTTCATTATCCTCAATGGAGTAAGGAAAATAAAGATAGGAAAAATAAAATAAGGAGAGATACCATCTAGACTAGATATGCATCGTTCATTGGAAAGTGCTTTTATACAGAGCAATCCATTATTCCTAAAAACAAAAATCACTAAAACAAAGATTAGAAAAATAAAAAGTTTGGGTTTCCTATCAAAAGTTCTAAGTTTAATGTCTTTATCTAGACGTTCTAGTCTTACTTTGGTTCATATAAAATCATGGCTTCCCGTACCTCTTCAGCAACTAGTTCCAAGAATGGTTTTAGGCATTGTCCATTTCTTTGAAAGGGGCATCATTACTTGGATTTTCAATTTCTATGGCTCCATGCGAGAAGACCTCTTTCATTATATAGGGTCTGGTCCATCTAAATCTCAATTTTCCTAAAAATAGATGAAGCTTTAAATTATATAAGAGAACTTTTTATCCACATATAAAAGATTTTCTAAAAATTGCTTGGTCATGGAAATTCTTAATCATTCCTTATAAATTTTTGTATTCTCATAGACTTCGTTTCTAATCTCCTCAAGTTTATCCAACTATAGTTTCCTCTGGCCTTTGGCTAAATCCAAATCCATGTTCAGTTGTTTTATAGCCCATATCGTCCTATATTATAGTTCTACTAGCAAGTGATATGTCTTACCAAACACAAAGCTATTTAAAAACATCCCTAAATTGGTCTTAAAGGTAGTGCAATATGCCCATAATGCATCCACAAGCTTCAATGACCAGTTTTTTCTATTAGAGCTCACAGTCTTCCCTAGAATCTATTTGATTTGATAATTAGAAACTTCAACTTGCCCACTTATTTATAGGTGATAGGGTGTGGCCATTTTATAGACAATATTATATTTCTTCATCAATGATGCAAAGGATCAATTACAGAAGTGTATTTTGTGATCATTGATGATAGTCCTTGGAATACCAAAACGGGAGATGATATGTTCCTTAAAAAAATTTACAACAATTTTGTTGTCATTGGATTTTCAAGGAATACCTTGACCTACTTGGAGACATAATCTATGGCTACTAAAGTACACTCGTTTCCAAAAGATTTTGAAAATGGCCCCATAAAGTCTATTCCTCATATATCAAAAATTTTTATAATTAAGATTGGATTCATAGACATCATATCTCTTTTAATTATCTAGCCTATTTATTGGCATTAACACAACTTTTATAATATGTATAAGTATCTTTAAATAGATTGGGATAATAGAATCCACATTGGAGCACTTTTGCCACTATCTTTGTAGCTCCAACATGACCACCACAAGCTTGTCATGGCAAAAGGACGATATGCTCCTAACTTCTTGATTCGGGATGTATCTTCTTATAATTAGATTAGCACATTGTTTAAATAAATATGGATCATCGCAAATGAAGTAGTCCGATGCATGAAAATTTGATCGATGGCTAAATAATTAACTATGTCAGCACACCATGGTTCTATGGCTACTAACATAAGTTGTTCATCAAGAAATGACTCATTGACTAGTGATTCCTCAATTAGTGTGACTACTAGCCTAGATAGATGATCAGCCACTACATTTTTAGTATGTTTTTTATCCCTAATTTCTAGGTTAAATTCTTGCAAGAGCAGGATCTATCTAATTAAGCATGCCGAGAACTATGCCTTTCTACATTTTTAGTACCTTTTTTAGTGTCCTTTACATGGCCGAGAACTATGCCTAACCTTGATAATGAATTGGCACTTTTCTTAATTTAGTACTAGATATTTTTCCTTGCATCTTTCTAAAACCAGTCTAAGATAATGTAGGCATTCCAAAAAAATAGATCTAAAGATAGAAAAGTCATCCACAAAAATTTCTAGAAATCATTCGACCAAATCTAAGAAAATGCTAATCATGCACCTTTAGAAAGTGGATGGGGCATTACATGAGCCAAAGGGCATGCATCTATAGGCAAAGGTTCTATATGGATAGGTGAATGTTGTCTTTTTCTTGGCCTTCTGGGGCTATAGGGATTTAATTATAACCAGAGTATCCATCTAGAATATAATAGAAATCATGCCCAGCAATCATTCTAGAATTTGGTCTATAAAGGGTAGAGGAAATTGGCCTTTCCAAGTAGCTGCATTTAATTTTCTATAATCTATGCAAACCCTCCATCCAGTTTGAATTCTAGTTAGGACCATCTTATTATTGTCATTTTGGATTACAGTAACTCCTTACTTCTTGGATACCAGATGCACAAGACTTATCGAAGAACTGCCTGAAATTGGATAAATTATATTATTGTCTAAGAGTTTTATAATTTTCTTTTTTACTACTTCTTTCATGGCTGGGTTGAGTCTCCTTTGGGGTTCTCTTATAGCCTAACTTCCTCCCCTAGGTGAATCCTATGTTGAACAATCAAGGGGCTAATTTTCTTTATATTAGCCATGGTCTATCCTAAGGCTTCCTAATTCTCTCTAAGGATGATTAACAATTCTCTCTCTTGTGTAGAGTCTAGGTTCGCTGAAATAATTACTAGCAGGTTTTCTGAAAGACCTTGGTATACATATTTAAGGTGCTTGAGGAGTGGTTTCAGTTCTAAGTTAGGTGCTTCCTCCACTGATATTTTGGGCAATGGTATGGCCATTATCTTAAGTGGTTCGACTAGAGGCTCCCATCTTGATTTTGCACCAATTTAAGTGACTTCATGAACCTCTTCACCATCTTGGTTCATCCAGAGTTCCAGGTCAAACTTTTCATCACTAAGGTCAATGGGATCATAAACATTATCCTAAATATAGTTCAAGTTACTCATTTCATTTGTATTAATCAAATTGAAAATATTTAGTTTTATTGACATTTACCAAAGGAGAGTTTATCAACCCATTTCAATAATTGATTTGAGCATTGTCTGTGGCCAAATATGATCTACCTAGTATAACAAGAATATGACATTTTGGGTTCATTACCGGTTCAGTTTCTAAAATCACAACATTTACTGGATAAATAAAATTACCAAACTTAATAAGCAAATCCTTAACTATTTTCCTTGGCACTTTTAAAGAACGATCTGCTAATTATAGGGTCATTCCCATGGGCTCGAGTTCCCCCAACCCTAATTGCTCGTATACTAAATATGATAATATATTGACACTTGCTCCTAGATCTAGTAGAGCCTTATTCACTGGCATATGGTTTGATAGGTATGAACTCATACTAGCTACCAAGAAGGCTTGCTTAGGTATATTGGTGGTCTTCTTCTTGGTACAAAGATCCTTAAGAACTTTAGCATAAGCTAGGACCTGTTGAATCATATCCAGTAAGGGAATGTTTACCTTAACTTGCTTGAAGACCTCCATGATCTTATCTAATTGGGCTAAGTTCTGGTTGGGCTCAAGTCTGTTAGGGAATGGTGCTACAACCTTGGTATTTGGTTCATCAGATTCTAGCAATGGCTCAACTAGTAAGTTGGGTGTTGCATCAGGTTTTGATGCCTTGGTTCTTTGGGCTAGCCCTGCTCAGACAGTTATTCCAAGAGTGGGTCTTCTATTTTTTCTTCTTCTTCAGATATGCCCACATGGTTATCTATTTGTCTCCTAGATCTTAATGTACGAATAGCATTCAACTGGTTGATTTGGGTTCCTTGTAGTCCTTATTTATTTTGGATCTTAGGATTGGCTCGGGCTAACTAGGTAGTCTACCCCTTTCCCTCTCACTCATAGTTGAGGCTAGTTATCCTAATTGCATATCTAAACGAGCAATAGCCTAGGTGTTGGAAGTTACAAGTTGACCCATGGTCTGTATGAAGCTATTTAAGGTGGCATTGATGCTATTAATTACAGCATTGGTATCAACATGGAATTTAACTAGAGTTGCATTTGTGTCAACATTAAATTTATCCAGAGCAAAATTGGTGTCAACATTCAATTTAGCTAAAGCTTCTAGGCATTTTTATATAGAACTAAATTGTTTTCATAATTATCAAGGCTTGGTGGGTTGTTTACTATAGGATTGGGCCTTGAGTTTGGTTGGTTAAAGCTGGGACCATTTGCATTAGGGCTTTGTAACTATGAAAAGTTTGGGTGATCTATCCACCCTAGATTGTAGGTTGGTGTATAGGAGTTATTGGAAGGTTTTTGATAGGCTACATTTACCTATGCATAGCCATTTTTAGTTTGGGTCATAAGGTGGGGATACTCTTCTACTACATATCCTGGGTCACTGTATTCCATTGTATATAGATGTGGACACTTGGTTCACTTGATTTACAGTGGCCTATCCCTTGAGTTCTAAGACCTACTCTATCCTATGGATCAAAGATGTCATTTTAGCCTCTCAACTATAGATGTTAAGATTTGGTGCATACCACCTCTTGATGATATGTTTTCAAGTTCTCTCTTTCTCTCCTACTGTAAACTATTTTATGCTAAGCCCTCTAGAAATTACCAAGCTTCATTAGATGGTTTCTACATGAACTAGCCCTAGCACATCGACTCAAGCAAGGTTCTAAAACTTGGGTCTAGACCTTCATAAATAGTTTGGCATAGGCTCCAAGTCTCTATACCATGGTGTGGACACTAACTCAAAAGGTTCTTAAAACGGTCCAGGCATTTCCGAAAGGGCTCTACCCCTAATTTGTTAATCTTACTTCTAAACTTGGTTGTTTTATGATGTAGGAAGAACTTCCTCAAGAATGTTTTAACAAAGCCCTTCTATGTTGGTTAGGTAAACTATATAGTCATTCTTGACATTTTTCTTAAGGGCAAAATTAATCAACCTAAGTTTAATGACATCTTCCAAGAGCTCATGTATTCTCATGGGATCATGCACTTCCTCAAATTCTCTTATAAAAATATGTGTTCTCAATTCCAGTGAATTTTAGGAAGCATGTTATAATTAAAGGTTTAATCTCAAAATTGGTAGCATTAGTTTGTGCTAGTCAAATGCAAGATGGTTAAGCATATTCAATCAGGTAGCAATAGTCCCTTAGACTTGGGGATGTTTTATTTCCTCCATGGTTAACTTTGAGTTTTCTTGATTAAAGGTAGGATTTTAATCTATTCTCACTAATCAACCAGATTCCCTTTTCCAAGTTACAATTTTATTTTCTTATTTTTTTTTATAGAAGAAGAGAAAATAAAAAAAGTGATAGATGAGAAGAGAGTTCTAAAGATAGTCCTAAGGAGTTCTAAATCTATAGATGATAAAGAAGGATGCTTTAATTAGGTTAAAGTTTTGTTAGCAAGCAAGTAATTAAAACAAATAAAACTCTACTTAGGTTTATCCTAAGTCTAGATAGCTCCTAATTGCCAAGGCTATCTTGGAGCCCTCCATGTCAAAAATTAACTAGCCGCCTAGCCAAGTAAAAATAAGATCGGTGGGGGTCCTCCTATTGCTTTCCTCAGATACTAAATTAATTAGCAAGGTTAGTCAATGGAACCAATTAAAGAACCACCTTCCTTCAAGGCTACTTCATCCTTGAATCCCTTTCCTAGATATCAGTCAATCAACTAATCCTAATCTAGTCTAACTCTTCCATGCCTTATTCTAGTGAGCTCGAATAATCTAGGGCCAACATCAAAATGATTTTATATTAAGGTCTAGGTCAATGCAAATGCAAGGAGATGATTTGTGGGCCAAGGAAGGATAATCAAATCCCTAACTTATCTTGTTTATGGGTTAATGCCCTTAGAGTATTTTATGGAGATGTAATGCAAATAAAACATGCATCCAAATAATTTAAAAAGTTTTAAATTTTATATTTGTTTCTTTAAATTAATTAAAAATTATGAAAATATGTCTCTTTTTTCTTTTGTTTATTTAAATATTTAAGGTAGTTAATATAAAAAAAACTTAAATGGGTTGGAGTCAATTTATGAAATAGAAGGAAAGCAAAATTTTTTGTCTATTTTTCTTTTTATGCTAACAAGAATAAATGATAATCTAAAAAAATAAGGTAATTAAAATAAAAAAGGTAATAAAACTAAAGAGAGCAATAAATAGAATAAAAATAAAAAAAATATTTTTTGAAAAATAATCATGCCTAGATCCCTGGCAATAGTGACAAAATTTAATCGCTTGCCATAGAATGGTCAAAAATAAAAACCTATCTTACTATTATAGCAAGGCTAAGTAGGGATCGTATCCTCGATAATCAAGGATAATTATTGATAAAGAAGAATAAAAATAAAAATAAAAATGAATTTAAAGAAATTAAAATAAAATCATAGGAATTAAATTATAAGTGTAAATGAATTGATTTAAAGAAGCAAATCAGAGAAATAATCCAAGAATCTGAATCTACCATGTAAAATAGAATTTTATTTTATTTTCTTTATATTGCAATAATAATTCTTGCAATTAGGACATTAGTATAATTTATCTCTACTAGGCTTGAACCGTATTAGTAGATTATGGTTCATTCATTTAGAGTATAAACTATTTAAATCAAATCACAAGATTCGGAGATGAATCTAACATACCACGATCTATCTTTCCTAGGCACGAAATATATCTGGAGATCATGATACATTTGTAAGGGTATAGGCTGTACAGGATAAATTAATACCTCATATGAAAATAATAATAAAAAGATATGAAATAAAGGGCATAATTTTATTGCATGGAATTTAAGTACAAAAAGAAAAATAAAAACATGTTTATAGGCATCATCATCTTCTCGAGTTAAAGGAGCCTCGCCATGCATAGCTGCTACCAGCACTTTCTCCATATTTTCCTTCTCCTGAAAGCCTAATACAAGATTTAAAATAAAGAAAATAAAATAATGAGAATAATATTTTTCTACTATTGATGCTTCGACTATAGCTTGGGATCTTCCATTTATAGAGCTCGGCATAAGCTTTCTCCCAATCAAATTCAGAGTGAATTTCAGTTAAAATCGATCTTGTATCACATGAAATACTGCCCACCATCCAATCTTCATCACAAGGCCAAAACTCCATCAAAATTCATTTTAGATCAGCTGTTCAATGCCCACTGTGCATCAGATTGGATGAAAGATGTTGGATCTATTGATTGGGTTGATTTGGGCCATCGATCAGTGCAAACCAGGTCATAAAACATGTAGAATATTTCATCAAGTTTGAAATTGATTCCGATCGTTGGATTTCTTCCTTGGATCAATCTCACCCATTAGAGAGCACTACACCAAGTTGTAGACCAGCACCCTCCTATAGACTGAGGTGTAGATGACCTAAAATTTTTTTTTGGGAACCAGCCAGTGCTCTATAGCGAGCGATGGTGATGGGGAAGATGAGGATATTTGATAGTGAAAAGGGAGGCAGCCAGATTGAAGACCGTGAAAGATGGGGCGGTTTGTGATGGAGAGGAGGTGGTGGCAATGGAGGCTCATGCTAATGAATCATGGTGGTGGGACTGAGAGGGGGCAATAATGGTTCTTAAAATAGCGAGGGGTAGGGTGGAGGATGGCCAGTGACGAGAAGGCGATGGTGGCAGGTAGTGACATCAGTGGGCAGCGAGGTGGCTTTAGGTCATGGCAATAGGCAACTACTTCGATGGTGAGGACACCGAGCTAGGAAGAGACATCAAACCCCTCCAAGCTCATTATGGATCACCAATGAATAGTCCATCTTCTGTCAATCATGAGGAATTGAGTCCTCATAAATAATTGAGTCTTGTAATTAAAATCAGTCTACTTTGATTGCTAATTGGTCAAGTTAGGTTTGTTTGGATTAAGTCTTGTAATTGGTACTTGATTTAGTTAAGGGGATTCATAAGTTAGCCAAAGTTCAAGCCCAATGGATGAAGCCATGTTACCATGCCATTATGCCACGTCATCACCTTATGCCACATCACTGTGTCATTGAGCCTTGTCACCCACCACTTAGAGTAGTATGCCTCACCACATCACCTTGGATGGCTAACTCAATGTCAAAAGAAGGTTGTCTCTCATTTTTATACAAGACATCAAGACATCAAGACATCAAGATATCAAGACCTCAAGATGTTAAGACAACATTTAAAATTCAAGCTTACCTAAAAGAGGGTGCCCACAATTTTCTTCTCAATGTTGCCCACTCCAAAAGAAGTCGGCCAAGAGACTTCATCTCATTTTGTCGCCCAAATTCAAGGGAGCGCCAAACTACTTCAAGGAGTCCATAGAAGATGGGAGTCTAATCTTATCTATCTACTTCAAAGGACTCCAAAGAAAATAGGAGTCCAACCTTATCTAACTTGTATTTGAATTATCTTCATCTACTTTTCAAAAGAAAGATGAAGTCCAAGGGAGATTAACGCCAAGAAAGAAGAAGAATTACCGCCCACTTCTCATTTGAGAATTATTTTGTCGCACATTTAAGAAGAGTCACCTCACCTCATCTCATCTCAACTCAATTTTGTCGCCTATCATAAAGGAGTTTTACCTATTTAAGGATGTTGTCCAAAGATGGAGACCAAGAGGGGAGGTGAATTGGGTATTAAAAAAAAATTAAGCAATTATGTGGACTTCTTAGTGAGGTTGTGTAACTAAGTGATAGTACTCAATGAATTATGCAGCAGAAGCAATAAATATAATACAAGGTAATAAAGAGCAAATAGAGACGGAAGCAAGCAACCGCAAACAACAAGATGTATAGTGGTTCGGTACACCCAAGCACCTACATCCACTTTCGAAGCTTTTCCTTGAAAAATTTTACTATAATCTTTCCAAGATTACAGCCGACTTATTTTCCAAGGCTCACAAGTCAAAACCTATGTTGGTTTTATCACCTAGGCTCACCAACAACCTTTACAAATTATTTTATCCGGGCTCACAAGTCAAACCCAAGTTGGTTTTATCTCTTAGGCTTACCAACAAACCTCTTTGGTTTTCCAAGGCTCACCAAAAAACCTTTAACACTAGTTTCAAAATCTTTGAAATTAGCAACAACAAAAGGAATCAAGTATATAATAAATGAGCACAAGAGATAGCTCCTAAAATGAGTGGAATATAAAGTCGATGTAGCTCTTCTTGAATGTTTGAGTTGTCTTCTTCTTGGAATCTTTGAATGCACACTTATGGCCAAATACTTGAATGCTCAATAACTCAAAAATGGAAGGCTTTTTATCAAAGGAATCTCTTAAAAGCTCTCTTTTTGTCTTTTCAAATGATTGGAGTTTGTCTCATATGAATCCTCACTTTCTTGTTGACTTGAAAAGGTTTAGTCAGTGTTAAATACCTCAAAATCACTGAAAAGACCATTAAAGACCGTTAGAATTGAAAAAATAGCCGTTTGGAGACAATTCTGAAATTCTGAAAAACTAGCCGTTACAGCATGGGTCGATCTCTTGAGTCGACACTTGGAGCATGAGTCGATCTCGTGAGTCGACACTTCAGGCTGAATCTAGAAAACTTGATGTTCTGCCCCGAAACTTGTCTCAGATGATGAGTCGATACTTGAAGCATGAGTCGACCTCTTAAGTCAACCTTGGGCATGCCACTTGAAAATTTGTGTGCCGGTCTTCTGAAGCTTCTGAATTTTTTTTATGAGTCGACCTTGTGAGTCAACACTTGGCCTATGAGTTTACACTTTATCTGTGCCATCCAAAAAAGCATGCCAAACTCTGAATTTCCCAAGGATTTGTCCATTAAACCTTTAGATACTTCTTTATAAGAGCCAAAGTGGTTGTTTTGATAATATTCCAAGATTAAAAGATCAATTAAACATGAGAATATAAGAGCCAAAGTGGTTGTTTTGATAATATTCCAAGATTAAAAGATCAATTAAACATGAGAAACCTCTTGCTTTCAAATTTGTAGACTTGATACTCTTTTAAGGCCTGAAATTCATACTTCAATTGAAACATTAGTCCAAACATATATTCAACATTTTATTATTCATCAAAATTAAGGAGCTAAAGCCAACAATCTTCCACTTTTTGATGATAACAAAACTTTGAGTATATAAGAAATTAAGTTCAAAAAAAAAGTTTCAAGTTTTCAAGTAAGGTCAATTTAACAAATCAAACATTCTACATACTGAAGTTCAAAAAAGGTATCAAATCATGGTTTATAAAGCAATGTTTCAAGACTTATTTTCAAAAACTCCCCTTTTTATAAGTTCAAAAAGAAATTGATGCTTTGCTATATATAATATTCTACTCCCCCTTTTTGTCAACATAAAAATGGTTGCTTTCCCTGAATTAATGCATTTATCATAATAAAGCATACAAGAAAATGATTAGGGGCATCATCAAAATAGCTGGCAAATTAGAAAGAGCAAATTTGACAGAAAGAAGTGAACTTTAAGCATTAAAAAAAGTGAACTTTATATTTATTATATATATATATATATCTATATAAGAGACTTACATAGTAAAAAAATTACATGCAACATTTGAGAGTGCTTAGCTCCATAGAGACTAAACAAAACACAAGGAGTTAGGGGTCTTATCAAAGTCTAGAGCTTACAACTAAAAGACTAATACCATAGAAAAAATGACTATGCATAAACAACATGATAACATTTGAGAGGCTAGTCCTCATCAGACGGAAGCTCAAAATAGATAGGAGCTATAATCCTAGTCCTAGAAACAAGGAGTCTAGGGGTCTTATGGGTGCCATGGCTCCTAGTCCTAAGAGCTTGTCCAGAATGGGGAATGACCCTAGAGGACCTAGTAGAAGGTGGGGTAAGGTCTCTGCAAGTGTCAAGAATGCTGGGGCAGTGGCAAGCAAAGCATCTCTGGGAGCAGCAATAGTAGCATCTGGAGTATGAGTCTCTCCTGATAATCTCATAATCACCAGCTCCATCATCATTGCCATCACTATCATCACAGACATCTCCACCATCATCACCAACATCATCTCCATCTCCATCACCACCGGAGTGTCATCATGTGTGTTAGGGTGGCGTTGTCATCTGCTGGTGGAGGAGGTAGAGGTATTGATGGTGCAGTTGGAGGCTTGATCTGGAACCCGAGAAAAAACTTTAGCTCTCCCATCATGCTCATCTCGAACTCCCTGCATAAGCTCGGCAAACTCTTGGCGAAGAACTTCATTAGTAGCACCAAAAATAATATCATCGATATACACTTGTACTACTAATAAGTCATTATTTTTCTTTATTAAAAATAGTATAGTATCAACATTGTCTCTGAAAAATCATTCTCAAGCAAAAATCTACTTAATCTATCATACCAAGCCCTTGGAGCTTGTTTCAAACCATAGAAAGCTTTATGATATTTAAAAACATGATCAGGGCATTCATGATTTTCAAAACTAAAAGGCTGTTCAACATAAACTTCTTCTTCAATAAAGTCATTAAAAAAGCACTTTTGTCATCCATTTGAATAACTTAAAATTCATAAAACAAGCAAAAGCAAGTAGTAATCTAATTGCTTCTAATCTAGCAACAGGTGCAATATTTCATCAAAATCAATACCTTCTTCTTGATTATAACATTTTGCAACTAATCTAGCTTTATTTCTTGTTACTAAACCATGTTCATCAAGTTTATTTCTGAAAACCCATTTTGTTCCTATTATTGAAGCATTTGAAGGTCTTTCAACCAAAGTCTAACCATTATCCTTTTAAATTGATTTAATTCATCTTGCATAGCATTTAACGATTTGAATATTTTCTGCTTCTTCAATTGATTTAGGTTCTACTTGAGATACAAATGCTAAATAATCACAAACACTTCTCAAGATGAACGGGTACTTACCCCTTTTGATGGATCACCAATTATAAGCTCTTTAGGGTGTCCATGGACATACCTCCATTTTTTAGGTAGTAGATTGGGTGTAGATAGGCTCCTACTTCTTGTAGTTGTTCTTCTTCATTATTTTGATGACCTCCTTGATCCTTGGAAGTTTCTTCATTGTTTGTCATCCTTCCCAGCTTTTGAATACCTGTCTCATCATCAACAGTATCTTCTTTTAGAAGGCTTATCATTAGATTCATCAAAAACTATATGGATGGATTCTTCAACTTGAAGAGTTCTTCTGTTGAAGACCCTACATGCCTTGCTAGAAGTAGAGTATCCTAAGAAGATATCCTTATCTGACTTGGCATCAGATTTACTGAGATTATCTTTACCATTATTTAGAATGAAACAACAGCATCCGAAAACATGAAAATATCTTATAGAAGGTTTTCTACTTTTCCAAAGTTCATATGGTGTTTTCTTCAAAATAGGTCGGATTAAAACACGATTCAAAACATAACATGCAGTGTTTATGGCTTCCATCCAAAATATCTAGGTAAATTGTTTTCATAAAGTATTGTGCGTGCCATTTCTTTAAGAGTCCTATTCTTTCTTTTTACCACCCCATTTGTTAAGGTATCCTAGGTACAGAAAAATTATGATTAATACCATTTTCATTATAAAATATTTCAAAATCATGATTTTCAAACTCAATACCATGATCACTTCGTAAAGAGATGATTGAAACACCTTTTTCATTTGAAACCTTTTCATAAAATTTAATGAATGCTGAAAAAGTTTCATCCTTGGTGCCAAAAATATTATCCAAGTAAAACATGAATAGTCATCTACAATCACTAACCCATACTTCTTACCTCCCAAACTAGTTGTTCTAGTTGGTCCAAAGAGGTCCATATGAAATAATTCAAGGGCTATAGTGGTAGATACTACTTCTTTAGATTTGAAAGAAGATTTTTTGTTTTCCAAGTTGACATGCACTACAAATCTTATCTTTTTCAAAGGTGAGTTTTGGCAAATCTTTATAAGGTTCTTTTTGTTTAATTTTGAAATCAAATGCATGCTTGCATGTCCTAGTCTACGATGCCAAAGCCAACTAGTTTCATTGATCTTGGCTTCCATAGCCACTAGACATTGACCATTTTTCATGGATAGATCATCAAGATCAACCATGTAAATGTTTCTATGCTTATGACCAACAAACCTGATGCCATTGTTATTTAGACTAAATACAATGCATATAGAAGATTCGAAAACTACTTTAAATCATTTATCGCAAAATTGACTTATACTAAATAACTTGTGCTTTAAATAATTAACTAACAAAACATTATCAACAAAAGTAGTAGGGGTGATATGGACTTTATCAATACCAACAATTTTATCCTTTCCATTATCACCAAAAGTTACGTTTCCACCATTCAAAGCTTCTAGAGATGAGAATTGTCTCACATCCCCAGTCATGTGTCTTGAGCAACCGCTATCAAGATACCATATTCTTTTTTATCCTACAAAATAAATCAAGTGAAAACTTTAGGTACCCAAGCCATCTTGGATCCTTTAGAATTAGTTGAATTGGTTCTTTTTGGAATCCAAACCTTTCTAATAGCATTCAATTTTCTTTTGTTACACATATAAGATTTGTGTCCTACTATACCACATGTATAACAAGTAATACTAGAAAAAGCAGGTACAAAGAAGTTTTTGAAAAACTTTTGCTATTTTTGTGGTTTAAATCCTAAGCCTGCTTTGTTAAAAATGGCTCTTTGATTATTTAAAAGCATATTTAATTTTTCAGAACTATAAGTAAACTTTTGAACAAATGGCTTTACTTTTTCTAGCTCTCTTTATATTTTTTATTTTCTAGTAAAAATTTCTTGTTTTGTTTTGCAAGTTTTTCATTTGTATCAAAAAATTTTTCCTTTTTCAAAGAATCTTTTTCTTTCAAAAGATCTTTTTTATTTTTCAAAACATTTATTTGTTCACTAAGGTTCTTGTTTTCTTGAATCAAGCTTTCATTTTCTATTAAAAACTTTTTAGATGTTTTTAAAAGCTCTAAGTTTTGTTTTCTCAATTCTGTGTTTTTGAAATTAAGCTTTTGATATTCAATAACTAGTTCATCGAGAACATCACGTAATTCATCAAATGTAAAATCATTTTCAAATTCAAGTCTTACCTCTTCTTCATTGGCCATAAAGCAAAGGTTGGCTTCTTCTTGTTGTTCTTCGTCGAAGCTTGAATCTTCACTTTCACTCCACGTTGCCATCATAGCCTTTTTCCAAAATTTCTTCTTACTTTTCTTGAAAATGGGGCAATCCAACTTGTAGTGACCTGGCTTCTTACATTCAAAGCATATCGGTTGCTCCCTTTCCTTCTCTTTTTCTTTTCCTTACTATGATCTCCCTTTTGTAGCTTTTTCTTGTAGAAATTTTCTTTCTCCTCATAAATCTATTGAACTTTCTTGTAATGAGGACTGTTTGGTCTTCTTCATCGGATTCATCAGATTCATCACTTGATTCTTCCTTAGTAGTGGACTTGAATGCAATGGCTTTCTTCTTCTTGTCATTGTCCACTATTTTTTACTTCAATGAGAGCTCATAAGTCATCAATAAACCCAAAAGGTGCTCAAGTGGATGAGTATTGACATCTTTGGCTTCTTCAATGGCTGTGACCTTTGGATCCTAAGAAGCCGGAAGAGACATGAGAATTTTATTAACAAGTTCAGCATTAGAAATCATTTTATCCAAGCTCCTCATGCCATTTACAATATTAGTGAATCTAGTATATATTTCACTAATAGTTTTAGTTGGTTCCATCCTAAATATCTCATAAGTGTGAATGAGCATGTTTACTTTGGCGGTCTTTACTTGATGTATACCCTCATGGGTAACCTCAAGTGTATCCCAAATCTCTTTGGTCGAAACATAATTTGATATTCTGTTGAATTCACTTGGGTCAAGTGCATAGAATAATAAATTCATGGCCTTAGCATTAAGCTCAGCTTGCTTAATGTCATTTTCATCTCAATCTTCTTCTAATTTGGGAGTGAGAATGCCATTAACCAAAAGAGTGGGCTGATGAGGGCTTTTAACTATAATTATTCAATATTATAATCAATAGCTTGAATGTAAATGCGCATGCGTGTCTTCTAATATGTGTAGTTCATGCCATAAATAAAGGTGGACGGTTAGAGGCTTGTCCTTCTACAATACCAATACTTATTGGGCTACCATGATCTTTACTCAAGATCGTTGGACCCACAAGCAGAGTACCAGGCTCTGATATCACTTGTTGTCCAAAGATGGAGCCCAAGAGGGGGGTGAATTGGGTATTTAAAAAAAAATTAAGCAATTATGTGCACTTCTTAGTGAGGTTGTGTAACTAAGTGATAGTGCTCAATGAATTATGCAGCAGATGAAATAAATATAATGCAAGATAATAAAGAGCAAATAGAGAAGGAAGCAAGCAACCATAAACAACAAGATGTATAGTGGTTCGGTGCACCCTAGCACCTACATCCACTTTCCAAGCTTTTTCCTGAGAAATTCTACTATAATCTATCCAAGATTATAGCCGACTTGTTTTTCAAGGCTCACAAGTCAAAATTTATGTTGGTTTTATCACCTAGGCTCACTAACAACCTTTATAACTTATTTTATCCAGGCTCACAAGTCAAACCCAAGTTGGTTTTATCTCTTAGGCTCACCAACAAACCTCTTTGGTTTTTCAAGGCTCACCAAAAAACTTTTAACACTAGTTTCAAAACCTTTAAAACTAGCAACAACAAAAGAAATCAAGTATACAATAAATGAGCACAAGAGATAGCTCCTAAAATGAGCAAAAATTAAAGTCGATGTTGCTCTTCTTGAATGCTTGAGTTATCTTCTTCTTGGAATCTTTGAATGCACACTTATGGCCAAACACTTGAATGCTCAACAACTCAAAAATGGAAGGCTTTTTAACAAAGGAATCTCTTAAAAGCTCTCTTTTTATCTTTTCAAATGATTGGAGTTTGTCTCATATGAATCCTTACATTCTTGTTGACTTGAAGAGGTTTGGTCAGTGTTAAATATCTCAAAATCACTAAAAAGACCATTGAAGACTATTAGAATTGAAATAATAGCCGTTTGGAGATAATTCTGAAATTCTGAAAAACTAGCCGTTACAGCATGAGTCGACCTCTTGAGTTGACACTTGGAGTGTGAGTCAATCTCGTGAGTCGACACTTCAGGCTAAATCTAGAAAACTTGATGTTCTGCCCCAAAACTTGTCTCAAATGATGAGTCGATCTCTTGAGTCGACACTTAAAGTGTGAGTTGACCTCTTGAGTTGACACTTGGGCATGCTAGTTGAAAATTTACATGCTGGTCTTCTAAAACTTCTGAATTTTCTTCATGAGTCGACCTTGTGAGTCGACACTTGACCTGTGAGTCGACCTCTTGAGTCGGCACTTAATTTGTGCCATCCAAAAAAGCATGCCAAACTCTGAATTTTCCAAGGATTTGTCCATTAAACCTTTAGATACTTCTTTATAAGAGCCAAAGTGATTGTTTTGACAATATTCCAAGATTAGAAGATCAATTAAACATGAGAAACCTCTTGCTTTCAAATTTGTAGACTTGATACTCTTTTAAGGCCTGAAACTCATACTTCATTGAAACACTAGTCCAAACATATACTCAACATTTTGTTATTCATCAAAATTAAGGAGCCAAAGCCAACAAAAAAGTTTTATCCAATCCAAGAAGATCAAGTCCCATCCATTTCAAGGTTCATCCAAGATTCAAAAAAGGTTACAACAAGAAGGGTACCCATGTCAAAAGAGTTTTATCATATCAAGAAACCATATCTCATTTCAATGCCAAGAAAGAGTCTAAGCCAAGAAATGTCGACCATCCTCTTCTCATTTTTTGTTGCCAATTCAAATTTAAGAAGAGGCCTCACGAGTTCTTCCATCATTTGTCGCCCATTATGAAGCACCATCCCATTTCTTGTCACCCATCACAAGGAGTTCAAATGAAAAGGGGCACCTATCCATTTTAAATTTCGAGTTTTCATCCAAGTCTAAAAGGATATTAGAGTCCATTGTTATCTACATTTATCTTGTAGAATTTTATTTTTATCATTCTAGCATCTATGGAGGATCTATAAATACGACTCCATTCCTTCCTTGTAACTAATTTTATGCTTTGTTAATGAAACTCTGTTATTTTCTCCAATTGCTCTACTGGGTAAGCATTGTATTTGTGAAAGTACTCTACTGGGTAAGCATTGTATTCATGAGAGTGGGGTGCTGAAGCCCTAGTTATCATCCAGGTTCCAAGTTCCAAGTTCCAAGTTCCAAGACCCAAGATCCAAGATGCCTTCCACCCTCCTCTTTCCTTTTTCCATTATTTCCAATGATTTCTCCTCCTTCCAAGTTCGGATTGCTATTCTTTTGCAGGATCCCCGGTGTTCTAGATTTGAAGAGGAGGTTTTTGTTGCATACAACCATCTACAGGAAGATCTGCTCTGAAGGAACTGAAGTTTGAAATCCTACCGCAAGATCTTGAGAGTTGAATCCAGATCTGCTACAAAGGAGGGAAAAATCACTATTGATAAGTAAACTGATCTGAATCTCATTAGATCTTATTAGTTGAAGCAAGGAAGTCCTAGTTTTGGTAGTTTCTTAATCATCGGATCCAGGGTTCTTTATGTGATTGCATGAGAATACATTGCGGGTAGCTATTAGTAATCTTCTTGTCTATCTTTCTTAGATTCTTTGATAGCTTTACTTGAGTTTGCTGCCATTGCTTATTAAAATAAAAATTCTTTTTCTTATTCATTACATTAGTCTTGCATCCATCATGCATCATCTTTGGTATCAGAGCATTCAGGTTGTTCCCCATCATCTTTGGTATCAGAGCCAAAGATTAGACTAGGATATATGGTTACTTGCTGAAATTTCTGCATCATTCTAGCATTAGAACTGGAAAGCTCATATATAGCTCTTCATATCTTAGTCTCTTTTGTATTAATTTTAGTGATTTTTCCAGATTAAAACTAGATTTGTAATCTTCTCTCATAGATTTTAGATCTGAGTTTTTTTTCAAAAAAATTACATTATTTTTCTTAGTATTTTCTAGTGGAAGGAAATCATGCCTCCTAAGCGGGTATATTAAAATATACTATCACGATCCATGGAAGTAATGAGCTACAACCGGACATGATAACCCGATATCGAAAATTAGTTGTGCTTAGTATATGCGTGTTTGAATTGTTGATTGCTTGAAAGATTGCATGTTAATCTTCTAAGCACAACTTAAGATATGATTCTGGCACATTTAGAATTCTAAAATTATCCAACCTAATCTCTAAAAAATTAAAATTTAATTTCTATAATTTAAATCTGAAATCTGAAAATTAAAAAAATTAAAATTCAAATTTAAATATGAAATCCAATCTTGAAATTTAAAGTTTAAATTTTGAGTTGCAAGTTTTATTTATCTTATCTTGTTAGCTAGTTTGTTTGGTTATACATTCATCTTATCTGAAATCACTTAAGGGCATACTATCATAAGATAAAGAAAGGATTTCATCACCTTTCCTTGGCCTAAAAATAACCAACCTCATCTTGCATTGTCCTAGCCCTAATCTAAAACTGAATAGCAACCTAATATAGCTTAGGGACACCAACAGGTTGGGTTCGAATCTTGTGAGAAAACTAGTGCACTCAATCTTCCAATTATTACTAGAAGCTGGTGTATAAGGCTAGAGGTCCAATGGCAAATACCCTGAGCAGACTGGTGATTCTTAATTAGGGTCCTGTGACAAGCAGGGGGAGCCTTCGACCACCCCACCTCTTACCTGGCCAGTGGAAGGATTAATTGTTGAGTTGGGTGTAAGTTGAGTTAACTCAATCCACTTGAGCTCTAAGTCAGGAGCCCTAAAAGCTAGGATTATTTGCATGACCATTAGAGCATGAACTCCATATCAACTGCCCCAAACCCAAACTAGTCCCACCATGGACCCAAATTGGAAGCCTTGATGCGAACTATGACTGAACAATTTGTCCAACTGAATAATAGGTTTGATCGACTGGATGAGTGATTCGAAAACCTAGAGAAAATCTATAGGACTCGTACTAACCCTGGTTCACCTAAACCAACTCCCCTTGGCCCCAGAATCCATCGCCTTGAACCCACTAGGATCAGTGCACCAAGTCAAGACCCTGGAATTGGTCTCAATTTTCCTTAGCCGACCCACCCCTACTATCCCAGATACTAGTCAAATTCTCCTTAGCCAACCCACTCTTACTACCCTATTGGTTTATAAGGATGACATTAAAGAGGAAATACATGTAGTTGACCTAGAGTTAGTTGACTATGAAAATACTCAAGCCATATTGGAAGGACAAGTGGATAAACAGAACCATGAGGAGCCTAACCCTACTATTAGAGCTCTACCTGAGGGAACACTAGAAATGAGCCAAACCATAGAGCCTAGTCCTAAGATTCAAGAACCTGAAGTAATTAGTGAGGACTTGATTTTTCCAATCCAACACCCTCAAGAGGAATTCACTCCATTAGTCCCAGATGAAGATTTTTTCCTGAAATTATTGACTTATCCTTCCATAGGGAAGACCTTTTGTTGCCTGTTGATATAACTCTATGTCCGAACCTTAGTGTCACCCCCATCCATCAAGGACCATTCCATGAATCCTCTTCTTACTTCCTGCTTTACCCCAAGGTCTACAATGTTTCTAGAACCATTCAATTCCACTTTGTTGAAGTTAGCAGGCTGCATCAATCCTCTGAGCCTGTTAGATTTGCTACCTACTTTCAGAAGACCCTTTGGCACTTGCTAGGAACCAAGCACAAATTTTCTGCATCCTACCACCCACAAGCCGATGGCCAGACTAGAATAACGTACCAAAATCTTGAAAATTTGTTAGGATGTCTGGTAGTCAAAATCATTGAAAATTAGGACCTCCTAATACTTTGAGTTGAGTTCGCCTGCTATAGGTGTTGCCCCGGTGGCTTTCCCAAGAGGGGGTGAATTGGGAATTAAAAAACTTAAGCAATAATGTGCTTTTTGAAATCCCTTTTAAGGTGTTAAGTACTGTGATGAAGTATTTAAATGCAGAAGCAAAATCAGATCATAAAAGCACAACACAAACATAGAATAATTATAGTGGTTCGGAGCACCTACTCCTATCCTACATCCATATCAATATTATCACTTGGGATTTTCACTATATCCCACAGAGATACAGTCGGATTGTTTTCATGGGCTCACAATCCAAACCTCTATACTTTGGTTTTTACAACCAGGCTCATCAAAGAAACCCAACTTGGTTTTACCAAGATCACCAAGAACCCAATACTTGGTTTTAATAAAGGCTAACCAAGAACCTATTTGGTTTTTTAACCGGGCTCACCAATAATTCAATAATTCAAAATGAATTGAAGAGAAAAGCAACAGAATGACAAACAAGTTTTTTGTCGAATGGTTGCCGATGCAGCTCGAGAGAAGCCCACTTGAATGCACTTCAATGCACTTTAATGGCTTTTATAGCTTCTTTATTAAGTGTTTCAAGCTTCAAATAAGAGTTGGTGAAGGCTTAAAGGCTATCTTGAATGCTCTCTATTGACTCCGCTATTGATTTTGATGATAAGCAAAATAGTTAAGTATAAGTTGAGGACTAATGATTTCCTTTAAGTGTATTTTTATTGAAAAAGGTGCTTACAAATATGAAGAAGCTCATTTGTTTGAAGAAGCCAAATTTGAATGAAAAGATTGCTCAAAGAAGACTTGGACACTCAAGAGTTGGTCGATTGGATGGTTAAGTTAAATGAAAATATGTTTCAGCTAAAGTTCAGGCCTTTCTGTGAAGTTTTTAGAGAAGTGTCGACTCAAAGTATCGACACATGACATGAAGTGTCGACACATGGAAGTGAAGTGTCGACTCATGGAAGTGAAGTGTCGACTCAGGCTGGTACGCAAGAATGTTTCAAATGGCACAGATGAAGTGTCAACACATGGACCTGAAGTATCGACTCAAAGTGTTGACACATGGATCAACACATTGCCTGAGATTTTCAAGCCACAGAACTTGCAAAAATTGAAGGAACAGCTGAAGTGTCGACACATAGAAGCAAGATGTCGACTCAAGGTGTTGACTCAATTGAGTAAGTGTCGACACATCGGAGATTTCCAGAGAATCAGGTTAGAGCAATTTGAACTGGGTGTCGACTCAAGAAGTTCATGTGTCAACCTTATGTGTCGACTCACAGCCTGAAGTGTCGACACATGGAGTTCTGGCAACAGTAATGGCTAGTTTGTCAAATGCAGAACTCACCCATTTTTCTCTCCAACGGCTAGTTTTTCGAGTCTAATGTCTAGAAACAGGATTTGAGGCCTTGGAGAAGTATTTATATGCTCCAAATCAAATCAAAACAAAAAATATTGAAGACCATTAAAGAGTTTTGAGAAGAGAGAAGAAAAGTGAGCTTTAACTCCTATTCTTTGAAGTTTCAACCACTCTCAAGCTAAAGCAAGCCCCCAAGCATTCAAGAGCCTTCAAGAGCATTGAAGATCATCCATTCTTGAGTATTCAAGAGGCTTCAACAAGTTCAAAGCATCTCTACATCGAGCTTCAAAGAGATACCTGCTTTATTTTAGAAAGCTTACTTTTTGGTTCATTATTTCTAGACCTTATTTGTTGTAAGGGTTCTTGTTAGCCTATTGTAAAACCAAGGAAGGTTATTGGTGAGCCTTTGCAAAACCAATTACGATGGTGGTTAGCCTGTAAAATCACTAAGGTTCTTGGTTATCCTTTGAAAATCAATTAGGTTCTTGGTTAGCCCGTAAAACCAAGAGAGGTTTTGACTTGTTGGCCTTGTGAAAACAAGTTAAGTTTTTGATTAGTGAGCCCGCAAAACTAATCAACTGTAATCAGGTATGATTATAGTGAATTTCCAAGGGATCTTGGGAAGTGGATGTAGGTGCATTGGATAGCACCGAACCACTATATTTCTTGGTCTTTGTGATTGCTTGATCTCTCTTCTTGCTCTTTACTTATTGCTCTTTATTTTTGCTATACTTTTATTTTAGAGAATTACAATTGAATTAATAGTACCTTGCTAATTTATTTGTTGGATTGGATTGCATTGCTTAGTATCAAGTAATCTTAAGTTTAATTTTTAGAGACCCAATTCACCCCCCCTCTTGGGTTGCTTATTGGGCAACAAGTGGTATCAGAGCCCTGTTCTCAGTGTATAGGCTTTACCACCTTGAGTAAAGATCTATGGCAGCCCCAATTAGTACTAGTGTAGTTGAGGGTCAAGCCTCAAATAGACCTTCATTTTTTAATGGATCAAATTATACTTATTGAAAAACTAGGATGAGAATTTATATGCATTCTATTGATTACAATTTATGAAAAGTTATAGATAAGGGTTCTCATATTCCTTCAGTAGTGGTTAATGGTGTTTCCATCCCAAAGCTCAAAGAGGATTGGGATGAAAATGACATTAAGCAATCTGAGATCAATGCCAAGGCAATGAATCTCCTCTATCGTACATTAGATCCTAGTGAATTCAATAGGATATCTACATGCATGTCAGCTAAAGAAATATGGGACACACTTGAAGTTATCCATGAGGGTACCGATCAAGTAAAAAATACTAAAGTAAATATATTAGTGCACACTTGTGAGATGTTCCGAATGAAACCTAATGAATAATCACTGATATGTATACAAGATTCACAAATATTGTTAATGGTATGAGAAATCTTAGAAAAGTTATGTCTAACACTGATCTTGTAAATAAAGTTCTCAGGTCACTTCCAACATCATGGGATCCGAAGGTGACCGTAATTCAAGAAGCCAAGGACGTTGACAAGTTACCTCTTGAGCAGCTGGTTGGATTGCTTATGACTTATGAGCTTAATCTAAAACAAAAATCAATGGACATGGACAAGAAGAAGAAGAAGGGGATTGCTTTCAAATCAAATATGCAAGAAGAATTCTCAATAGATGAGTCCAAAGATGAAGAGGAAGATGAAGGTGAAGAAGTCCTCCTTGCATGAAAATTTAGAAGATTCATGAAGAGGATGAAATTTTCTTACAAAAAGAAATATCAATCAAAGGAAAAAGGAAAAGAAAAGGAGAAAGAAAAAAAAAGGAAAAGGAGAAGAAAGTACCTACATGCTTTGAGTGCAAGAAGCCAAGACACTGCAAGTTTGATTATCAGGTCACTTCCAACATCATGGGATCCGAAGGTGACCGTAACTCAAGAAGCCAAGGACGTTGACAAGTTACCTCTTGAGCAGCTAGTTAGATCATTTATGACTTATGAGCTTAATCTAAAACAAAAATCAATGGACATGGACAAGAAGAAGAAGAAGGGGATTGCTTTCAAATCAATATACAAGAAGAATTCTTAATAAATGAGTCCGAAGATGAAGAGGAGAGATGAAGGTGAAGAAGTCCTCCTTGCATGAAAATTTAGAAGATTCATGAAGAGGAGGAAATTTTCTTACAAAAAGAAATATCAATCAAAGGAAAAAGGAAAAGAAAAGGAGAAAGAAAAAAAAGGAAAGGAGAAGAAAATACTTACATGCTTGAGTGCAAGAAGCCAGGACACTGCAAGTTTGATTGTCCTCTCTTTAAAAAATCTAGAAAAAAATTAAGGAAGAAAGCAATGATGGCCACCTGGAGTTACAGCGAAGACTCCAGTTCTGAAGAAGAGCATATCGAAGTTGCAAATCTCTACTTAATGGCACATCAAGACAATGATGAGGTGTATCTTGTAACCAAGGAGAACAAAAGACTTTGGTATCTTGATAGTAGTTGCTCAAGGCACATGACTGGAGATGTGAAGCAATTCACTTCTCTTGAAGCTTTGAATGGAGGGAATGTGACCTTCAGTGATAATGGTAAAGAAAAAATCATTGGTATTGGTAAGGTTCACATAACTCCTTCTAGTAGTATTAGTAATGTACTTCTATTCGATGGTTTGAAATAGTCTTTTAAGCATTAGTCAGTTTTGTGATAAAGATTTTCAAGTAGTTTTTAAATCATCATATTGCATGATTGCTAGTCTGGATATAAATGGAGTACAATTCATTAGAAAAAGGCATGAAAATGTTTATTTGGTAGACCTAGATGATCTATCTTTGCCCAATGGAGAATGCCTTGTTGTAGTGAATTCTACTAAAGATGAGACTAGTTAGCTATGGCATAGAAGATTAGGGCATGCTAGTATGTATCTTCTTTCAAAACTTTGCGAAAAGAATTTAGTTAGAGATTTACTTTAACTTTGTTTTGAAAAAGATAGAATTTGCCAAGCATGTCAATTTGGTAAACAAGTTAAAACTTCTTTCAAACCAAAAAGTTTTGTAACTTCTAGTATGCCACTTGAACTACTTCAAATGGATCTTTTTGGACCAACTAGAACATCAAGTCTAGGAGACAAGAGATATGGATTACTCATAGTGGATGATTTTTTGAGATTTACATGGGTTTTCTTTTGGCACAAAAAAGATGAATCATTTTCAGCATTCATAAAGTTTTATCGAAAAGTTTCAAACAAAAAGGTGTTTCAGTTATTTGCATTCATAGTGATCATGGAACTGAATTTGAAAATCAAGATTTTGAAAACTTTTGTAATGAAAAAGGAATATAATATAATTTTTTTGTACCTAGGATACCTCAGCAGAATGGGGTAGTAGAAAGAAAAAATCGTACT
Organism: Areca catechu; assembly: GCA_021397845.1. NCBI lineage: Eukaryota > Viridiplantae > Streptophyta > Magnoliopsida > Arecales > Arecaceae > Areca > Areca catechu. The sequence continues at coordinate 150,557,862 of CM038052.1, forward strand.
TTGAAAGAAATGGCATGCACTATGCTTTGTGAAAACGATTTACCAAGATATTTCTGGGCTGAAGCTATTAATACAGCATGTTATATTTTAAATCGAGTTTTAATCCGTCTTATTTTAAAGAAAACTCCATATGAACTTTGGAACCAAAGAAAATTGACTTTGAAATATTTTCGAGTTTTTGGTTGTAAATGTTTTATTTTGAACAATAGAAAAGATCATCTTAGAAAGTTCGATGCCAAGTCTGATGAAGGTATCTTTTTAGGATACTCTACATCAAGCGGGGCATACAGAGTTTTCAATAAATGAACTTTGGTTATAGAAGAGTCAGTACATATTATTTTTGAAGAATCTACTAATAAATCCTCCAAAAAAGAGGATACATCTGATGAATGTGCAGGTGCTGACAAGCTTCAGAAGTTGACATTGAATGATCAACCTCAGCCAAATGAAGAAGATCAAGACAAGAATGAGAAAGGTGATGACACTCCAAACACCAAGATCTACCTAAGGAGTGGAGGTATGCTCATGGACATCCTAAGAAATTAATCCTAGGTGATCCATCTAAAGGGGTAAGAACTCGAGCCTCAATTAGAAATGAATGTGATTATATAGCTTTTGTATCTCAAGTAGAACCTAAATATTTTGAAGAAGCTGAAAAAGATCCTAACTAGATCAATGCTATGCATAGATGAACTAGTTTAATTTGATAGAAATAATGTTTGGACACTTATAGAAAGACCATCTAATGTTTTAATTATTAGCACTAAATAGGTATTTAGGAATAAATTATATGTAAATGGTATTGTTGTTAGAAATAAGCTAGGCTAGTTGCTAAAGGCTACAATCAAGAGAAAGGGATTGATTTTGATGAAACTTTTGCTACTATTGCTAGACTTGAACCAATTAGACTATTATTAGTATTTGCTTGTTTTATGAATTTCAAATTATTTAAATAGATGTTAAGAGTGCTTTCTTAAATAGTTTTATAACTGAAAAGGTTTTTGTTGAATAATCACCTGGATTTGAAAATCATGCACATCCTTATCATGTTTTTAAATTACACAAAGTACTTTATAGATTAAAGCAAGAATCTCAAACCTGGTATGAAAGACTCAGCAAATTTCTGAATGAAATTAAATTTTCTAGAGGAAATGTTGATAAAACACTATTTTTGAAAAAGAAAGATAATGATTTATTAGTAGTACAAATATATGTTGATGACATCATTTTCGGTGCTACTAATGAAATTCTTTGTCAAGAGTTTGCTAAGCTAATGCAGGGTGAGTTCGAGATGAGCATAATGAGAGAAGTCAATTTCTTTCTCGGACTCCAGATCAAGCAAACTACAGATGGTATCTTCATCAACCAAGCTAAGTATACAAGAGAAATTATCAAAAAGTTTGGGATGGAGACCACTAAAGCAATAGGTACGCCTATTAGCCCCTCTTGTAGACTTGATAAAGATGAACATGGTAAATCAGTAGATCAAAAGTTATACAGAGGTATGATTGGCTCTTTTTTGTATCTAACTGCTAGTAAACCAGATATAATGTTCAGTGTTTGTATGTATGCTAGATATTAGTCTGAACCTAAAGAATCACATCTTATGGCTGTTAAGCGCATTATTAGATATCTATCTGGTACTATTGATATTGGTTTATGGTATTTTAGAAATTTATCAGTTGAATTGATTAGATATTCTGATGCGGCTTTTGCTGGTTGTAAATTGGATAGAAAGAGTACTAGTGGTACTTGCCAATTTTTTGGAGTTAACTTAATCTTATGGTTTAGCAAGAAACAAACTTCAGTTACATTATCCATAGCTGAGGCTGAGTATATTGCAGCAAGAAGTTATTGTGCTCAAATCTTGTGGATTAAGCAACAACTTAAAAACTTTGAAATCAAGTTAACTAGTATGCCTATTAAATATGATAATACCAGTGCTATTTGCTTGACTAAAAATCCTGTTCAACATTCTAGGAGTAAACATATTGAAATTAGACATCATTTTATTAGGGATCATGTAGAAAATAATGATGTTTTGCTTGAATTTATTAGTACTGAGTTTTAATTAGCTGATATTTTGAATAAACTCTTCTGGAAGATCGATTCTATATGATTAGAAGAGAGCTCGAGATCATCAATCCTTTTGATTAAATTTTCCTATATTTGACTCAAACTAGATCAGTTCAACCTTAATCATGATAAATCTTACTCAATCATTATTGATTTCACTCTAAAATTATCATATTTCTAGTGATTTTGATCTGTCCTTGAAACCCTAAATTTTTGGTTTTCAAGTCAATGTGTCGACACATCGATATGTCGACACTTGAATGTGTCGACACATGCATGAGCCAACACATGAACGACAACGGACTGAGAATAAAGGGTTTTTCGAACCGTTTTTCTACCCATTTTTCCTCCTTTGAGCCAACACAAGGTTTCAAGGTATCCTCACTATTCCATTCCTAGTTACAAGTTTTTAGCCCGTTGTTTCCTTGATTTGGATACTCGGTAGCCCGGTTTTTGGTTGGATTTCTTAGCATTTGATCTCCTAGCATTTGATTCTAAACCCTAGAAACCCTACATTTCAACCAAAACCTTGCCCAATCTTTTAATCCAAGCAATGGGACCTCGCAAGCAAGTTGTCCGTTGACCTTGTCAGTCAAATCAGGAAGAAGAGCGAAGGATGAACGCCAGACATGAGTTTAGAGCTCCAGATCTGCCCGCACGACCACTGTTTGTACTGTCTAGTCGGATGAGCTTGAAGACTGTGACGTAGCAGAGGAGGAGCACATCCCTCTAGCGAGGCAGGACCAGCGAGAAGTCAGCCGAGATGGCCAAGCAGCCAGATGGTTGCATTCTTTCAGTCTAAGCCTTCTACTTTAGCACAGCCTCAGCCAGCTCAGACGAAGACTCCAGGAACTTCAGATAGCTTATTGGACAGAGTCATATGCATCGAGATTGACGTGTTTATCATAAGGTAGCATCTTGACTGTTTCATAGCTAAGATGAGAGAGAGCCATGCTGGACTTAGTGATGGCATATCAGCTATACTTTCTGCACTGTCCAAATCTTCAACGAGTGCTCCGGTTGCTGATACTGCTCCTACACCTGCTCATGCACCTGCTGATGATATTGATGATATTGATATGGTGTTGATACTATTGTTGGAGATGGTGTTACTGTTGGTGATACTGTTGTTGGAGATATTGGAAATGATGATGGAGATGATGAGAAGACTGACTCAGACATATTTGATTTCATAGATCTTACTTCAGAGCCAGTAGCGGAGGTGACGGCTGACTTGCCTAGGAGTCTTGTTCATGACCCTTCCTATTCACCTGCCCAGACTCCCCTTCCATCTTCTCCTTCTAGATCGGATGATCGTATTCCTATCCTATTCATATTCTCTCTCCAGTTATCGATACTCCTATCCTGACACCTATTATTGATTCCCTGATATTGATACTCCTATTATACATACACCTATTGTTGAGACCCTCGTTGTTGATACATCGATTATGGATATACCGATTTATTCTACAGCTAATATTTCTATCTTGATATGCCTGTTGTATCATCAGCTGTTATCCCTATCTTTGACACACAGATTGTTGATACTCCCACACTTCACACATCCTCGCTTATCCGAGAGCTTAGGTTTTATACACCCGACTTTCAGTATCTTGACTCTGGTCCTTCATTTGATCGCACACCTCTTCAAGCGGTTGCTGAGATTGTTGACCCGATCAGTTCCGTTCCTGCGGAGGACATTGCTTCTACCTCTACTACTCCAGCCAGAGGTCGGATATATGCTCGTCGCAAAGGATGTGTTCGTCATACCCCTCCATAGCTAACCAGGACCAGACTCAGAGATCTTAGATCGAGATGGCCATGAGCTCGATCGTTCACTGATACAGGACCGATTGAGATTAGTTTATCTTCTGATGATACTGACATGGATGAGGATTATGACATTTCTGTATTTTTAGATAGTTTGTTTTTATGGTTCTATGTATCTTTATCTTTGTTATGTATCTGTTGTACAAGTTCTAACTTTAAATGGAAAACTTTGTTGTTCTTCATCTTTTGTCTTTGATGTAAATGAATGATATATCTTAAATTGTTATTCAATGTCTTCACTCTTAAATGAATGAATTTCATAAAGGAGCTCTTTTTTGTATCTAACTGCTATAAACCAGAATAATGTTCAGTGTTTGTATGTATGCTAGATATGAGTCTGAACCTAAAGAATCACATCTTATGGCTGTTAAGCGCATTATTAGATATCTATTGGTACTATTGATATTGGTTTATGGTATTTTAGAAATTTATCAGTTGAATTGATTAGATATTCTGATGCGGCTTTTGCTGGTTGTAAATTGGATAGAAAGAGTACTAGTGGTACTTGCCAATTTTTGGAGTTAACTTAATCTTATGGTTTAGCAAGAAACAAACTTCAGTTGCATTATCCATAGCTGAGGCTGAGTATATTGCAGCAAGAAGTTATTGTGCTCAAATCTTGTGGATTAAGCAACAACTTAAAAACTTTGAAATCAAGTTACTAGTATGCCTATTAAATATGATAATACCAGTGCTATTTGCTTGACTAAAAATCCTGTTCAACATTCTAGGAGTAAACATATTGAAATTAGACATCATTTTATTAGGGATCATGTAGAAAATAATGATGTTTTGCTTGAATTTATTAGTACTGAGTTTTAATTAGCTGATATTTTGAATAAACTCTTCTGGAAGATCGATTCTATATGATTAGAAGAGAGCTCGAGATCATCAATCCTTTTGATTAAATTTTTCCTATATTTGACTCAAACTAGATCAGTTCAACCTTATCATGATAAATCTTACTCAATCATTGTTGATTTCACTCTAAAATTATCATATTTCTAGTGATTTTGATCTGTCCTTGAAACCCTAAATTTTTGGTTTTCAAGTCAATGTGTCGACACATCGATATGTCGACACTTGAATGTGTCGACACATGCATGAGCCCAACACATGAACGACAACGGACTGAGAATAAAGGGTTTTTCGAACCGTTTTTCTACCCATTTCTTTCCCTTTGAGCCAACACAAGGTTTCAAGGTATCCTCACTATCCCATTCCTAGTTACAAGTTTTTAGCCCGTTGTTTCCTTGATTTGGATACTCGGTAGCCCGGTTTTTGGTTGGATTTCTCCTAGCATTTGATTTCTAAACCCTAGAAACCCTACATTTCAACCAAAACCTTGCCCAATCTTTAATCCAAGCAATGGGACCTCGCAAGCAAGTTGTCCGTTGACCTTGTCAGTCAAATCAGGAAGAAGAGCGAAGGATGAACGCCAGACATGAGTTTAGAGCTCAGATCTGCCCGCACGACCACTGTTTGTACCGTCTAGTCGGATGAGCTTGAAGACTGTCGTTTGAGGATGGCGAGTGGACTTTACATTTGTTGACCAGCAGCATTTTTGGATTGGACAGTGATTCATCAGGCTGGTCTGACTACATTCTGTTCACTCAGCGAGAAGTATTACCCAGGGCTTATGCGAGAGTTTTATGGATCACTCGCCCGTGGGATAGATGGATGGTTAGCACAGGTTAGAGGATAGGATATCCCTATTACTTCAGAGATTCTGAGCAGAGTATGGAATATACTGATGATAGGACATGTTGTAGACAGTTTAATGGATAGAGTCAGAGGACTTCAGTGCATCTTGAGTCTGATATTCTACTAGAGGGAGCCATTATATCAACATCCAGATTATTTGCAGAAATGAGACTATTGCATCACATCATCGCCCGGATACTTCTACTGAAGACCGGATGTTTCAACTATATCACTGAGCAGGAGTTGCTCATGATGGTCTTTTTGGTTCAGCGCATGCCCGTCTGCATTCCAGTGCTTATGGTTTACCAGATTACAGAGGCTAACCAGCAACTTTGCCTATCCTATGGTATGGGATTGACTGTTCAGTTTAGGGAGTATGGCATCAGCTTTGAGGACGAGCCCTACCGCACATTACTTCATACTGATGTGTATGACATCAGGCCATTACATCGGATGGGCTATCATTTGTTTCGAGGCCAGTGGACTCGCAGGATATCTGGTCAAGCCGAGGACAGAGCTGATGATGATGACGTAGCAGAGGAGGAGCACATCCTCTCTAGCGAGGCAGGACCCAGCGAGAGTCAGCCTGAGATGGCAACGCAGCCGATGGTTGCTTCTCAGTCTAATCCTTCTACTTTAGCACAGCCTCAGCCAGCTCAGACGAAGACTCCAGGAACTTCAGATAGCTTATTGGACAGAGTCATATGCATCGAGATTGACGTGTTATCATAAGGTAGCATCTTGACTGTTTCATAGCTAAGATGAGAGAGAGCCATGCTGGACTTAGTGATGGCATATCAGCTATACTTTCTGCACTGTCCAAATCTTCAACGAGTGCTCCGGTTGCTGATACTGCTCCTACACCTGCTCATGCACCTGCTGATGATATTGATGATATTGATACTGGTGTTGATACTATTGTTGGAGATGGTGTTACTGTTGGTGATACTGTTGTTGGAGATATTGGAAATGATGATGGAGATGATGAGAAGACTGACTCAGACATATTTGATTTCATAGATCTTACTTCAGAGCCAGTAACGGAGGTGACGGCTGACTTGCCTAGGAGTCTTGTTCATGACCCTTCCTATTCACTGCCCAGACTCCCCTTCCATCTTCTCCTTCTAGATCGGATGATCGTATTCCTATTCCTATTCATATTCTCTCTCCAGTTATCGATACTCCTATCCTGACACCTATTATTGATTCCCCTGATATTGATACTCCTATTATACATACACCTATTGTTGAGACCCTCGTTGTTGATACATCGATTATGGATATACCGATTTATTCTACAGCTAATATTTCTATCTTGATATGCCTGTTGTATCATCAGCTGTTATCCCTATCTTTGACACACAGATTGTTGATACTCCCACACTTCACACATCCTCGCTTATCCGAGAGCTTAGGTTTTATACACCCGACTTTCAGTATCTTGACTCTGGTCCTTCATTTGATCGCACACCTCTTCAAGCGGTTGCTGAGATTGTTGACCCGATCAGTTCCGTTCCTGCGGAGGACATTGCTTCTACCTCTACTACTCCAGCCAGAGGTCGGATATATGCTCGTCGCAAAGGATGTGTTCGTCATACCCCTCCATAGCTAACCAGGACCAGACTCAGAGATCTTAGATCGAGATGGCCATGAGCTCGATCGTTCACTGATACAGGACCGATTGAGATTAGTTTATCTTCTGATGATACTGACATGGATGAGGATTATGACATTTCTGTTTTTTAGATAGTTTGTTTTTATGGTTCTATGTATCTTTATCTTTGTTATGATCTGTTGTACAAGTTCTAACTTTAAATGGAAAACTTTGTTGTTCTTCATCTTTATGTCTTTGATGTAAATGAATGATATATCTTAAATTGTTATTCAATGTCTTCACTCTTAAATGAATGAATTTCATAAAGGATGAGTAGAATAACTCAATGCTATATCTTGACTACTCAATCTATTTATTTTCCTATCTTTTCAATGATAACAAAAAGGAGAGTGGAATAATGAAATTTAAGTATAAATGAGTATAAAAATAGAATAATGAAACAAATGCAATATAATGAGTATAAAACTAGAATAATGAAATTAATGCAATATAATTGTGATATATTTGTGATATGCAAGGGATAAACAAATTTGTGAAAACTTGAATTGAAAATTATTTACAAAATTCCTTAAAAAAGGGGGAGCTTTACTTTATTTTCATTTGAAAATCCTTTCAAAATGAATTTCATCTTAAAACCCCTCTTTAAATGTTTGAAAGATTTTTACAAATTATGTTATGGATCATCAATTCAGGAGGAGCTTTGTTCTTTGCTGCACTTTTCTTGTAGAGTATCATGATACATGTTTTCTATGTTTTAAATATATCCCAAAGCTTTGATACTCTCAATCATTATAACAAGCTCTGGCACTATTACTTTTGTTCTGAATTGCCATATTATTAATGAAAATTATGTTGATACACTTAATGCTTTCAGTTTTACACACCTTGATGATTTCTTTTGAAAGCCTTTTTAAGCAATTTATATTTAAGGGTTTTGTCATCATCAAAAAGGAGGAGATTGTTGACTCCATTATTGATTTTGATGATAAGCAAAATGGTTAAGTATAAGTTGAGGACTAATATTTTTTTAAGTATATTTTTATTGAAAAAGGTGCTTATAAATTTGAAGAAGCTCATTTATTTGAAAAAACCAAGTTTGAATGAAAAGATTGCTCAAAGAAGACTTAGACACTCAAGAGTTGGTTGATTGGATGGTTAAGTTAAATGAAAATATGTTTCTGCTAAAGTTCAGGCCTTTCTGTGAAGTTTTAAAAGAAGTGTCAACTCAAAGTGTCGACATATGATATGAAGTGTCAATACATGGAAGTGAAGTGTCGACTCAGGCCGGTATGCAAGAATGTTTCAAATGGCATAGATGAAGTGTCAACACATGGACCTGAAGTGTCAACTCAAAGTGTCGACACATGGATCAACACATCGCCTGAGATTTTTAAGCCACAAAACTTGCAGAAATTGAAGGAATAGCTGAATATCGATACATGGAAGCAAGGTGTCGACTCAAGGTGTCGACTCAACTAAGTGTTGACACATCTGAGATTTTTAGAGAATCAGATTGGAGCAATTTGATCTGAATGTTGACTCAAGAAGTTCAAGTGTCGACCTTATATGTTGACTCACAGCCTGAAGTATCGACACATGGAGTTTTGGCAACAGTAACGACTAGTTTTTCAAATGCAGAACTCGTCCATTTTGCCCTCCAACAGCTAGTTTTTCAAGTCTAGCAGCTAGAAACAAGATTTGAGACCTTGGGGAAGTATTTATATGCTCCAAATCAAATCAAAACAAGAAATATTGAAGACCATTAAAGAGTTTTGAGAAGAGAGAAGAAAAGTGAGCTTTAACTCCTATTCTTTGAAGTTTTAACCACTCTCAAGCTAAAGCAAGCCTCCAAGCATTCAAGAACCTTCAAGAGCATTGAAGATCATCCATTCTTGAGCATTCAAAAGGCTTCAACAAGTTCAAAGCATCTCTACATCGAGCTTCAAAGAGATACCCGCTTTGTTTTAGAAAGCTTACTTTGGTTCATTATTTCTAAACCTTATTTGTTGTAAGGGTTCTTGATTAGCCTATTATAAAACCAAGGGAGGTTATTGGTGAGCCTTTGCAAAACCAATTAGGTTGGTGGTTAGCCCGCAAAACCACTAAGGTTCTTGGTTAGCCCGAAAAACCAAGGGAGGTTATTAGTTAGCCTTTGAAAACCAATTAGGTTCTTGGTTAGCCCGTAAAACCAAGTGAGGTTTTAACTTATTAGCCTTGTAAAAACAAGTTAGATTTTTGATTAGTGAGCCCACAAAACTAATCAACTGTAATCGAGTGTGATTATAGTGATTTCCCAAGGGAATCTTGGGGAATGGATGTAGGTGCATTGGATAGCACTGAACCACTATATTTCTTGGTCATTGTGATTGCTTGATCTCTCTTCTTGCTCTTTACTTATTGCTCTTTATTTTCGTTGCACTTTTATTTTAGAGCATTACAATTGAATTAATAATACCTTGATAATTTATTTGTTGAATTGGATTGCATTGCTTAGTATCAAGTAATCTTAAGTTTTAATTTTTAGAGACCCAATTCACCCCCCCCTCTTGGGTTGCTTACTGGGTAACAAGTGGTATTAGAGCCCTGTTCTTAGTGTATAGGCTTTATCGCCTTGAGTAAAGATCTATGGCAGTCCCAATTGGTATATGCGTAGTTGAGGGTCAAGCCTCAAATAGACCTCCATTTTTTAATGGATCAAATTATACTTATTGGAAAACTAGGATGAGAATTTATATACATTCTATTGATTACAATTTATGGAAAGTTATAAATAAGGATCCTCATATTCCTTCAGTAGTGGTTAATGGTGTTTCCATCCCAAAGCTTAAATAGGATTGGGATAAAAATAACATTAAGCAATCCGAGATCAAAGCCAAGGCAATGAATCTCCTCTATTATGCATTAGATCCTAGTGAATTCAATATGATATCTACATGCATGTCTGCTAGAAAAATATGGGACACACTTGAAGTTACCCATAAGGGTACCGATCAAGTGAAAAACACTAAAGTAAATATGTTAGTGCACACTTATGAGATGTTCTAAATGGAACCTAATGAATCAATCACTGATATGTATACAAGATTCACAAATATTGTTAATGGTATGAGAAGTATTGGAAAAGTTATGTCTAATGCTGATCTTGTAAATAAAATTCTCAGGTCACTTCCAACATCATGGGATCCGAAGGTGACCGCAATTCAAGAAGCCAAGGACGTTGACAAGTTACCTCTTGAGCAGCTGGTTGGATCGCTCATGACTTATGAGCTTAATCTGAAACATCATGGGATCCAAAGCTCCACCAACTTTTCTTCATCATTGAATCCAACCTTTGAGGAAGTAAAGAAGCACCTTGAAGAGCATTAAAAGAGCATTCAAGGCTAGGCTTCACTTTGATCTTCATCGGCAACATTTAAACAAACTTGATTTGTTGTATAGTTGCTTTACATTTTTGATATATCTTTGTTTTCTCTCTAAGAATAGTAAGGGGCTGTGTCTTAAGAGAGGGTTAAAGGTTTTTAGGTAAACTTTATGAAAACCTAATTTGGTGATGGGGGACAGATGGGAGTAGGATCGTTAGCGAGCCTAGAAGTCACCTAAATTAGGGTATTATTTTTTTTTGGTATTTTTTTGGCGAAGGATAGTGGGGATGCAGGATAGGGATCTGGATCTCATAGACTTTGGGACTCGCCCTAACGAAGAGACCTCTCACCTCTAGGGCATTACACATTCCTCGATACTTGGAGGTGCTATGATGGATCTCAAAGGCCACGAGGGGATAGAGAAGATGGAATGGGAAGGGAGATAATTGGGCATGACCTCACATCTTGTCCTGGGGTTGGGCCTCACACCCTCTCCTCACGGAGTGAAATAAAAAATCACTATATTCTAAAACTCATTTTCATTCCCAAAACTTGACTAAGTTATTTTTTATAAAAGATTGATAGTGGTATTTATAGACCTGTCCAACTCTCATTTAAATTTGAATACAGGATAAAAAGATAGGAATGATTCAAATTTAAATACAAGATAGGATAAGATAAGCCTATCTATATCTAAATCCTAATTCAAATTTCAAATAAAAGATAAATCCTAAATTTATTCTAGATATGTTCCGAGATTCGCATGGCTCCAAGATTCATGCTTGCTCCGGGATTCATGCTGGTGAGGTCCCCATCATTTGGGTTCTTGGTAATCCTAGTATAAAACCAAGATTAGGGTTTCTTTGGTGATCCTATTTAAAACCAAAGGGTGTAGGGTTTCTTTGGTGATCCTGTTTAAAATCAAAGGGTGTAGGGTTTCTTTGGTGATCCTGTTTAAAACCAAAGGGTGTAGGGTTTTCTTTGGTGATCATGGTAAAATCAAAGTGTATAGGTTTGGATTGTGAGCCTGTTAAAATAATCCGACTGTATTCCGGTTGGGGGATATAGTAGAAATCTCAAGTGGTGCTTGGGTAGTGGACGTAGGAGCCGGTTGCTCTGAACCACTCTAAATTTTTATGTTTGTGATTGTGCTTATTTTACCTTATTGTATTTATTTAATTGCTTCCGTATTGCATATTTCACCACAATACCAAAAAGATTTTAAATTGCACATACTTGCTAAAGTTTTCTAATCCCAATTCATCCCCCTCTTGGGAAGCCACCTGGGCAATAAGTGGTATCAGAGCATAGTCTCTGAAAATTACTTAGAGTAAAGATTGATGGCACATCCCATGAGCACTTCTTTGGTCAAAGGCCAATCCATAAATCAACCTCCACTTTTCACTGGAACCAATTATACATACTGGAAAGCTAGGATGAAAATATACATTCAAGCCATAGACTTTCATTTATGAAAAATTATTCTAAAAGGACCTTACACACCCACTGTTAGAATCAATGATATTGAGGTTCCCAAACCGGAAGAGGAACGGGACAAGAATGATATGAAATTAGACGAGCTGAATGTCAAAGCTATGAATTTACTTTATTGTGCTTTGGATCCAAATGAGTTTAATAGAATTGCCACTTGCAATTCTGCTAAAGAAATTTGGGATAAGCTTGAGATCACACATGAAGGCACATCACAAGTTGAAAATTCAAAAATCAAACTTCTTGTGCACAACTATGAATTATTCAAAATGGATCCTAGTGAAACTATATCTGCTATGTATACACATTTTACTGATATTATCAATGGTCTTAAAAGTCTTAATGGACTTATACTAATGCTGATATAGTCCAAAAGGTTTTGAGATCTTTGCTAGATAAATGGAAAGCTAAAGTAATAGCAATTCAAGAGGCAAAGGACCTGAACACCCTACCATTGGATGAGTTGCTTGGATCATTAATAACTCATAAGCTAGCCATGCAACAAAGAACTAATGAAGATTCAAAAAGAAAGAAAGATATGGCATTTAAAGCTATTAAAGAAGACAAGAATGAAGATTCAGATTCATCTGATGATGATGATCTTGAAAATGATGAGATAGCCCTAGTAATGAGAAAATTCAAAAGGTTTATGGATAGAAGAAGAATAAATAGATGGAGAAAGCAATTTAGAAAAAGAGATTTGGAAAAGAAAGAGAAAATGACAAAGAAAAGGAGAAGGACAAAGACAAAGATCAAATTTCAATTTGCTATGAGTGCAAGAAACTGGGTCATATACGTCATCTAGAGATTAAGAAAAAGATGATCAAAAAAAAAAAGAAGAAGGCAATGCTTGTAGCATAGAGTGATAGCGACGAATATACATCCACTGAAGAAGATGAAGATACAACAAAAACTGCTCAGATCTACCTTATGGGTTTGGAGGATGAGGTAACTACTTCTGAACCTAATCTAGAATTTATTTATGATGAGCTTCATAATGCTTTTTGTGAATTATTAGTATAATATAAAAAAGCTAGTTTGAAAATGAAGAATTTGAAAAACAATTGTGATATGATTGAAAAGGATAAAAATAAAACTTGTGAAAGAAATAAGATTTTACAAAGAAAATTAAGTTTGATTTGTGAAAGACTTAAAACTACTCAATTTGAAAAAGAAGAACTTCTTGAAAAGAACAAAAGTTTGCAAAATGAAAATACAGATTTGAAAAAGGAAGTTCAAAAGCTTAAACCATTGGTTGAAAAATTAACTTTAAGTTCCAACAAGCTTGAACTAATTTTGAAAGATCAAAAAGATACGAATAACAAGTTTGGAATTGGTTATAAAGGTTTAAATTCAAATAAATTTTGTGCATCCACATCATATGCTTCTAAGTTCATTACTTCAAAATAATATAGACCTAAATTTTCATCATCATATACGTTTTATTCAAAGCCAAGAATTGTATGCTATGCTTGAAATAATGTTGGTCATAAGGCATTTGAGTGTCATTTGAAATATAATGACAAGAAGAAAATCAAGAAAATTTGGGTTTCAAAAGGAACCAATTCTACTAACTTGCAAGTACCCAAGAAAGCTTGGGTACCTAAATCTATTATCTGATTATTTTACAGGGATGTCTTCCAGCCACAAATATAAAGAAAAGATGGTACTTTGATAGCTGCTGTTCAAGATACATGATGAGTGATATTGATCAATTCTTCATCCTAGAACAAAAGGATAGTGGCATGGTAACCTTTGGTGATAATCGCAAAGGAAGGATAATCGGTATTGGTAAAATAAAAATTACTCCTACATTTATTGAGAATGTGTTGCTTGTAGAAAAGTTAAAGCATAATCTTTTGAGTATTAGTCAGCTTTGTGATATCGGTTTTAATGTTTTCTTCAAGTCTACAATGTGTATAGTAGTTGATCCACTTGACTCTAGTACAAAGTTCATTGGACATAGACTTGGTAATATTTATGTAGTAGATCTTAATGATCTGGCTATGTCGAATAATACAAGTTTTGTAGTAATGAATGATAAGAGCAAGGAATCAAGTTTACTTCAGCATAGGCGACTTGGACATGCTAGTATGGATACCATTGCAAAACTTATTTCAAAAGATTTAGTTAAAGGTTTGCCAAAGTTCAAAGTAAATTTTGATTATGTATGTGATGCATGTCAGTTAGGAAAGCAAGTGAGGGAGAGTTTTAAATCCAAAAATATTACTTCTACTACTAGACCCTTAGAGCTACTTCACATGGACCTATTTGGACCTACTAGGACAACAAGCCTAGGTGATATGAAGTATGGCCTTGTGATTGTAGATGATTTTTTATGATACACTTGGGTTTTATTCATTGCACATAAAGATGAGACTTTTAAAGTATTCAAAAGGTTTTATAAAAAAGTTTCAAATTTAAAAAATCTTTATATTATTTCTATTCATAGTGATCATGGTACGGAATTTGAAAATCAACATTTTGATCACTTTTGCACAAAGCATAGTATTGATCACAACTTCTCAGCTCCTAGAACACCACAACAAAATGATGTTGTAGAAAGAAAGAATCGAACTTTGGAAGAGATGTCAAGAACAATGCTTTGTGAAGGAAATCTTCTAAAATATTTTTGGACAGAAGTTGTAAATACCGCTTGCTGTATATTGAACAGAGTTTTAATTAGACCTATCATTAGAAAAACCTCCTATGAACTGTGGAACAATAGAAAACCTAACATCAATTACTTTCATGTTTTCGGTTGTAAATGTTTTGTTCTTAATAATGGTAAAGATAATCTTGGTAAGTTTGATGCAAAATCCAATGAGGCTTTCTTTCTTGGTTATTCTTCAAATAGTAAAGCCTATCGAGTTTTCAATAAAAGAACTTTGACTGTGGAAGAATAAATATATGTAGTTTTCAATGAATCTGACATTACTTCTTCTAGAAAAGAAGATCGTGCTAATGATGATGCAGGTACACTTGAACATGGACTGAAGGATTTGACTCTCAAAGACAAACAAACAAGTGAACAACATGAAGAAGTGGTAAGCAAAAATCATGATGATGTACCTAAAGAATGGAGGTATGCACACTCACATCCCAAAGAACTAATTATAGGAGATCCATCTCAAGGTGTTAAACTAGAGCTGCACATAGGGATGCACATGATTTGATTGCTTTTGTGTCTCATGTAGAACCACACACTATAGAAGAAGCTGAAACTGACTCTAATTGGATGTTAGCTATGCATAATGAGTTAAACCAATTTAGGAAAAATAATGTTTGGATACTAGTAGAAAGACCTAATGACTACCCTATTATAGGTACTAAATGGGTTTATAGAAATAAACTAGATGAGCAAGGTAATGTAATTAGGAATAAGGCTAGACTGGTAGCTCAAGGTTATAATCAAGAAGAGGAAATAGATTTTGATAAGACCTGTTGCCGCGTCAACTCCTGGACCGGGAACCGGGATGGCTGAATGGGCTTGAGCGCTCCTCTCTCGGGCGAACCTGCAATGAAGCCCCCAAGGGCGCCAGTGGTGTTTTGGCGAGGGACCCTCTGATGCTTAAGTTAGCAGGAGATTGAAGGCAACAAAATGGAGGAATCAAGGAATGAACAGTCTCTGAAGAGGGAAGAGTTGTTCTACCTTCGAACGGGGTCCCCCAGGTACCTTATATAGGCACGAAATAGTCCAAAATCCATTAAGGGAGAGGCTGAGAAAGATCAATCTGTCCCTAGGAGAATCTGGAGAGTGGCCACGTCACGCGCAGATACGGCGGCATCGTGGAAGTAGTGGAGCAGGGCCGTTGGGATAGCAAGATCCCGCAGTAATAGAAAGGTTCTTCTGGAATACCCTGGATGCTAAGACTCGCCCGTCGGACGTCGGCCGTGAGATAGTCGATTAGTCGGACCAAAGGCCAAGCCTACGAAGGAGAGCGGTGGGCCAGACCCTAGCAAGAGAAGGTCGTTCGGACCTCAGCTCCGGTGGGTCGGACCTCTAACGGAGAGTGGTGGGCCGGACCCTAGCAGGAGAGGGTCATTCGGACCTCAGCTCCAGTGGGTCGGACCTCTGACGGAGAGGGTTGTTCGGACCTCAGCCCCGGTGGGTCGGACCTCCTTAGTTGGAGCCTTGAAAAGGGCGGCCGGGTTGGATCGCAGGACTGGGCCAGTTCTGGCTGAGGGTGAGCCATAATGGTACGACAAGACCTATGCACGAGTAGCTAAGCTAGAGGCTATTAGATTACTCCTAGCATATGCATGTTTTATGATTTCAAATTATTTCAAATAGACGTAAAGAGTGCATTTCTAAATGGTTTTCTATCTGAAGAAGTTTTTGTCGAACAACCACTAGGTTTTATCGATCACACATTTCCAAATCATGTTTTTAAATTGAATAAAGCTTTATATGGTCTTAAACAGGCACTTAGAGCCTGGTATGACAGATTAAGTAAGTTTTTAATTGAAAATGATTTTGTAAGAGGTAGTGTTGATACTACATTATTTATTTAAAGAAAATACAATGATATTTTAGTTGTTTAAATTTATACTGACGATATAATATTTGGATCTATTGATGAATCTTTGTGTCAAGACTTTGCTAAGTTAATGCAGGGTGAATTCAAAATGAGTTTGATGGGTGAGCTGAGTTACTTCCTCAGGCTTCAGATTAAATAACCAAAGGAAGGAATTCTGATTAAACAAGCTAAATATTTTAAAGAGATTATTAAAAAGTTTGGCATGGAATCAAGCAAAAAAATTGGAACACTCATGAATCCTACATGTAGACTTGATAAAGATGAAAATGGCACAAATATTAATCAAAAATTGTATAGAGGTATGATCGGCTCTTTACTTTATTTAACTGCCAGTAGACCTGATATTTTATTTAGTATTTGTATGTGTGCACATTTTCAATTTAATCCAAAAGAGTCACACATCATAGCTGTTAAAATAATCATTAAGTATATTAAAGGCACATGCAATCTAGGATTATGGTATTCTAAGTATTCATCTTTAAAATTAATTAGTTATTCTGATGCTAATCATGGAGGCTATAAAATTGATAGAAAAAGCATAAGTGGCACTTGTCAATTTCTAGGTGTCAACTTGATTCATGGCATTGTCGTAAACAGAACTCTATAGCACTATCTACTGCTGAGATAGAATATATGGCTGCGGGGAGCTGTTGTGCACAAGTATTGTGGATCAAGCAACAACTAGAAGATTATGATATTGTCCAATCTAAAATTCCTATTAAATGTGATAACACTAGTGCGATTAATTTATCTAGAAATCCAATTCAACATTCTTGAACTAAGCATATAAAAATTAGATATCATTTCATTCGAGATCATGTTTTGAATAATGTTATAGAATTAGAATGTGTGCCTACTGAAGATCAACTTGCTGACATTTTTACCAAACCTCTTAGCCAAGATAGATTTGAAAAAATTAGAGAGGAGTTAGGTCTGTGTGACCCTTATTGAAAGTTTTGACCTAATTTTTCAAAAATAAAGAAAAATTATCTAGACAATTCAAAATTTCTTTTAGAGCTCACGACCACCTTCTCTAGTACTAAGAAACACAAAAATTTGTTTTGTCATTTTTCAAGCTTTAACCTAGATTTGGGCTCGAGCCGACTCAAGCACTCTGTTGTTCCAGCGAGCCAACTCGAAAGTCGGGCGATGCTTTTTAAATAAGGCATCATAGGTTTCAAATTGTCATTTCTTTCTGCCCTTCCTATTTTGCCTTAGCCATTTCCTATTCCTAACCTAAGAAAAGCTCTTAGAATACCTTTACACCCTTCCAAAACCCTAATATAACCTAGATGGCTCCTAGGAAAGCGGTGGCAAAGAAGCCTAGAAGAGTTGTTCAGTCTGTGGCAGAGGAAAGGAGAACCAAAAGGAGGCTTGACACCTCAATTCCCTCAGAGGAACCATAAGAAGAGCAAGAAGAGGAACAAGAAGCTCCAAGGCAGGTAGTTTTGATGGGCAATAGGCAAGTAACCTCAAGCCGTTGCATTGATTTTACTTTTCTAGAACAGGAGAATCTAAAAATTGGTGATTGGTTAGTAGCACAAGGTTGGAAGGATTTTTGCATGCTAAATCTACCTACATATCCTAATCTAGTCCGATAGTTTTTTGAGAATATGTCTCTTGGTGCTTTTCATATTGAATCTGTTGTGAAGGGGAAACACATTGAAGTAAGTGAACAAAAATTATCTAATGTTCTTCAAATACCTAAAGAGGGAGAAAGCTATTTAGTATTGAAAGAAAAACAGAAAACACTAAGAATTATACTTGAGAGGACTAATATGACTGGTGTGATACATGTCAGAGCTAACCAACTCTCACTGAAGATTAGGTTGTTACATAACATCATTAGTCACATTTTTCTACCCTAGACTGGGAGATTTGATTGGGTGAGCGAGAGGGACCTAGTCTTTATGAGATGTTTAGTTGAGGGGGAGGCCCTTAACTTACCTTTTATCATGTTATCTCAGATGAGGGAAGCTGCTCATAGGGCACGAGCATGTCTTCCGTATGGCATAGTTTTTACTTTACTGTTTCAAGATGCTTTGGTTCATTTATCTAGAGAGGATAGCAGACCATTGTTACAAACAGACAAATACAATATTAAGTCTTTGACCAGGATGGGATTCCTAAAGATAGAGGGTCACTAGATCAGGAAGAGTTCAGGACTTCCAATGACACATTCTGATGAGGATTCTAGAGAGGATGATCAGGTAGGACAGGGACAAGATGCCAAGGCTGAGCCACATGTTGATGAGGCTGGACCTTCTGAGCCAGCTCCTTCTACACCTCGATCACCTGTCAGAAAATCTACTGCTGTTGGATCAGGTGATGATGACAGACTGTAGCTGATACTGGATGAGATCTCTAGTCTTCAGAGAGGGAGATCAAAGATAGATGCCAAGATACTAGCACTTTAGACAAAGAGGCATCAGGATTTTTGGGACATTCTGACTATTCTTTAGCATATTAGAGCAGCCAGTCACTCTGCACCAACTCCTTCTTCAGTTGCACCGGATATTGACACAGATTATGGACAGGGAGAGGCAATACACTCCACTGACATTCCTATAGTTGCTACTCCTGTTAAGGCTGGCACTAGTATTGTGGATCCGAGTACAGATGTTGGAGATACTCTAGCGACAGAGATTTTATCTACTACCAGCACCCTTGCCTTATCTATTAATCCTCCTTCTGCACGACCTACTCCTATCATGATTTCTTCTGAGTCTCTAGCTAAAGCTAAACCTAGAACCTCTAAGACTACTACCCCTATTAGGACCAGACTTAGGGACCTTAGGCCTAGGCTCCCTAAATTCAAGCCTATTCTTGGTATTTTAGAGGTCAGTTCCTCCTCTAGTGAGGAAGAGCCTGGTGATGATGACCCTAGTCCATCATTTTGATATTTTTAGGACTTAATGTTTAGCTTTTTTTGTTGTTTGTGATACTACTTTTGATGTGCTGTTATACTTTTGTATTGTATCACTCTCGTATTGACACTCTTATATATATATATATATATATATATATATATATATATATATATATATATATATATATATATATATATATATATGTCTTTTTATGATACATCTGATACATGTTGTGAATGATTTAATTTATGAATTAATCTTCTCTATTATATACCTTTGTGTTGATGACAAAAAGGGGGAGAAAGGAGAGAAGAATGTGCATGAAATTATGAAGCTTGTGTAAATATGAAAGTGAATATAAAAATGAGTTAAGTATGAAAATATGAAGAAAATATCATTATATTAGTAAGGGGGAGCTTGTGTTAAGCTCTTACTAATCTAACTTCAAATACAAGTTAATATTATGAAGTTTTGATACTTAGTGCATGGATGATACAAATGATACATTGTGTTAATACTCCTTGATTCAATAATTTGATACTTGATTTACTTTGATACACACTATGTTAAATATTCTTTGATACATGTGAATACGATACATAGTAATTGTAAAGCGTTTTAAATCTTGTTCATGCCCAGTATTTTGTCATCATCAAAAAGGGGGAGATTGTTGACCCCTGGAATGATTTTGATGATCACAAAATATTGGAGCATGTATACTTCACTAATTCTTTCAATTACTTGAAAAGTTTTTGCAGGAAAATGTTTATCTTTACTTTAGTTTGTTTTCAAATTGGTTGAAAGGTATTTTAACATTGTATAGCCTCTTATGTACTTCAAATTGTAAAAGCCCTAATTTTTCATCTATGTAATCTTGTAAAAGGACTATAAAATTGTAAAAATAAGAGTGAGTAGATTAGTTCTTGTTGGATTCGTGTTTTGAAGAACTTTGGAGAAGTTTGAAGCGTTGAAAGAAGTTTTTGTATGAGCCGACTCATGGAGCAAGAGTCGACTCCTTCTAACACGGCACAAAAAAGTTTTTCAGAGTTTCAGTACCTCGAGCTGACTCAAGCCCCAAGAGCCGACTCAATGAAGAATCAATGTTTCGGAAGACTGAGACCTCGAGCCGACTCAAGCCCAGAAGAGCCGACTCGTCCAGAGTTAGGTTTGTTGGTGACTGTGACTTCAAGCTGACTCAACCTTGAAGAGCCGACTCAAAGAAAATTTGAATTCATGCTAATTGAGGATTCGAGGCGACTCAAGCTTGAAGAGCCGACTCATACAGAATTTTTGTTTGGACTATCTGAGACTTCGAGCCGACTCGAGTGACCATTTTCTGCAGTCTAATGGCTAGTTGCTGAAAGTTATTTTTGAACTCAAAAAGCCCTCCAACAGTTCAATTCCCTAGGCCCTACAATGACTATTTCTGATGGAAAACTATAAAAGGGAGTATCTTTGATGGATTAAACAATTTTTAAGGGATTATTCATTGATTTATCTTGGAAAGTTGAAAAGTCTTCAAGTCTTTCACCAACTCACTTCAAGAGCATTCAAGATAGGATTCAAAGCTCTACCAACTTTTCTTCATCATTGAATCTAACCTTTGAGAAAGTAAAGAAGCAGCTTGAAGAGCATTAAAAAAGCATTCAAGACTAGGCTTCACTTTGATCTTCATCGGCAACATTTAAACAAACTCGGTTTGTTGTATAGTTGCTTTACATTTTTTATATATCTTTGTTTTCTCTCTAAGAACAACAAGGGCTGTATCTTAAGAGAGGGTTTAAAGGTTTTTAAGTGAACCTTGTGAAAACCTAATTTGGGTTCTTGGTGATTCCAGTATAAAACCAAGATTAGGGTTTCTTTCGTGATCCTGTTTAAAATCAAAGGGTGTAGGGTTTCTTTGGCGATCCTGTTTAAAATCAAAGGGTGTAGGGTTTTCTTTGGTGATCCCGGTAAAATGAAAGTGTATAGGTTTGGATTGTGAGCCTATTAAAACAATCCGACTGTATTCTTGTTGGAGAAAATAGTGGAAATCCCAAGTGGTGCTTGGGTAGTGGACATAAGAGTTGGTTGCTCCGAACCACTCTAAATTCCTTGTATTTGTGATTGTGCTTATTTTACCTTATTGCATTTATTTAATTGCTTCCATATTGCATATTTCACCATAACACTAAAAAGATTTTAAATTGCACTTACTTACTAAAGTTTTCTAATCCCAATTCACCCCCCTCTTGGGAAGTCACTTGGGCAACATTTATGATCTTTCTTAACTTTTTCTTTGGATTCTTCTTTACAATATTTAATTACAACACAACTCAAAACAAGAAATGAAAATGTAGGAGTTGAAACTGGTAACGTAGTCATCCTACAAAAACTTGTAAAGCACTTAAAGAGTTGTTAGAGAAACAAATGCATGCTCCAATATTTTGTATCATCAAAATCACTTATGGGGTCAACAATCTCCCTCTTTTTGATGATGACAATGAAAGAAAAATAGGGGTTGTAGGTGCCCACACTAAGCATGCAACAGCACAGGAGGCAGGTATGTATTTTAAAATATTTTTAAAATAATAGCGGAAACAACCTACTCCGATTTAACATATACAAGACGTATGTACAGGCATAATGAGGCATGAAACAAGGCATGAAATATTTATAAACAAATTTGGTAAAGCTAGATCTACACATGCATGATAAACAAAAACAGAATTTTTACCTCATTCCCACTTGGAATAAAGTAGGGATAATAGTGGAATAGCTAGAATATCTAGAATAAAGTTATTCCAGTCTTCTTCTTCCAGCAGCCTCTTGAATATTGGTTTTCTTCCTCTCTTCTAACAGCAGCAAGCCCAAACAAAATTGGGAAACTCTTGCTCCCACCTTTTGCAACAACAGCAAGGGAAAGACTTGACGCTACTTGCTTCAATGGAGGGCTTTTGGACTGATATCTTCCTCTCTTCCAAGTGCAGCAACTGGAATTTCTGCAACCAAAAAATGGAACAAAGAGAAGCAGCAGCAAAGGAGGAAGATCCGGCTCTTAGGTGTTCAAGGGAACACCCTCTAGAGGGGGGACACACCTGGGGCTCCTCTGAACCGCCTTCTTGCACGATGCTAGTCGCCGGAAGACCTCAAAATGGTGAGGGGAGGAATGAAGAGCAGAATGCTCTATTCACTTGCTGTTTTCTCCAAAATAGATTTGATTTCCTTCCATCGATTGAGAACTAACCAAGACAGGGAATCAAGGAAGGTTTTCTCTCATAATCTCTCAAAGAAAACCACAGCCCAAAATCTCGGTGGAAAGAATGGATCAAACTATCAAAGGGAAGAACCTGCTCTCACGGTTTTTTTTTTTTTAGCACACATGAAATATTCAGTGCCCAGAAATATATGACATGAACAATGAAACCGGTGTTTTGGGGAGGTGAGAAGATCAGCTGGGAATACGTTTCGCCACCATAAAAGAGAACGAATCAAATTTGTTCTTCAATGAAGCAATGAAGGCCAATACATGGTGATTTAATTCAGCCAAAACCAGTGAAAGGAGGAGAGGAAAAAATGCTTCGAATACCGTGTTCGCCCAAGCCATAATTATCGTGTAGATGGGTCCAATCCGGTTCACAACCGGTTCAAAAAATTCCAAACCGGTTCTAAACCAGTTCACAACACTATTAGATCAAAATCTAATATATAAATGGCTTGGTCAAGTCTTGGTCACCCAGAAACAATTCCAGGTGGACCCAAATAAAAACTGATTGACCCAAAACCGGGTCAATCCAAAGAGTGCTCAATCAAACCGTTACCGAAATAATTCCTAACCATAAATCGGTACCTGGATCAAGGAGAGATCCTCTATGGTATGTGACCTCATAGGTTTGAACATAGGCGGTAGCACTGGAACAATTCCAGTACCAGCACAAGATACCATCTAGCAATGGGTCCCGGCATCCGGATAGGTCGAAGATGCAAGAGCAATCAATCGAATCTCTGGTATATGATTATCATATAATTCATCCCTTTGACCTCCAATGCTCATGATGACTTAGGGTTAAACTACCAACCCTAGCTGAGTCAATCCAAAACATGTCTCAACCTTGCAAGTCCAGTGACTCCTCACTAGGACTACCCTGGCCGAGGATTTGCTAAATTGAGACACTGCGAGACATTCAATCCAAACTATTTGGACAAGTCAATTCCATCTTGGTCCACTACTGCTCCATAAGTACTTGCCTGTACCCAGAAAACTTCCATCACCGGATTAGAAATCCGGGTAGTCCGGCATCAAAGCATAGGGAGTTGCTTGCAAGCTACCATAATGACCTCAGGTCGGAGGGATACATATATCCATATCCAATCGTGAGTATCCCTTTGGCAGAAAGGGGCTACACGGAGTCACGTTCAATGAGATATCATATATTCCACTTGCAGATCACATCAGTGTCACCACACTCCTTTGGTCAAGAGGACAACCAAACGATGTGAACCACAACAACCTACACTTGATACATTGCCGTCCAATACAATGTATCCTTTGGTCGTGAACCTGGTTTAAGGACCACTCGATATATCCTCTCTATATCGAAGTCAGTGTAGTCCTAAGGACTTCATCATAAGAAAAAGAGTTCATTATAGGAAAAAGTAAGATGTGATGAGCTGCCAAAATAATATTTATTAATTCATACAAAGAGTACAATACTCAGCTCAACCACCTACAGCCTAGGCAATTGGCTTTGGGACACAATTCCCAACAAACAAAACACCGGGCATGAAAAATTCTTTACAATTACATGTATGATTGTATTTGAGAGTAAGTATAGACATGTATCAGAGCTAATTATATTTGCAAGTAAGTATCGGATCTTATGTGAAGAAATTATTCAGTATCAATATTAGTGATTTTGTGTGTATCAAAGTATTAAAATTTGTATGCTTCAAAGTATCAAAAATAGTACAAATATGAAGTATCAGAGCTCAAAATTGAAAGAATTAGAGCTAATTCTAGAGCTAAAATTTAGAGCAATCAAAGCAAAATGTGGGTTTTGAGCTAAAGCCATTTGTTTTCAATAAATTTCTCCTCCTTTCTATAGGTTCTTAGATTGTGAAACATTTAAGCTCATTTAAACACAATCATTTATACTCTCCCCCTTTTTCATTCTTTTCAAGCACTTATGAACATTCTCCCCCTTTTTGTATATTCTCCAATGTTTGATACCATTTGTAGATATTTTTCAAGTAAGCCCAAAATTCTCCTGTCAGCTCAAATTTTTCATGTCAGCTCAAAGTTCTCCCCTTTTTTGTCAATAATAAAAAAGGTATTGAAATAAAGCTCAATTTTTGAAATAGAATGAGAAAGTTGTTAAAAATTTATTTGAGATAATTTCACTTTCTCAATTTCATTTTGATATTCTATTTAAAATTCAATAGATTAGCATTGTAAACATTGCATAAGCTCAAATCATTTTAAGACAATGCTAGCTGATACCAAAATAACTTTCATTTTATTTAACATGTTCAATACAAGTTACAAAACATTAAAGGAAGTACATGAAGTAAATACTAGTATAAAGATAGTCAAAAGTACTATGATCATTGTAACCAAGAGTACAACCAAAACATCTTACTGTTCTTCCTCACTAGAGGAAGAAGCAACATCTATAATTTTATCTTAAGGTTTGGTCTTTAAAGGCTTGAACCTAAGGTCCTTAAATCTGGTTCGAACAGGGGCTATAGGTGTTCTAGTTTTCTTCATTTTTGGTTTCCCCTTGGGTAGGACAGGTTCAGTCTTAGAAATTGGAGGATCATATGATAGAGATTTTGGAGGTCCAAAGATTGGTTGAGTAGGAGCTGCTGGTGGCTTTTTGCAAATCTGTATGGAAGCATCCTCAGCAATGCAGGTTTCCTTGTGTGGGTGCAGTAGGACACTTCGAAGTTCTTTGAAATCTTCCAGCTCTGTTTGTATTTTTTTCATATGTAACTTCTGCTCTGTCTTGATTTCTTGCAAGCTAACATCAATTGATTAGCGTAATTCGCTAAATGTTGAGTTGATGTGGCTTGTAAGAGATTCAGAAAGTGTTTCCATTTATTGAGCTATGAATTCTTTGAATTCTGATGGAGTTTTCATAGATGATCTAGAAGATTCTTCATTATTATCTTGAGATGCAGCATCATTTGGGTCATCAGTAGGAGGTTCATCATTGTCATCATCAAATGAGGTGGCAATCATTTTTCCTGATAGTTTCTTTTACCAGACTCCTTGCAAGTGATATCCCATTCTCCTAAGAGATTTAGATGAGTAGGTGTCTGAGTGAAGTGGTTTGCCAATTTTATCTGTCAAATCAATTCCAGCATCTTCGAATATCATTATAAATACCATGCCGTAAGGCAAGCATGCTTTGATTTTCCTTGCTGCTTCCTTTATCTGAATCATCCTAATATATGAAAAATTGAGGGCTTCTCCCTTAATGAGGTGTTCCATGAAGATCATGTCTCGTTCACTTACCCAGTCGAAACGACCGGTTAATGGAAGAAAGATATGACTGATCATGTTGTAAAGCAGCCGCATTTCCATGGAAAGCATATTGGCTTGAACATATTTGATGGAGCTTACATTCGATTTTTCCAAGATTAGCCTCAGTGCCTATTCTTTGTCTTTCAGGGTTAGTTCAGTTGCACCGCCAGAGGGCATGTGTAGTAGATTACTCGGCTTTTCTTCATCCATAATAATCTTTACTCCTTTCACAATAGATTCCAAATGATATTCCCCAAGGATTAGATTTTCAAAAAATATTCTTACCAAGGAAGGGTAAGTTGGAGTGTCCAATGAGCAGAAAAATGTCCATCCTTGGTTCTCAATCCAGTTTCCGATCTTCATACCTAGATCTTCCAAGAAGGTGAAATCAATCCTTCTGCCACAGGTGACCGGCCGATTGGCCATTGAAATGATTTGCCCTGGTGGAGAAGGTGTTTCTTCATTCTGTCTTAGAGCTGATTTCCTTTTCTTTTCTCTTTTCTTCTTCTGATTCACACGGTGAGAACTTGATTCAACAGTGTGAGAGCACTTCCTTGCAGATCTTTTAGGAGCCATCGCAACAGTTTTGGTAAGAATGAAGGAATTGAAGCTTTGGGAAAAGGATTTTGAAAGATTGGAGATTGTTTCGAGTGGAATGTTAGGGTTTGGAGTAAAAATGAAGAGCATAAGAAATTGGAAAAGGTTACTCGGCTCTATTAAAAAATTGTTTACCCGACATCCAAGTCGGCTAGGTTTTTCCTAAAATCATCCGAGTCGGCTCGACCAGAGCAAAACTCAGAAGAAAAAGAGATTTGAGTCGGCTAGGCAAACCCTAAATTGACCTAGTCAGCTCATCTAGAGTAAGAGCTGAAATATCAGAGATTCGAGCTGACTCAACCAGAGCAAAATTGCCCGAGTCGAGTCGAACAGAAGCTTTCCATAAAAGTTGAAATGATTCAGAAATTGAAATTAATTCAATAAAATCTCAAGGAAAGTTGTTCAAAGATCTTGAATTAATGTAGGAGATTTTCTAGATAATTTTTAATTAATTTTAAAGGAATTAGGTTTGGAAAATCTAGAAAGGATCACAAAGACCTAATTCTCCTCTAATCATTTCAAATCTATCTTGATTGAGTGGCTTAATAAAAATGTCAGTTAATTGGTTTTCAGTTGGGATTAATTCTAATTCAGTGTCACCATTCAAAACATGATCTCTAATAAAATTGTGTCTAATCTCTACATGCTTAGTTCTAGAATGCTGAATTGGATTTTTTGTCAAATTTATAGCACTTGTGTTATTACATTTGATTGGAATTTTAGATTGTGAAATACCAAAGTCTTCTAGTTGTTGTTTAATCCATAACACTTGTGCACAACAACTCTCTGCAGCAACATACTCTGTCTCGGCAGTAGATAGTGCTACCGAGTTTTGTTTCTTACAACGCCATGAGATTAAATTCAATCCTAGAAATTGGTATGTGTCGCTAGTACTTTTTCTATCAATTCTACAACCAGCATAATCAGCATCCAAAAATCTAACTAAATTCAATGAAGAATGTTTTGAAAACCATAGACCTAGATTACTTGTACCTTTCAAATATTTGATAATTCTTTTAACAGCAAGCATATGTGATTCTTTAGGATTAGATTAGAATCTAGCACATACACATACGCTATACAAGATATCAGGTCTACTTGCAGTTAAATATAATAAGGATCTGATCATATCTCTATTGAGTTTTTGGTCAATGTTGAATCCATTTTCATCTTTGTCCAATTTGCAAGATGAGCTCATGGGTGTGTTCATTTGTTTGCTCGACTCCATACCAAACTTTTTGATTTTTTTCTTAGTGTACTTGGCTTGGTTGATGAAGATTCCTTCCTTTGTTTGTTTTACTTGAAGTCCAAGGAAGTAGTTAAGTTTACCCATTAGGCTCATTTCAAATTCTCCCTGCATTAACTTAGCAAATTCTCTACAAAGAGTTTCATTAGTTGTACCAAATATAATATCATCAACATAAATCTGTACAACTAATATATCATTATTTTTCTTCTTAATTAAAAGAGTTTTATCAACATTTCCTCTTGTAAAATCATTTTCAATTAAGAAGGTGCTAAGTCTATCATACCAAGCTCTAAGAGCTTGTTTCAAACCATATAATGCTTTATTCAATTTAAATACATGGTTTGGAAAAACATGATCTTCAAAACCTGGTTGTTGTTCTACAAAAACTTATTCAAAAATAAAACCATTTAAATATATACTTTTCACATCCATTTGAAAAAGTTTAAAGTTCATGTAGCAAGCAAATACAAGAAGTAATTTAATGGCTTCTAGTCTTGCTACAGGTGCATATGTTTCATTAAAATCTATGCACTCTTCTTCGTTATATCCCTTAGCTACTAATCTAGCTTTGTTTATTACTACATTTCCTTACTCATCTAATTTGTTCCTATAGACCCATTTGGTTCCTATGATTGGATGGTCTGAAGGTCTATCAACTAATGTCCATACCTTATTTCTTTTAAACTGGTTTAATTCTTCATGCATGGCCATCATCCAGTTTTGGTCATTTTTAGCTTCTAAGGTATGAAGTTCTATTTGTGATACAAAGGCTAGGTAATCATGTGCGTCTCTATGTGATGACTTAGTCATAATACCTTGTGAAGGATCACCAAAAAATTAATTCTCTTGGATGAGAAGTTACGTACCTCCATTCTCTTAGTAGATCAGCATGATCCTTACTGTTTCTTCTCCTTCTTCGATTGGTCTTTCTTGTATGCTCATATCTTCTATTTCATTTTTGAATTATACATGCATCATTGTATATGCACTCTTCTTTCTTAGAAGGTGGAGGATTAGTTTCATCAAAAATAACATGCATGGACTCTTCTACAGTAAGAGTTCTTTTATTAAATATTCTATATGCTTTGCTATGCAATGAATAACCAAGAAAAATTGCTTCATCTGATTTAGCATCAAATTTTCCTAGATTATCTTTATCCTTGTTAAGCACAAAGCATTTACATCCAAAAATATGAAAATAATTAATATTGGGATTCTTTTCATTCCAAAGCTCATATGGATTTTCTTCAAAATAGGATGGATCAAAATGCAGTTTAAAATGTAACAAGCAGTATTCACCGCTTCTATCCAAAAGTACCTTGGAAGATTGCCTTCATATAACATTATTCGGGCCATCTCTTCCAAAGTCCTATTTTTTTTTTTTTACAATATCATTTTGTTATGGTGTCCTAGAAGCGGAGAAGTTGTGATCAATGTCATTTTCTGTGCAATAGTAATCGAAAAACTGATTTTCAAATTCGGTGCCGTGATCACTCCTAATTGAAATTATTGAAAGATTTTTTTGATTTGAAACCTTTTTGTGAAATTTTCAAAATACTTTAAAGATTTTATCTTTGTGAGCAATAAACAAAATCCATGTAAATCTAGAGAAATCATTTACAATCACAAGGACATATTTCATACCTCCTAGGCTTGTAGTCCTAGTTGGTCCAAATAAATCCAGGTGAAGTAGCTCAAGAAGTCTAGAAGTTGAAATCATATTTTTGGGTTTAAAGCTCCCCCTAGTTTGTTTATCCATTTGGCATGCATCACAAACATGAACAAAGTCTACTTTAAATTTAGGCATGTCTCTAACTAGGTTTTCGAAAATTAACTTGGCAATTGTATGCATGCTAGCATGACCTAATCATCTATGCCAAAGTAGACAAGACTCCTTGGACTTAGCATTCATTACAACTAAACTGGAACTACTTGACATGGCAAAATCATTAAGGTCTACCACATAAATGTTTCTAAGTCTATGTTCAATGAACTTACTGCTAGAATCAAGAGAGTTTGTTACAATACACATTGATAATTCAAAAATAACCTTAAAGCCTTTATCACATAATTGACTAATACTTAGCAAATTATCCTTCAATTTATCTACTAGCAATACATTTTCAATAAAAGTATAGGGGGTTATCTTGATCTTATCGATTTCGATTATTTTTCCTTTGCCACTATCTCCAAAAGTAATTATACCTCATTCTTTCATCTCTAGGGTGATAAATTGATCTTTGTCATTCGTCATATGCCTTGAACAGCCACTATTGAGATACCATATTTTCTTCAATTTTTGGGCTGCAAGACATTCTTGCAAGATAATCAAGAAGTTCTTTTAGGTATCCAAGCTAACTTGGGTCCTTGCAAGTTAGCGGAGGTGGTTCCTTTGGAAACCCAAATTTTTCTTACTTTACTTTTGACATTTCTAAAGATATTACATTCAAAAGCTTTATGTCCTAACCCTTTGCATGCGTAACATTCAACTCTAGAATTCTGAAAGAATGCAGATTTTGAAGTTCTAGATGTTGTTGCATGAGATGCAGATATAAATGGTTTTCGATTCAAACTCTTAGGAACATACACAATAGCTTTAGAAGTAGAAGTAGAAGTAGAAGCATTCGATGCAAAACCTTTTGGTATCACAAAAGTAGTAGCTGAAATTCCATTTGAAATTGAAGAATTAAAACCAATTTTAGCTTTATTTCCAGAAATTCTTTGTTCTTTTAAGATCAACTCAAGCTTGTTTGAAGATAAAGTAAGTTTTTCAATCAAAGGCTTGAGTTTTTCAACCTCCATTTTTAAATTTATATTTTCATTCATCAATGCTTTGTTTTTGTCTAGACATGCACTATTCTCAGTTTTCAAAGCTTTATACTTTTCAGAAAAGGCATGTAATTCTTTTTGCAATAAGTTATTCTTTTCTGAAATCTCTTCTTTTTTCGTAAGTAAAGAATCATTGATATACTTTAAGGATCTAATCTTTATTCCAGCTTTTTTAAATTCAGATAATAAATCATGAAAAGCAGAATTTAATTCATCAAATATAAATTCTATTTGAGCATTGGGGGATGTTACCTTGTCTTCGAGACCCATTAGACATAAATTAACTATTTCCATGGTCTTTTCTTCTTCAATTGAGGTAGACTCCTCACAATCGCTCCATATGGAAACTATCGCCTTCTTTTTCTTTTTCTTAAAAAAATTCTTTAATAGTGGATAATCTGGACATATGTGCCCCAGTTTCTTACATTCATAGCAGGTGGAGACTTATTTTTTTTCCTTTTCTTTATCATTATCCTTGTCCTTGGAGTGCTCTCCTCGTTTATGAAATTTTCTATTGTATCTTTCTTTCTTCTTTCCCATAAACCTTCTAAATTTCCTCACGACCATTGCGATATCTTCATCTTCTAGATCATCTTCAGAGGAGGTGCAGTCATCTTTCGATTCGTCATCTTTCTTTGAGTCTAATGCAGCTTTGAAGGCAATTATCTTTTTCTTCTTTTGATCATCATTAGTTCTATGCTGCATGGCTAATTCGTGTGTGATGAGTGAACCCATTAATTCATCTAAAGAAAAGGTGTTTAGATATTTCGCTTCCTGGATGACAGTCACTTTGGGATCCCATTTGTCCGGAAGTGATCTTAAGATTTTCCGTACTAAGTTAACATTTGAGTAAACCTTGCCAAGACTTTTCAAACCATTAATAATATCTATAAATCGAATAAACATGGCAGAGATAGTTTCAGTAGATTCCATTTTAAATAATTCATATGTACAAGAAGATTTATTTTTGAAGTCTTCACTTGGAAAGTTCCTTCGTGGGTCAATTCGAGTTTATCCCAAATTTTCTTTGCTGAAGAGCATGTGAAAATTCGATTAAACTCATTGGCATCCAAAGCACAGTATAATAAGTTCATTGCTTTGGCATTTAATTTTTCCATCTTCATGTCATGTTCATCCCAGTCCTCTTCAGGCTTAGGGACATCCACGCCATTAATTTTAATCATGGGAATGTGTGGCCCTTTTACAATGACCTTTCATAATGGAAAATCTATTGCTTGTATATATATTTTCATTCTAGCTTTCCAGTAGGAATAATTTATGCTAGTGAAGAGTGGAAGTTTATTAGTAGATTGGCCTTCGGCCAAGGATGTACTCATGGGATGAGCCATCAATCTTTATTCTAAATGTATTCAGAGACACTGCTTTGATACCAGTTGTTGCCCAGGTGGCTTTTCTAAGAGGGGGTGAATTAGAAATTAAAAATTTAAGCAATAATGTGTTATTTGAAATTCCTTTTAAGGTGTTAAGTGCTGTGATGAAGTATTTAAATGCAGAAGCAAAATCAGATCAGAAAAGCACAACACAAACACACAACAATTATAATGGTTCAGAGCAACCTAGCTTCTACGTCCACTATCCAAGATTATCACTTGGGATTTTCACTATATCCCCCACCGAAATACAATCAGATTGTTTTCACATGTTTATAATCCAAACCTCTACACTTTGGTTTTTACAACTGGGTTTATCAAAGAAACCCAACTTGGTTTTACCAGGATCACCAAGAACCCAACACTTGATTTTAACAAAGGCTAACCAAGAACCTATTTGGTTTTTCAACCAGGCTCACCAATAACCCAACAATTCAAAATGAATTAAAAACAAAAGCAATAGAATGGCAAACAAATATTTTGTCGAATGGTTGCCGATGCAGCTTGAGAGAAGCCCACTTGAATGTACTTCAATGCACTTTAATGGCTTCTCTAGCTTCATTACTAAGTTCTTCAAGCTTCAGATGAGAGTTGGTGAAGGCTTGAAGGCTATCTTGAATGCTCTCAGTGCTTTCTTGCTTGTTGGCTTGGTTGGATATTCAATAATGCATTTACTCTTATTTCCTTTTTCAAAAACTTTCTAAAACATTTTTTAAAGAAGTTCAAATCCCTCAAATATATGGTCTTCCATCATTCTAAGGCAGTTTAAGTCATTGTAGACCATTGGGATGTGACATTTGACTGTTGGAAAACTTTTTGGATTCAAAATCCAAGTTCTAGAACTAGCCGTTATATGCCTATAACTGCCATTCGAGTCGGCTCGAATTACTCGAGTCGGCTTGGATCATCCGAGTAGTTCTGGTTATGTCGACTCTCATCAATGTAGTCGGCTCGCTTACATAGTATCCTGATTCCTCACTTTGTAAGAGTCGGCTCGCCTTGATTATAGTCAACTCAGATCCTCGGACCTTCAGTATTTTAGTCTGGACGAGTCGGCTAACTTCCATTCTAGTCAACTCGGTTGGCTGTAGTTCTTATAATACATTTTCTGGACTCTAGAGGAGTCGGCTCGATTTACTGAAGAGTCTGCATGGATGTCTGACAATATGATAGAGTCAGCTCGGACTCCCCTTGGGTCGGCTCGCCTATCTGATTCAGGAAGTAGTACTCTAGAAGAGTCGGCTCGGGTCCCTTAGAGTCAGCTCAGATATCTGCATGCCAGAATCCTCATGTGTGCCATGTGCCAGAGTCAGCTCTTTTCTCTTCGAGTCGGCTTGGATGAATGTTTCAGTGATTTTTTTCAGTCCATCTCCAGAATTCATCCAGCATGTCTTCAAGCTTCAAGATGTCTTCAAACTCAATAAATTTCTAAGAAATTAAAATCTTAAAACACATTTAGAAGTAACCCAATTTTATGATCTTTCTTAACTTTTTTCTTTGGATTCTTCTTTACAATATTCAATTACAAGACAACTCAAAACAAGAAATAAAAATGTAGGAGTTGAAATTGAGCAATGTAGTCATCCTACAAAAACTTGTAAAGCACTTGAAGAGTTGTTAGAGAAACAAATGCATGCTCCAATATTTTGTTATCATCAAAATCATTTATGGGGTCAACAATAGGTCCACAGGCAAGAGTCCATTTGAAATTGTCCATAGGTATAAGCCTAGAAAGCCTTTAGATCTTATTCCCTTACCCATGCATGCACACATTTCTACGTCTACAGAGTCATATGCACAGCATATTAAGGAATTGTATAAAGAAATAAGTAAAAAGATTAATGAAAGTAATGAATCTTATGAGTATATGGCTAACTCACGTAAATGATTCAAAGAATTTAATGAAGGAGACTTTATCATGATCAGGCTTTGACCTAAACGATTCCTACCTGGATCCATGAAGAAACTACACGCCTGTAGTGCAGGGTCATACAAGATCATAATTGGGTCTAATGCCTATATGTTAGAGTTACCCCTGAATTAGGTATTAGTCCAACCTTCAATATATCTGATCTTATTGAGTATAAAAAGCTAATAATGATACATAGTGAGCCATTTAGGCCTGATTCCATTTTTGAGAGTGACCCTACCCCTGAGTGTCTACCAGCCAAGTTACCAGAATGGAGAGATAAGATTGAGCAAATTTTGGATGATAAAACTATCACCACTAGGAGTAAAGATTATCAACGTTACCTGGTTCGATGGCAAGGTAGACCAGAATCTGAAGATTCATAGATCACTCAAGAGAATCTGCAAAGAATCAATCCATACTTGCTAGAACATTACCAGAGCAGAGTTGACCCATACTCGACAGGATTGAGTTCCTCCCATCTCGAAAGAATTGGTGAGGACACCAGAGATAGGAAGAGACATCAAACCCCTTCAAGTTCATTATGGATCACCAATGAGTAGTCCATCTTCTGTCAGTCATGAGGAATTGAGTCCTTGTAAATAATTGAGTCCTGTAATTAAAATTAATCTACTTTGATTGCCAATTGGTCAAGTTAGGTTTGTTTGGATTAAGTCTTGTAATTAGTACTTGATTTAGTTAAGGGGGTTCATAAGTTAGCCAAAGTTCAAGTCCAATGGATGAAGCCATGTCACCATGCCATCATGCTCATCACTTTATGCCACATCACTATGTCATGGAGCCTTGTCACCCACCACTTGGAGTAGTATGCCTCACCACATCACCTTGGATGGCCAACTCAATGTCAAAAGAAGGTTGTCTCTCATTTTATTCAAGACATCAAGAGGTTAAGACAACATTTAAAACTCAAGCTTATTCGAAAGAGGGCACCCATAATTTTCTTCTCAATGTCGCCCACTCCAAGAGAAGTCGGCCAAGAGACTTCATCTCATTTTGTCACCCAAATTCAAGGGAGCGCCAAACTACTTCAAGGAGTCCATGGAAGATGAGAGTCCAATCTTATCTATCTACTTCAAAGGAGTCCAAAGAAAATAGGAGTCCAACCTTATCTAACTTGTATTTAAATTATCTTCATCTACTTTTCAAAAGCAAGAAGAAGTCCAAGGGAGATTAACGCCAAGAAAGGAGAAGAATTATCGCCCGCCCACTTCTTATTTAAGAATTATTTTGTCGCACATTTAAGAAGAGGTGCCTCACCTCATCTCATCTCAACTCAATTTTGTCGCCCATCATAAAGGAGTTTTACCTATCCAAGGAGTTTTACCCAATCCAAGAAGATCAATTCTCATCCATTCCAAGCTTCATCCAAGATTCAGAAGAAGGTTACAACAAGAAGGGTACCCAAGGCAAAGGAGCTTTATCTTATCAAGAAACCATATCTCATTTCAATGCCAAGAAGGAGTCTAAGCCAAGAAATGTCACCCATCCTCTTCTCATTTTTTGTCGCCCAATTCAAATTTAAGAAGAGGTCTCACGAGTTCTTCCTTCATGTGTCGCCCATTATGAAGCACCATCCCATTTCTTGTCGCCCATCACAAGGAGTTCAAATGAAAAGGGGCACCTATCCATTTTAAATTTCAAGGAGTTTTCATCCAAGTCTAGAAGAAGATTAGAGTCCATTGTTATCTACATTTATCTTGTAGAATTTTATTCTTATCCTTCTAGCATGTATGGAGGGTCTATAAATACCACTCTATTCTCTCCTTGTAACTAATTTTATGCTTTATTAATGAAACTTTGTTATTTTCTCCGATTGCTCTGCTGGGTAAGCATTGTATTTATAAGAGTACTCTGCTAGGTAAGCATTGTATTCATGAGAGTGGGGTGCTGAAGCCCTAGTTATCATCCAGGTTCCAAGTTCCAAGTTCCAAGTTCCAAGTTTCAAGATCCAAGATCCAAGATGCCTTCCACCCTCCTCTTTCCTTTTTCCAATCTTTCCAATGATTTCTCCTCCTTCCAAGTTTTGATTGCTATTCTTTTGAATGATCCCCGGTGTTCCAGATCTGAAGAGGAGATTTTCCTTGCCATACAACCATCTACAGGAAGATCTGCTCTGAAGGAACTGAAGTTTGAAATCCTACAGCGAGATCTTGAGAGTTGAATCCAGATCTGCTACAAAGGAAGGAAAAATCATTATTGGTAAGTAAACCGATCCGAATCTCATTAGATCTGATTAGTTGAAGCAAGGAAGTCCTAGTTTCGATGATTTCTTAATCATCGGATCCAGGGTTCATCATGTGCTTGCATGTGAATATATTGCAGGTAGCTATTAGTAATCTTCTTATCTTTCTTAGATTCTTTGATAGGTTTACTTGAGTTTGCTGCCATTGCTCATTAAAATTAAAATTCTAATTCTTATTCATTACATTAGTCTTGCATCCATCTCGCATCATTCGGGATGGCAGTGATGTCAGGAGGTGAAGAGGATGGGGACAATCCATGGAAATGGGCTTATAGATTGAGCAGCCAGTCCATGCTAGACTAGCTACTCTAAAATCTATGGTGGTCTTAATTTTTACTTGATTTTGGACTCATTTGAGCTCTAATTTGGCTCCGGTTTGCATCCTCCTGGCCTGTACATCAATCTCTTTAAGTTGGTGAGCTTCTAAATTAGTAATTCTACTAAATCTCTAGGGTTCCAAGATTTCAAATATCTTTAGTAACTTTAATATACCTACCAAATGAGGGAGAAATATAAATTATTTTTTTATTAAATATTTTAATGGATATATGGTGCTTCGGCTCGATATCTACTTTTCATGAATATACTCTAATTTCAAATTTTTTAAATTATTTTTAAAAATATTTAATTTGAAAGAAAGTTTAATTCAATGTTAGGTTTTTAGAAGATGTTAGTACCATTAATTAATTAAAATATTTAAAATAAATATAAAAATATGTGACTTATCACCTTTGACACCAACTTTGCTGATAGTGTTGGACAACATGCTTTGCCTACAGGGCATCCCTCCTCCACTAGCCTCACTAAAGGTGCTAGACAATGCACTCGAGATGCGAGAACCTGGCCAACCAATCTCTCCCTTAGCACTAACTACATGGGGTGGGGATGAGAATCCTGGCCACCAACCATAGTAGCCATCTAAAACCCCCTATCGATGTAGCTTCACGCTCCACTAGCTTCTGTTTGGGTTCCTTGGCTAATAATGACCCTTGAAGGTGCTCCAGATGCCCTAAGGTCACCTCTCCTCAGCATTGCCAACTCTCAATAAGCAGCCTCTAGCCCTCTCTACAATTCATTGCTTCTTGTAGATAAGTTGTCAAGCTCCCGTGCGAGGGTTTGGCAAGCCTCTTTAGCGGCACTCCTCTCTTAATCCACCAAAGCCTAGCCTTCCTCGGTAGCATCCCATGCTCCCTCCATGTGAGTGACCCTCTCTATGAATGTTGCCTCACAATCAGCAAAGGAGTACTCCAGCACTTGAGTGCAGAAGCCCGCTTACAACACCAAAAGTGTCAGTACCTAGTAAAGGTTGTGACTATGACCCTCCAGAGTTGAGCCACTTATCCTAGTGATGTAATGATACATGTATTCTAGCACTTCTTCCATCGACATGCATTGCAATGCTGCAACATCTACAGGAGGGTGACGCCAGCAATGGCTCTCTAGCCTTCATTCTATCCAGGAGACCTGAGCCGCCCTCACTAGTCACCCAATGGGGGGTGAGGACTTGAGTGGGGGGCACCAGTGAAGTCATAATGGAGAGACCAATGGACTTAATAGTTCCTGGTGCCTCCTCTTTGAATGTTGGGCCCTTTTACAATTCCTACAGTGCCTCTACTAAAAGATTGTGCCCTGAAAGCCAATTGAAATATTGTATTTCGAACCCAAAATCAATGAATTGACATTATTATAATAAATGCATTATTTTCATCATATGCTGTGTCTTTATGATTATATGATGAACCCCATAGATTAGGGCTATGGTTCTAGGGTTATGATGAGATCATACCAGTGAGACCTAAAGCCTTAAAACCCTGATCTAAAATATTCCTGGTCGATGGGACATTGAGTT
The DNA here is from genome assembly GCA_021397845.1 of Areca catechu. Taxonomy (NCBI): domain Eukaryota; kingdom Viridiplantae; phylum Streptophyta; class Magnoliopsida; order Arecales; family Arecaceae; genus Areca; species Areca catechu. The sequence goes on from CM038052.1 coordinate 150,595,946, forward strand.
GGGAATCAATGTTTCCGGCAAGACCAGCACATCCTATATATGCTTTGTGATGAGGGTGACTGATCTCACAGTCACTTGTGTTTGACACTAATACTAGGATGTGAGTGTTCATTAGAGAATGAGTTCACTGAATTGATCCAGATTAAGAATATCTAATGGAATCTTATCTATTTGTCAATAGATAATTCTCATAGTGGGAGTAGTGCATGTCGTCCTTTGACCTGAGACTACCATGGTACCTTATATATATGAATCCATACTTTGGTTCGCAATCAATCATGACACTGAGTCATGCACGAGGTGATACTGGGTATGGTGGATTGTATATGGAGGTTGTGAGTAGGTCAACAAGGAATTGATCAGCCCTAGTAAGAGGGAATTGCTTCCAGTTAATTTCGATCATATGATGGATTCAGGAAATCTTTGATCAAAGTATGAACATTAGAGTTAATTTCTAATGGTTCATTAATGAATCATCATTATAAAGATTGAGCTAGGGATGAATATGAAATTGGATTTGACAAGTATCCATATTCATAATCATATTCAGGATGCAAGTTGATAAAAGGACTGAATTGCCCGGTAACTCACCACTGAAGGGTATTTTGGTAATTCCATCAAAATTCCACATCTTCCGGGTAGACATGATACGTTGCTAGATGTCAATCTTGTCTTGTAGGTATATGATTGAATTATGGTAATTCAAATAAGTTAATTAGAATTAGATTCTAATTGACCGAGTCGAGCTAGTTTGAGTTGACCTAAATCAGCTTAGTTGAGATCTAACCGAATTAAGTCAAAGAGCACTCGGACCTACTGCTGGCTAGGTGTGGAACCCAATGGGTCACACACAAAGGAAAATTGATGAAGGATTTAATTTAGAATTAAATCATGTTTGCAGGATAAACACACTAGCATGTGTTGCAGACCAAATTTCTATTCGAATCATATTCGAATTTGGTTCCGAATTGGGCTTAATTGGGTTCTAATTGAACCAGATTAAGGTCTAATTTAAATTTTAGGATATTGGGCTAACCCATGGCTGAACCCAAGTGAATCAAGTGCACTAAGACCTTCTCTCCAAGCTACCCACTCCTTTCCTCACCCGCGTGCACCAAGAAGAAGAGTCCACGCACGTGTGGACTCCTCTTAACGCGCGTGGGAAGGAAATTCCGTCAGAGAAAAATCAAGACAGGGGGGGTGCGATTTGGATGTTTGTCTGATGTCCTTGGATCTGGATCTGATGGCCAGAAAAATTAAGAAAAAAGATCCATCATTTTTTGGTCGCAAATCCGTCGTCAAAAGTCGTGATTCTTCCTGAAGTTTTTCCAAGAGTCCTCCTCGTCGAAAAAACAAAAATTAAATCGAAGAATCATGATTTTTGGTTGAGGGGACGTGTGAGGAATGAGGGATCATGATTCTTGGGGTTTCAGAGTGTTGCGATGTTTTGAGCAGACGCCCCTCTGAAATCTATAAAAGGGTTTGGGTTCTCGGGGGTTTTTTCTGATAATCAAATTCAGAGATCATATTCCTCTCCTCCTCTCTGGAATACTCCTTCCCTTTATACTTGTTGGGTATTGTTTCCCTTACAGAGATAATCTCTGTCGAAACTCTGACCCTAAACAAGAATAAGAGGAAGGTCTTGAACGGTAAAGGAAAGGAAAAGGAAGGGTCCGTTCTTCTTCTTTTCTTTCTTGAATTAAGACTTTACTTATCTTAATTTCTTCTTCCAATTCAATTCAAGAAAAGGAATTCAAGAAAGGGAATTCTTGAAAAAGAATTCAAGAAGAAGAAAGAAGAAAGAAAAGAAATTTTCAAGAAAGAAAATTTCAGCCTAAAAGTCCAAGAATTGAATTCTTGAAAAAGAATTCAAGAAGAGGAGCCAAGAACAAGAAGTTGTAGTCTTCATCTTTTTCTGTGTGGATCACCATTGGAGGGTGAACATTTGGGCACCTGGTGGAGATTTAAAGTTTGGATTTTAGCAATACAGATTAGTACTTTAATATGACTTTAAATCTTATATATACATGTTATATGTTTTAATTCTTTTAAGGAGATCTTGGGTTAAGGGTTTGTGAAGATTTCATAAAGATAAAAATTTTGAAATCTATGTTTTCGCCTTGCCACCGAACCCTATAGTGGTATCAGAGCCTCCTTATTAAGATTAAAATATATATGCTGATTTTTAGATGCATATGTATATAATTAACATATGATATTGTGTATGTTTGATGTAATGTCACGAATTAGGGTTTTCACTCAAACCCTAATTGTTGTAGAGATATGTTTAGACATCTAGTCATCATACTAAAATAAGGTTGCCCTGGCATAATGATGGATCCATTATGTGGTAAATGGTTGTCCTAGTATGATGACACACTAATCACATATTTATGTTAATTATGCATATATGTTTGATGTATGCCACTAATTAAGGTTTTCACTTAAACCTTAATTTGTATAGAGATATGTTTAGCCTTCTAGTCATCATACTGAAATAAGGTTGCCCTGGCATAATGGTGGATCCATTATGTAGTAAATGGTTGTCCTAGTATGATGGCACACTATGGCACATATTTGCTAGGTTATATAAGGAATGTGCTTTGTTTTAATAAAGCCCTCTTTAAAAACATATTAAGTTGTAGTGTCATATACCAAAAGCAAAAATAATCAATATGATTAGTTTATCATTCGGTGTCTAGGAAAAGTGGTTCATGATCGGTAAAGAGGACGTGGTTTTTAATTGGTTCCGTTGACTGACCTGGCCAATTCTCATTGGTGTCTAAGGAAAGCAACGGGGGGACTCCCACCACTCTCCCACTTACTTGGCCGATAAGATTAACTTAATTATTGATTGAAATGCTTAGTGTAATATTCACTACATGTGGCCTTCCTTCATGCCAACTCATTATTATGTTATGATCCATATTAGGTTTGTTGTGTACACACAAGGCCTTTTATGGTGACTAACATAATTTTGGCTTGGTACATTTGATGTTTATGGCATGATTTAATATAATACTTTGTTGTGTACACACAAGGATATTATAATTAATATCATGACTATATAGCAATGAAGGGTCTAACTTAACTAAAATATTATAGTTTGTTGTGTACACACAAGGCTATTAATATTTTAGAGGCCAAGATAAGTTGAGAATTGTATGAGTTACAATTGGAAAGAGTTTTCCTACCTTTGAACTTATATAAGATTTGTTGTGTACACACAAGGTCTTTTGTAAGGAATTAGGATCTCAACCCTACTAAGAGAACCAATTAGGGTTTTCTCGATCATCACATGGAGGGTTATGATGCTTGATAAAATAGTGGGAGACATAATTAAGTTAAAGTCCTAATTTAATTATGTTTTGTCAACATTGGTTATTTGCTTATGTAATGTTCTTTGTTAATGTAGATTAAATGGCCTCTTCACTCTCACTCCGTAGCATTCTTGATGCAAATAAATTGACTGGACCAAACTATGTTGATTGGTTGAGAAACCTGAAGATAGTACTCAGCCAAGAAAGAATTTCTTATATTCTTGATACCCCAACTTTGGAACCATTAGGGGAAGATGCCTTGCAAGAGGATAAGACCACATATAACACGAGGCAAAATGACTCACTTACTGTCAAGTGTATAATGCTTGCCTCTATGACCAATGAGTTACAGAGGCAACATGAAAGCATGGACACAAACTCCATATTGCTCAATCTAAAAGAACTTTATGGAGAACATAGTCGAACTGCAAGATATGAAATATCTAAGCAGTTATTCCGTGCAAGGATGACAGAAGGTACATCCGTACAAGACCATGTATTAAAGGTTATTGACCTAATCACCCGATTGAGTCAATTGGATTTTGTTATGGATGGGGAGTTGAATCAGGATTTAATCCTGCAGTCACTCCCAGAGTCATTTTCACAGTTTGTTCTTAATTATCATATGAACAAACTTAACACTTCCTTGCCTGAGCTGTTGAATATGTTAAAAACAGCAGAGAGCCATTTAAAGAAAAATAAGGCTCCACTTCTTGTGGATGGTGTAAACAAGAAGAAAATAGGCAAAAAGGGTTCCAAGAAGAGGTTGAACCCAAAAGGGGGCATCAAGAAAAAGAAAGGAAAGAAGGCCTCCGGACAAATGACCTGCTTTCATTGTGGCAAGCCGGGTCACTGGAAAAGAAACTACAAGGTTTACCTTGCAAGTGTGAAGCCTGGTGCTAGTGATGCACCAAAACGTATGTATGAGATATATGCAATTTTGTCATTAGACTCTTCTAATTCAAACTCTTGGGTATTGGATACTGCTTGTGGTCATCATATCTGCAAATCATTGCAAGGACTACAGAACATTAGAGTTTTGAAGGAAGGCGACTTCGAGCTCTACGGTGCTGGAGGAGATTCCATCCAAGCAGAAGCTGTAGGGACTTATATATTGAAGCTGCCTTCTGGGAAGATTTTAGAGTTAAAAAATTATTATTTTATGCCTAGAATCATTAGAAACATCATATCTGTACCCTTGTTACTTAAACAAGGATATATTATGAATGTAATGAGCAGTGGCTACTCAATCAATTTTTCTAATGAAATAATATTTAATGGCATATTTTGCAATGGTCTCTTAACTCTATCTTCTGATGACAATATACTACATGTTAGTAATAAATGAAAAAGAGATGAAGTGAACAATACTTTACTTTGGCACTATCGTCTTGGACATATTAGTGAGCAAAGGATTAACAAGTTATACAAGGAAAAATTTCTTAATCCTTATGACTATGAATCATTAGGAACTTGTGAATCATGTCTCATGGATAAAATGACCAAGACTCCATTTAGTGGACATAATGAAAGGACAACTGAGTTATTAGGACTCATACACACTGATGTATGTGGACCTATGACAACTCAGGCCAAGGGTGGATACTCATATTTCATCACATTCACTAATGATTTTTCAAGGTACGAATTTGTGTATCTAATGAAACATAAGTCCGAAGCTTTTGAAAAATTTTTAGAGTATCAAAGTATGGTAGAGAAACAAACGGGAAAAAGTATTAAGATCCTTCGATCAGATAGAGGAGGTGAATACTTATCCACCGAGTTTCTTGATCACATTAAAGAAAAGGGAATCATCTCTAAATGCACTCCTCCTTACACACCACAATTAAATGGTGTTGCTGAAAGGAGAAATCGTACTTTATTAGATATGGTACGGTCCATGATATGCTTCACAGACTTACCTGTTTCTTTCTAGGGATATGCCTTGGAAACAGCGGCTAATATTTAAATAGAGTACCATCCAAATCTGTATCTAGCACTCCATATGAGTTATGGAGGGGAAAGAAACCCAATCTTAAGTATCTTAAGATATGGGGATGTCCAGCCTATGTCAAAAGAAATTTTGGACATAAGCTTGATGTTAGAGCAGAAAAGTGTCTATTTGTTGGATATCCTAAAGATAGTATAGGATATCTGTTCTACCACCCTACTGAACAAAAGGTTTTAGTCAGTAGGCATGCCACTTTTATGGAGAAAGAGTTCATCCTACAAAAGGGTAGTGGAGAAATATTGAACTTGAAGAAGTTCAACAAGTAGATACATCTCAACTAAATCATAACATAGTTAGTATAGAACCTGAACACACCACTCCTATCCGTAGGTCTGATAGGGTGCGACATGCACCTGAGAGGTATGGGTTCATTATTGAAAATAATGAAGCACGAATCATTGATAATGATGAGCCTCTAACATATACAGATACTGTCATGAGTAGTGACTCAGACAGATGGCTAGAAGCCATGAGATCCGAAATGGACTCCATGTATGTCAACCAAGCTGGACTTTGGTTGATGCACTAGAGGGAGTTAACCCTATTGGATGCAAATGGGTCTATAAGAAAAAGATTGGGGCAGATGGCCAAGTTGAAACTTATAAAGCCAGATTAGTGGCTAAGGGTTTCAGACAAAAACAGGGAATAGATTATGATGAAACATTTTCTCCTGTTGCCATGCTCAAATCTATTCAGATCATGCTTGCTATAGCAGCATATCATGATTATGAAATCTGGCAGATGGATGTGAAAACCGCATTCCTCAATGGTTTCCTTGAGGAAGAGGTTTATATGTCACAGCCAGAAGGTTTTGTCTTGGAGACTAAACCTAATCAGGTATGTAGGCTAAAAAAATCTATTTATGGATTAAAGCAAGCATCTAGGAGTTGGAACATCCGATTTGATAAGACAGTCAAAGAATTTGACTTTATCAAAAATGAGGATGAACCTTGTGTATACAAGAAGACTAGTGGGAGTGCCATAGTTTTCTTAGTTATGTATGTAGATGACATACTCCTCATTGGGAATGATATCCCAATGTTACAATCAGTCAAGGTATGGTTATCTAAACAGTTTTCCATGAAAGACTTGGGAGAAGCATCTTATATACTAGGCATCAAGATCTATAGAAATAGATCTTAGAGGATGCTAGGTTTATCCCAGTCAAGGTACATTGACCAAGTGCTAAAAAGATTTAGCATGGAGGAAAGTAAAAGAGGTTACTTACCTATTGGTCATGGCATACATCTTTCTAAAAAGATGTCTCCTAAGACACCTGAAGAAAGAAATAGAATGAATTCTATACCTTATGCTTCGGCAATAGGGTCTATTATGTATTCTATGTTATGTACTAGGCCTGATGTGGCATATGCCTTAGGTATAGCCAGCAGGTTTCAGGCTGATACAGGAGAGGATCATTGGAAGGCTGTGAAAAATATTCTTAAGTACTTAAGAAGAACTAAGGATATTTTTCTAATATACGGAGGATCTAATCTTAAACTAGAAGCTTATTCAGATTCTAGTTTTCAATCAGATCCAGATGACAGCAAATCTATATCTGGGTATGTTTTTATCCTAAATGGAGGAGCTGTAAGCTGGAAGAGTTCTAAACAGCAAACTATAGCTGACTCAACAACTGAGGCAGAGTACATTACTGTTAGTGAAGCTGCCAAGGAAGCTGTCTGGATGAAGAAGTTCATATCAGAGTTGGGCATAGTTCCTGAAATTGAAGGTCCAGTATCACTTTACTGTGATAATACGGGGGCTGTTGCTCAAGCAAAGGAACCAAGAGCTCATCATAAAACAAAGCACATTCTAAGATGCTTCCATCTCGTTTGAGAGATTGTCGAAAGACAAGAAGTCTGCATTAAAAGGGTAGAAACGAAGAACAACATAGCAGACCTGTTCACTAAGGTTCTGTCACAGCGAGAGTTTGATCACCACCTTGATTATATGGGGTTAAGATTTAAAGGCGATTGGCTTTAGTGCAAGTGGGAGATTGAAAGATTGTGCCCTGAAAGCCAATTGAAATATTGTATTTCGATCCTATAATCAATGAATTGACATTATTATAATAAAGGCATTATTTTCATCATACGCTGTGTCTTTATGATTATATGATGAACCCCATAGATTAGGGCTATGGTTCTAGGGTTTCTGATGAGATCATACCAGTGAGACCTAAAGCCTTAAAACCCTGATCTAAAATATTCCTGGTCGATGGGATATTGAGTTGGGAATCAATGTTTCTGGCAAGACCAGCACATCCTATATATGCTTTGTGATGAGGGTGACTGATCTCACAGTCACTTGTGTTTGACACTAATACTAAGGTGTGAGTGTTCATTAGAGAATGAGTTCACTGAATTGATCCAGATTGAGAATATCTAATGGAACCTTATCTGTTTGTCAATTGATAATTCTCATAGTGGGAGTAGTGCATGTGGTCCTTTGACATGAGACTACCATGGTACCTTATATATATGAATCCATACTTTGGTTCGCAATCAATCATGACACTGAGTCATGCACGAGGTGATACTGGGTATGGTGGATTGTATATGGAGGTTGTGAGTAGGTCAACATGGAATTGATCAGCCCTAGTAAGAGGGAATTGCATCCAGTTAATTTCGATCATATGATGGATTCAGGAAATCTTTGATCAAAGTATGAATATTAGAGTTAATTTCTAATGGTTCATTAATGAATCATCATTATAAAGATTGAGCTAGGGATGAATATGAAATTGGATTTGACAAGTATCCATATTCATAATCATATTCGGGATGCAAGTTGATCAAAGGACTGAATTGCCCGGTAACTCACCACTGAAGGATATTTTGGTAATTCCACCAAAATTCCACATATTCCGGATAGACATGATACGTTGCTAGACGTCAATCTTGTCTTGTAGGTATATGATTGAATTATGGTAATTCAAATCAGTTAATTAGAATTAGATTCTAATTGACCGAGTCGAGCTAGTTTGAGTTGACCTAAATCGGCTTAGTTGAGATCTAACCGAATTAAGTCAAATAGCACTCGGACCTACTGCTGGCTAGGTGTGGAATCCAATGGGTCACACACAAAGGAAAATTTATGAAGGATTTAATTTGGAATTAAATCATGTTTGCAAGATAAACACACTAGCATGTGTTGCAGACCAAATTTCTATTCGAATCATATTCGAATTTGGTTCCGAATTGGGCTTAATTGGGTTCTAATTGAACCAGATTAAGGTCTAATTTAAATTTTAGGACATTGGGCTAACCCATGGCTGAACCCAAGTGAATCAAGTGCATTGAGACCCTCTCTCCAAGCCGCCCACTCCTTTCCTCACCCGTGCGTGCCAAGAAGAAGAGTCCACGCGCGTGTGGACTCCTCTTCACGCATGTGGGAAGGAAATTCCGTCGGAGAAAAATCAAGATGGGGGGGGGGGCGATTTGGATGTTTGTCTAACGTCCTTGGATCTGGATCTGATGGCCAAAAAAAATAAGGAAAAAGATCCATCATTTTTCGGTCGCAAATCCGTCGTCAAAAGTCGCGATTCTTCCTGAAGTTTTTCCGAGAGTCCTCCTCGTCGGAAAAACAAAAATTAAATCGGAGAATCATGATTTTTGGTTGAGGGGATGCATGAGGAATGAGGGATCGTGATTCTTGGGGTTTCAGAGGGTTGCGATGTTTTGAGAAGACGCCCCTCTGAAATCTATAAAAGGGTTTGGGTTCTCGGGGGTTTTTTCTGATAATCAAATTCAGAGATCATATTCCTCTCCTCCTCTCTGGAATACTCCTTCCCTTTATGCTTGTTGGGTATTGTTTCCCTTACAGAGATAATCTCTGTCGAAACTCTGACCCTAAACAAGAATAAGAGGAAGGTCTTGAACGGTAAAGGAAAGGAAAAGGAAGGGTCCGTTCTTCTTCTTTTCTTTCTTGAATTAAGACTTTACTTGTCTTAATTTCTTCTTCCAATTCAATTCAAGAAAAGGAATTCAAGAAAGGGAATTCTTGAAAAAGAATTCAAGAAGAGGAAAGAAGGAAGAAAAGAAATTTTCAAGAAAGAAAATTTCAGCCTAAAAGTCCAAGAATTGAATTCTTGAAAAAGAATTCAAGAAGAGGAGCCAAGAACAAGAAGTTGTAGTCTTCATCTTTTTCTGTGTGGATCACCATTGGAGGGTGAACATTTGGGCACCTGGTGGAGATTTAAAGTTTGGATTTTAGCGATACGGGTTAGTACTTTAATATGACTTTAAATCTTATATATAAATGTTATATGTTTTAATTCTTTTAAGGAGATCTTGGGTTAAGGGTTTGGTGAAGATTTCATAAAGATAAAAATTTTGAAATATATGTTTCCGCCTTGCCACCGAACCCTACATCTACCACGATCGAAGACTCTAACTCTTCAACCACCAATGCTGGGGCGACCTCCATGATAGCATCTATCTCACCGTGTTGACCAAAAGTCTTGATTAGGGCACATGCACCCCCAATCCATACCTCTCCTACCTCCAAAATCGACTCCATTTTTGGAGGAATTTTGGCCTTGTAGGGGTAAAGGCACCTCCTTAACATATTGCTCTTTGGCCCTTACCTCCTCCTATGGACCTACATCACCCTCCTTGATAGGTTGGTTACCGATCCAAGACTCCATCTTAGCATCTACCTATGCCGCAACGGGTTGGTCGCCTATCTCAATCTTAGCTTCAAGGCTCGCTTCAATTATTCTGAAGAGGGAGGACAGAACCAAAGTAGCAAGGATGGGGATTGTAGGAGCGACTGACTCCATCCTCTATTCTATCACCTCAACCCCAAACTTCTTGGCAACCAACTTATAACTACTACTTCTCTTTCTCTTTCTTGATGGTCAGACTTTTGATAGCCTAACATGTAGCTCCTTCCCAAAGAATCTCATTTTCTACTCAAATATTAAATAGGGTGCAGAGACCCATGTCAAAAGTTTCAAAAAGGAAGGTGCATAAAAGAAGATAAAGGCAAAAGTCTCTTTATTTCATTCCATGTAAATCTCTTTTACAAGGGACTTAACAATCCATTTACAAAAAAGGAGAGAGAACAAAAATCAAAAGGCTAGCAATGTTGCTTCGCCACCTTCATCAGCAATGGACTTGCCAGAATCACTACTGGAAGATGTCCTTCTCGAAGACAACACCTTAAGGTCGAGTTCTAGGTAATGCTTCACCACCCTCTTTTTGCACCACTAGACACCCTTCGCATAGGCATCATAGCAAGACTCCAACAATTCTTGGTAAAAGTCCTCTCCCTTTCTAAAAGCCTCTATGGCCTTAATAGCAGCTTCCAAGACCCAGTGCTCAAAGGAGGCCCTGTTCTTAGCTTCAAACGATAACCTCCTCAGCCTAGTTACCTCTTCCTATGACTGGGCAAGTGAGGCTCTCAATCTAGTTGCTTTACTCTCCATCTTAGAGAGTGGGACTCTCAACCTGGTCCACCTTGTCCTCCACCTTGGCAAGCCAACCTTTTAGCTACCTCACCATCAACCCTGGCTAGTCTATCCTTTAGCTGGGTGGCCTCATCTTAGGATCGGGTTGCATCCATTTTTAGCCCAGCAACCTCAATTTAGAGATCTTTAACCCACATCAACTCCATTGCTAGCTTGGTTGTGGTCATCTCCACTCAATTTTTCTTAGCAATCAGCTACTCTGAGGCAATGTTTAGATCCTTCACAGCATTGTCCTATTTGCCCTCCAGTGTCAAGATGTGTTGGCAAGTCTACTAATAGTCATTCTCCAGTCTTGCTAGAAACTAAAGCTACCCCCATGCCACAAAGTTACTCTATAAAATCACTACTAGTCAGACTCCTAGCAAAATCCTCCAAAGGCAGGAAAGTCCAAGATCAGTAAACTTACCACCACTAGGGTGTGGACAAACTATCAGACTTTGTCTGAAGTGGCCTACTTAAGAAGCTCCTCCTTATACTTAGGAGGAACATACTCCACCAATAGTGAATGGCAAATCTCCGTACCAGGAATTTTGATGTCAAAAGTAACTAGCTACATCACCTTCATCACCTTTGATAGTAGTTTCTTGGAGCCTTGCCCTTCCTCATGGACGACCCGGCGACATCCTCTACATTCTTGCTATGGCCATTGCTAGCATTGCTTGGAGTCCCAAAGACCCCGTTGATAACCTGATCCATGGTCATGACCATCCCGTAGTCAGCCTCCATCATCTCAACATCCTCACTAGTGGCCCTCGCACCTTCGTGGGGGGTCTTTAGAGTCTCAGCAGTTACCCTGGTAGCCATATCAATCGTCCCCACAAGCTCGCCAACAATTTTTGCTACCTTGCTAACTAAAACATGTACAACCCTGAGGGAAGCCTTACCTACTCCGAGGGTAGGGGAGTCCCCTAGGCACTGTTGCCATTTCTTAGCCTTTGAAGCCCATTCTGGCTCAACAATAACCTACTTTCCCTTCTTGTCCTCCATGGGTAAAGCACGCCTCTAAGCCATTGCCTATGCTTTCTGCAGCGATAGACCTACTAAAAGACAAATTGTCACCCTCTCTTTGTCAAAAATAGTGAGTTAGCATAGACAAAGCTAAGAAAAATGCTTACCGATAGTGGACAAGTCCCTATGACATAATGCCACCAGGAGTTCCTCTCGCAAAAGATCTTTAAGGGGAGGGACTGTAGTTGCTGCCATCTTCTCCACCATCTCCCTCTCAGGAAGATGCAACTCTGGGTAGTCTTGCACCTTTCTCCTATCCAGCAACCCCCATGCGGTTGGAAATGGCCATGACACCAGAGAAGCTGCAAAGAAGAATTGCCCCTTCCTTTGGTATGCCTTAGACATGCCCTTGAAAAACTAGTAGCCTTTTCTTGGTGAAGCCTACCCCAGCCTTGTAGATCGGACTTCAATTGGAAGAAAGCTCTAAAGACTGTAGCATCGGGCATCTCCCCACATTGTACCAAGTGACAAAAGAATCCCATGATCAACTACCACATGTTAGGAACCAACTAGGGGGCATACCTAGTACCACCGGGGTAGCTCAGTGATGATGGTGGGAAGAGGAAATCATTGCCCAACCTTGAACACCTCTTCATATAGGGCTACTCGGGTCGTCGACCCTAAGTCACTATTTCATAGGGGCCCAGCAACTTGAGTCTGATTAACATCAAAATCCTAAATATTTTTTGGATCCTCTCCAAGTCCTCCTCATCCAAAATGGACTTGATTGCTTGAGTAGTATACTCAACTGCTAATCACTTACGGTAGGGTGGTCAAAGATAAAATTCTAACTCACTATAATAGCTAGGATGAGTAGGGATCGTATCCTCAAGATCAAGAATAATTGTTTCATAAAGAAAATAAAGAAAGAGATAAATGTTTAAATCTTTAAAAATAGGCAATATGTTATTAAATTTAATTAATCTAAATTAGTTATGAAATTGAGGGATTTATATGATAAAAAGATGTCTTCAAGCTTCCAGATAATTACATATACAAATTTTGTACCTATTCTAATCCAAACAATCAAAGTCCATAATTAATTACAAATCTTATAAATTAATCCTTAGCATAGGCTATCTTGCCGAGTATGAACCATATCTTGTTAAGATCTAACACATCCTATAAGTATAGACTACCTAACGATTTAGTTGAATAGATCCTAATAATATACATGAAAAAAAAAATCCTATAATTAATTATCTATACTAAGCATTGACCATATATGTTGCGTCCAAATAAATTACAACAAGCTTGAATTAAAAGAGAAGCGGATCGAGCTGATTTGATCTAGCTCCCTGACATCTTCTTGGAGGATCTGGGTGTGTTGAAGCAGCTCTCAAGCTCGTTAATGGAGTCTGAACGTGAACAGATAAGATCTAAAGGAAGGCTAAGTGAAGGATGGTCCAGAAAAAGAATCCCATCTTCACCGCACTCGGTGATATTTATAGGCCACAAACCTAACCGCTTATAGCTGTCATCCAGCTGTCAAACAGTTAAACCAAGACATGAGTACGTGCAACAAAAGGCTATCCGTAGTTGATCAGGCCTTTTTCAGATGTTGAATGATATCTGTATTATTTGAACATTGATCAGCTTTATCTCTCTCGGAAGTTAGTCAATCTTATGCCCGTCGAGAATTGATCGGCCTCGTGGTTCTTGGGCATTGATCGACTTTAGGCCTCTTGGGCGTTGATCAAACTTGTGCCTATTGGACATTGATTGGCTTTACGTCTCTTGAACGTTGATCAACCTTGTGCCTCTTGAGTATTAATTAAACTTGTGCCTATTGGGCATTGATCGGCTTTACGTCTCTTGGGCATTGATCAGCCTTGTGCCTCTTGAGCATTGATCAGCCTTGTGCCTATTGGGCATTGATCAGCTTTACGCCTCTTGGACGTTGATCAGCCTTGTGTCTCTTGGGCATTGATCGGCTTTACGTCTCTTGGACGTTGATCAGCCTTGTGCCTCTTGGGCATTGATCGACTTTACGCCTCTTGGACGTTGATTAGCCTTGTGCCTCTTGGGCATTGATCGGCTTTACACCTCTTGGACATTGAGTTGCCAGCTTCGAATCTTTAGTAGGCCAGTATAGACAGACTAAACAGACCAAACTTGTCGTATTCCAATAATATCATATCAGGATCATGATCTATCCCATCTATAGATAAGTTATTCAGGGGATCAAAAATAAAAGAAATTAAATAGAAGTCAAAAAAAACTTATTCAATTATAATGAATAGAAAACAAATACAAAAAAATATGTAAGAACATATGTACTTCCCTACGGATTGCATCTCAATTAAGCATAGCTTCTGGATACATCTTCTTGAAGATTCAGAGCTCTATCACATCACCTCCTCTTTTAAAAAAATCTTTTTTCTTTATTCCTCTCTCTCTCTTTCTGCCTAAACTAAATTACAAAAAAAATATAAAAGAATTGGATGTGGCTCTCGTTTCTGGCTCTTATTGCTTCTTGCTTTCCTCCATGGCCTCCCTTTAAATAGAGCTTCATCCGGGTCCAATTCATATCAAAATTGACCTTCAAATCGTTAAATAACTTGGATGTGACTCCCTGGAATTACTGGATTTATTTTGGCCATTTGATCAGCATCCAAAGTGCTTGAGATCAAAAAATGAGCACTGCATAGGATTCCAATTACAATCAAATTGCTGATAACCATCGGATCTTGCATTGGAGGGCTTCAGATCTGTCAAGTGGCACATAAAACGTGGCCGAAGTCAAGCGTTCAGTCCTTCAACAGTCCCAGCAATTTTTCAGCTATTGATTCCTTCGTTTTAGGCCATTGGATTGCGCCAAAACACGTTGGATCCACCTCCTCAGATCGGTGACATCTTTTTGGCCATCAGGTTAAACACATGGAGTTGGTTGGACCAGTGGGATAGTGCACTGCTTCGCTTCCTAGCCGCTCCACTCATGCATTTAATTCTTGGTGTGCGACGAAACAATAACCGTGGCCATAGGCTGCCTTAAATGACATGTTCACCTGTTTACCTGTTGATCCCATGGAAGTGGACCAAAGGAAAGTTGACCAAGACTTTTTATTTAATGAGAGATGGGAGTTACAACATGGCCTTTGAAATTGGATGATCGCTGGGTGGTTACGTGAAGGATGGTTTTCCTATTGTTCCCAACAAATTGAGTTTCACGCCGAGCCTCTTGTCCTTGACTTTTAAATATATGAAAGAGACCAAATGGAAAAAGCTACTGTAAGGCACGTGAAAACTTTCTGGACCATAATTTATTTCTATTTAAGCTAAATTTTAAGTTTCATTTAAATCCTATTAACATGTAGATTGAGCTCTTTATATTGATAAATATTTTTTTTATAAAAGATAAATAAAAATATTAATTTTCATAAAATAAAAATAATTTAATATTTTTATTAATATATTTATGGAACTCATCGCATCCTTTAACTTACTCATTGCTAGTTCCTTAGTAATACAATAAAAATATAAATTTATCATCATATGTTATTAAGATTTTTCTTTACAAAAGTATACATAGAATTGAAAGTTAATATATTTAACTAGTATCACTAAATATTGAGTTTCCAAAATAAATTTCACAGTCAATCTAATCAGGAATTTTCTTAGAATTCATCCAAAATTTTATAACACTTATTTGTGATGGCTAACTTAGCATTTTGGTACTAGATTGTAAAGAATAAATATATCTTTATTTATCATCTATTTTGGTCAATTTTCTGTATACTCTCAAATTAAACTCATGAACTGAGAAAGCTTTTATACTACCTGATTTTTTTTGAAGTACTAAGCATCCTGACCTTCCCTTCACTATTTGATACGAACCTTCATACTTGACTTAGATATAGAGATCCGGTTACTAAACTTAAGGCAATCCATATATACTCTATATTTTATACTTTTATTTTAAGCAAGTAGCTCTTTTCTTAAATTTAAGATAGCTTTCACACTATCTAATTTTTTTATGTAGGTAGCTTTTTTTGTAAATTCAAATTTTTTTAATTGGGATGTATATTAATTATCAATTTTTAATAATAATTAAATCCTTAGTTAACCTTACAACCAATTGCTACTCTATCTTGTCAATATATATGTGCAATTGAAAGTGCTAATAGCTTTTAGGTGACCTAAGCAGGGTTCTAAAAGTCTGACCAACCAGTTTACTTCTTAACTTGCTATAGTCATTAATAAATACTAACTTTATTATTTTTTTAGTCTATTTTGTTCAAGAATTTTTTTTATGGTACATGATTTATTAAAAATTTTAAAATATATATATATTTAATTTTTTTAAAAATTTTTAGAATATTTTTAAAAATATTTTTAAAAAAAATTAAAAGATTTTTTCTATCCCCAACTTAATTTTCATTATCATCAATGGAGTAAGAAAAAAAAAGAGAGGTAAATAAAATAATAAGAGATACCACCTGGACTAAATATATGTAGTGTATTGCGAGGTGCATCTGTAAGGAGTGGTTCATTATTCTTATAAAAATAAAAAATCAATAAAGTAAAGATCAGAAAAATAAAAAATTTGGGTTGTCTTCTAAAAGTGCTAAATTTAATATCTTCAACCAGACCCTCCCAAAGTGCTCATCCTATTCCTACCCAAATCTTACATAAATTTGTAATTTCCTACGTGATTCGAGATCTACCTCAGAATAATTCTTACATAAGACCATTGAGTAACTTATTCCCTTAAAAGTAAACAACTCTTTCTCTATAATTAGATATACGTATAACTTAACTACTAGTCGAGATTCTAAGGAACCTAGATCTATATACTTGATATGCACAATGTGCTAAGGAAGTATTTCAAGATCTCCTTTTGGTGTCTCTTTCTTTTTAGCAAAGATTAAACTAGTGTCATGAGGGGTTTAACCAGTAATTTAAGTCTTGGTTGCATGCAATGGTCACTAGATATGGATATTTCATTAATATTTTCTATTTCAAGTATTTATACTAGTTCTTTAGTCCTAATTTTTCAATTGATCAAATCGATCTTCTTATTTAGATTCGGGACTGTTGCCACCAAGATAGCCGTGGCCCGTAGCTGATGTCGGCATCGGATTGCCCCTCGTCTCTTCGGGACCGACCTGCTCGTCGGGACCTGCAAACCAAGGGTTAGAGACCCGGGCCGAGGGGCGGGGGCACTCCGACGGTCAAGTAAATGACGATCCAGGAAAATAGATCCTCCTAGCCGAGCCCCTGAGATGGACTCCACGCTAGGAGGAGTGAATGATGTGTGAGTGGGGTGCAAGCAAGCTGGTAAAGGTGGTGGCTGAAGTGAACTGGAGCTGGATGGCTATGTCCGGGCGATCCTTCCAGCGAATCTTCGGTAGCCTTGAGTTCTCAGTCTCCTTGGTAGTTCTCCTATGTGGCCTCTTCTCTCTCACTTGCTTGGGTGCTCTTAGCATAGCTTTGACTTACTTTCAGCTTACCTCCCCGCTGGGGGTGTCGATGATTCTTTTAGGTCTAGGTGGTTGCTAAATGCCTATCTCGAGATCTCCCCGGTGCTAGTAGGCACGTGCGGCAGTGTTCCGTACCGTGGACGGGACGTCTTTCCTGGTTCGTGATAAGGGAAGCTACCATGCACTCTGACATTCCTTCCGGTCGCTCCATTCTGGGAAACTTGGTAGGGCCTCGATCGGAGGACCGCCACCCCTGGGATTCGAATCCCCTGGTTGACTTCCTCTTCTGGGTGATGCAAGCGGTTGGTGGAGAGCGTGGCACCTCGATCAAGGAGCTTCTTCCTTTTCTAGTGTAAGTGGTAGCTGCGGATAGTTATTACGGCTTGGAGGGCACTTCCTTACAGTCCTTGGGTGGCTCGCTGGCACCCCAGGAGGGCGGCATCACTTCCTCGATGGCCAGTACCTTTGTCCGAGGTGGAGGCTGAACTGAAGAGCTGAGGCTCGACTCTGAGGGGCTCAACCTCGAAGGGGCTCCACTTAGCGGAGGAGGGCTAAGCTCGACTCCGAACCAAGGGGCTTGACTTCGAGGAGGCTCGACCTGGAGGAGGAGGACAGGGCTCGACTCCTGCACAGAGGGCTTGGCCTCGGAGGAGCTCGACCTGGTGAAGGAGAGCAGGGCTCGACTCCGATCTAGGGGGCTCGGCCTCGGAGGGGCTCGATCTGGCGGAGGAGGTCAGTACGTGACTTCAACATAGAGGGCTCGGCCTCGGAGGGGCTCAACCTGGCGGAGGAGGGCTGAGCTCAACTCTGGCTCATGGGGCTCAACCACGGAGGGGCTCAATCTAGCGAAGGAGGTTGCTCGGCTTCGGCCTAGGCATCCCGGTCTTGTGGGAGCCGACCTGGCAGAGGACGGAACTCGGCTTCGACGGGCTGCCCTGATATGCTGAGGGAGCTCGGCCCGGCAAAGGAGCCCGAGGAGGAATGTCCACCATGGTGACTTTTTCTGACATGGCATCTGACAGGGATTACACGTCAGCTTCCTGCCACATCATTTGCCCTCCACTCCCGAGTCCCTTTGGCGCGGGGCACTCGGGGAAGGAAGTTAATGCAATGCTGACATGGAAAGGTAAGAATCTGGTGCAATGATGGCCACGATCCCAGCACTTCATGAAGCGGTTTCTTCGGCCTACTTGGGGAAGCCACGTGGACACGTCCGAGGAGTAGTTATTGCAGACACAAAATTTAGAGCGATCGTAGTCGAAGCCAAACACCAGCCTTGCCGATTGATGACACGTGGCACGGATCCAATGGTAGGGAGCTATAACGGTACGGTCGGGCACCGGTCACTTTGAAAGGAAAGGCAACCTTTTCCAAAACATACTTTCTTTCAAATCCTATGTGCCCGCCATCATACTGAAGTTCTTCTTTCACTCCCCCAGCCATCTTTGTCTCTCTAAGTTCACAGCAGGTTAGTCTCCTTCTCCCCCGTCCCAGTCGAGTAGAGTCTACCTTCTAGGGCTAGGTTCTTCCTCGGACTCTTGTTCGTCTTCTCCTGTCTTCTTCCTCCTTTATGTTTCTTAGCTTTCATCTTCTTCTCCATGTCTCGCTTTGGACCAAACTTCCGCCCCACCACTAATCAGGGTGAGGCCAGGCCTTCAAGGCCGAGGCCTTCTTCTTCTTCTTTTGATGAGTAGGAGGATGTAGCGTGCTTCGAGGTCAGCTGAAGATCCACGTTTAGAGAAATAGTGATTAGGGAACCCGCATCTTCCCCTCCACCTCGTCCTCTTCTTTTACCAGCTCCTGAACCTGCACCTGCTCCTGAACCTCCTCGATCATCAGGTCCCAGGGTGATTGCTTCGGTGATCACCGCCGTGGACCTCGCGACCATCCGGGACACCTAGGTATCCCGGACTCTGTCCGGCTCTCGGTCCCGAGACTGGGGGAATGGGTCACTTCCAGTGGCCCGTGTTGGATAGCCTTCTACGAGGAAACCTTTGCGGGGGGCCTCCGATTTCCATTCCATCCATTCTTTCTCTCTGTCTTGAACAACTACTGCCTTGTTCCTGCCCAACTCGTCCCGAACGCCATTAAAACAATCTTTTGCTTCATTGTTTTGTACCATTTTCATAGGATAGTTGCTGTTTTTCTTTGTTTAGGACCTTTTTCACCCTGAAACGCCACCCCACTGAGGAGGGGTGGTGGTCTCTTTCTTCCCACCCAAGGGGTATTAGGTTCGAACTCCCTTCTTCCATCAAAGGATGGAAGAGTAGATACTTTTTTGCCTCGGTTGAGAGGATCGATTGGGTTTGGAACGATCCCGATCGAACCCCCAACCGGAACTCTGCAGTCGAGGCAGCCGACCTGGAGGTATACGACCAGCTCTGCACTGCTGAGATTCATTCACTTGAGGTCTTGCTATCAAAGCAGAATCCTCACGAGGCTGGGGTCGACCCAACACAGGAGTTGGGTGAGTTCGGCTCGATCCTCCTTTTTCTTTTTCTTCCCCCCCACCCCCCCCCCCCCATTTTTTTTTTTTTTTACTCAGAGCTGATGTCTTCCTTTTTTACTGAGGCATGAAATTCTCTATGGACGAGCTCCTCTCATTCTCCGAAGAGAGGGTCCAAGTGGAGGGGGTTGGCGAGCCTGCTCCGAAGAGGGCTCGAGTAGGTGATGTGCGAGGGCCATACCTGCCGCACCAGCCGAGCATACTCCCGAGCTGAGTAGGAGGGTCGTCGAGCATGCCCCCGAGCCTCTAAGGCAACATGATCCGGCCTCGATGTTGGAGACCGAGGTGGTCGCCCGAGCCAGATCAACTGCTGCTGCCGCTGCGATGGCGTCTCCCCCTCCGGAGATCGTCGAGGTCGAGAAGGACGAAGAGCTAGAAAGTACGAGGCCAACATCGACGGCGCCGTCTGAGATGGTACTGAGGTTGTAGGCCTGCATCGGAAGCTTCTTCCATCGATGATGCAGGTGATTCTGCAATGGTGGCGAGCAATAGAGACAGGGACTACTGCCGGATCCCCTTTAGATTGGGACCCAACGTCTCCCTGGCCAAGGACCCGGCCCTCATCGAGCGTATGATGGATTTCACCGTCCAGTCATGCGACCGGTGAGAGAGGACCGGGAAGCTTCTGGGCGATGCCATCACCACCACCTTCTCCCACCTCTTCGCTGTAAGTGCTTCTCTGCTCTACCTCGCTTCCTTCTTCATTTCTTGTCTTTATGATTGACATCCCCTTCTATGCAGCAAGGCATGGAGCTCTTGCTCATCAGGGATTATTGCCGCACCTAGGCTAGGAGGGACAGGGAGCGAGTGGCGGAGCTCGAGTCCTTAACGGTCGAGCTGAGGCAGAAGAACGATGAGGCCTGGGAGGCCAATATGAGGGTCAAAGGACTCCAGGGTGAAGTCGCTAGCACCGAGCGACCCTTGAAGAAGCTCGAGGAGGAGCTCAAGTCCAAAGCAGCTCGGCTGAAGGAGCTCAGAGCTAAGCTGAATACGGTAAAGGAGCAGGCTACCTCCGCCAAGAAGAAGGCCGCAGCCACCGAGCAGAAGGCTGTCGAGGCAGAGGAGAAGGTCTTCGTCGCAGTCAGCTCAGCAGAGGCTTCGAGGAAAAAGGAAGCCAAGGCCACCCACCGGGCTGAGGATGCAGAAAAGAGGGCGACCAAGGCGACCCACAGTGCAGAGGCTGCTGGGAAGGAGGTCGCCGATGCTATGGCCAACTACAAGGCCTCCCCAGAGTTCAAGCTTGACTTCAAGGAGGCGGTGACGGACTCCATCTTCAAGGGGTTTGCATACTGCCAGTCCTTGCTGCACCACATCCTTTCAGACAAGCAAATGGCCGGCATTTGCCTTCCGGGCTCCATAGGGAAAAAGTCTTCGGCTCCTATACCGGCGGTGGTAGAAGAGCATGTGACCATGGCTGAACCGATCCCGCAGGTGGTGGCGGCCGAATCGACTCCGCCGGCAGCGATGATTGAAGGAGGGTCCACAACCCCGGAGGCCAAGGAGGGTGAGACCCCAGCTGAGCACCATCCAAGGAAGGCGCTGTCCGAGGAAGGCACCGGTTACCCGGCATGTCGGGGCCCAGGAACAATGTAATGTTTTGCCAAGTTAATGAAAATGTTTTCATCAACTTGACATGTTTCTTCTCTTCTTTGCTTGTATCTTTGTAATGCAAATGTCTCCTCTCCACTTAACCATCTGGGTGCCTGGATAGGTGAAAAGGTGAAGGAGTACTTGTCTTGCTTGATCATGCCCAGCTCGGGGGCAAAGTAGTTTGAAGATCTCTCCGCTCTGCTCGACGTCGAGAAACTTGGGTCCTAGTGTCGAAGGGGCGTGAGATCCAAACTTTGATTGCCAGGAAGCTAGGCTCCCGGTGCCAGAGCAGGGTCCGGTCTTTGGTGCCGAAGGGTCATGAGATCCGGGCTTAAAATTCTAGGAAGCTAGGCTCCTGGTGCCGAAGTAGTGTTTGGTCTTTGGTGCCGGAGGGTCGTGAGATCCGGGCTTAGAATGCCAGGAAGCTAGGCTCCTGGTGTCGGAGCAGTGTCCAGTCTTTGGTGCCAGAAAATCATGAGATCTGGGCTTAGAATGCCAGGAAGCTAGGCTCCTAGTGCCGGAGCAAGGTCCAGTCTTTGGTGCTGGAGGGTCATGAGATCCGGGCTTAGAATGCTAGGAAGCTAGGATCCTGGTGCCGGAACAGGGTTCGGTCTTTGGCACCGGAGAGTCGTGGGATCCGGGCTTTGAGTGCCAGACCTCGGGTCGGGCGATGATTCTCCTACAAGGCAAAAAGGGTTTGTATAAGGGGAATCTCGATTATTAGTGAGGAAAGACCTTACACTATTGATGTCTGAGAGCTGGGTCCCGGGCTTGAGCATGCCAGAGAGCTGGGCCCTGGGCTTTAGAGCCAGAGAGCTGGGCTCCGAGCTTCGATGCCGGAGAGCTGGGCTCTGGGCTTCGGTGCCGGATAGCTAGGCACCGGGCTTGAGCGCCGGAGACCTGGGCTCCGGGCTTGATTGTGTCGGAGAGCTGGGCTTCAAGCTTGAGCGTACCGGAGAGCTGGGCTTCGGGCTTCAGTAATGGAGAGCTGGACCCTGGGCTTGAGCGTACCAGAGAGCTGGGCTCCGGGCTTGAGCATGCCAGAGAGTTGGGCTCCGAGCTTCGATGTCAGAGAGCTAGGCCCCAGGCTTGAGTGCCGAAGAGCTTGGCTCCGGGCTTGAGTGCCAGAGAGCTGGGCTCCGGTCTTCAATATCGGAGAGCTGTGCTCCAAGCTTCAGTGTACCGGACCTTGGGCCGGGCAATGACATCCCTGCAAGGCAGAGAGCGATTTGTACAAAAGAATATCTTTATTATTATTGGAGGAAAGCCTTACACTACTGATAGTATCTTCTCAGGTTGCAGGCATTCCATATTCGTGGGAATCTGGCACCATCCAAATCCTCGAGATAGCAGGCTCCATGTGGAAGAGCTTCGATCACCTTGTCGGGGCCTTCCCAGTTCGACGAGAGCTTGCCACACTCCCGGGGTTGAGATGCTTCGGCTCGATGCAGCACCAGGTCGCCAGGTGGAAGACTTTTGGCCTTACCCGTGCATTGTAGTATCGAGCCACTCGTTGCCGGTATGCTACCATCCGAAGTTGAGCTTTGTCCCTAGTTTCTTCAAGGAGGTCTAGGTTGAGTAGCAGGTGCGCCGGGTTCTGCGCTTTGTCATACTGCTGTACCCGTAGTGTGGGTATGCCGACCTCAATCGAGATGATGGTCTCAGTGCTGAAGACAAGGTTGAAAGGCATTTCGTCCATCGCCATTCTGGGCATTGTGTGGTAGGCCCACAGAACACTTGGGAGTTCCTTCGCCCATCTGCCTTTGGCTTGATCCAGCCTGGTCCTGAGTCCTTGGAAGATGGTATGATTGGTTATCTCGGCTTTCCTGTTTGTTTGGGATTGAACCGCTGAGGTGAAGCGATGATGGATGTCGTGCTCGGCACATAATCCTTCAAACTCCCAGTTATCGAACTGCCATCCATTATCGGTGATGATGCAGTGGGGGAGTCTGAAGTGGCAAATGATAGATTTCTAGAAGAACTGGTGGACCTTGGCTTCCGTGATCCATGCTAGTGGCTCTGGTTCCACCCACTTGGTGAAGTAGTCAATAGCCACCAACAGAAATCTTTGTTGCCCTAGTGCAGGAAAAATGATCCTAAAATGTCCATTCCCCACTAGGCAAAAGGCCAATGGGCGGAGAGCTGGGAGATTGGCACCGCCGGTTGATGCTGTATGGGAGCATGGTGCTGGCATCTATCGCACTTCTTCACGAAGTCAGTGACGTCCTCCCTCATGGTCTTCCGGAAGTATCCTTAGCGGAGAGCTTTGTACGCCAGCATCCTCCCCCCCATGTGGTTCCCGTAGAGGCCTTCATGTATCTCTTGCAATACGAAGGATGTCTCTGTGGGTCTCAGGCACTTCAGGAGTGGGTAGGAGTAGGATCAGCGATAGAGTTGTCCTTCCATCAGGACAAACCGGGAGGCTTTCTTCTTGATAAGGCAGGCTTCCATGCGATCTTCTGGTAAGGTGCCAACAGTGATGTATCTGATGTACCTGTCCATCCAGCTCAGCTCCGGGATAACTTACTGCACCTCCTATGGGGCTTCGTAGCTTGGATTCTCGAGGTACTCGATGTAGGTTCACCCTAGTGACGAGTCCGGCAAGGTCGTGAGCCTCGACAGTGCATCTGTACGAGCATTCTCTCCATGGGGGATATGAAAGATGCTGAAGCGCTGGAAACCTGCCGTGCTTGAGCGGACTCGCTCCAGCTACTTTACCATCTAGGGATCTCTGGCTTCATATTCTCTAGAGACTTGTCCGGCTACCAGTTGGGAGTCAGTGAAGACTTTCAAGCTTTGCACGCCCAGCTCATGGGAGACCCTTAGGCCCGCGAGGAGCTCCTCGTACTCCGCCTGGTTGCTTGTCACGACGAACTTGAAGCGGAGAGCACACTCTGCCATGACCCCGTCCGTTGTTGGCGAGGATGAGGCCTGCTTCACTCCTGCTGGAGTTGGATGCACCATCTATGTGAAGGATCCAGGGCTCCTCCTCTAATCCGGGCTCAACTCGATGCTCCGGGGTTGTCTGCTCTTGCTCCTCGACGAGTCCCGTACACTCGACTAGGAAGTCAGCTAGGATCAGGGCCTTCTATGATGACCTCGGTCGATATGCGATATTGAACTCGCTCAGCATCAGGGACCACTTGGCCAACCACCCGGAGGTTTCGGGATGGCTGAGTATGGTCCTCAATGACTGATCCGTCATGACCGCAATGGGATGCACTTGGAAGTAGGGCCTGAGGTGCTTAGCAGACATTATTAGAGCAAAAATGAGTTTCTCAGAATCAGTATACCTGATCTCCATGTCGTGGAGGATTTTGCTAGTGTAGTACACCGGCTTCTGGGATCTGTCCCCGTCTGCACGAACGAAGACTGAGCTGACAGCTCTAAGTGTGACCGCCAGGTAAAGTAGAAGCTCCTCTCCTTCCTCCAGTCTGGAGAGCAGTGGAGGAGATGCCAGGATCTTCTTCAGTTCTTCAAAGGCTGTCCTGCACTCCTCTGTCCAGGTGAAGTCGTGCATCTTGCGCAACGCCTTGAAGAAGGGAAGGCAGCGGTCGGCTGATCACAAGATGAACTGACTTAGAGCTGCAATCTGCCCTGTCAGGTGATGGACCTGCTTCTTGGATGTCGGGTGCTCCATGTCGACGATCCCCTGGACCTTCTCCGGGTTCACTTCGATGCCCCTCTGAGTGACCATGAAGTCGAGAAACTTTCTTGCCGTCACTCCGAAGGCACATTTTGTTGGGTTCAGCTTCATTTGATATTTCCAGAGGTTGTGAAAGGCTTCGACAAGGTCGGTGACGTGGTCCGAGCATGGCTTGCTCATGACAAGCATGTCATCCATGTACACCTGCATGTTCCGGCCAATCTGGTCTTTGAAGACCTTGTTGACCAAGCACTGGTACGTGGCCCCAGCATTCTTCAGACCGAAGGGCATCATCCTGTAGTAGTACATCCCTTGGTCGGTGACAAAGGCGGCGTGCTCCTCGTCCTCTAGGTATATCCGGATCTGGTTGTATCCAGAGAATGCATCCATGAAGGAGAGTAGCCGGTGTCCCGAGGTGGCATCCACTAACTGGTCAATATTCGGTAGAGGGAAGCTGTCCTTCGGGCATGCCTTGTTGAGGTCGATGTAGTCTACACAAATCCTTCATTTGCCATTACTCTTTTTCACCATCACTACATTTGCCAGCTAGCTCGGGTACTGCACCTCCCGAACGAAGCCGGCGGTAAGGAGTTTGTCCACTTCCTCATTGATCGCCACCTGCTCTTCGGGACGAAGCTTCTCTTCTTCTGTCGAACTGAGCGGTGCTTTGGGTCAATGCTTAGCTTGTGGGTAATGATGTCAAGGAGAATACCTAGCATGTCTGCCACCGTCCAGGCAAATACATCTGCATTCGCCCGTAGGAACTCCAATAGGTGGGCCTTCTTCTCATCTTGTAGCTGGGCCCCAATCAGCACCGTCTTCGCCTAGTCGGCTCTGAGTGGATAAGATTGCAGGTGCTCGACTGGGCCACCCCTGGGGTCCTGCATCCTTTGGTCGAGATTGTCCGTGCTGGGGTTGACCCCGGAGACTTTGGCCTCAGGAGAGTCTGGAAACAATGTTGAATCGGCTGAGGTGCCCCTCTCTTCTCCCCGACATTGTAGGGGATGGGGAACTGCACCAATAGCCACTTTGTGAAGACGATGGCATCGAGCAGGTTGAGCCCAAGTCAGCCAAGAATCATGTTGTAGGCAAAGGGAAGCCTAACAACCATGAAGGTCATCATAACAGTGCTTTGTCGAGGTAGGGTCCCGGCAATGACTGGGAGAGTGGTTTCTCCCTCAACCCTTACAGAGTCCCCCGTGAAGCCGACAAGGGATGTGTGCACAGGTCTGAGCTGAGCAGGGGAAAGATTCATCCTGGAGAAAGCATCGTAAAAAAGCACATCTGTGGAGTTTCCACTATCAACCATGATGCATTTTATAGGATGCTTTGCGATCGTCATCTCAACAACCATTGCATCATTATTTATATTTTCCTTCCCATTTTTCCCTTTCCTCATAAAGGTGAGTACATTTTTGGAACACTCTACCCCCCGGGCCTTCTTGGAAGCCTGCTCGGCTCCCCAGCATATCATCCCCATCAGCTTCTCAGTAGAGCGATTGTCAACTGTTGGGACTGGCAGGAGAGCAACGAGCACCTGAGGAGGTCTGCCTCCCACGAACCTCCCGAGGTAGCCTCTTTTGATGAGTTCTTCAATTTCCTTCTTGAGGTTGCGGCATTCCTCGGTGTCATGGTCGTGGTCGCGATGGTAATGATAGTACTTCGTCTTATCACGGCCAGTGGACGGCTTCATTGGAGGTGGGTACTTCAGGTAGGCTCACCTTCGATCTCCATGAGGATCTTCATCCTCGGGATGAGGAGAGGGGTGAACCTCTCCTCCGGAATGGGGGTGCTCCTCAGTCTCGGCCCCTGGCAGAAGTTCAGAGCTGGGGGTCCTGGCTTCCACATCCCGGACACCTCGACGGGAGTTGGCTTCTTCAGCAGTTTCTCGTCTAGCTCCCTTCTTGTACAATCTACCTCCTCGGAATGGATATACTTTTGAGCTCGAAGAAGGAGCTCAGAGTAGGTCTTGGGGGTTTCTTGTCGAGTGAGTAGATCAGGTGGGAGGTCCCGAGCCCTCGCTTCAGTGCCGGCATGGCAATTGGCTCATCAAGATTGTAGATCTCCAACGCAGCGATCTTGAAGCGGGCCACGTAGTCCTGTAGGGGCTCGCGATCCTGTTGCCGGATGGAGAAGAGATTGTTTGCTTCTCGTGGTATCTTCTGATAGGCATCGAAGCAGGCCATAAACTTTCGCTCCAACTGAGTGAAAGAGCTGATGCTTTCAGGCTCGAGGTGGGTGAACCAGACCCGAGCCACCTTTCAAAGGGTTGCAGGGAAGGCAATGCAAAAGAGGGCATCGGTGGTCCGGTGGACCCTCATTAGGGCCTTGTAGCTTTCCAGGTGGTCTAGGGGGTCGGTGGTCCCATCATAGGGATCCACTTGCGGTATATGGAACCGGCAGGGAATCAGTTCCTCTTGGATCTCTCGGGAGAAGAGGGATGAGCATCATAGCCTACTGGCTCGTTAGTGGAGCCCTGCATATTCGCAAACCGGCGGGAGACCTCTGCCAGCTTGTGCTCGTGCTCCTCCAGGTGCTTCTCGGCTGTGCGCTGATGGCCTAGTTAGTGGAGCACTTCGTGAAGGCCAAAGGCGATGGAGAATATGACATGGGATGGTGTCCCTGAAGGGGGGTCTTGCCTTTTCGACCTCGGCAGGGTTTAGCTATTACCCGCTCGAGGGTTGGGGACCGACTCTTCCTATCGGCAGATTCGATCTTCGTCAGAGTCCAGTGACTATCCCGGTGATCAGTGATGGCCCGCGGCTGCGAAGGCCTTCCTTAAAAGGAATGCAGGCTATCGCGGGGTGCTGCAGTGTGGGCCGCGGGGGTTCCTGGCTGCTGGTGGGTATCCAAAGACCGTTGCTGGTGCTGGAGCTGGCACGCTGCTGTAGTGAGAATTTGCATCTGCTGGGCAAGTGCAGCCAGCTGGATGTTCGTCGGAGGAGGTTGAGCTGGAGCAGGGAGCTCCCCTTCTAGACTATGCGGGTCCCCACGGGAAGGGGGATCCCCCGCATGGCTGGTGGAGACTTCTTTTACTCGCGTCGTCACCATCCTCCCAGTAAGCTGCTTGCAGGGGATTTAGGTTTGGATGAGAATGCATCCTACCGTCCCCCCTTCCTAGTGTGCCAATCTGCTGCCGCCAAGATCGCTGTGGCCCGTAGCTGCTGTCGGCGTCGGATTGCCCGTCGTCTCTTCGGGACCGGCCTACTCGTCGGGACCTACAAAACAAGGGTTAGAGACCCAGGCCAGGGATACCAGCAGGGGCACTCCAACGGTCAAGTTAGTGATGATCCAGGGGAATAGATCCTCCTGGTCGAGCCCCTGAGATGGACTCCATGTTAGGAGGAGTGAATGATGTATGAATGGGGTGCAAGCAAGCTGGGAAAGGTGGTGGCCGAGGTGAACTAGAGCTTGATGGCTGCGTCCGGGCGATCCTTCCCGCGGATCTTCGGTAGCCTTGAGTTCTCAGTTTCCTTGGTGGTTCTCCTATGTAGCCTTTTTCCCTCACTTGCTTGGGTGCTCTTGGCTTAGCTTTGGCTTACTTTCAGCTTACCTCCCTGCTGGGGGTGTCGATGGTTTTTTTAAGTCCAGGTGGTTGCTGAATGCCTACCTCGGGATCTCCCTGGTGCTAGTAGGTGCGTGCGGCGGTGTTCCGTGCCATCGACGGGACATCTTTCCCGGTTCGTGATAAGGGAAGCTACCATGCGCTCTGACATTCCTTCTGGTTACTCCAATCTGGGAAACTTGACAGGGCCTTGATCGGGGGACCGTCGCTCTCGGGATTCGAATCCCCTAGTTGACTTCCTCTTCTGGGTGATGCAGGCGGTTGGTGGATGATAAATCTTGGATTTACACGATTATTTTAAGTATTTTAGTTAATTATTGGTGCTAACATTTTTTTAATAACCTAATTTCATAATTAATTTGGACTTTCTTGCAAAACTAATTATTTTAAAAATATATTTGAAAAGTGTGAAATTAGAGTACGTTCATGAAAAATAGATTTCAAGTCAAAGCACCACACACCCATTTAAATGATTAATAAAATATTTAATAATTATAATTAATGATCATGGAATTGGTAAAATTAATAAGATTGAAACCCACCAATAGGTAGAGCTTGATTTATGGAATCCAACGACGCAAACGGTACTTAAATCAGGTTTGAAATGAAGAAGTTATGAATTTTCTAAGATTTTTGCATACATTTTAATGCTGCACGGTTTTTGGAGCAGCCGGTCCTTGTTTTTTTATTTTGCAATTTTGTTCACCGGCAGGTATGGCTGCCAGTCCACGGAATAGGCCGTGGACCACGGCCCTCCAGAGGCGCCGAAATTCGCCGGGAAGCACGCCGGCGGTGTCCTTGGCCGGAGAAGAAGCTCCGGCGATGCTTTGACGGTCAGTGGCGGTGTTTTTCGACGGCAAAAGAGAGGAGGCAGCCCACGTTTTCCATGGCCAAGCTCCCCCACACGTTGCCGAGCTCCTCCACGCGCGGCCAAGCTCCTCCACGCGCAGCCCACGCCCTCCACGGTGGCGTTCTCCACGGCCACGCACGCCCTCCACGGTGGCGTTCTCCACCGCCACGCACGTCCACGGTGGCGTTCCCCATGGCCACCTCCATGCGCAGCCCACCTCCTCCACGCGCAGCCACCTCCTCCACGCGCAGGCCGAGCTCCATGCGCACGGTGGTGCAGCCCACGGGCGTTTTCCACGAGCTGGCTTGCCGGAGCACCGTCCACGGGCGTTCTCCATGGGCAGTCCACGGACGCTAGGCGTTCTCCACGGATGCTGGGCATTCTCCACGAGCTCCACAGCGCAATCCACGAGCACCAGCGCAGCCCACGAGCGGCGAAATCAACAGTGCATCATTGGAGCGATCGTGGTAATTTTTTTGTCCCACATCGCTAGTGTGCAACAAGCTCCCCTCTCCGGTCAATTATAAAATGAATCCCAATGCACAAGACAGAGGGATCCCGGAGAAAAGACAAGGTACAGGATAAAGGGCATTGCTTGGGTTACGGGTTGGCTTTTGGGAGTGAGGTTTCTCAAAGGAGAGTGTGTCCCTACACCATCTTCCAGCCTTCTCTCTCTCTGAGATCAGGATCCGAAGAAGAAGACACAGAGGAACCCAGTTCGCTCCACGGAGTACAAAGGAAAGAGCTATCTTCCCGACGAGGCTGCGCCGATCTGTTCTTATCTATGTTACTTATTTTGTTAATTTAATTTTTTTGCATTGTATCTAGACATTAAACTTCAATTAATGTAATATTTTTTTTTAACTCCTGTCTTTCGTCTTGTCTGCATGTAGATGCTAGGATCTAAATAATAGATCCTAGTGCCAAGTTTACTTTTCCTGCAATTTTAATTTTTTTATATTTTTCGACTTCAAATATTTTTTTTTTACAAGATCAAAAAGATTTCAAATCCTAAACACCGCCTTCTCTGTGGATTCGACCCGACTCCTCTTGCTACGCATTTTTAAATATTTTAAGAAGTCAGATTTTAAACTGATAGCCACGGTGTTTTAACGACAACCCCGCGGACCTACCAGTAGAGAGTGTGGCACCTCGGTTAGGGAGCTTCTTCCTTTTCTAGTTTAAGTGGTAGCTGCGGATAGTTATTACGGCTTGGAGGGCGCTTCCTTATAGTCCTTGGGTGGCTCGCCGGTGCCCCAGGAGGGCGGCATCACTTCCTCGGTGGCCAGTGCCTTTGTCCGAGGTGGAGGCTGAACTAAAGAGCTGAGGCTTGACTCCGAAGGGCTCGACCTCGAAAGGGCTCCACTTAGCGGAGGAGGGCTGGGCTCGACTCCGGACCAAGGGGCTCGACTTTGAGGAGGCTCGACCTGGAGGAAGAGGACAGGGATCGACTCCTGCACAGAGGGCTCAGCCTCGGAGGGGCTCGACCTGGCGGAGGAGAGTAGGGCTCAACTCCGGCCCAGGGGGCTCGGCCTCGGAGGGGCTCGATATGGTGGAGGAGGTCGGTACACGACTTCTGCATAGAGGGCTTGGCCTCGAAGGGGCTCGACCTGGTGGAGGAGGGTTGGGCTCGACTTCAGCCCAAGGGGCTCGGTCTCGGAGGGGCTCAATCTGGTGAAGGAGGTCGCTCGGCTCTGGCCTAAGCATCCCGATCTTGCGGGAGCCGACCTGGCAGAGGACGGAACTCGACTTCGACAAGTTGCCCTGATATGCTGAGGGAGCTCGGCCCGGTAAAGGAGATCGAGGAGGAATGTCCACCATGGTGGCTTTTTTTGACATGGCATCTAACAGGGATTACACATCAGCTTCCTGCCACATCAGGGACCATCCTAGGCTTTAGGATCAACCTTGAATTGGCTAAGTAATATACCCTCTTCTTGTTCATTGAAGATTTTTACTAGTTGACTTAACTGCATTTCTAGATGAGCAATAGCCTGAGTTTGAAAGATTATAAGCTATCTCATGGTTTGTATAAAATCATTTAGGGTAGTTAAATTTTGGCTCGTTGTCTACATGAAATTATTAAGGTATTTATAGTATCTAAGATTGATTATGCCAAGACTTTCGTACTTTGCTCTAATGTATCGATTCCTTCCTCAAGATCTAGATCTAGTTGATTATTCAATATTTGGTTAGGCTTTTGGTAGGACTGATCATAAATATGGGTTCCTAATTTTGCATCTTGTGACCATGCAAAATTAGGATGATTTTTCCACTCTGGGTTATAGGTCGGTGCTTAAGGTTCAGTTATATATCTGTCATTGGCTACACTTCCTGTGTAAACCCATTTTGGATTGGATGCATCAAGTAAGAACACTCCTCTATGACATGATATGGCACATCACTTGTAGTGCACATGGGTGGATGCACATGGTTTAATTGGATATGTCCTTGGCATTCTAGGACTTCAATCCTATGGGTCAAGTTGCAAACACATCTTCTTTCGACTCCTTTGTATAATTTTATGCATCTTCGAATCTAGTAAATTTAGGATGCATGTCAATTGTTTGACATCTAGTTGTAAAATTGTTAGCTGAGAATCTACTTCTAGATATTTGAACAAAGTCAATCGGGTAACAATAGTCTTGCAGGGCTTTAGGTTGTACCATAGAATTTGGTTAGACAGAGCTACTTGGATACCAATAGTCCTTTAGGATTTTAGATTAATCATCGCAGTATATTTTTCTCTTAGGGTACCAATAGTTTCTTAAGATTTTAGGCTAATCACTACAGTCTATTTCTTCCTTAGTCGGGTAACAATAGTCTATTAGGCTTTTAGGTTGTTCAATGGAATCTAGGTAGCAATAATCCCTTAAACTTTTAGGTTGTTCAATGGAATCCATTTCTTTCTTAGGGTACCAATAGTCACTTAGGGTTTTAGGTTGTTCATTGAAATCCATCTCTCCCGCAGGGTGCCAATAGTCTCTTAGGGTTTTAAGTCGATCACTAGATTCTATTTCTCTCTCGACAATTTTATAATCTTGTAAAGCTTAGATTGTATCTGACTAATCATCTTTTTATCTTAGCAAGATTTTTTTAATTATTTTTTCTTTGTTTATATGTTAACAAGAGTGAAAGGTAATTTAGAAAATAAGAAAACTTAATTAAAGCATTAACAATTAAAGAAGGCTATAAAATTAAAAAAAGTAGTAAATAAAATAAAAACAATATTTTTTTAGTTTTTTCAAAAAATATTGTGCCTAGGGCCCTAGTAGTAGTACCAAGATTTGATTACTTATCGTAGAATGGTCAAAAATAAAACTTAACTCACTACTACAGTTAGAGTAAGTAGGGCTCGTATCCTCGAGGATCAAGGACAATTATTTCATGAAAAAAAATTTAAAAAAAAGATAAATATTTAGATCTTTAAAAATAGGTAATATATTAATTAAAACTAATTAATCTAAATTAATTATGAAATCAAGGAGTTTATATGATAAAAAGATGTCTTCATGTTTTTAGATAATCACATATACAATTTTGTACATGTTCTAATCCAAGCAATCAAAGTCTAATTAATTAAGAATCTTATATTCCTAACATAGGCTATCTTGTCGAGTACGAACCATATCTATTAAGATCATGGTCCATCCTATAATTATAGGCCATCCAATGATTTAATTGAATAGATTTTAACAGAATATATAAAAATAAAATCCTAGTATTAATTATCTATAATGAGCATGGACCATATCATATCAGGATTATGATCCATCCAACCTATAGATAATTTATTCAGGGGATCAAATATAAAAAAAATTAAATAGAAGTTGAAAGAATTTATTTAATTACAAAGAATAAAAAAAAAAACAAGAAAATATATAAGGACATATGTACTCTCCTACCGACTGTACCTTATTAAGCATGGCTTCTGAATATATTTTTTTAAAGATTCAGAACTCTGTCACAGCACCTTCTTTTTTGAAGAAATCTTTTCTTTATTCCTCTCTCTCTCAACCTAAACTAAATTACAAAAAAAAAAAAAAAAATTGGTTGCTGGCTTTGGCTTCTAGCTCTCGTTGCTTCTTGCTTCCCCCCATGGCCTCCCTTTAAATATAGCTTCATTCAGGTCCAAATCATATCAAAATTGACCTTCAAATCGCTTTATAACTTGGATTTGACTCCCTGAAATTGCTGGATTTATTTTGGCCATTTGATCATCATCCAAGAACTTGAGATCCAACCATCAGCACTGCATACGGTCCCAATTATAGTCAGAATTGCTGATAACCATCGAATTTTGCGTTGGAGGGCTTCGAATCTGTCAAGTGGTGCATAAAACATGGCCAAAGTCCCGCGTTCAGTCCTTCATCAGTCTGGGAAATTGTTCAGCTGTTGATTCCTTCATTTTAGGTCATTGGATCGTGCCAAAACACGTTGGATCCACCTCCTCAAATCGGTGACATCTTTTTGGCCATCAGGTTAAACACGTGGAGTTGGTTGGAACAGTTGGATAGTGCACTACTTTTTTTTTTTTTTTTTTCTTTTGGTAAAACAAAATGGGGGGAGGAGTTAGATCAAGGGCGTGGCCACCCCCAAACGGTCCTCCAATCCCAGCCAAGAAATGTTCGATACATGGCGCATATTAATTTTTCCGTAGCCATTCCCCACCCGAAGGTGAGTACATCAACCTGACTACCACTGGCACCAACCGAGTGAACGAGATTTATTATATATATCCCTAACTTTTTCACTACCACCAGTCAGCAGGTGCTCCAAGGTTATTTTATTAATTTTTCTCTTTTTTTGATTTTATTCCTGGACTATTTTTTTATTTATTATTTTATTCTCGAACTTTCCAGTCGAAATATGTCCAAACCAAAACTCGAATCCCTGCCAACTAGTTACGAGATAAGTCTCACAACCAACAGTGCCACACAATAGTGCACTACTTGGCTTCTCAGCTGCTCCACTCATGCCAGCAAAGTTGACCAAGACTTCTTTTTTTAATGTGAGCTGGGAGCTACAATGTGGCCTTTTAAATTGGATGGTTGCTGGGTGGTTACCTGAAAGATTATTTTTCTATTATTTCTAATAACCCATTTCAAATTAGGGCTAGAACTGGACCGGACTAGCCCGATAGGCTTCGGGCCGGCTCGAATTCGGGTCAGACTTTAGACTAGACTCCAAGTAATTCGGGTCAGGCTTCAGGCCTCATAACAGAGCCCATTCAGCTTTCGAGCTAAAGCTGAGACATCCCTTTGGCCCAGCCCCGAACCCGGCCTATAAACAGGCTTGGCCCGAACCTGGCCTAGAAACAGGCCTACTGGAACCAGCCCGAATCCTAATAATACTTAAATGTCGTTGGTCAGTCGTCACTCACTCGGCCCACTTCATAACATTTCCAACCGCCTCCCCAAACCCACCCCGGCGACACACCCTGGTTTCCAACCGCATCCCCCATCCCACCCCGACAATACACCCCGGTTTCATACAATCCAGTCACCAACCCCGGTTCCGTGCAACCCTGTAATCACCCCCAGTTCCGTGCGACCCCACCACCACCCCCGGCTCCAATCTCCCTCCCTCGGCCCCGGTGCATGGGCTCAATAACCCCTCCCCTCACGCGACACCGCAGACCCCCCGACTGGCCAGCTTCGATCCCCTCCATGGTGCCGGCACACACAACCGATGCCCCCTTATTGCCCAGTAATGATGCAACCCAAGAGGGAGGGTGAATTGGATTTTAAAAATTATTTAAACTATTTCAATGGATATAAAACAAGTATGTGCCAATTCAAATCAAGTGCTTATGTTTTGCCAAAAGTGTTTGTGTACTTAATGAAAATATGCAATAGAATTAACAAAGTAAATACAAGAGTAAATAAGCAATAAATAAGAGCAATCACAAACACAACAATATATAGTGGTTTGGTGCACTCCAAAGCATCTACATCCACTTTCCAAGTTTTTCTTTCGTATTTCACTATAATCACCAAGATTACAATCGATTAGTTTTTCGGGTGTACTAATCAAAATCCAACTTGTTTTTCGGGCTCACAAGTCAAAACCCCTTGTTGGTTTTATAACTTAGGCTAACCAACAACCTCCAATGGTTTTACGGACTCACCAACAATCTATGTTGGTTTTACGGGATCACCAACAACCTATGTTGGTTTCATACAAAGGCTAACTAACAACCTCTTTGATTTTCCAAGGCTTACCAAAAACCTTGATACAACAATGTAAGAATGAAAGTAAAGAATACGATAAAGATTTCTAAAATAAAGCAAGTATCTCTTTGAAGCCCTTTGATGATATTGAAAAAGCTTGTCTTCAATTTGTTGAAGCCTTTGAATGAAGCTTGATGTTGTAGACTTGGATCAACTCTCTTATCTTTGGAAGGTTGAAGGCTTGAACCACTCAACTCTTGAATCCTTGAAGGATATTCAATGATCTCACTAAAGGATTACTTTTCCATTTGATTTTTGATGTTTATATAGCTCTCCAAACCATAGATGACCATTTACGACCGTTGGGAAGAAAAACTAACCGTTTGAAGCAAGTTGGGGAAGTTCTGCAGCTTTAGAAAAACTAACTGTTACTCCAAGTGTCGACACTTGAATTTCTTCATGAGTCGATACTTATATGAGTCGACACTTATATGAGTCGACACTTCTGTAAGTCGACACTTAGATCAGCTCAAGGCAAAAATTCTGGTTTGACACAGTTTTGTATTTTTCTTATTCTCAGACCTTGAATCAATACTTTGACATCTTCATGAATCGACACTTGAGTGTGCCAGTCTAAAACTTGCTGAAACTTCTCTAAAATCAAATTTTAAGTCCTTCCAAGTCTTTCTTATATTTCAAAGTCCTTATAACTTGAAATTCCATGAATTTGAAGGACTTCTTCAACTGAAATATAAGCATTTTATTTTTTCAACTGATATGAGTACTTAATTTGATAAACATAGATACTCATATATACTTAAGTATTTTGTCAATCATCTTAATCACGACCAGAGTCAATAATCTCCTTTTTTATGATGACATAATCTTTAAGTATATAAATAGGGTAAGCTTAAAAAGATTAACAAGATAAACATGTAAGCTCAAAATCAATAAGTATAAGCTTTTCCTCAAAATATGATTTCAAAACATTTTTCAAAATCTCCCCCTTACTAATTTTTTTCTTAAGATTATAACATTTTGCTTTCTTCTCCCCATTTTGCCCTTTCTTTCATTTTTCTTATAATTTTCATGTTTATCATATCCTTCCCCTTTTCATACTTAACATTTTTCTCCATCTTTTTGTCATCATAAAAAAGGATGAAAGGCAATACAAAATAAAAATGAAGGTAGAAAGAATAGCAAGTAGATCATCAAAATCAATACATGATACTAATTAAATATGATACCAATTGAACATGATACTACAAAAATAACATGCACATGCAAAACATAAATCTTGATAGCATTTGAATGTAACTTCCCTAAAAAAAAATAGATTTGAATGCAAGGAGTAATAGAGCAATATAAATAAAGCATGATATCAAGAAAATATTAAAAGCATCATATATTACAACAAATCTTTGGTTGCTCTTCCTAAATATTATTCTCCCTTAAAAATATGTATCCATTGAGGAATAAAATATGAAAGCACAAGCATCATAATTTCAGACAATTTGAGATATGAACATAAATACTAAGTATGAAATCAAATATTTGAATTTTCAAGATATACAAGATTTTCAAAATACAGGAGGTTGACAATTAAAGATTCAATTTAATATAATTTCAAATTCATTTGAAGTGATTTGATATCCATATAAATGCTAGAAGTAATATGATATTAAGTCTAGCTACTGGATTAAGGGTTTATCAATGTACATACCTTCTTCTTAAATGTAACCCTTAACTACCAGTTCTATACTTATTTCAAATCATTTCTAGTCTAAGCATGGATATAAAATGGAATACATTTCATGAAAACCATATGATTTGAAATGATTTTGATTACCCATATAAATGTTAGAAGTAATGTAGTACCAAGTTTAGCTACTAGAGCAAGGATTAATCAATATGCATACATTTTTCTTAAATATAATCCTTAACTACCGGTTCTAGTCTTGATCCAAATTATTTCTAACTTAAGCATAGATGCCAAAAATATATACATTTCATTACCACATTTTACTTGAAAATAGCTTAAAACTATATGTTACCGCTCAATCACCGTGGCTTGTAGCTGAGGTCAAACTCAGACTGCGCTCTTGTCGCTCAGGATCATGCTCGGATGCCCAGACCTTCAAAATAGAGTTAGAGACCCGGGCCGGTGATCCCGGTGAGGGCACTCCGATGCTCAAGTCAATGACGATCCAGGGGAACAGATCCTCCCGGTCGAGCCCCAAGGGTGGACTCCATGCTAGGAGAACTTATGAAATGAGAGAGTGCGAGCAGGTCGAGGGTAGAGTATGGGAGTGACAGTAGAGGAGAGCTCGAGCTGAGCAGCTGTATCCATCAAGATCCCTCTTGGGAATTTTGCGATAGCTTTGGAGCGGTAATCTTCTTATGCGCTGCCCTCTTCGTGCCCGGTCATCCGCTTGCTTGGAGTGACTTACCTTGTTCGAACCTTGGAGGACCCTTTTTAGCTAGGGTCGTTGCATGCCACCTACCTCGGGATCTTCCCCTCTCTCGCAGGCACGTGCATGGTGTCTGATGCCGTGCATGAGGTACCTTTCCCTATCCGTGATAAGAAACAGTACTGCATGCGCTGTCATTCTTTTCGATCACTCCATTTTGGGAAGCATGGCAGAGCTTCGATCAACGGGCGACCGCCCCTGGATCCGAATCTACTGGTTGACTTCCTTTTTGGAGGGGTGTAAACGGTTGGTACGGAGCATAGCATCTCGATTGGGGGAACTCCTTCCTTCTTGGTGTAAGTGGTAGCTGGGACCATTATTGTGGCCTGGCAGATGATCCTTCGGTTGCAGGGCTCTTCGTCCGAGATGGAACCGATTTGGAGGGGCGGAGCTCGACTTTGACCATGGCATCTCAACCCGAAGGAAGCACGGCTAGGAAAAGAAGAGGCGGAGCTCGACTTCAACCACGACATCTCGACCCGATAGGAGCGTGACCGAGTGAAGGAGAGGCAGAGCTCGACTTCGACCACGGCATCTCGACCCGAAGGAAGTGCGGTCAGGTGAAGGAGAGGCGAAGCTTGACTTCGGCCATGGCATCTCGACCCGAAGGGAGCGCGGCCGGGCAAAGAAATTCGAAAAAAAATTTGATCTGGCAGCTTCATCCAACGTGACGTCTGATAGGGGTTCCACGTCAGCGACCCCGCCACATCATTTGCTCCCCACTCTCGAGTCCCGTTGGCACATGGCGCTCGAGGTGAAGGGAGCAAATGCGATGCTGACATGGAAAGGTAGAAATCCGGTGTTATAATGACCACGATTATCGATGCTCCGTGAGGCAGTTCTCCAAGCCAGTGTGAATTGGCCACGTGGACACGTTCGAGGAGTACTTATTGCTGGCACAGAATTCAGGGCGGCCACGATCTAAGAGAGGCATCTAACTCGTCGATTGCTGACACGCGATGCGGATCCATCGATGGAGATGCTATAATGGTACGGTTATGCATCCGGTCACTTCGAAACGAAAGACAGATTGCCAAAAATATATTTTCTTTCAAACTCCGTGTACCCGCTAATGCACCAGAGGTCCTTCTTCCCCCCGGCCATCCTTGCGTTCCCAAGTTTAGCCAGGTTCATCTCCTTGCCTTTCTTCTGGTCGGGTAGAGCTTTCCCCTAGGGTTAGGATCCTCTCGGACCTCATCTGCCCTTTCCTCCTCCTCTGTCCTGTGACTTCTTCTTCCAAATGTCCCACTTCGAGCCAAACTTCTGTCCCATGACTAACCAAAGTGAGGCTAAGCCTTCTCGGCCAAGATTGCCTTCTTCCTCCGATGAGGAGAAAGAAACGTACTTTGAGATCCGAAGAAGGCCCCGCCCCACGGGTATAGTCATCAGGGAGACCAGGGTCCATCCCCCAACTCCTCCTCCTCCTGAGCCTGCTCCTAAACCTCTCAGTTAACAGGTCCCGGTGGCATCGCTTCGAGGATGACCGATTAGGAACTTTTGACCATCCGGGGCACCTATGGTGTCCCAGACTCCATCTAGCTCTCGGTCCCTCGACCGGGGGAACGGGTCACTTCCAGTGGCTCGCTCTGGATTGCTCTCTATGAGGAATTCCTCGCAGGGGGCCTCCGATTTCCATTTCATCCATTCTTTCTTTTGGTGCTGAGCAACTATCACCTCGTCCCTGCTTAGCTCATCCCAAATGCCATTAGGACCATATTTTCCTTCATTGTCCTCTGCCATTTCCACGGGATTGTTGCCCGTTTTTCTCTTTTCAAGGTCTTCTTCACCCTGAAATGCCACCCATCTAAGGATGGGTAGTGGTCCATCTCTTCCCGCCCAAAAGGCATGAAATTTGAGCTCCCCTCTTCCATCAAAGGATGGAAGAGTAAGTACTTTTTTGCCTCAGTCGAGGAGGTTGACTGGGCTTGGAGCAACCCAGATCGGTCCCCCAACCGGAACTCAACATGTCGAAGCTACTAATCAGGAGATTTACGACCAGCTTCACGCCGATCAGGTCCCCTCCCTCGAGGTCCTGCTGTCAGAGCATAACCTGTTTGAAGCCGGGGCCAGCCCAATTCGGGAGTTGGGTGAGTTTGGCTAGAACTTTGTCTCTTGTTTTTTCTCTTTTTTTTGACTATCTGAACTTGGAGTTGACCTTGCCTTTTTCTGTGCAGGCATGAAGTTTTCTTTAGATGACCTCCTCCACTTCTCCCAAAAGAGGGGTCCACCGGTGGGGGCAAGAGAGTCCCTACCAAAGAGAGCCCAGGACGAGGACAGGGCTAAGATAGCGCCCGCGGAGCCAGCTAGGCTGAGCATGAGGAGGGCCAGTCCCGCCTCCGAGCTGAACCAGTCGGGAGCCGAACTTGTCCCCGAACCGAGCAGGGCGATTGTTGAGCCCGCCCCCGAGCCATCGAGGCAGCGAGATGTGCTCCCAGTACTAGAGCCCGAAGTGGTCGCCCGGGCCAAGAGTGCTGCTGCGGCTGCAGCCGCGATGCCCCCGCCTCTGGAGATCGTTGAGGTCAAGGAAGATGGCAAGAAGGAGAGAGTGGCTCCGACGACAACGGCGATGTCCATGGTGGCGGCGAGCGCCCACTACGCGCATGAGTCATCCTTGACTAGAGGAAATGGCAACGCCGCATCAGTGACAAGAAAGAGGGGGAGGAACCCTCAGAAGCAGCTGCCCGAGGTGGCGATGAATGCCTCCCTGGTTCGAAACCAGGAGCTGGCCGAGCGCATGATGAATTTCACCATCCCATCACATGATCGACGGGAGAAAGCCAAAAAGCTCCTAGGAGATGTGATCAACTGTACCTTTCCATAACTGTTCTCAGTAAGTGCTTCTTTCGCTCGCCTACTTCCTTCCTTCTTCATTGAGGCTGACATCTTCCTTGGTGCAGCTCGGCGCCGAACTTCTGCTAATAAGGGACTGCTACAAGAATTGGGCCAAAAAGGACAAGCTGAGGGTAGCAGAGCTCGAGCCCTTGTCGGCCGAAGCCAAGCAGAAGTCTGACATGGCCTGGGAGGCCAACTTGAAAAATAAAGAGCTCCGGGGGGAGGTGGCGAGCATCGAAAGGTGCATAAAGGAGCTCGAAGAATCCCTAGACCGGGAGAGGAGCCGGTCTAAAGGCATGTCCGAGGAGCTCAAGGCCAAGGAATCCCGGCTCAAGGAGCTCGATGCTGAAGTGGCCCGAGAGAAGAAACATGCCCAAGCTCTCCGGGTAGAACGGGAGGCGGCGGAGGAGCGGGCCGACGCCGCCAAAATGACGGACGTGGCCACCGAGAAGAAAACCTCGGCCGCTGAAGAGAGAACCACGGTCGCTGAAAAGAAGGCCACGGAAGTTACCAACTCGACAGAGGCGCAAGGGAGGCAGTCGAGGCAGTGGTAAGGTACAAGGCCTCCAAAGATTTCGAGGCCAAGTTTCGTGAGGTGGCAATGGACTCCTTCCTCAAGGGGTTCTTGTACCTTCGGTCCAAGGTGGAGGATGTTATCCCAGACAAGAGCCGGGGTCTGCTCAGTTACCCCAGTCATACGGATGAGGGCCCGACACCTGACTCCCACGAGATCGAGGAGCAGGCCATTGCTGCCGAGCCAGCTCTGCCGGCAGTTGTCGTCGAAGAGGAAGCCCCGCTGCCTGAGGCCCCGGAGGGTGATGCCCCACCTGTGCGTCGTCCCGGGAAGGAGCCAGCCGAATAGCTTAGGGGCATGCTGTAATCCTTTTCCTCTTTTTGCTTCTGACCTAGGTTACCCGGCATGTCGGGGCCCAGTAATAGTGTAAATTTTCGAGTTTACTTAATGAAGAACTTTTCCTTCGTTTTCCCGAACTTGTGTATCTTGTTTGATTTTGGGCATTCCAATTTGCATGTTTTCGTGCTTTCCACACT
This sequence comes from Areca catechu, assembly GCA_021397845.1. NCBI lineage: Eukaryota > Viridiplantae > Streptophyta > Magnoliopsida > Arecales > Arecaceae > Areca > Areca catechu. The sequence goes on from CM038052.1 coordinate 150,637,867, forward strand.
TTGGCAAACTTCCTCCCTTTACTTCCTGGCCGCCCATGTGCGTGAACTCACAGAGGCATCCCACTTGGTGGTTCTAATGCTTTGGGCCATTCTCCACCGAGGTCTGGATTTATGAGGAGAACAGGGAGCTCTTGATTTGCTGAGTCATTCCCACCTCATGGACGAAGTAGCAGGGGGGGTATTCGGTCTCGACTGGAATCAGCAACAGATGCGCACGTAGAGGCTGAGCTCAGTTGCTGCCCTCGTCGAACTCGTTAGGTAGCCGAGAGGTGCGAGGCTTTGGAAGCTTCTGGGCTTTAAGAGCCGTACTGTGAGTCAGGCAGTAGATGGTGGACTTCTTTGGGGTTCCGCTGACATCTCTGGACTGTGAGCACGGTGCCGGGCTTCGAGAGTTTCCAGGTTTTGGTGCCGAACCGGAGTCCGGGCTTGAGTGCCGGGCATCTTAGGTCACCGGTCTTTGGTGCCGGACCGAAGTCCGGGCTTGAGTGCCGGGCATCTTATGTCTTTGGTCTTTGGTGCCAGACCGGAGTCCGGGCTTGAGTGCCAGGCATCTTATGTCTCTGGTCTTTGGTGCCGGACCGGAGTCCGGGCTTGAGTGCCGGGCGTCTTATGTCTTCGATCTTTGGTACTGGACCGGAGTCCGGGCTTGAGGACCGGTGTCCGGGCTTGAGGACCGGAGTCCAGGCTTGAGGACCGGAGTCCGGGCTTGAGTGCCGAAGAGCTGGGCTCAGGCATCAGTGCCGGAGAGCTGGGCTCTGATCTTCATTACCAGAGAGCTAGGCTCCGAGCTTCGATGCCAGACTTAGAGCCGGGCAGCGATGTTCCTGTAAGGCAAAAGTGATTTGCACAAAAAGGATCTATATTATTATTCGGGAAAGGCCTTACATTACAAGTAGTACATTCTCAGGTTGCAGGCATTCCACGTCCTTGGGAATCTGGCACCATCCAGATCCGCTAGGTAGTAGGCTCAATGGGGAAGAGCCTCAACCACCTTATAGGGACCCTCCTTGTTTGGTGAGAGCTTGCCGCACTCCTGTGATTGAGAGGCCTCAGCTCGGCGCAGCACCAGGTTGCCTGGGCGGAAGACCTTCAGCTTCACCCGTGCATTGTAGTATTGAGCTACCCGCTATGGTAGGCCGCCATCCGGAGTCGAGCCTTGTCTTTGGTTTCCTCAAGGAGGTTCAGGTTGAGAAGAAGGCATGCCGGGTTCTCTGCTTCATTATATTGTTGTACCCATAGCGTGGGCACACCGAGTTCGACTGGAACAACAGCCTCCACACCAAAGACGAGGTTGAAAGGCATCTCATCCGTGGCCGTCCGGGGCATTGTGTGGTAGGCCCAAAGAATGCTGGAGAGTTCTTCCACCCACCGACCCTTGGCTCGGTCTAGCCTTGTCCTGAGTCCTTGGAGGATTGTATGGTTGGTCACTTCAGCCTCTCCGTTGGTTTGGGAATGAGCCACCGAGGTGAAGTGATGTTAAATGCCAAGCTCAGTGTAGAACTCCTCAAACTCCTAGTTGTTGAACTACCACCCGTTGTCGGTGATGATCTATGGGGGATCCCAAAACGACAGATGATCGACTTCCAGAAGAACTGGCGGACCTTGGCTTCCGTTATATGTGCTAGTGGCTTCGCCTCCACCCATTTGGTGAAGTAGTCGATAGCCACTATCAGAAATTTTTGTTGCCCTGATGCAAGGAGAAATGGACCTAAGATGTCCATTCCCCATTAGGCGAACGACCATGGGGCAGAGAAATGGGAGAGCGATGCCACTGGTTGACGTTGTATATGGGCATGGCGGTGGCACCGATCGCACCTCTTCACGAAATCGACAGCGTCTTCTCTCATGGTCTCCCAGTAATATCCCTGACAGAGGGCCTTATACGCGACCATCCTCCCTCCAACGTAATTCCTGCAGAGACCTTCGTGTATCTCTTGGAGCACGAAGGCTGCCTCTGTGGGTTCCAGATATTTCAGGAGCAGATAAGAGTAGGATCGGCGATAGAGATGCCCTTCCATCAGGATGAACCACGAGGCCTTCTTCTTGACAAGACCGGCCTCTGTGCGGTCTTCTAGTAGGGTGCCATCGGTGATGTATCTTATGTACCTATCCATCCAGCTCGGCTTAGGGATGACTTGCTGCACCTCTGCAGGAGCTTCGTTGCTTGGACTTTCAAGGTACTCGATGTGGGCACACCCCAGTGACGAGTCCAGCAAGGTTGCCAGTCTTGATAGCGCATCGGTGCAGGCATTCTCTCCCCGTGGGATGTGAGAGACGCTGAAGCATCGGAAGCCTGTCGTGTTCGAGCAAACCTGCTCCAAGTACTTCATTATCTGGGGATCTCTGGCTTTGTACTCTCCTGAGACCTGTACGACCACCAGCTGGGAGTCGATGAAGACCTTCAAGCTTTGCACACCCAGCTCGCGGGAGACCCTTAGGCCCGCGAGAAGTGCCTCGTATTTTGCCTGGTTGTTTGTCGCGTCGAACTTGAAGCAAAGTGCATATTTAGCCACAATCCTGTCGTGGTTGGCGAGGATGAGTCCTGCTCTACTTCTGACTGCGTTGGATGCGCCATCCACGGGGAGGATCCAAGACTCCTCCATGCTTTCCTGTTCTATTTGGCATTCCGGAGTGATCTGCTTCAGCTCTTTGGCAAGTCTCGCGCACTCAACCATGAAGTCGGCTAGCACCTGGTCCTTTTGAAATGACCTCAGCCGGTACGCGATATCGAACTTGCTGAGCTTCAATGCCCACTTGGCCAAACATTCGAACGTGTCGGGGTGGCTAAGCACGGCCCTTAGGGGTTGGTCCATCAGGACCATGATCGGATGCACTTGGAAGTATAGCCTGAGATGATGGGTAGACATAATGAGAGCAAAAATGAGCTTTTCGGATCAGGTGTACCTGATCTTCGTATCCCGGAGGATTTTGCTGGCATAGTACACCGACTTCTGGGACCTGTCTTGATCTATGCGGATGAGAACCGAGTTGACGACCGCCGAGGTGACCACCAGGTACAGCAAGAGTTTTTCTTCCTCCTCCGGCCTGGAAAGCAGTGGTAGTGATGCCAAGAAATCCTTAAGCTCCTCAAAGGTAGCTTTGTATTCTTCAGTCCAGACGAAGTCGTGCACTTTGTGCAGCACCTTGAAAAAAGGGAGGCAGCAGTCGGTCGACCTTGAGATGAACCGCCTTAGGGCTACGACCCGGCCCGTTAGGCATTGGACCTGCTTCTTCGAGGTGGGATGCTCCATGTCGACGATCGCTTGGACCTTCTCCGGGTTCGCTTCGATTCCCCTCTGGGTCACCATAAAGCCAAGGAACTTCCCGACCGCCACGCCGAAGGCGCACTTTGCCAGGTTCAACTTCATTTTATATTCCCGAAGGTTGTGGAAGGCTTCCGCCAGGTCAGCGACATGGTCCGAGCTCAGCCTGTTCATGACGAGCATGTCGTCGACATACACTTGCATATTTCTACCGATCTTGTCCTTGAAGACCCAATTGACCAGTCGCTGGTACGTGGCGCCAGCATTCTTCAAGCCAAAAGGCATCATCCAGTAGTAGTACGTCCCTCGATCGATGATGAAGGTAGTGTGCTCTTCGTCTTCTGGATGCATCCGAATCTGATTATACCTGGAGAATGCATCCATAAAAGAGAGCAAGCGGTGCTCCGAGGTGGCGTCCACTAACTGGTCGATCTTCGATAGAGGAAAGATGTCTTTCGGACAAGCTCGATTAAGGTCGGTGTAGTCCACGCAGATCCTCCATTTGCCATTGCTCTTTTTCACCATAACTACATTCACAAGCCAGCTCGAATACTGCACTTCATGAATGAAGCCGGCTGCGAGAAGTTTATCCTCCTCCTCGTTGATCGCCAGTTGCCTGTCCAGGACGAAGCTTCGCTTCTTCTATCGAATAGGCCGATACTTCGGGTCAATGCTTAGCTTGTGGATGATGATGTCAGGGGGGATCCCTGGCATATCAACCATCGTCTAGGCGAATACGTCAACATTCGCCCGAAGGAATTGCAATAGATGGGCTCGCTCATCATCCAGCAGTTGGGCCCCAACTTGCACCATCTTCGCCGAGTCGAATCTAAGCAGGTATGACAAAAGGTGCTTGACCGGGCCACCCCTGGGATCTTGCACCCTTTGGTCAAGGTCGTCCGTGCTGGTATCATCCTCCGATGCCTTTGCCCTAGGAACAGCTTGTAGATAGTGCTGGATTGGCTAAGGTGCCCCCCTCATTTCTCCGACATTATAAGGGATAGGGAATTGCACCATAAGCTGCTTAGTTGAAATGATCGCATCGAGCAGATTAAGCCCGGGTCAGCCAAGAATCATGTTGTAGGCGAAGGAAAGCCTAACAACGGTGAAGGTCATCATGATGGTTCTTTGACGAGGTAGGGCCCATGCAGTAATAGGGAGAATGATCTTCCCTTCAACTCCCATAGAGTCTCCTGTGAATCCGACAAGGGGATTGTGCACAAATTTGAGCTGAGTAGAAGACAAGTTCATCCTAGAGAAGGCATCGTAAAAAAGGACATCAATCGAACTTCCACTATCGATCATAATCCATTTTACAGGATGCTTTGCAATCATCATCTCGACAACCATGGCATCATTATTTACATTTTCAACCCCATATTCCCTCTCCCTTACAGATGGGAGTACATTCTCAGAACTTTCTCCTCCCCGGGCCCTCTTGAGAGCACGCTCGATTTCCCAACATATCATTCCTACAGGCTTCTCGGTGGGATGGTTGTCGACTGCTGGAATTGGAGAGAGAGCAGCGAGCGCTTGAGGTTCCGTAGGGGTCCTGCCCCCCACGAACCTCCTGAGGTAGCCCCTCTTTATGAGGGCTTCAATCTCTCTCTTGAGATGTCGACATTCCTCAGTGTCGTGGCCGTGGTCACGATGGAACTGGCAATACTTCGTCCTGTCACGATCGGTAAATGGCTTCAATGGAGGTGGGCGTTTCAAGTAGCGCTCACCCTCGATCTCCATGAGGATCTTCACCCTCGGGACAAGGAGAGGTGTGAATTTCTCTTCCAGGATGGGGTCTCTCCTCGATCTGGGCTTCTAGCGGAAGTTCGGTGTGGCCGGTCCGGGTTTCTACATCCTGGACGTCTCCCCAGGAGCTGGCTTCTTCAATAGCTTCCCATCCAGCTCCCTCATCGTGCAGTCCACCTCCTCGGCACAGATGTACTTTTGGACACGGAGGAGGAGCTCGGAATAGGTCTTCAAGGGCTTCTTATCAAGAGAGTAGGTCAGGCGGGAAGTCCTAAGACCTCTCTTCAGCGCCAGCATAGCAACTGGCTCATCAAGGTTGTAGATCTCCAACATGGCAACCTTGAAGTGAGCCACGTAGTCCCGTAGAAGCTCGTGGTCCTATTGCCTAATGGAGAAGAGGCTATCTACCTCTCGTGGGACCTTCCGGCAGGCATCGAAATGGGCCATAAACTTCTGCTCCAACTGAGCAAAACAACTGATGCTCTCCGGCTCAAGACGGGTGAACCATACCTGAGCCGCCTTATGGAGTGTAACGAAAAAGGCGACGAAGAGGAGAGCGTCGGTGGCCCCCTAGACCCTCATGAGGGCCTTATAGCTCTCAAGGTGGTCCAGGGGGTCGGTGGTCCCATCATAAGGATCCACCTGTGGCATGCGGAACCGACCCGGAATCAGTTCCTCTAGGATTTCTCGGGACAAAGGGAGATGGGCGTCGTAGCTCGCTGGCTCACTGGTGGAGCCCTGTAGATTGGCAAACTGGCAGGATAGCTCTGCCAACTCGTGCTCCTGCTCTTCCAGGCACTTTTCTGTCATGTGCCTGATGGCCTCATTAGTAGATGCCTCCGTCGAGACTGATGGAGGAGGTGAAGCTGCTTGCTAAGGGGGGTCGCGACAGGAGGCCTTGCCCCTACGACCTCGATGATGCTGGAAAGCATCTTGCTCGTAGGTCGACGATCGGCTTTCTCGATCGGTCGACTTGATCCAGTGTCTCTTCGCCGGGATCCTGTGGCTTCCCCAGTGGTCTATTATAGCTCGTAGCAGCGAAGGTCTTCCTTGGAAGAACCATTGGCTGCGCGAGGTACGGTGGCTTGAGCCGCAGGAGTCCCTGGCTGTTGATGAGTGGCCAAGGATCAGTGCTGGTGCTGCAGCTGATGCACTGCTACGGTGAGAATCTGCATCTATTGGGCGAGTGAGGCCAGCTGGGCATCCACCGAAGGTGGTTGAGATGGAGCATGGAGCTCCCCTTCTGGACTGTGTGGTTCCCCGCGGGAAGGGGGATCTCTCGCACGACTGGTGGAGACTTCTTCACTCGTGTTGTCACCATCCTTCCGGTGGGCTGCTTGCAAGGGGATTGGGTAAGATCAAGATGCATCCTGCACCCTACCTAGCGCGCCAATCTGTTACCACTCGATTATCGTGGCCTGTGGCTGAGGTCAAACTCGGACTGCACTCCCTGTCGCTCAAGATCCTGCTTGGATGCCCAGACTTGTAAAACAAAGTTAGAGACCTGGACCGGTGATCCCAGCGGGGGCACTCCGATACTCAAGTCAGTGGCGATCCAGGAGAGCAGATCCTCCCAGTCGAGCCCCAAGGGCAGACTCCATGCTAGGAGAACTTATGAAATGAGAGAGTGCAAGCGGGTCGAGGGCAGAGTGTGGGAGTGATAGCAAAGGAGAGCTTGAGCTAAGCGGCTGTGTCCATCAAGACCCCTCCTGGAGGTTTTGCGGTAGGCCTGGAGCGGTAATCTTCCTGTGTGCTTCCCTCTTCGTGCCCGGTCATCCGCTTGCTTGGAGTGACTTACCTTGTTCGAACCTTGGAGGACCCTTTTTAGCTAGGGTCGTTGCGCGCCACCTACCTCGGGATCTTCCCCTCTCTCGCAGGTGCATGCGACGGTGTCTGATGCCATGCACGATGTACCTTTCCCTATCTGTGATAGGGAATAATACTGCGTGCGGTGTCATTCCTTCTCTTCGCTCCATTTTGGGAGCATGGCAGAGCTTCAATTGGCGGGCGGCCGTCCCCTAGATCCGAATATGTTGGTTGACTTCCTTTTTGGAGGGGTGCAGATAGTTGGTAGGGAGTGCAACACCTCGATCGGGGGAACTCCTTCCTTCTTGGCGTAAGTGGTAGTTGGGACCATTATTATGGCCTGACAGATGATCCTTCGGTTGCAGGGCTCTTCGTCCGAGATGGAACCGATCTGGAGGGGTGGAGCTCGACTTTGGTTATGGTGTCTCAACCTGAAGGGAGCACAGCCGAGCGAAGGAGAGGCGGAGCTCAACTTCGGCCATGGCATCTCGACCCCGAAGGGAGCGCGGCAGGGCGAAGGAGAGGCGGAGCTTGACTTCAGCCATGACGTCTCGACCCGAAGGGAGCGCGGCTTGGCAAAGGAGAGGCAGAGCTCGACTTCGACCATGGCATCTCGACCCAAAGGGAGTGCGGCCGGACGAAGTAGAGGCAAAGCTTGACTTCGGCCACGGCATCTCGACCCGAAGGGAACACGGTAGAGCGAAGAAGTCCTGAAAAAAAATTCGACCTGGCAGCTTCATCCGACATGGCGTCTGACAGGGGTTCCACATCAATGACCCCGCCACATCACTATATTAATCAAAATCAAGTGAAAGTCTAATAATCACGAGTTTAATCATGAGACCATAAAATCCATCAACATCAAAAAGTTCATGATCACAATAAATGACTATTAGTCTAAACTTGATTCTAATTAATCAGTTACAATAATTTTCAAAGCAATATGCAACTTTAAAAATATTTTTCATGAACTAATTTAAGATACATTAATCAAAGTCAAGTCTTATAATCACAAGTTTAATCAAGATAGCATGAAATTCATCAATATCAAAAAATTCATGATCATAACCAATGACTATAAGTCTAAACTTGATTCTAATTAAATATTTAAAATAATTTTTCAAAGTAATTGATGCAACATTTATAACAAATATTCAACTACATTTTCAATTATGGAAGGAAATGTTTAGAATTTACCAATATGTATAATCCTTCCTTTACCATTTAGTCCAAAATGTAGCTTGTCCACTCTTTGTATTATCTTGTAAAGCCACCTTTTAAAAACTTCTTTTCTTCATGTTGGGCTACAAGACACTCCTGCAAAATAGACTAGGTGGACAATTTTGGCACCCAAACTTTCTTGGATCTTTTAGGGTTAGTAAATATGGTTCCTTTTGGAACCCAATTTTTTTTTAATTTACAAGGATATACATTATGCCCAATTTTAAAACATTTAAAACAAGTTAGATTGGAGGATGCATAATATAAAAATTATTGTTTTTCCGCTCAAGATGTTTGTTTTTCTTTAAAACTCATCATTTGATACAAAAATATTGGACCTTCTTAGAATTTTTATTTCATTCAATAAAATATTTTTCTCATTTGAAAACTTATTACATAAATCTTTCAAATCAAAGTTTTATTTTTCTAAAATTTCTTTTTCTTTAGAAATATTGTTCTTATCATTTTCTAAAACATCAATCTTTATATTTAAATCATGATTTTTATTGGCAAGATTGGTGTTCTCAAGAGAAAAAGAATGTCTTTTTAACTTCTTGTACTCAATTTTTAATACTTTGTATTTATGCACAAAATCATTAAATGCATCATGTAATTCATCAAAGATAAAATCATATTCATTTTCACTACATATCTCTTCCTCATTTGCCATGAAGCAAAGATGGGCAACTTCTTGTTCATTATCCAAACTTGAATCTTCGCTATCGCTCTAAGTTACCATCATTTCTTTGATTTTCTTTTTGACCTTGAGGATTATTATCTTTTTATTTTTTTGATCAGCAACCACTTTTTTGTACCATAAATTCAACTCATGGATCATAAGTGAACCAATAAACTCCTCCAAAGGCAGGGTATCAATATCTTTGGTTCTTGGATCACCGTTACCCTTGGATCCCATAATATTGGCAAAGATTTAGGAATTTTATTAACCAAATCAGTATTAATATAGACTTTGCCAAGACTTTTCAATTCATTAATAATAATCATAAATCTAGTATACATATCGGATATAAATTCAAAATGCAACATTTTAAACATTTCAAAAAAATTAACAAGCATATTAATTTTAGTACTTTTCACTTGAAGAGTACCTTCATGAGTAATTTCAAGTGTATCCTATATCTCCTTCGCTGATGTGTATGTGGAGATCCTATTGAATTCATTAGAGTCCAAAATACAATAAAGCAAGTTCATTGCTTTAGCATTAATTTCAGATTGCTTAATGTCATCTTCATTCCAATCCTCTTCGAGCTTTGGAATGAAAATGCTATTAACCAAAATGGAAGGAATATGGGGACCATTAACTATAACTTTCCAAAGATAATAACTAATAAATTGAATATAGATGCGCATGCAAGTTTTCCAAAAAGTGTAATTAATACCATTGAAAAATGGTGGTCTATTAGTTGCATGTCTTATAGCAAAACAAGCACCTTCTAGGGCTGTCATGATTTTTTAACTCAAAATTATTGGATTCTTTATGAAGCACAAAGTTTAGATATCAACAATTTTGGATTTCGAGCTCTGATACCAATTATTGCCCAGTGATGATGCAATCCAAGAGGGGGGATGAATTAGGTTTTAAAAATTATTTAAACTATTTCAATGGATATAAAACAAGTATGTGCTAATTCAAATCAAGTGCTTATGTTTTGCCAAAGTGTTTGTGTGCTTAATGAAAATATGCAATTGAATTAGTAAAGTAAATACAAGAGTAAATAATCAATAAATAAGAGCAATCATAAACACAAGAATATATAGTGGTTCGGTGTACTCCAAGGCACCTACATCTACTTTCCAAGTTTTCCTTGGGTATTTCACTATAATCATAAAGATTATAATTGATTAGTTTTTTGGGCTCATTAATCAAAACCAAACTTGTTTTCTCAGGCTCACAAGCCAAAACTCCTTGTTGGTTTTATGACTTAGGCTAACCAACAATCTTTGATGGTTTTACGGGCTTACCAACAACCTATGTTGGTTTTACACAAAAGCAACCAACAACCTCTTTGGTTTTCTAAGGCTCACTAAAAACCTTGATACAACAATGTAAGAATAAAAGTAAAGAACATAATAAAGCTTTCTAAAATAAAGCAAGTATCTCTTTGAAGTCTTTGGATGACGTTGAAGATGCTTGTCTTCAATTTATTGAAGGCTTTGAATGAAGCTTGATGTTGTGGACTTGGATCAACTCTCTTATCATTGAAAGCTTGAAGGCTTGAACCACTCAACTCTTGAATCCTTAAAGGATATTCAATGATTTTACCAAAGGATTACTTCCCTATTTGATTTTTGGTGTTTATATAACTCTCCAAACCATAGATGACTATTTAAGACTATTGGAAAAGAAAAACTAGCCGTTTGAAGCAAGTTAGGGAAGTTCTACAGCTTTAGAAAAATAGCCGTTACTCCAAGTGTCGACACTTGAATTTCTTTATGAGTCGACACTTATATGAGTCCACACTTATATGAGTCGACACTTCTATGAGTCGACACTTAGGCCAGCTCAAGGCAAAAATTCTAGATTGACACAGTTTTATATTTTTCTTGTTCTCTAGGGATGGCATTGGATCGAGTTCGGGCCGAGTGCATAACTATTCAAACCCAAACTCGAATACTCAATAAACTACCCAAAGCTGGCCCAAACACTATCGGGATTGGATTTTTTTTATCCAAATACATCTCAATCGGGTATCGGGTAATTCGAGTTTAACCGACCAGAACCCAATTGAATCATATTAAATATTTTTTTTATTTTTATAAATTTTAAAATCATCTATCATTTTATAAATCATACATATATTAAATAGATAAAAGTTAACTACATTTTAGTTCAACACCGATCCGAGAGGAAGAAGAGTCATCGAAGAGAAAGTGGGGAGATGAAGATTAATCGAGGATTATCGATTACAAATTATAATTTACAATTCCCTTATTTATGAAAAATAATGTTTAGGATAAAGGGTTTAAGAATTTTAAAATTTAATTACAAATAATTAATAATTAATAAAATATATTTAATATAATATATATATTAATTATATATATTTAAATATTAAAATAATTTGGATCGGGTTCGGGTCGGGTGTATATCTACCCAGTCCCTGTCCAAATTCAAAGTTAACCATTCAGGTTTTACCCAAACCCGATCCAAACCCAGTCAAAGCGTTGACTACCCAGCCCAATCGGGTCATGTCGGGTCGGGTCCCCATGGATTTGAATTTTGTTGCCATCCCTATTATTCTCAGACCTTGAGTCGACACTTTGACATCTTCATGAGTTGATACTTAAGTGTGCCAGTGCTGAAACTTGATAAAACTTCTCCAAAATCAAACTTTAAGTCCTTCCAAGTCTTCCTTATATTCCAAAGTCCTTATAACTTGAAATTCCATGAATGTGAAGAACTTTTTTAACTAAAATACAAGCATTTTATTATTTCAACTGATATGAGCACTTAATCTGATAAACATACTAAAATGCACAATTAGCAATCATATATACTTAAGTATTTTATCAATCATCAAAATCAAGACCAGAGTCAATAATCTCCACCTTTTGATGATGATAAAACCTTTAAGTATATAAATAAGGTAAGCTTAAAAAGATTAACAATAAGATAAATATGTAAGCTCAAAATCAATAAGTATAAGATTCCCCTGTAAATATGATTTCAAACTATTTATCAAAATCTCTCCCTTACTAATCTTTACCTTAAGATTATAACATTTTGCTTACTTCTCTCCCTTTTCCCCATTCTTTCATTTTTCTTATAATTTTTCATGTTTATCAAATCTCTCCCCTTTTCATACTTAACATTTTTCTCTCCCTTTTTGTCATCATGAAAAAGGTGAAAGACAATACAAAATGAGAATGAAGGTGAAAAGAATAGTAAGTAGAACAGCAAAATCAATACATGATACTAATTAAATATGATACCAATTGAACATGATACCATAAAAATGATATACACATTCAAAACATAAATCTTGATAGCATTTGAATGTAACTCCCCTCAAAAAAAATAGATTTGAATGTAAGGAGTAATAGAACAATATAAATAAAGCATGATATCAAGAAAATATTGAAAACATCATATATGACAACAAATCTTTAGATGCTCTTCCTAAATATTATTCTCCCTTAAAAATGTGCATTCAATGAGGAATAAAACATGAAAGCACAAGCATCATAATTTTAGATAATTTGAGATATGAACATAAATACTAAGTCTGAAATCAAATATTTAAATTTTCAAGATATACAAGATTTTCAAAATACAGGAGGTTGATAATTAAATATTCAATTTAATATAATTTCATATTCATTTGAAGTGATTTGATATCTATATAAATGCTAGATGTAATATGATATCAAGTCTAGCTACTAGATTAAGGATTTATCAATATGCATACCTTCTTCTTAAATGTAATTTTTAACTACCAGTTCTATACTTGTTTCAAATCATTTATAGTCTAAGCATGGATATAAAATGGAATACATTTCATGAAAACCATATAATTTAAAATGATTTTGATTACCCATATAAACGTTAGAAGTAATCTAATACCAAGTTTAGCTATTAGAGCAAGAATTTATCAATATACATACCTTCTTCCTAAATGTAATCCTTAACTACTAATTCTAGTCTTGATTCAAATTATTTCTAACTTAAGCATAGATGCCAAAAATGTATACATTTCATTACCATATTTTACTTGAAAATAGTTTAAAACTATATTAATCAAAATCAAGTGAAAGTCTAATAATCACGAGTTTAATCATGAGAGCATAAAATCTATCAACATCAAAAAGTTCATGATCACAATAAATGACTATTAGTCTAAACTTGATTCTAATTAATCAGTTACAATAATTTTCAAAGCAATATGCAACTTTAAAAATATTTTTCATTAAAGTAATTTAAGATACATTAATAAAAATCAAGTGAAGGTCTTATAATCATAAGTTTGTCATGATAGCATAAAATTCATCAACATCAAAAAATTCATGATCATAACCAATGACTATAAGTCTAAACTTGATTCTAATTAAACATTTAAAATAATTTTTCAAAGTAATTGATGCAACATTTATAACAAATATTCAACTACATTTTCAATTATGGAAGAAAATATTTAGAATTTATCAATATGTATAATTCTTCCTTTACCATTTAGTCCAAAATATAGCTTGTCAACTCTTTATATTGTCTTTTACAGCCACCTTATAAAAACTTCCTTTCTTCATGTTAGGCTGCAAGACATTCCTGCAAAATAGACTAGGTAGATAATTTTGATATCCAAACTTTCTTAGATCCTTTAGGATTAGTAAATATTATTCCTTTTGGAACCCAATTTTTTTTAATTTACAAATATATGCATTATGCTCAATTTTACAACATTTAAAACAAGTCAGATTGGAGGATGCATCAACATAAAAATTTTTGTTTTTTCACTCAAGATTTTTATTTTTCTTTAAAAGCTCATCATTTGATATAAAAATCTTGAACCTTATTAGACTTTTTATTTCATTCAATAAAATATTTTTTCATTTGAAAACTTATTACATAAATCTTTCAAATCAAATTTGTTTTTTCTAAAATTTCTTTTTTTTAGAAAGATTATTCTTATCATTTTCTAAAATATCAATCTTTATATTTAAATCATGATTTTTATTGTCAAGATTGGTATTCTCAAGAGAAAAAGAATCTACATGTCTTTTTAATTTCTTATACTCAATTTTTAATACTTTGTATTCATGCACAAGATCATTAAATGTATCATGTAATTCATCAAAGATAAAATCATATTCATTTTCAGTACATATCTCTTCCTCATTTGTCATGAAGCAAAAATGGGCAACTTCTTGTTCATCATCCAAACTTGAATCTTCGCTATCTCTTCAAGTTACTATCATTACTTTGAATTTCTTTTTGGCCTTAAAGGCTATTATCTTTTTCTTCTCTTGATCAGTAACCACTTCTTTGTGCCATAAATTCAACTCATGGGTCATGAGTGAACCAATAAGCTCCTCCAAAGGTAAGGTATCAATATCTTTGACTTCTTGGATCGCCGTTATCTTTGGATCCCATGATATTGGCAAAGATCTAAGAATTTTATTAACCAAATCAGTATTAGTATAGACTTTGCCAAGAGATTTTAATTCATTAACAGTAGTCATAAATCTAGTATACATATCAGATATAGATTCAAAATGCAACATTTTAAACATTTCAAAAGAATTAACAAGCATATTAATTTTAGTACTTTTCACTTGAAGAGTACACTCATGAGTAATTTCAAGTGTGTCCCATATCTCCTTCACCGATGTGCATGTGGAGATCCTATTGAATTCATTAGAGTCCAATGCACAATAAAGCATGTTCATTGCTTTAGCATTAATTTCAGATTACTTAATGTTATCTTCATTCCAATCCTTTTCGAGCTTTGGAATGGAAATGTCATTAATCAAAATGGAAGGAATATGAGAATCATTAACTATAACTTTCTAAAGATAATAACTAATAAATTGAATATAGATGTGCATGCAAGTTTTCTAAAAAAATATAATTGTGCCATTGAAAAATGGTGGTATATTAGTTGCATGTCCTATAGCAAAACAAGCACCTTCTAAGGCTACCATGATCTTAAATCAAAACCGTTAGATCTTTACGAAGCACAAAGTTTAGATATCAACGATTTTGGGTTCCGGGCTCTGATACCAATTATTGCCCAGTGATGATGCAACCCAAGAGGAGGGTGAATTAAATTTTAAAAATTATTTAAACTATTTCAATGCATATAAAATAAATATGTGCCAATTCGAATCAAGTGCTTATGTTTTGTCAAAGTATTTATGTGCTTAATGAAAAAATGTAATGGAATTAACAAAGTAAATGCAAAAGTAAATAAACAATAAATAAGAGCAATCACAAATACAAGAATATAAAGTGGTTCGGTGCACTCCAAGGCACTTACATCCACTCTCCAAGTTTTTCTTGGGTATTTCACTATAATCACCAAGATTACAATCGATTAGTTTTCCGGGCTCACTAATCAAAACCCAACTTATTTTCCTAGGCTCACAAGTCAAACCTTCTTGTCAGTTTTATAACTTAGGCTAATTAACAACCTCCGATAGTTTTACAGGCTCACCAACAACCTATGTTGGTTTTACACAAAGGCTAACCAATAACCTCTTTGATTTTCCAAGGCTTATCAAAAACATTGATACAACAATGTAAGAATGAAAATAAAGAATACAATAAAGCTTTCTAAAATAAAGCAAGTATCTCTTTGAAGCCCTTGGATGATATTAAAGAAACTTGTCTTCAATTTGTTAAAGCCTTTGAATGAAGCTTGATGTTGTGGACTTGGATCAACTATCTTATCTTTAGAAGCTTGAAAGCTTGAACCACTCAACTCTTGAATCCTTGAATGATATTCAATGATCTCACCAAAGGATTACTTTTTCATTTGATTTTTAGTATTTATATAGCTCTCCAAACCATAGATGACCGTTTATAGCCGTTGGAAAAGAAAAACTAGCTGTTTGAAGCAAGTTGGGGAAGTTCTGCAATTTTAGAAAAACTAGCCGTTACTCCAATTATCGACACTTGAATTTCTTCATGAGTCGACACTTATATGAGTCGACACTTCTATGAGTCGACACTTAGGTCAGCTCAAGGCAAAAATTATGGATTGATACGGTTCTGTATTTTTCTTGTTCTTTAGGGATGGCAATGGATCGGGTGGCCGGGGGCATAAATATCCAAATCCAAACCCGAATATTCAATAAACTACCCAAACATGCCCCAAACACTATCGGGATTAGATTTTTTTTATCCAAAACCATCGCAATGGGGTATCGGATAATTCAGGTTTACCCGGCCCGAACCTAATTGAGTCATATTAAATATTTTTTTTATTTTTGTAAACTTTAAAATCATCTATCATTTTATAAATTATACATATATTAAACAAATAAAATTTAACTATTTTCAGTTCAACACCAATCCAAAAGGAGGAAGAGCTATCGAAGAGGAAGTGGGGAGCTGAAGATCAATCAGGGATTACCGATTACAAATTATAATTTATAATTCTCTTATTTATGAAAAATAATGACTAGGATAAAGGGTTTAAGTATTTTAAAATTTAATAACAAATAATTAATAATTAATAAAATATATTTAATACAATATATATAATAATTATATATATTTAAATATTAAAATAATTTGGGTCAGGTTCGGGTCGGGTGTATATCTAGCCAGTCTCGGTCCAAATTCAAAGTTAAGCATTTAGGTTTTACCCAAATCAGGACCAAACCTAGTCAAAGCGTTGACTATCTGGCCCAATCGGGTCAGGCCAGGTCGAGTACCCATGGGTTTGGATTTTGTTACCATCCCTATTATTCTCAGGCCTTGAGTCGACACTTGAGTATGCCAGTGCTGAAACTTCTCCAAAATCAAACTTTAAGTCCTTCCAAGTCTTCCTTATGTTCCAAAGTCTTTATAACTTGAAATTCCATGAATTTGAAGGACTTCTTCAACTAAAATACAAGCATTTTGTTCTTTCAACTGATATGAGTACTTAATCTGATAAACACACTAAAACACATAATTAGTACTCATATATACTTAAGTATTTTGTCAATCATCAAAATCAAGACCAGAGTCAACAATCTTTCCCTTTTTGATAATGACAAAACCTTTAAGTATATAAATATGATAAGCTTAAAAAGATTAACAATAAGATAAACATGTAAGCTTAAAATCAATAAGTATAAGCTTCCCCTCAAAATATGATTTCAAAACATTTTTCAAAATCTCCCCCCTTACTAATTTTTTCCTTAGGATTATAACATTTTGCTTTCTTCTCTCCCTTTTGCCCTTTCTTTAATTTTTCTTATAATTTTTTATGTTTATCATATCTTTCTCCTTTTCATATTTAATATTTTTCTCCTCCTTTTTGTCATCATGAAAAAGGATGAAAGGTAATACAAAATAGGAATGAAGGTGGAAATAATAACAATTAGATCAGCAAAATCAATATATGATACTGTTGCCGTCCCCGTCGCCGCGCCCGTGCCGAGGATCAACCGATCCTCCCTGACCGCCTGGCAAGGGAGCCTCCCTTCCTGCGAGAAACCTGCAACAAAGGGGTTAGAGGACCCTGGCCGGGGATTCCGGCGAGGGGGCTCCGACGGTCAAGTCAGTAGACGACGAGGAGGAACAGACTCTCGCTCCCAGGCCCTCTAAAGGGTCCCAGGTTTGGAGAGTTAACTAGTGAAGGGAAAGCGCCGGGGACCGGAATCTCGGCTGGGCCTGCCTGCCGAGCTCGCGTCCAGTATTCCCCTCTCGGGATCTCTGGTTTCTTCCTCGGAGCGAGGCCTTGTGCCGGTGCTTCCTCCTTGTCCCCAGGCTAGTTGGCTTACCTTGCAGTCTCCGGATTCTTCCTTCTTTATCTCCCTCCGTCGTGTGCTTGTCCTTTTCCTCCTCGAAAACTCCTCCCCCCTGTCTTCCTTTCTTTTCCCTTTTTGGCGAAGGAGGCCAGGCGGCTTTCCGACCTCGTCCGACGGGCCCAGCAGGGAGAAGGCAAGGACAGAAGAGAAAAGGAGGGAGGGCGGCGCTGGCAGAGCGGCCAGTCGTCAGGCCTCGGGCTTCGTGAGAGTGCTCTTTTCCCCGAGCATGGGCACCATCCGTTTACGGGGCCTGTTCCGTCAGGATCGGATCTCTCGACTGCGGGACCTGTCGGGCCAGTGTAAGTCACGTTCCGCGTGCCGCCGCCCTCCGTACGGGACGCCGTCTGGGGTCGGTACGGCCCGAGGGATGGCCTCGGGACCCGTCGCTTTCCCCCGGGGGCCTCTCCGTACGAGCGGTCTGACTTCGGCTGAGTTGGACCTGTCTCCGGGGGCCGACTGGCGAGAGGCGAGAGATCGGCCGACCTCAGCTTAGGTGGACCCCCCCGGGGTGGACACCTGGCGAGGTGGCAGAAGATCGCCTGGCTTCGGCCGAGGTGGACCCGTCTCCGGGCGGCCACCTGGCGCAAGGCGGAGGGTCAGCCGACCTCGGCCTAGGTGGACCCCTCCTGGGTGGACACCTGGCGAGGTGGCAGAAGATCGCCTGGCTTCGGCCGAGGTGGACCCGTCTCCGGGTGGCCACCTGGCGCAAGGCGGAGGGTCAGCCGACCTCGGCCTAGGTGGACCCCTCCTGGGTGGACACCTGGCGAGGTGGCAGAAGATCGCCTAGCTTCGGCCGAGGTGGACCCGTCTCCGGGTGGCCACCTGGCGCAAGGCAGAGGGTCAGCCGACCTCGGCCTAGGTGGACCCCTCCTGGGTGGACACCTGGCGAGGTGGCAGAAGATCGCCTGGCTTCGGCCGAGGTGGACCCGTCTCCGGGTGGCCACCTGGCGCAAGGCGGAGGGTCAGCCGACCTCGGCCGACCTCACACGGGGCGGACTCCTCCAAGCCCGGGCGCAGATGAGTTGGTGGGGGAGCTTCGTGCCGAACTCGACCTCGGCGGGGGCCGTTTGCTTCAGACAGTATCGGGCAGTGCGGTCTTGCCGACCCCAGCCTTGAGGACGTGGCGCTGATTCCGGCATTAAAACTCACACGTGGCTCGCTCGCATTCGGCGATACCTGAGCCTGGCCACGTCACTGTCACGGCTGTAACAGTTGCCCCCCAGCCCGCCGTTCCGTCGGGGCATCGTAGAACGGAGCGTCGGGATTAATTGCCGACATGACGTGGAGAGGCGAAGATCTTGCATCATAATTGGCACGATCTCCATTCGTCGTGGCTCGATGCGGCTGAAGACTTATGGGGAGTCGCCACGTGTCGTCCACTTGCCCGCAATCAATGCGTTGCTTCGGGGCAGAGGCCGTTACTCTGCTAACGAGGCGTTGGTGTCGGGCGTGTGCCCACGTGGCGACCATCCAGTGGCCTGAGGCGGAATGGTGGGTACGGCTGCTGCCGGCTGAGTTTGAAAGGGAGGGGACTTTCCAGAACGAGGCCTTTTCCCTTGCTTCGTGGGCGGTTCGCTGCAGGCTAACAACTTCTGCTGCTCGCGCCCGTCTGTGCATTTTTGGGTAAGTGTCTTCTTCTCCTTCTCTCTCGTTTCTTATTCAGTCCCCTTCTCCTTTCCTTCTTCATGGCGCACCGTCGCCATGTCTCTTCTAACTCGGACGAGGCCGGTCCATCCCGGCCGAGGACTCCGTCTTCTTCCTCCTCGGATGAGGAGGTAATTCCAGAGGAGGTCCGCCGGCGCTTGCAACCCGGGGGTGTCACTATTGGCATCCCCAGGGGGGTCCGGTCCCCTCCGGCTGCGCCTGCCGTGCCCCTCCGTTCACTCCCCGCCTTGGCTTCTCTTCCTGCTCCGCCACTTCTTCCCGCCGGTCCCTCCGGTCATGCTTCTACCATGACCGAAGGTGATCTTTCTCTGCTCCGGGATGCCTATGGCATCCCGGGATCTGTCCGTCTGTTTGCTCCGCGGTCCGGGGAGCGTGTCACCATGAGTGGCCCCGGCCGCATTGCCTTCTACGAAGACTTCCTCCTCGGGGGTCTTCGTTTTCCTCTGCACCCTTTTTTCCTTTCCTTCCTCAGCCATTTCCGGCTCGTCCCGGCCCAGCTGGCTCCTAATGCCATCCGGGTCATCTTCTCCTTCATTGTCTTCTGCCATTTTCACGGGTTCGTTGCCCGTTTTTCACTCTTCAGGGCCCTGTTCACCCTGAAGAAGTGCTCCACCGATGATGGCTGGTGGTACATTTTGCCCCGACCTAGGTGTCTCCGGTTCGACCTCCCTTCTTCGGTCAAGGGATGGAAGAGCCGGTTTTTCTTTGCTTCGGTCGACGACGTCGACTGGGCTTGGAGCGAACCGCACCGGTCGCCGAACCGGAGTTCTCGAGTCGAGCCCGCGGACCAGGAGTCTTACAGCCAGCTCCTGAGTGACGTGGTCCCGCCGCTCGAGGTTCTGCTTTCTGAGCAGAATCTTTTTGAGGCCGGCATCAGTCCCATCCGGGAGACCGGTGAGATTTGGCCCCGCATTAACTTCTGCCCTTCCCCCCTCTCTTTTTAAGATTGAATTGTCTAACCTTCTGATTTCTCCACTTTGCAGGGATGAAGTTTTCCTTAGAGAATCTTCTGGAGGGAGCGGCCCAGAGGGAGGTCGTCGACGTGGACGAGCCCGTGGCGAAGAGGGCTCGCACAGAGACGAGCCGGGAGGTCGCAGCGGCGACCACGCCCGGCCTAGCTGCCGCTGTTTCTCCGCCCAGACCTCCTCAGGGCGGCGCCCCTGGCGCCTCGGTCCCACGGCCTGGCAACGCTGCCGAGAGAGCTCCGGCGCCCGCCGCTCTGCCCATCGCCGGGCCCACTCCTGTCAGCAGCCCAACGGCACCGCCAGTGGCGACCGCCGGTCCGTCGGCTGCAGCTCCAGCAGAGGGGGCAGCTGTCGCGGGGATCGGCCCGAAGGGCCCGGCGCCGGTGATCTCGCACCGGGACTCGGTCATCCTCGACCGAGGACTGGCGGAGAAGTTGATGGAGTACGCTTCCACCGCCCGGGACCGCCGAGCCCGGGGCGGCCGAGATTACGCGGATGCGCTGCTCGGCATCCTGCCCCAACTCTTCACGGTAAGCCTGATCCTTGACTCTTCTTTTCTCTTCCAATCCGAGGCCTCCTGCCTCGGTACTGACATGTCATTTTTGCCCTTGCAGATCGGGAACGACGTCCTCCTACTGAGGAACTACCTCGTAGGGAACGCCAAGCGGGACTCCGATCGGGAGCAGAAGCTTGGAAAGCTCGCGGCCGACGTGAAGGACTTGATGGACAAGGGGGCCGAGCTGCGAGCTGAAAAGCAGGCCCTCCGGTCCGACCTGACGCGTTCCGAGGAGCGGAACAAGGAACTGGAGGCCTCCTTGGCGGAGGAGCGGACCTCCAACCAGTGCCGTACTGAGGAGGAGGCGGCGGAGAAGGCCCGCCTGCAGGCCCACTCTCTATTCTTGGAGCGTCAGCTGGACGAGGCCCGGCGAGAGGCGGCCGCGGCGAAGGATCGGAGCTCTTACATCAACGGGCTCCTGGAGGCGGCGAAGCGAGAAGCGCTGGAGGCCGTCCCCAAATTCCGAGCCTCCGACGAGTTTACGTCGGAAGTCCGGGAGGCCGCCGTGGACTCCTTCCTGAAGGGGTTCCGGATGTGCCGGGAAAAGGTGGGGGCCTTCTTCCCCCAACTGGACCTGAGTGCGGTCGTTGTCGGCGGCAAGAAGCCGGGGAGCGAGGGCAGGGCCTCCGGCACGGCCCAGGCAACACCTCAGGCGGCACCTGCAGCACCTCCGACTGATGACGCCGCGGCCCCGACACAGCCCCAGAGCCGGTTGTCGTGGAGGTTGAAGAGGTGGCGCCCGCACCTCCGGCGGACGGCGCCGACCCTGCGCCCCAGTGACCTTTACTTTGTATTTTTGCTGTCTTTGTCCTCTTTTTTTTTGGGGGAGTTCCGGCCTGTCGGAGCTCCCAGTTTGTACTGAACACTTTGTAATGAAGACTCCTTTTTCATAAAAACTTGTCTATCGTCTTTGCTTCTTTTTCTTCTTCTTTGTTTGTTTGTTTCTGGGACGTCGGTCTCGGATACCTGAGACAACTGTGGGCCTGGTCCTTCCATACTAAATCGAAGGACGGGGTCTGCAAAACCGTGTTGCGGCAAGGCAAGAATCCTGAGCAGGTCCGACTTTGGGCTGCCTTCATGCTTGCGCGGACAACACAGTTCCTGCACCATCTTCTGGGCCGAAACCCGGGATCCTCCGGACTGAGCTCGATGCCGCAGGCTTTCTCAAACCTTGCGCGGCTTGCTGAGCTGTGCTCCGGGCTTGCGTGGGCGAAGCGGATTCGGCACCACCTTCCAAGCCGAAGCCCGGGATCGTCCGGACTGAGCTCGATGCCGCAGGCTTTCTCAAACCTTGCGCGGCTTGCTGAGCTGTGCTCCGGGCTTGCGTGGGCGAACTGGGTTCGACGCCACCTTCCAGGCCGAAGCCCAGGATCTTCCGGACTGAGCTCGATGCCGCGGGCTTTCTCAAACCTTGCGCGGCTTGCTGAGCTGTGCTCCGGGCTTGCGTGGTCGAACTGGGTTCGACGCCATCTTCCAGGCCGGAGCCCAGGATCTTCCGGACTGAGCTCGATGCCGCAGGCTTTCTCAAACCTTGCGCGGCTTGCTGAGCTGTGCTCCGGGCTTGCGTGGTCGAACTGGGTTCGACGCCACCTTCCAGGCCGAAGCCCAGGATCTTCCGGACTGAGCTCGATGCCGCAGGCTTTCTCAAACCTTGCGCGGCTTGCTGAGCTGTGCTCCGGGCTTGCGTGGTCGAACTGGGTTCGACGCCACCTTCCAGGCCGAAGCCCAGGATCTTCCGGACTGAGCTCGATGCCGCAGGCTTTCTCAAACCTTGCGCGGCTTGCTGAGCTGTGCTCCGGGCTTGCGTGGGCGAAGCGGATTCGGCGCCACCTTCCAGGCCGAAGCCCAGGATCTTCGCAGGCCTCCTTGCTGAAGTTTAGAGAAGAATGTTTAAAGTGAAGAAGCTTTGTTAAAGGAACTGGGAGCCTTACATCACTGGTAGTACATTCTCAGGTTCGAGGGGTTCCATGTCCGGGGGAACCTGGCACCTCCCAATTCTTCCAAGTAACATGCCCCGTGAGGGAGGGCTTCTGCTACCCGATAAGGGCCTTCCCAGTTGGGTGAAAGCTTGCCGCACTCTCGTGGCTGGGAGGCTTCTGTACGCCGGAGGACCAAGTCCCCGGGACGAAAAACCTTCGGCCGTACTCGGGAGTTGTAATATCTGGCTACACGTTGCCGGTATGCCGCCATTCGAATTCGGGCCTTGTCCCTTGTTTCTTCGAGGAGGTCTAGGTTGAGCATCATCCTGGCCGGGTTTTCTGTCTCGTCGTATTGTTCCACGCGCAGCGTGGGTATGCTGAGCTCGATCGGGATGACTGCCTCGGCCCCGAAGACGAGGTTGAATGGGGTTTCGTCAGTAGCCGTTCTTGGAGTGGTGTGGTATGCCCAAAGAACGCTGGGAAGCTCGTCGGCCCACCTGCCCTTGGCTTGGTCTAGCCGCGTGCGGAGGCCCTGAAGAATGGTCCTGTTCGTGACCTCAGCCTCCCCGTTGGTCTGGGGGTGCGCCACCGAAGTGAAGCGATGCTTGATGCCGAGGTCGTTGCAGAAATCTTCGAACTCTCGACAGTCGAACTGGCGTCCGTTGTCGGTGACCACGGTGTGGGGGAGGCCGAAGCGGCAGACGATGGACTTCCAGAAGAACTTGGCGACGTTTGCTTCGGTGATTCTTGCCAAGGGTTCGGCTTCGACCCACTTTGTGAAGTAATCGATAGCCACTATCAGGAACTTCCGCTGGCCGGACGCCGGCGGGAATGGGCCCAGGAGGTCCATCCCCCACTGGGCGAACGGCCAGGGGGCTGAGAGATCGGGTTGGAGGGTTGCCGCTGTACCGTGGCGTGGCGCTGGCACCGGTCGCATTTCTTCACGAAGTCGGCGGCGTCCTCCTTCATCGTCTCCCAGAAGTAGCCTTGACGAAGGGCCTTGTACGCCAATGCCCTGCCCCCCACGTGGTTCCCACAGATGCCTTCGTGAATCTCCTGGAGCACAAGCTGGGCTTCTGTGGGTCCAATGCACTTGAGGAGGGGATAAGAGTAGGACCTTCGATACAGCTGCCCGTCCATCAGGACAAACCGCACGGCCTTCTTCCTAACGAGGCGAGCCGCGTCTCGGTCTTCCGGCAGAGTGCCGTCGGTGATGTACGCGGCGTACTTGTCCATCCAGCCGGGCTCCTGGCTGACCTGATGGACCCCCGCCGGTGCTTCGAGGCTTGGGACTTCGAGTCGCTCCACATGAGCGCGTCCCAGCATTGTGTCCGGCAGAGTCGCCAGCCGAGAGAGGGCATCCGCGCGGGCGTTCTCCCTGCGGGGGATATGGAAGATGTTGAAGCGCCGAAACTTGGACGCGCCTGCCTTGACGAGCTCCAGATACTTCGCCATCTGGGGGTCGTGAGCGACGTACTCCCCGGACACCTGCCCCGCCACGAGCTGGGAGTCAGTGAAGGCTCTGAGGTTGGTCACGCCCAGCTCGCGGGAGACCCTCAGTCCGGCGAGGAGTGCCTCGTACTCTGCTTGATTATTTGTCGCGGGGAACTGGAAACGGAGCGCGCACTCGGCGACGACTCCGTCGCCGTTGGCAAGGATGAGCCCAGCTCCGCTCCCGCCGGAGTTTGAGGCTCCGTCTACATGGAGGATCCAGGCGTCCTCTCCGGGCTCGTTGGTGCCGACCTCCATCGGCTGGGCCGAAGAGTCCTCCTCGGGCTCCTTGCCCAAACCTGCGCATTCGACCAAGAAGTCGGCCAGCACCTGTGCCTTCATTGCCGACCTCGGTCGGTATGTAATGTCGAACTCGCTGAGTTTCAGTGCCCATTTGGCCAATCGCCCCGAGGTGTCGGGTCGGCTGAGCACCGCTTTCAGCGGTTGGTCCGTCAAGACGGCGATGGGATGCGCTTGGAAATAGGGCCTGAGACGCTGGGCAGACACTATCAGCGCAAAAACGAGTTTCTCGGGCCGGGAATACCTGAGCTCCGCGTCCCGGAGGAGTTTGCTGGTATAGTACACCGGTCGCTGGATCCCGTGGTCGTCGGTTCGGACCAGGACAGAGCTGACGGCCTCCGGGGTAACGGCCAAGTAGAGGGTAAGCTCCTCCCCTTCCTCGGGCCTGGACAGCAAAGGTGGTGATGCGAGCGTCTTCTTCAACTCCTCGAAGGCCTGCTAGCATTCCTCGGTCCAGGCGAAACCATTCATCTTCCTCAGCACCTTGAAGAAGGGACGGCAGCGGTCCGCCGACCTGGAAATAAAATGGCTAAGGGCCGCAACCCGGCCGGTTAGCTGCTGCACTTGTTTCTTGGAGGCTGGCTGCTCCATGTCCAGGATAGCCTGGACCTTCTCCGGGTTGGCCTCGATTCCTCTCTGGGTCACCATGAACCCTAGGAACTTTCCGGCGGAGACCCCGAAGGCGCACTTCGCCGGATTCAGCTTCATCTGGTGGCGCCGGAGGTTGCCGAACGTTTCCGCCAGGTCGGCTACGTGGTCCGAGTCAAGCTTGCTCATTACCAGCATGTCGTCCACGTACACCTGCATGTTGCGGCCTATCTGGTCTTTGAAGACTTTATTGACCAGGCGTTGGTACGTCGCCCCCGCGTTCTTGAGGCCGAAGGGCATCATCCTGTAACAGAAAGTCCCGCGGTCAGTTATGAAGGCGGTACGCTCTTCGTCCTCCGGATTCATCCAGATCTGGTTGTATCCGGAAAAAGCGTCCATGAATGACAGGAGACGGTGCCCCGAGGTGGTGTCGACCAGCTGGTCGATCTTCGGCAGAGGGAAGCTGTCCTTCGGGCAAGCTCGATTGAGGTCGGTGTAGTCCACGCAGATCCTCCACTTACCGCTGCTCTTCTTTACCATGACCACGTTTGCTAACCAGCTGGGGTACTGGACTTCTCGGACGAAACCGGCGGCGAGAAGTTTCTCTACCTCCTCGTCGATCGCCTTCTGCCTCTCCATGGCGAAGCTTCTCTTCTTCTGGCGGACCGGGCGGCTGCCTGGGTCCACGTTCAGGCTGTGCATGATAATCTCGGGCGGAATACCCGGCATGTCGGCCGCCGACCAGGCGAACACATCGGCATTGGCACGGAGGAACTCCAGCAGGCGGGTTCGCTCCTCTTCGGGGAGCTGGGCCCCGACTTGCAC
Organism: Areca catechu; assembly: GCA_021397845.1. Taxonomy (NCBI): domain Eukaryota; kingdom Viridiplantae; phylum Streptophyta; class Magnoliopsida; order Arecales; family Arecaceae; genus Areca; species Areca catechu. The sequence continues at coordinate 150,663,692 of CM038052.1, forward strand.
CATCTTCAGGGGGTCCGAACCAAGGGGAAAGGAGAGCAGGCGCTCTACGGGCCCTCCCCTGGGTTCCTTTTCTCTCAGGTCGAGGTCCTCGATGTCGTGGGCGAGCTCTGCGCCCCTGGCGCCTGGGATTGTCTGTAGGCAGAGCGGGACTGGCTGAATCGCCCCCTTCATTTCCCCGAACCCGAAAGGCGTGGGGAACTGCACCAGCAGTCTCCTTGTGGAGATAGTGGCGTCTAGTTGGTTGAGCCCGGGACGCCCAAGAATGGCGTTGTAAGGCGAAGGGAGCTTGACGACAGTGAAAGTTACCATGATGGTCGCCTGCCGAGGTGGGGATCCGGCGGTAACTGGGAGAGTGATTTCCCCTTCGACTCCCACGGAGTCCCCTGTAAAACCTACCAGTGGGGTGTGCACTGGCTTTAGCTGGTCGAGAGGCAAACTCATCCGAGAGAAAGCATCGTAAAAAAGTACGTCGGCCGAGCTTCCACTATCCACCATGATTCGATGTACAGGGTGTTTCGCGATGGTCATTTCGACCACCACGGCATCATTGTTTACATTGTCATTAGACTCCCCTCCCTTGGGAGGGGTTACATTCTCCGGGACTTCCCGGGCTCTCTTCTCTGCTCGGCCGGATCCGCGCGAGATCATGCCCACGGGCTTCTCAGTTGGCCGGTTGTCGATCGCAGGGACAGGCGGTAAGGCCGCGAGCGGCTGCTTCTCGGAGGGGGCCTCGTTCTTGATGAACTTCCTGAGGTATCCCCTCCCGATCAGCTCCTCGATCTCCCGCTTCAAATGGCGGCACTCCTCCGTGTCATGCCCGTGCTCGCGGTGGAATTGGCAGTACTTTGATTTGTCTCGGGGGCCCTCGGGTTCTGAGGTGGAGGTCGACGGAGGTAGCGCTCGCCCTCGATTTCCATAAGGATTTTGGCTCGAGGCGCGAGGAGAGGGGTGTACCTTCGCTCGGGGGCAGACTCGGCCCTCGGCCTTGGGTTCGGGCGAGGATCGGCTGATGGCCCGGGCCTCCGAGCTACCGGGGCGTCCCTCGGGGTTGACTTCTTCAGAATCTTCCCGTCCAGCTCTCGACGGGTGCGGTCAGCCTCCTCCGCTCGGATGTACTTGTGGGCGCGGAGGAGGAGCTCGGAATACGTCCTGGGCAGCTTCTTGTCCAGGGAATAGGTCAGGCGGGACGTCTTGAGCCCGCGCTTTAAAGCCAGCATAGCGACGGGCTCGTCCAAGCTGTAGATCTCCAGGGCTGCGGTCTTAAACCGGGCGATGTAGTCTCGGAGCAGCTCCTGGTCCTGCTGGCGGATGGAGAAGAGACTGTCCACCTCCCTTGGCACCTTTCGACAAGCGTCGAAATGCGCCACAAACTTTCCTTCCAACTGCTGGAAGGAGCAAATGGATCCGGGCTCGAGACGGGCGAACCAAACTCGAGCGGCCTTCCGAAGGGTTGCAGGGAAGGCGATGCACAGAAGGGCGTCGGTGGCGCCCTGGACCCTCATGAGAGCTTTATAACTCTCCAAATGGTCCAGGGGGTCGGTGGTCCCATCGTAAGGGTCCACCTGTGGCATGCGGAACCGTTTCGGGATCGGTTCCGCCTGAATTTCTTCGGAGAAAGGGGGGCGGGAGTCGTAGCCCGCCGGGTCAGCTGACGAGTTCTGCAGGTCGGCGAACCGTCGGGCGAACTCCGCCAACTTGCGCTCGTGCTCTTCTAGGCGCCTCTCGGCCTGGCGCCTGATAGCTTCATCGGTGGAGTCTTCCACCGAGGCTGCAGGTGAGGGGGGCGCCGATCGGTCTCGGCGCGAGGTCTGGCCCCGGCGTCGCTTGCTGCGATGCACCGTTTCGGCCCATCGGCCGGGGATCGACTCTCGTGATCCTCCGAGCCGGAATAGTTTCTCTTCGGGGGAGCTTGGCGGCTCCCTCGGGGGTTGGAGATGGCTTGCGGATGGGACGGCCTGCCCTGGATTGAGCGCAGGCTCCCGTGCTGTCCCGCGACTCGGGCCACGGGGGTCCCTGGCTGCGGCTGAGTGGCCAGGGACCGTTGCTGATGCTGAAGCTGTCGGACCGCTGAGGTCAAGGTCTGCAGCTGCTGGACGATGGCCGCAAAGGATCCGTCCACCGGGGTAGGCTGCTGCAGAAGAGGAGGGGGAGCCGGAAGCTCCCGCTCGGGGGTGTGGCCCCCTGGTGGGGAGTGGGCTTCTCCCACACGGCTGGTGGACGCCTCGCGACCATGAGTGACCACCATTGCTAGAGAGCGTGACACCTGCAAAAAGCTAGTTCCCACTAGGGTTAGTGTCCTGCCCCCCTACCTGGTGCGCCAATCTGTTGCCGTCCCCGTCGCCGCGCCCGTGCCGAGGATCAACCGATCCTCCCTGACCGCCTGGCAAGGGAGCCTCCCTTCCTGCGAGAAACCTGCAACAAAGGGGTTAGAGGACCCTGGCCGGGGATTCCGGCGAGGGGGCTCCGACGGTCAAGTCAGTAGACGACGAGGAGGAACAGACTCTCGCTCCCAGGCCCTCTAAAGGGTCCCAGGTTTGGAGAGTTAACTAGTGAAGGGAAAGCGCCGGGGACCGGAATCTCGGCTGGGCCTGCCTGCCGAGCTCGCGTCCAGTATTCCCCTCTCGGGATCTCTGGTTTCTTCCTCGGAGCGAGGCCTTGTGCCGGTGCTTCCTCCTTGTCCCCAGGCTAGTTGGCTTACCTTGCAGTCTCCGGATTCTTCCTTCTTTATCTCCCTCCGTCGTGTGCTTGTCCTTTTCCTCCTCGAAAACTCCTCCCCCCTGTCTTCCTTTCTTTTCCCTTTTTGGCGAAGGAGGCCAGGCGGCTTTCCGACCTCGTCCGCCGGGCCCAGCAGGGAGAAGGCAAGGACAGAAGAGAAAAGGAGGGAGGGCGGCGCTGGCAGAGCGGCCAGTCGTCAGGCCTCGGGCTTCGTGAGAGTGCTCTTTTCCCCGAGCATGGGCGCCATCCGTTTACGGGGCCTGTTCCGTCAGGATCGGATCTCTCGACTGCGGGACCTGTCGGGCCAGTGTAAGTCACGTTCCGCGTGCCGCCGCCCTCCATACGGGACGCCGTCTGGGGTCGGTACGGCCCGAGGGATGGCCTCGGGACCCGTCGCTTTCCCCCGGGGGCCTCTCCGTACGAGCGGTCTGACTTCGGCTGAGTTGGACCTGTCTCCGGGGGCCGACTGGCGAGAGGCGAGAGATCGGCCGACCTCGGCTTAGGTGGACCCCCCCGGGGTGGACACCTGGCGAGGTGGCAGAAGATCGCCTGGCTTCGGCCGAGGTGGAACCGTCTCCGGGCGGCCACCTGGCGCAAGGCGGAGGGTCAGCCGACCTCGGCCTAGGTGGACCCCTCCTGGGTGGACACCTGGCGAGGTGGCAGAAGATCGCCTGGCTTCGGCCGAGGTGGACCCGTCTCCGGGTGGCCACCTGGTGCAAGGCGGAGGGTCAGCCGACCTCGGCCTAGGTGGACCCCTCCTGGGTGGACACCTGGCGAGGTGGCAGAAGATCGCCTGGCTTCGGCCGAGGTGGACCCGTCTCCGGGTGGCCACCTGGCGCAAGGCGGAGGGTCAGCCGACCTCGGCCTAGGTGGACCCCTCCTGGGTGGACACCTGGCGAGGTGGCAGAAGATCGCCTGGCTTCGGCCGAGGTGGACCCGTCTCCGGGTGGCCACCTGGCGTAAGGCGGAGGGTCAGCCGACCTCGGCCGACCTCACACGGGGCGGACTCCTCCGAGCCCGGGCGCAGATGAGTTGGTGGGGGAGCTTCGCGCCGAACTCGACCTCGGCGGGGGCCGTTTGCTTCAGACAGTATCAGGCGGTGCGGTCTTGCCGACCCCAGCCTTGAGGACGTGGCGCTGATTCCGGCATTAAAACTCACACGTGGCTCGCTCGCATTCGGCGATACCTGAGCCTGGCCACGTCACTGTCACGGCTGTAACAGATACTAATTAAATATGATACCAATTGAACATAATACCATAAAAATGACATGTACATGCAAAACATAAATCTTGATAGCATTTGAATGTAACTCTCCTCAAAGAAAATAGATTTGAATGCAAGGAGGAGTAATAGAGCAATATAAATAAAGCATGATATCAAAAAAATATTGAAAGCATCATATAAACAACAAATCTTTGGATGCTCCTAAATATTATTCTTCCTTAAAAATATGCATTCATTGAGAAATAAAACATGAAAGCACAAGCATCATAATTTCAAACAATTTGAGATATGAACATAAATACTAAGTCTAAAATCAAAGATTTGGATTTTCAAGAGATTTTCAAAATGCAGGAGGTCGATAATTAAAGATTCAATTTAATATAATTTTAAATTTGTTTAAAGTGATTTGATATCCACATAAATGCTAGAAGTAATATGATATCAAGTCTAGCAACTAGATTAAGGGTTTATCAATGTATATATCTTCTTCTTAAATGTAACCCTTAACTACCAATTCTATACTTGTTTCAAATCTTTTTTACTCTAAGCATGGAAATAAAATGGAATACATTTCATGAAAACCAAATGATTTGAAATGATTTTGATTATCCATATAAATGTTAGAAGTAATCTAGTACCAAGTTTAGCTACTGGAGCAAGGATTTATCAATAAACATACCTTCTTCCTAAATCTAATCTGTTACTGCCAAGATCGTCGTGGCACATAGCTCCTGTCAGTGCCGGAGTGTGCTCCCTTCGCTGCCCGGCGGCCCTCTGCTCCTGGACCTGCGAAACAAGGGTTAGTGACCTGGGCCAAGGTTTCCGGTGGGAGCACTCTGACGGTCAAGTCAGTGACGATCCAGGAGAACAGATCCTCCTGGTCGGGTCCCTCTTGATGGACTCCGCACTAGGAGGAGTAAAGAGTGTGTGTGAGGATGGAAATGTTGCAGGGGGAGAATGATAGCGGGGACAGAGGGGTCCATGTTCCTCCGCTTCTCCTTGTTTTCCTAGCTTCCCCTTGATTGTGGTAGTGGTGGTGGTGCTTTGCCCTCTTGGTTGGGCTTGCGCTTGTGTTGGTGGTGCCATGTCCCTCTTCCTCGCGAGGATTGCACCTGTGTTCTCCTTTTTTTTTTGTCTGGCTTATCTTTCTTCTTTGTGTTGGAGTTGTTGTTGTGTTACCTCCGAGTTTATTGCGGCTAAGTTACCATTGGGCGCTTGTCTCGGGATCCACGCCGGGCTGTCAGGCGCATGCAGCGATGTCCCGATGAGTCTTTCCTGATTCATGATAAGGGGAGTTGTCAGGCGCTCCGACACTCCTCTTGGTCGCCTCATTCCGGGGAACCTAGCAGTGCCTTGAATGGTGGGCCGCCGCCCACGGGATTCGAATCTCCCAGTTGGCTTCCTCTTTTGGGTGATCCGGGTGGTTGGTAAGGAATGTGGCACCTCGATCAGCTGCTTCTTTCCCTTTTAGTGTAACTGGCAGTTGCAGGCGGTCAGTACAGCCTGGAAGGCGCTCCAGGGTAGTCCTTGGGTGGCCCGCCGGCGTTCTAGGCTGGTGAGAACCTCGTCCGAGCTGGGGCTGAGCTGAAATGGCAGGGCTCGCTCCGACCTAGGCACTCCGAGCTTGCGGGGGTGTCTTGGTGGAGGAGAGTAGAGTGCGGGCCTGGTCCGGAGGGCGCGCACTCGGAGAGGCTCCACATTGGCGGGTGAGCTCTGAGCTTGACCTCGACCACAGGGCACTAGCCTTTGAGGGTCTCGCTCCGGAGGGCAGGAGACGGACCCGGTCCAGAGGGCGCGCGCTCGAAGAGGCTCCACATTGGCGGGTGAGCGCTAAGCTCGACCTTGACCACAGGGCACTAACCTCCGAGGGTCTCGCTTCGGAGGGCAGGAAGCGGACCCGATCCAGAGGGCGCGCGCTCGGAGAGGCTCTACATTAGCGGGTGAGCGCTGAGCTCGACCTCGACCACAAGGCACTAACCTCCGAGGGTCTCGCTCTGGAGGGCAGTAGGCGAACCCGGTCTAGAGGGTGCGCGCTAGGAGAGGCTCCACATTGATGGGTGAGCGCTGAGCTCGACCTCAACCATAGGGCACTAACCTCCGAGGGTCTCGCTTGGAGGGCAGGAGGCGGACCCGGTCCAGAGGGCGCGCGCTCAGAGAGGCTCCACATTGGCGGGTGAGCACTGAGCTCGACCTCGACCATAGGGCACTAACCTCCAAGGGTTTCGCTCTGGAGGGCAGGAGGCGGACCCGGTCTAGAGGGGGCGCGCTCGAAGAGGCTCCACATTGGCGGGTGAGCGCTCGGATGCAGCTCCGACCTAGGCAACCCGAGCTCGCGGGCCCGACCTGGCGGAGGATAGAGCTCGGCTCACTATATTGAGGGAGCTCAACTCAGCTCGGTAGTGGAGTCCAGGCTGGAGAGTTGATGCAATGTCCGACTCGACGTCCTTTCTTGACATGGCGCCTGTCGGTTCCTCCACATCAGCAATCCCACCACATCATTTGCCCCCCACTCCCGAGACTCATTAGTACATGGTGCTCGGGTTGAAGGGAGTAATTGTGGTGCTGACATGGAAAGGCGGTAATCTGGCACGATGATGGCCATGATTGCTGGTGCTTCGGAGAGCGGCTCTGCGGACCAATCCGGGGGTGCCATGTGGCCATGTCCGAGGAGCAGTTAGTGTTGGCATAGAATTCAGAGCGGCCGGGATACCGTTTTCGTCGATGGGTAGCACGTGGCGTGGATCCGTTGGTGGAGGGGTTGAATCGATACGAATCCGTCGAGTCATTTCGAAATGAAAAGAAGGCCTTACCCGAAACATCTATTCTTTTTGAATTCTCCATGCCTGCTGCTGCTGCGTTCAAGCTTCCTTCTTCCTCCCAGTTGTCCCGAGTTTTCTAAGAAACCAGGTCAGTTTCTTCTTCCTTCTCCCCTACTAGAATAAGGTTTTTTCTCCGGGTCTGGGGTCTTCTTCAGGTTGAGTCTCCACTTCCGTCCCCCACTTCGAGTCCTTCATTTCCCTTGTCCTTGAGGATGTCCCGCTTTGGTCTGGGCTTCCGCCCCTCCACTGATCAAGGCGAGGCCGATCCTTCTAAGCAGAGGCCGGCGTCTTCTTCCTCTTCCTCTGACGAGGAGGAAGATGCAGCTCACTTCGAGCTCAGTAGGAGGCATCCTTCCGGTCCGGTACTCATCAGGGAACCGGGATCCGGTTCTTCTCTCCCTCCTCCTTCTTCTGTTCCTGCTTCTGAGTCCGTTAGGTCCACAGGTCCTGGTGGGGTCGCCTCGATGATCACCGCCGAGGAACTAAGGACTGTTCGGGATGCCTATGGCATCCCGTCTTCTATCCGGCTCATGATCCCTCATTTGGAGGAACGGGTCACTTCCAGTGGCCCGGGCCGTCTTGCTTTTTATGAGGGGACCTTCTCTGGGGGTCTCCAATTTCCTTTCCACCCTTTCTTCCTATCCATCTTGGACAATTATCGTTTGGTCCCTGCTCAGTTAGTGCCAAACGCCATTAGAGTCATTTTTTCTTTCATTGTGCTCTGCCACCTCCACGGGTTTGTTGCCCAATTTTCCTTGTTCAGGGCCTTCTTCGTCCTGAAGCACCACCCAACCGAGGATGGGTGGTGGTCCTTGTCCTCCCGCCCGAAGGGCATCAAGTTTGAGCTCCCCTCTTCCATCAAGGAATGGAAGAGGAAGTTTTTCTTTGTTGAGGTTGAGGGGGTCGACTGGGTCTAGAGTGATCCAGATAAGTCCCCCAACCAAAATTTCGTGGTCGATGCGGCTGACTGGGATGATTATGAGCAGCTCTGCACCGCCCAGATCCCTTCCCTCGAGGTCCTGTTATCTGAGCAGAACCTCACCGACTCCGGGGTCGACCCAACGAATGGATTGGGTGAGTTCAACCTAAACTTCCTTCTTTCTTTATATTTGCATTTCTTGCATTGTTTCCCACGGACTCTAATTGTTGTATGACTTGCATGCAGGGATAATTTTCTCCGAGAACGTTCTGCTAGAGATCACCCGAAAGAGGCCGCTGACCGGGCTGGCCAGGGAGCCTTCGTCGAGGCGAGCCCGGGGCAAGAGCATTCCTATGGCTGCCCCCACCATGGTGCCTGGCCTGAGCTTAGTTGCTCCAGCCGGCCTGAGTTCGGAGGCGACGCGTGCTGCTCCTGCACTGGTGGAGAGGGTGGCTTCTATGGCGCCAAGGCCAGCCCAACAGGCCCCTGCTGCAGAGCCCAAAGTCGTGGTCCAGGCGAGGGCCGCAGTTGCAGCTGCTGCACCCCACCGCCCTCCGAGTCCACTGGTTGTCGAGGTCAGGGATGAGAAGGTCCGGGCCATCACCAGGACCACGACCGAGGCGCCGCCTACGCCGGCGTCCGCTTCTCAGCCTGCCCCCCACGGTCCTGCAGTTACCGGGACGAGGCCGCCCACTCTGGCAGAAGGTCGAAAAGAGGAGGGGCGATGCCATCTCCCCTTCAAGATGGGGCCAGACAGCTCGTTCCTCTGGAGCCCCGAGCTGGCCGAGTGCATGATGGACTTCTCGATCCAGACATGCGATCGGCAGGACATGGCCGGGATGCGACTGACTGATGTCATCAACGCCATCTTCCCCCAGCTTTATTCGGTGAGCAGTTCCTCCCTCTCTTTTCTCCTTTTCTTTCTCTTCTTTCTTTTCATCTTCTTTCTTTTCTTCTTTTTCTTTCTTCTTCTTTTTTTTCTGACCTATTTTCTCGGTGCAGATCGGTGCCGAGGCTCTCTACATCAAGGGCCACTACCAGAGCTAGGAGCATCTCGAGCGGTAATAGGCTGCCGAGATTGAGTCCTTGAAAGTCGACCTAAAGGAGAAGGTCGAGGCGAACGGGGCCCTCGAACTAAAGGTCAAGGACCTTGAGCAACAGCTCGTCGATGCCGAGGGGCGAGCAAAGAAGCTCCTAGAGGCCCGCGACTTTGAGCAGAGCAGCTCGAAGAAGGCCATCGACGATCTCTCCATCATCAAGAAAAAGCTGAACTGATACAATGTCGAAGCGGATCGGCACAAGGAGGCCTCCCGAGCTGCCCAGGCGGAGCTGGCAGCTGGGAGGGAGAAACTTGGCGCAGCTGAGAAGGCGACAGAGGAGGCGGCCAGGTCAGCGGAGGCAGCCAGGCTCGAGGCCACCAAGTCGAGGAGGGTGGCTGCTGAGGCCAAGAAGGGCATCGAGGATGCCATCACAAAATTCAAGGCCTCGGAGGAGTTCGTCATCGAGATTCAGCAGATGGCGTCGGACTCCTATAAGGGCTTTATGTTTTTACGTGGCCGAGTCGAGGTGCTTGTCCCCGAGAAGAGCTGTGATCGCCTCAGATATCCTTCGGCCTCAGATGCGGAGCCCGACGAGGAGGCCATGGAGGAAGCCTTGGCCTCAGAGTCTTCGACGCCAACCGAGGTTGAACCATCCGAGGGTAGAGTTGCTCAATCGGAGGTTCCTGAAGGCGGAGACCTCAGCCCCAGATCTCAGCAGGGAGGCCGGCCGGCGTGGAGTAGCCCCCTTTTCTTTTTCGCCCCATTTTATATTTTTGTTTCTTGTACTTAGTCAGGGTCACCCAACATGTCGGGGACCCACAGGATACTTGTAACTTGTGCTCAATCAATGAAACTTGAGTTTCTCTAACATATATTTTCTTTGTCTAGTTCTTCCCTTCTTTTTCTCTTTCTTTCTCTCCCCTTTCTTCTTTTTCTTCCTCTTCTTTCTTTTGTGCATGAGCAGGGAGATCAGAGAGAGGAGCCTCACCTTGCCTGGGGTTGAGTTATTAGACTTCAACATCGGCAAGCTGGGTGCAGGTTCATGACACTTGAGTGCTGCTGTGCTCGCAGGTCCCTTGGCCGGAGATCTGAGCTCCGGTCTTGGGTAGGTGTCCTGGAGATGGGCTTGGGGACGTTGTTGACTGAGAGCTGCTTGGCTCAAAGTTCTCTTGGCCAGAGATCTGAGCTCCGGTCTTGAGTAGGTATCTTGGAGATGGGCTTAGGGACGTTGTTGACTGAGAGCTGCTTGGCTCGAAGTTCTCTTGGCCGGAGATCTGAGCTCCGGTCTTGAGTAGGTGTCCTGGAGCTGGGCTTAAGGATGTTGTTGACTGAGAGCTGCTTGGCTCGAAGTTCTCTTGGCCGAAGATCTAAGCTCCGGTCTTGAGTAGGTGTCCTGGAGCTGGGCTCGGGGACGTTGTTGACTGAGAGCTGCTTGGCTCGAAGTTCTCTTAGCCAGAGATCTGAGCTCCGGTCTTGAGTGGGTGTCCTAGAGCTGGGCTCGGGGATGTTGTTGATTGAGAGCTGCTTGGATCGAAGTTCTCTTGGTCGGAGATCTGAGCTCCGGTCTTGAGTGGGTGTCCTGGAGCTGGGCTCGGGGACGTTGTTGACTGAGAGCTGCTTGGCTCGAAGTTCTTTTGGCCGGAGATCTGAGCTCCAGTCTTGAGTGGGTGTCCTGGAGCTGGGCTCGAGGACGTTGTTGACTGAGAGCTGCTTGGCTCGAAGTTCTCTTGGTCAGAGATCTGAGCTCCAGTCTTGAGTGGGTGTCCTGGAGCTGGGCTCAGGGATGTTGTTGACTGAGAAATTGCGGCTCGTCCCCCTCTCGTTCTCTTTCTTTCCTTCCCCCCTCCTTTTTTCCTTTCTTCTTCTTTCCTTTTCTTTTTTTTTTCTTCTTTTTTTTTTCTTTTGTTTTTCTTTTAGAGTGGGGAGAACAGAGAAGAGGGTTCTTGCCATGTGCCCCTCTCGTTCTCTTTCTTTCCTTCCCCTCTTGTCTTCTTTTTGAGTGGGGAGATCAGAGAAGAGGGTTCTTACCGAGCTCCCCTCTCGTTCTCTTTCTTTCCTTCCCCTCTCGTCTTCTTTTCGAGTGGGGAGATCAGAGAAGAGGGTTACCGGACTTGATTGCCTTGGAGCTAGGCTCGAGGCCTTCCTGGATGTAGAGCTAGGCTCGGGCCCAGGGGTTGCCTGAGGGCTTGGCTCAGGTCTTTGGCGCCTTGGAGCTAAGCTCGAGGCATTAATGGGAGCTACTTGGCCCCATGATCCCTTGGCACCTCGGAGCTGGGCTCGGAGATGTTTGAGATTGAGAGCGGCTTGGCTCAAAGTTTCTTTGGCCAGAGATCTGAGCTCCGGTCTTGAGTAGGCATCCTGGAGCTGGGCTCGGGGATGCTTGAGGTTGAGAGCTGCATGGCTCAAAAATCCTTTGACATCCTGGAGCTGGGCTCGGGGATGCTTGAGGTTGAGAGCTGCATGGCTCAAAAATCCTTTGACATCCTGGAGCTGGGCTCGGGGATGCTTGAGGTTGAGAGCTGCATGGCTCGAGAATCCTTTGACATCCTGGAGATGGGCTCGAGGATGCTTAAGGTTGAGAGCTGCATGGCTCGAAAATCCTTTGACATCCTGGAGCTGGGCTCGGGGACGCTTGAGGTTGAGAGCTGCATGGCTCGAAAATCCTTTGACGTCCTGGAGCTGGACTCGGGGATGCTTGAGATTAAGAGTTACATGGCTCAGAGATTATGTGACATCCTGGAGCTGGGCTCGGGGACACTTGAGATTGAGACCTGCATGGCTCGAAGATTTTTTGGTGTCCTGTAGCTGGGCTCGGGGATGCTTGAGGTTGAGAGCTGCATGGCCTGAAAATCCTTTGACGTCCTGAAGCTGGGCTTGGGGATGCTTGAGGTTGAGAGCTGCATGGCTCGGAGATCCTTTGACATCCTGGAGTTGGGCTCGGGGATGCTTGAGTTTGAGAGCTGCATGGCTCGAAGATTCCTTGATGTCTTGGAGCTGGGCTCGGGGACGCTCGAGGTTGAAAGATGCATGGCTCGGAGATCCTTTGACGTCTTAGAGCTGGGCTCGGGGATGCTTGAGATTGAGAGCCACATGGCTCGAGATTTTGTGACGTCCTGGAGCTGGGCTTGAGGATGCTTGAGATTGAGAGTTGCATGGCTCGAAGATTTTTTGACGTCTTGGAGATGGGCTCTGGGATGCTTGAGGTTGAGAGCTGCATGGCCCAAAAATCATTTGACATCCTAGAGCTGGGCTTAGGGATGCTTGAGATTAAGAGCTGCATGGCTCGAAGATCCTTTGACATCCTGGAGCTGGCTCGGGGATGCTTGAGGTTGAGAGCTACATGGCTCGAAGATTTCTTAACGTCCTGGAGCTGGGCTCGGGGATGCTCGAGGTTGAGAGCTGAATGGCTCGAAGATTCCTTGACGTCCTGGAGCTGGGCTCGAGGACGCTCGAGGTTGAGAGCTGCATGGCTCGAAGATTCCTTGACGTCCTGCAGCTGGGCTCGGGGACGCTCGAGGTTGAGAGCTGCATGGCTCGGAGATTTCTTGACATCCTGGAGTTGGGCTCGGGGATGCTTGAGCTTGAGAGCTGCATGGCTCAGGGATTCCTTTGACATCCTGGAGCTGGGCTCAGGGACGTCGTTGATCCTTCCCTACCAGACACATGGATACTCGTGCAAGAAAAAATTGTTATCGTTATTATCGATAAAAAATCTTACCTTGTGGGTGGCGTCTTCGTAGGCCATAGACTCTCCTCTTTTGGGGGAGCCTGACACCGTCGGGATCTTCGAGGTAAGAGGCCCCTCATGATGGAGTTTCGGCCACCATGCAGGGGCCTGCCCGCGGTGGTTTGCGATCATCATCCTGACGACCGCGGCGTCTCTATTTACCTGTCCCCTCGCAGCACAATGGGGAGAACATTCTCTGCGTCCCATGCCCCCCAGGTTTCCTTGGACGCGTGCGCAGCTCCCCCGGTGACCACGTCCACCGGTTTCACGGTGGGGAAGCTATTGATGGTTGGAGCCGACGGGAGGGCGGCAAGCGCCCGGGACCCCGCTTGAGGTCTACCCCCCACGAACCTTTTGAGGTAGCCTTTCTTGATGAGCTTCTCGACCTCCTACTTGAGATTGCTGCGTTCCCTGGTGGCACGGCTGTGATCGTAGTGAGGGTGACACTACGTCTCGTCATGGCCGGTGAAGGGCTTCAAGGGTGGTGGGCATCGCCGCCTAGTGGCTCACCGGTTGAGCTTTGCATACTAGCGAACCGACAGGAAAGCTCTGCCAGCTTGCGCTTATGCTTCCCCAGGCGCGCTTTCGCTGCGTGCTTGGTGGTTTCGTCAGCGGATCCTTTTGCCGAAGGGGATGGAGAAGGTGACATGGGTTCCCTTAAGAAGGGGGAACCCTTTGCACGGCTGATAGAGGCCTTTCGAGTTCGTCTCGTCACCATCCTTCCATGGGGTGTTGCTCTGTAAAGAGGTGGAAGGCTTGATCATGCCTGTCCTGTCCCCCTACCTGGCGCGCCAATCTGTTGCCACCAAGATCGTCGTGGCCCATAGCTCCTGTTGGTGCCGGAGTGCGCTCCCTTCGCTGCCCGGCGGCCCTCTGCTCCTGGACCTGCGAAACAAGGGTTAATGACCCGAGCCAGGGTTTCCGGCGAGGGCACTCCGACGGTCAAGTTAGTGACGATCCAGGAGAACAGATCCTCCTGGTCGGGCCCCTCTTGATGGACTCCGTACTATGAGGAGTAAAGAGTGTGTGAGGACAGAAACGTTGTAGGGGAAGAATGATAGCGGGGACAGAAGGGTTCCCTATTCCTCCGCTTCTCCTTGTTTCCCTGGCTTCCCCTCGACTGTGGTAGTGATGGTGGTGCTTTGCCCTTTTGGTTGGGCTTGCCCCTATGTTGGTGGTGCCATGCCCCTCTTCCTCGCGAGGATTGCACCTGTGTTCTCCTTTTTTTTTTGTCTGGCTTATCTTTTTTCTGTGTTGGAGTTGTTGTTGTATTACCTCCGAGTTTGTTGCGGCTAGGTTACCATTAGCCGCTTGTCTCAGGATCCCTGTCGGGCCGTCAGGCACATACGGCGGTGTCCCGTGGAGTCTTTCTTAATTCATGATAAGGGGAGTTGTCAGGCGCTCCGACACTCCTCTTAGTCGCCTCATTCTAGGGAACCTGGCAGTGCCTTGAATGGTGGGCCGCCGCCCACAGGATTCGAATCTCCCGGTTGGCTTCCTCTCTTGGATGATCCGGATGGTTGGTGAGGAATGTGGCACCTCGATCAACGTACTTCTTTCCCTTCTAGTGTAACTGGCGGTTACAGGCAGTCAGTATGGCCTAGAAGGCGCTCCAGTGCAGTCCTCGGGTGGCCCGCTGGCGTTCTAAGCTAGTGAGGACCTCGTCCGAGCTGGGGCTGAGCTGGAATAGCAGGGCTCGCTTCGACCTAGGTGCTCCGAGCTTGCGGGGGCATCTTGGTGGAGGGCAGAGTGCGGGCTCGCTTCGACCTAGGTGCTCCGAGCTTGCGGGGGCATCTTGGTGGAGGGCAGAGTGCGGGCCCGGTCCGGAGGGCATGCACTCGAAGAGGCTCCACGTTGGCGGGTGAGCATTGAGCTCGACCTCGACCACAAGGCACTAGCCTCCGAGGGTCTCGCTCTAGAGGGCAGGAGGCGGACCTAGTCCAGAGGGCGCGTGCTCAGAGAGGCTCCACATTGGCGAGTGAGCGCTGAGCTCGACCTCGACCTTGACCACAAGGCACTAACCTCCGAGGGTCTCGCTTTGGAGGGCAGGAGGCGGACCTGGTCCAGAGGGCATGTGCTCGGAGAGGCTCCACATTGGCGGGTGAGCGCTGAGCTCGACCTCGACCACAGGGCACTAACCTCCGAGGGTCTCGCTCTGGAGGGCAGGAGACGGACCTGGTCCAGAGGGCGCGCGCTCGGAGAGGCTCCACATTGGCGGGTGAGCGCTGAGCTCGACCTCGACCACAGGGTACTAACCTCCGAGGGTCTCGTTCTAGAGGGCAGGAGGCGGACTCGGTCTAGAGGGCGTGCGCTCGGAGAGGCTCCATATTGGCGGGTGAGCGCTGAGCTCGACCTCGCCCACAGGGCACTAACCTCTGAGGGTCTCGCTCTGAAGGGCAGGATGTGGCTCCGACCTAGGCGTCCCGAGCTTGTGGGCCAAACCTAGCGAAGGACAGAGCTCAGCTCGCTGTATTGAGGGAGCTCAGCTCAGCTCGGTAGTGGAGTCCGGGCTGGAAAGTTTATGCGATGTCCCACGCGGCATCCTTTCTTGACGTGGCGCCTGCCGGTTCCTCCACGTCAGCAATCCCACCACATCATAATCCTTAACTACCAGTTCTAGTATTGATCCAAATCATTTCTAACTTAAGCATAGATGCCAAAAATGTATACATTTCATTACCACATTTTACTTGAAAATAGTTTAAAACTATATTAATCAAAATCAAGTGAAAGTTTAATAATCACGAGTTTAATCATGAGAGCATAAAATCCATCAACATCAAAATGTTCATGATCATAACAAATGATTATTAGTCTAAACTTGATTCTAATTAATTAGTTGCAAAAATTTTCAAAGCAATATGTAACTTTAAAAACATTGTTCATGAAGTAATTTAAGATACATTAATCAAAATCAAGTGAGGTCTTATAATTACAAGTTTAATCATGATAGCAAGAAATTTATCATCAAAAAAATCATGATCATAACCAATGACTATAAGTCTAAACTTGATTCTAATTAAATATTTAAAATAACTTTTCAAAGTAATTGATGCAACGTTTATAACAAATATTCAACTATATTTTTAATTATGGAAGGAAATGTTTAGAATTTACCAATATGTATAATCATTCCTTTACCATTTAGTCCTGAATGTAGCTTGTCCACTCTTTGTATTGTCTTGTATAGCTACCTTTTAAAAACTTCCTTTCTTCATTTTGGGCTGCAAGACACTCTTGCAAAGTAGACTAGGTGGACAATTTTAGTATCCAAACTTTTTTGGATCCTTTAGAGTTAGTAAATATGATTTCTTTTTTAACCCAATTTTTTTTTAATTTACAAGCATATGCATTATGCCCAATTTTACAATATTTAAAACAAGTCAGATTGGAGAATGTATCAACATAGAAATTCTTGTTTTTTCACTCAAAATTTTTGTTTTTCTTTAAAAACTCATCATTTGATACAAAAATCTTGGACCTTGTTAGAATTTTTATTTCATTCAATAAAATATTTTTTTCATTTGAAAACTTATTACATAAATCATTTAAATCAAAATTTTCTTTTTCTAAATTTCTTTTTTCTTTGGAAAGATTATTCTTATCATTTTTTTAAAAAATATCAATCTTTATATTTAAATCATGATTTTTATCGGCAAGATTGGTGTTCTCAAGAAAAAAAGAATCTACCTGTCTTTTTAATTTCTTGTGCTCAATTTTTAATACTTTGTATTCAAACACAAGATCATTAAATGTATCATGTAATTCATCAAAGATAAAATTATATTCATTTTCAGTACATACCTCTTCCTTATTTGCCATGAAGCAAAGATGGGCAACTTCTTGTTTATCATCCAATCTTGAATATTCACTATCGCTCCAAGTTGCTATCATTGCTTTAAATTTTTTTTTGGCCTTGAGGGCTATTATCTTTTTCTTCTCTTGATCAGTAACCACTTCTTTATGCCATAAATTTAACTCATGCGTCATGAGTGAACCAATAAGCTCCTCCAAAGGTAAGGTATCAATATCTTTGGCTTCTTGGATTGCCGTTACCTTTGGATCCCATGATATTGACAAAGATCTAAGAATTTTATTAACCAAATCAGTATTAGTATAGACTTTGCCAAGACTTTTCAATTCATTAACAATAGTCATAAATCGAGTATATATATCAGATATAAATTCAAAATGCAATATTTTAAACATTTCAAAAGAATGAACAAGTATATTAATTTTAATACTTTTCACTTGAAGAGTATCCTCATGAGTAATTTAAGTATGTCCTATATCTCCTTCACCGATGTGCATGTAGAGACCCTATTGAATTCATTATAGTCAAATGCACAATAAAGCAAGTTTATTGCTTTAGCATTAATTTCATATTACTTAATATCATCTTCATTCCAATCATCTTCGAGCTTTGGAATGGAAATGCCATTAACCAAAATGGAAGGAATATGAGAACCATTAACTATAACTTTTCAAAAATAATAACTAATAAATTGAATATAGATGCGCATGCGAGTTTTCCAAAAAGTGTAATTAGTACCATTGAAAAATGGTAGTCTATTAGTTGCATGTCCTATTACAAAACAAGTATCTTCTAGGGTTGCCATGATCTTTTAACTCAAAATCGTTAGATTCTTTGCGAAGAACATAATTTAGATATCAACAATTTTAGATTTCGGGCTCTGATACCAATTGTTGCCTAGTGATGATGTAACCCAAGAGGAAGGGTGAATTGGATTTTAAAAATTATTTAAACTATTTCAATGGATATAAAACAAGTATGTGCCAATTCAAATCAAGTGCTTATATTTTGTCAAAGTGTTTATGTGCTTAATGAAAATATGTAATGAAATCAACAAAGTAAATGAAAGAGTAATTAAGCAATAAATAAGAGCATGCACAAACACAAGAATATATAGTGGTTCGGTGCACTCCAAGGCACCTACATCCACTTTTCAAGTTTTTCTTCGGTATTTCACTATAATCACCAAGATTACAATCGATTAGTTTTCCAGGCTTACTAATCAAAATCCAACTTATTTTTCTGGGCTCACAAGTTAAAACTCCTTGTTGGTTTTATAACTTAGACTAACCAACAACCTCCGATGATTTTACGGGCTCACCAACAACCTATGTTGGTTTTACGGGATCACCAATAACCTATGTTGGTTTTACACAAAGGCTAACCAACAAACTCTTTGATTTTTCAAGGCTTACCAAAAACATTGATACAACAATGTAAGAATGAAAGTAAAGAATACAATAAAGCTTTTTAAAATAAAGCAAGTATCTCTTTGAAACCTTTGGATGATATTGGAGAAGCTTGTCTTCAATTTGTTGAAGCCTTTGAATGAAGCTTGATATTGTGGACTCAAATCAACCTCTTATTTTTGAAAGCTTGAAGGCTTGAACCACTCAACTCTTGAATCCTTGAAGGATATTCAATGATCTTACCAAATGATTACTTTCCCAATTGATTTTTGGTATTTATATAGCTCTCCAAACCATAGATGATCATTTATGACCATTGGGGAAGAAAAATGAGTCATTTGAAGCAAGTTGGGAAAGTTCTGTAGCTTTAGAAAAACTAGCCATTACTATAAGTGTCGACACTTGAATTTCTTCATGAGTCGACACTTATATGAGTTGACACTTCTGTAAGTTGAAACTTAGGTCAGCTCAACATAAAAATTCTGGATTGATACAGTTCTGTATTTTTCTTGTTCTTAGGCCTTGAGTCGATACTTTGACATCTTCATGAGTCGACACTTGAGTGTGCCAGTGCTAAAACTTGTTGAAACTTCTCCAAAATCAAACTTTAAATCCTTCCAAGTCTTCATTATATTTCGAAGTACTTATTACTTGAAATTTCATGAATTTGAAGAACTTCTTCAACTGAAATACAAGCATTTTATTCTTTCAACTGATATGAGTACTTAATCTGATGAAGACACTAAAACACATAATTAGTACTCATATATACTTAAATATTTTGTCAATTATCAAAATCAAGATCAGAGTCAACACCCCTCTCCCCATGACCCTGTAGCCCTTTCTGTCTCCGATCTCCTTCCCCGGCCCCAGCACATGCACTCGACGGCCCCTCCGCTCCTACGCAACCCCGCAGCCCCCCCTTAGCTCCGATCTCCCTCCCCATCCCCGGCGTCCACACCCGATGCGAGATGCCCCTGCCCCTCCATGCGACCCTGAGCCCCCCCGACTTCGATCTCCCTCTCCCAACTCCAGCGACTACACCCGGTGCGCAGAGCCTTTTTTTTAGGTTTTGATGATTCGATATTTCTGGCTTTAAGTGGGCTAGTTTCGATTCGAGCCGACCCGATAGAGCTCGAGCCAGGCTAGGGCTTGGGCTTGGGTCGGGCCCGATGTTTTAAAAAAATTTTAAGCCTAAGCCTAGCCCGAAGCCCAAAATTTTTTTTCGGGCCGAGCTCGGGTAGGGGTGTGGCCCAGCCCTGCCCGGCCTAGTTCCAGCCCTATTCAAATTGAGTTTCCATGCAGAGCCTCTTGTCCTTGACTTATAAATGTATGGAATAGTAGATCAAACGAAAAAGCTACTATAAGCTGCATGAAAATTTTCTAGACTATAATTTATTTCTGTTTGAGCTCCATTTTAAGTTCTATTTGGACCCTATTAGCCTGTGGATTAGGCTCTTTATGCTGAAGAGCATCTTTCCTGAAAAAGATAAATAAAAGCATCAATTTTTTAAAAAATAATGGTAAATTAATTTATAATTTAATGGTTTTATTGATATATTTATAGAACTCATCAACCACCATTGATCCCATCTCAAGATTACCAAAAGGCACAAAAAAGACAGTAAAGGAAAAAGAAAGAAGGGGAAGAAAGAAGGAGACCCACCACTCTTGTCGCAGCAGCTCCTATAGTAGCAACGAACTTCCTTGGTAGCGAAGACTCTAGACTCTGGACTCTCACTATAGCAGATGGTAGATGTGAAAAGACGGACATCCCGATCCATTATTATTTATAGTCTCCCACCAAAGATAGTAGCCCAAGTGCCACGACCACCATGACGGTTCACTAATAGACACATGCCAATCTTCCATTGGATGTGCCACATTGCTTGAATCACCAGCCATCTTGAGCTACAAACTACCATCATGCCCTCTCAGTCACTCCGAATCATCATGCGCACCTCTTAAATTGGTTAGTACACACAATCCAAATGGACTTTATGCTCCATATTAAAAGGACCACCATGCACCTGCATGGACCTGAGGAGACTAATGAAGAAGCTATTTACAAAGTTTGATATCAATTGAGACTCATTTGAGTAGCCAACAATCAAGCCCTAGGTCAAAAACCCTACTATAGCGACCAAGTTTGCATCTCCCAGCTTCCACGAACATAGGATGCACCTCCAGATCACCACCTAACACTCTAGGAACCAAGGCTAGGGGCATGGAACCTTGGGGCTAGCGAATCTAGATTGAAAACCTTGGATGAGGAGTCCCTATGTGATAGAAACTCAAATTTTAGCATAATAGCCTTTGCCTGTACTCATCTTTTTATGCGCTTCCTTGACTTGAACCCACCTCAGAAGCCCCTCTTCACCTCCTTTTTCGATTTCTAATCAAGATCAAAGGCCTCTCCTGGGCATGGAGAGTTCCTTAGGGCATGAGAAAGGAGAGTCCTAGATGAACCAAACTCCTAGAGCACAAAATATGTTGTCGCATAACTTCAGTGCACATGCCTCCTTTCTTCCTTTCTTTAGAGTACCTCATTTCCACTTTTCCATGAAAAACCTGAAGCATGAAGCCTCCTCTTAGACATCCACAAACCTAGACCATGGTGGAGAGAGAGTCCCTAAGAGAATGGACTCTCAGTGCATGGAAGGGGGTGCGCATGAGATACATGCGCGCGCCCCCTTCTACTTCCTAGGTGGCATGAGGACCTAGTCAAGACATTAGCTTACTTACAAAATCAGTTCAAACTTAAGTGCAGGTGTGATGATAATATAAAGTATCGACAGCACCAGCAGTATCGTTATGGTTATAGAGACCCAATTGGCCTTTACCTTAGTTGCTTTACTATTTTTTAAGTTGATTTATTATACACTCAATTGGGTTTGTCAATTAGATTAATTTTTTTGTTTATATGCATTTGAGTTTGGGTTGTTTAGCATTTAAATATTTATCGACAGAAGGACTCTCCAATCAGATATGTCATCATATATTCAATGTCATATTTTTTTATTGTATAATTTTTGGCCAAACATTGGATAGCATGCGAGCTTGGATCCACAAGGTTTAACACCCCACATGGATTAGATGAAGGCTAAGGATCGAGATTTAGTTTAATTTTAAATGAAAGCTATATTTCAATGAAAGTTATCATTTTATCCCATAAACAGTCTATGTACATCTTTATTTTATACTTTTACCTATATAAATTTATCCCATGAATAAATATTAATTAATTATGATTATCTTTACCTTGATATTGAGATTATGAGATTGGGTATGAAGCCATGTTCCTGCATTAACTATCCTTCCTCTATTTTCTTGCACCATCCCTCCCTCTTCCATCTCCCACACCTAATTCTTCTTCTCATTCCAAGCCATTTCTTAAATTTCTATCAGATTTAATTTCTTTCCCTCTTTGTTAACAGATCCTCTCAACAAATCATGAAAGAATTTCAAGTATACATCAAAGCATGCAACTCTAAGAATTCCTTCGGAACAAGAAGCCTGAGATATACTCCGAGAAATGCTACTCAACCTGGATCTTGAGTCTTTAGTGACTTGGTGAGATCTAGTCTAGAATTTAATTCTATATTTGCTATTGACTATATTGTAAGTTAAGTGTTCCCTCCTTAAACTGGATCTGATACAAGTAAAGTAGAATAATTATAATCTGGTAGTTTCTTAACTAGCCTATGATCTTTTTCTTGAATAATCCTAAAACTATTGCAAACGGGTAGCAATATCTAATTATCTTACATCTTTACTTGAATTCGCTTAGTTGCTATGTTTATAAAATTAGAACTTACATCGTCTCGCATCAAGGTGCTTAGTTGCTATGTTTATAAAATTAGAACTTGCATCGTCTCGCATCAAGGCCCCTCACTGCTGCTTGGATGGCAAGAAACCAAGGAGAGGAGAGAAAGGTTAAGAAGTTAGGTTTGCATTCCTCTTATAATTAGTTATATAGTGTACACTTTTATAGACCAAAGAGCCCTCCTAATCCAATTAGGAATACAATACATGAATCTAATTGATCGCTATCATAGATGGTCAAAAATAAAACCTAACTCACTACATAGCTAGGATGAGTAGGGATCGTATCCTCGAGGATTAAGAATAAATATTTCATAAAAAAATAAATAAGAAAATAAATATTTAGATTTTTAAAAGATAATAATTTAATTAAAACTAATCAATTAAAATTAAATATGAGATCAAGGGGTTTATATGATAAAAAGATATCTTCGGGTTTCTAGATAATCACAAATATAAAACATGTATTTATTCAAAGCCAAACAATCAAATCTGTAATTATATCGAAATCTTTCAAGCTAACCCTCAGTATAGACTATCTTACTGAGTATGAACTATATCTTATCAGGATCATAGCCCGTCCCACAAGTACAGGCTATCCAATGCTTAGTTGAAAAGATCCTAATAAGACATATAAATAAAAATCCTAAAATTAATTATCTATGTTGAGCATGGACCATATCATATCAAGATCATGATCCATCCCACTAAGATAATTAATTTGAAAAATTAAATAGAAAAGATAAGGAAATTGAAAGCATTTATTCAATTATATAAAAAATAAAATAATTTTAAAAATTAATGAAAGGACCCCTATACTTCCATACATACTGCACCTTAATCGAGCATGGCTCTAGGATACATCTTTTTAAAGATTCGGGCTCTGTCACTGCACCTCCTCCCCTGAAGAACCTTTTTTCTTTATTCCTCTCCCTCTCTCTTAAATCTAAACTAAGTTATAAGAAGAAAAATAAAATAAAATTTACTGGTGGTTTTGATGATCGGCTCTTTGCCCGGGGTCCTCCTCTTATAGAGCTTGTCTAGGGCTTGCTCTCAATCAAGTTTGGAGTCAATTGGGCTCAAAATTGGCTAAATATCCTGAAAAAGACTTCTTAGCCATCCATTAGCATCACAGGCCTCAAATTATGCCGAGAATCATGCAAAATCAGCCACCTTCCTTCTCAGGCAAACAGAGTCCAAACTAGACTCTTGCCGAATCCTAGATCCCCTTCTCTCAATCGAACTCTACTATGGATAGCTTCTCCCAATCCATGATGGCGGCATATTTGGTAGCGGGAGTGGCAGACAGTGACATCTCCGATGGTGGAAGGCTTCCCGGCAGTGAGGGGAATGGTGGGGGAAAACTCCAATGGCCGGGCGGTGTGAAACGACGATGGTGGTCCATGGATAAGGGTCATGGACTAGCAGCAATGGCTGTCAATGGACCATTAAGAGTTTATGAACCAAGCAATTAATCCATGATGGACTGGCCACTTTAATATTCATGCAAGTTCTTTAATAAACTTCAAACTCTGATTTTGAGCTCATTTGAACTTCGATTTGAGTACCGTTTGTACCGTTGGACTCTAAAAACTAAGTTCTTTCAATTTATGGACTCCTTTTTTATAAAACACTAATAAAAGCATCAAGTTTTTAATAAAATAGATTAATTAATATTTATTTTAATGTTTAAATTGGGATATTTAATAGTCTTATCACTAACGTAATCCAAATTTTTTTCAAGGCCAATCCAATTAGGAGAGCACTTATCCAAGTCCATGTACACCCATGACTTGACCCACTCTCATACCTACTTAGATCTAAACCTGATCCAATATGGATAGCCCTGTCAAGATGTAAAATCTTGGACCTCGAGCCTGTGGAGGGCCAAACCTCCACCCTATGACCAAATCGATCCTAACCCTAGGACTTTAACCTATCGTAGACTCTAGAGTCATCACCATGACTCCTCTCCTGGCCTCCAAAGACTTGAAGAGCATCATATCCATGCCAATAATCTCCACCTTAATGCTCACAAGCCTTGGCACACTCCACGCGATCTGCTGCACCAACCTACTATCACTGTGCTACAGCTATGCACCCTTACAATTCCTTATGCAAACTCCAATTCTAATACCAATCTCTTCAACCCTAGAAGCCTCTGAGATGACTGCCTCTACCTATGCTGAAGACCCTTGCTTATATCCAAGCACTCTACTGTGTCATGTAGGCATCCTCCTCTTCTGCACCTGCACCTACTGTCACTTCAGTTTCTCTTGGAAGAACTACAACTCCCTTATATAGGCTCGGACCCACCTATCTCTCCTAGGGCTCACCTCGACCTCCTCATAGTTTTCCAAGTCCTCTAACAAATCATCTAACATAGTCTCCCAAAGCCACACATCTTCGGTGCTTGCACATCCTACATAAATCCATGCAATGTATCACCATCATTGGTGCTAGAATCTAGTACCTTCTCCTATACCTCTCGGCTCTAAACCTATGCCAAACCTCCATCTACCTATGGAGGCACCTCTAGCCGGTGCTCCATCTAAATGAAGACTCCTCCTAGTGTCCTTATAGATGATAAAATATCAAATTCGACGTCAGCTACCCAATGTTGTCCTGCTAGGCCTCCTACTACACCTCTACCACTGCTACTCCTGTTTCAAATCCTCCCCACTTTGTGGACCCCTCTGAAACACCCAAGAGGAACTCCCCTTCCTCTAAACCAGTAGCAACAATCTAAGAATCAACCATCTTCACTATCCCAAGGCATTGCAAATTCATGCTCTAGCCAAACCACTGAAGGTACCCCAACTACTTCCCTGCCTTCCTGCATCCGAAGGCTATATAGTTGCTTCTTTAACTCCACCTTGATCAGTATCCCTTGGAAAACCTTTTCTCTAACATGCCAAACACTCATCATCCATCAAATAGCCCCTTGTTGCCCATCTTCCCTAGAGAACTCCACTACTTATTTGTCATATACTCCAGCCTTTCCTCCAAGACTAGATGCAACCAAAGTTGGACCAACAAATCATCCATCCATACCATCCAAAATGAGAAGCTCTCCTCCTCATCACACCTCTCTACCTCCACCTTCAACCCACTGCTCATGGTTGGCTAAACCACAATCACAACAAAGATAGATGTAGATAATACCTTAGACTAGGGTACTGATCACTGTCGTGGATGGTCAAAAATTAAATCCTAACTTACTACTATAGCTAGAATGAGTAGGGATCATATCCTCGAGGATTAAGGGTAATTACTTCATGAAGAAAGTAGAGAAAGAAATAAATATTTAGATATTTAAAAGATAGATGATAGTTTAATTAAAACTAATCAATTTAAATTAAACATGAGATCGAGGGATTTATATGATAAAAAGATATTTTCAGATTTTCAGGTAATCACAAACATAAATTATATATTTGTTCTAATCTAAACAATCAAAATTCGTATTATTTCAAAAACTTTCAAACTAATCCCTAGCATAGGCTATCTTGCCAAGTACGAACCATATCATGTTAAGATCATGGCTCATCCCACAAGTATAGGCTATCCAATGATTGAGTTGAATAGATCCTAACAAGATACATGAATAAAAATCTTAGAATTAATTATCTATGTTGAGCATAGATCATATCATGTCAAGATCATAGTCTATCCCACCTATAGGTAATTAATTTTAGAAAATCAACAAAAAAGAATTGAAAAGGAATTGAAAAGGAATTAAAATTATTTATTCAATTATATAGAAGAAAAAATAATTACAAAAATTAATGAAGGAATACCTATACTTCTCTACAAACTGCATCTCAATCGAGCATGGCTCCTAGATACATCTTCTTGGAGATTCGGGGCTCTATCACAGCACCTTGTCTCCTGAAAAATTCTTTTTCTTTATTCCTCTCCCTCTCTCTCAAAATCTAAAACTAAATTACAAAAGAAAATAAAATTTTGTTGCAAAAATTGATGCCTGGATTATTACCTAAAGTCCTCAACTAGTTTGTAACCCAAATCCCATTGCCTGAGAGCTCCTTCTTCGATTCAAACTCAACTATTGTCTTCTCCCAATCCTAGACAAATTGCGGCAGTGGCCAGATGGTGGTGATTGGTGATGAGTAGTGAATCTCAGATAGGGAGGAACAGTAGTGAAGGTGGTAGTAATGGTGGCATGAAGTAGTGAATCTAGATGGAGGGGACCACGGTGGGCTGGACCAAGAGGCGGACCATGATGGCATCTGTTGGGTAGTGGCATCGGGCGAGCGGTGGTTGTTTGCAGTGATGGTGATGGTGAGATGTTATCTTGGAATAGAGGGACAGAGGAGGATGAAGATGATGGAGAAGATGGCAGTGGCCATGGCTTAGGGAAGACAACCAGATGGTGCTATGTGCAGAGGATGATGATGATACAGGCTCATGAACAACACACCGATAGCTCTCATGGAGGAAAGATGAACAAGGGAGTGGCTACAAAGGTCTTAGAATAGTGGTGGAGTTTTGGAGGTAAAGACGGTCATGAGGATAGCTGGATGGCTTCTCTGGTTGATGAAGAAGGTGGACAACGGCTCTGACAATGGCAAGATAGTGTCTCCAGTGATTTTGCCATAAAAAACTCCCCACGGTCCATGGCTTTGGACCGTGGACTATTAGATATGGCTGCCGGTGGACCATGGGATACTTTATAAACCAATTGACCGATTGCTTTAAAATTCATGTAAAGCTTAAGTATTTGATTTTTTCTTAATTTCAGGCTAATTTGAACTCTAATTTAAGTGCCATTTATGCCATTAGATTTCAAAAATTGAGCTCTTCTTATCTATGGACTCCTTTTCTATAAAACACTGATAAAAATATCAATTTTTAATAAATATAGATTAATTAATTATATTTTAATACTTAAATTTGGATATTTAATATACTTATCACATCCCCAACTTATTCATTATCAGTCCCTTAGTAATGCACTAAAAATATAAGTATTAACCATGTATCATTAAGATCCTCTTTTGTAAAATTAGGTCTAGGATTAAAGTTAAAAGAAGTTAGCTAGTATCACTAAGTATTGAGTCTCCGAAATAAATTTCATAGTCAAAACTATTAGAACTTCCTTAAAATTCATCTAAAGATCTGCAGTACTTGTGTTTGTAATGACTAACTTAGTATTTCAGTACTAGCTTATAAAGAATAATTATATCTTCGCTTATCACCTACTTTGATCAATTTTCTATACACCCCTAAATTAAGTACATGAACTAAGATAGCTCTCATACCACCTGAATATTTTTTATTATTGGCAACATCTTCACACTATCTATTTTTTAACGTGAACAACAATGCTTACTTAGACAAAAATGCCTGGTTATTTGATGGAAAACCAATGTTTAGAACTTGCCCCTTTTTTCTTTTCTTTTTTTGATTTTTTTTTGATTTTTTTTAGGTATGTAGCTCTTTCTTCAAATTCAAGTTTCTTTAAATGGAGTCTATATTAATTATCAATTTTTAACAATAATTGAATCTTCAATTGACCTTACAACTAATACCTACTTTATCTTATCAGTGTACATATGTAATGAAAGTACTAATAGCCTTTAGATGATCTAAGTAGGTCGCTAAAAGTCTGATTAGCTAGTCTACTTCTTGACTTGCTATAATAATTAACAAATATTGTCTAACTCTATTATCCTTTTACTAGTCCATTTTGTTCAAAAAAAGTTTTCATGGCACGTGATTTATAAAAAAAAAAATTTCACAACTTTTTCTCAAAGTCTTTCAAAGTTTTTAGTAATTTTCAAAATTTTTAAAAATTTTCAAGATATTTTTAAAATATTCAAAATATTTTTTTAGAAGGTTTTTCCTTACTCCAACTTAATTTTCATTGTCCTCAATAGAGTAAGAAAAAATTGGAACATGAAAGTAAGACAATGAGAGATACCACCTGGACTAGATATGCATCATGTATTGCCAAATGTGTCTGTAAGGAGTGATCCATTATTCCTATAAAAACAAAAATCATTAAAATAAGAATCAATAAAAAGATTGGGTTGCCCCCAACAAGAACTAAGTTTAAAATCTTCAGCTAGACCTCTCAAAGTTTTTATCCTATTCCTGCCCAAATTTTGATGTGGGATTGTAATTTCTTACATGATTTGGATTCAACTTTAGAGTACTTCATGCATAGGGTCATTAAGTGGCTCATTCCCATGATAGCTAACAATTCTTTTTTTATAATTAGATCTAGGTACAACTTAAGTATAAATCAAGAATCAAAGGGATCTAGATATATGTAATCGATATACCAAGGGAGTACATCAGGATCCCCATTTGATGCCTCTTCCTTCATAGGCAAAGGTTCTACCAGAGTCATGAGGGGTTTAGCTAATAATTTAGATCTTAGCATAAGCCTGAAGGCTCAGGTAGGCAACCCAAGAGGGGTGGTGAATTGGGTTTTATAAAACTTTTGTACTATTTAAAAGATGAACTAAAGCAAGTATGTGCTAATGCAATTCAAGTGCTTGTGTATTTTAAATAAATACAGCGGAAATAAAGAAATAAAGGCACAAGAAGAACAATCACACAAATACAAAGGTTTATAGTGGTTCGGTGCCAACCAAGCACCTACATCCACTCCCCAAGAACCCCTTGGGAATTCCACTAAGTTTGGTTTTATAACTTAGGCTCACCAACAACCTTTACAACTTGTTTTGTCTTCGGGCTCACAAGTCAAACCCTAGTTGGTTTCAAGGCTCACCAACAACCAACCTTGATTTTATGGGATAACCAAGAACCTAAACAACTTGTTTTGTCTTCGGGCTCACAAGTAAAACCCTAGTTGGTTTCAAGGCTCACCAACAACCACTTTAGTTTTCAAGGCTTACCAAAAACCTCTTTGATTTTCCAAAGCTCACCAAAAACCTTAAGTAAAACAAAGTAAGAGCAAGTATAAAAGAATACAATAAAATCTTTCTAAAATAAAGCAAATATCTCTTTGAAGCCCGTTGAGAGTTGATGAAGATCTTGTCTTCAAGTTGATGAAGCCTTTGATGCTTGAGGATGTGAACTTTGGATGCTCTCTTTGAAACATGGAAGCTTGAAGGCTTGAACTACTCAACTCTTGAATCCTTGAAGAATATTCAAAAATATCACCAAAGGATTACTTCCCCAATTGATTTTTGATGTTTATATAGCCTCCCAACACTTAAATGACCGTTTATAGCCGTTAGAGAGGAAAATATGATCGTTTGGAAGCAAGTTGGAGAAGTTCTGCAGCCCAGAAAACTAGCCGTTACTGTTCAAGTGTCGACACTTCACCTTCAGGTGTCGACACTTCAGTTTCAAGTGTCAACACTTCAACTCCAGGTGTCGACACTTCAACTCCAGGTGTCGACACTTCACTGAAAGAGCTTTCTGAAGTTTTCTATTTGTCTCAGGCCTTGAGTCGACACTTCACTCTTCAAGTGTCGACACTTGATCCTCAGGTGTCGATACTTCATTTCTAAGTGTCGACATTTGCCTGTGCCATTGCTGAAACATCTTCAAATTGAAACTTTAAC
This sequence comes from Areca catechu, assembly GCA_021397845.1. Lineage (NCBI taxonomy): Eukaryota > Viridiplantae > Streptophyta > Magnoliopsida > Arecales > Arecaceae > Areca > Areca catechu. Next base: position 150,692,749 of record CM038052.1, read on the forward strand.
CTCTTCAAGTCCTTCCATATTAATTCCAAAGTCCATATACTTGATTTTCTATTAATTTAAGGACTTTTTCAACGGAAATACAAGCATTTCTTCATTCAACATGGTTAAGTACTAAGATCTGAAAAATACACTTAAAATATAATTAGTACTCATATATACTTAAATATTTTGTCAATCATCAAAATCAAGACCAGAGTCAACAATCTCCCCCTTTTTGATGATGACAAAACCTTTAAGTATATGAATAGGGTAAGCTTAAAAAGATTAACAATAAGATAAACATGTAAGCTCAAAACAATAAGCACCAAGCTCCCCCTCAAAATATGATCCAAAAAATCTTCAAAAATAATTTTCAAAATATGCAAAATTTTCTAATTTTTTTTTAAAAAAATTCTTCTTCTTACTAATTCTTCCCTTTAGATAAAAATATTTTACATTCTTCTCCCCCTTTTGCACTTTCTTTCATTTCTCAAATAATTTTTTATGTTTATCCAATCTTCCCCTTTTCATACTTAACACTTTTCTCCCCCTTTTTGACATCATGAAAAAGGATGAAAGGTAATACAAAGTAGGAATGAAGTCAGAAAGAATAGCAAGTAGGTCATCAAAATCAATGCATGAAATCAAATAATTATGATATAAATTGAATATGATACAAATTGAACATGATACCACAGAATGTAAGCACATGCAAGAAATGATTTGATGTATATTATCCATTCGCCTTACTTATTCATGGGATAAGGTCACAGCGGCACCCCTACACGTCATAAGAGAGCCCATTGAATGGGAAGAGAGGGTCTTTAAGCCCTACTTATCTCCTATGACCGGACGGCCATGGTGACTAACCCAATCCGAAGCGGTTACTAGGAATTCTTTTAAAAATAATTTTGATACCAATAGAATATGATACCATTTGAATGTAACTCCCCTCAAAGAATTAGATTTGAAAACAAGGAGTATCAGAGCAATATAAGCAAAGCATGATATCAACAAGATATTCAAAGCATCAAATATGATAACAAATCTTTGGATGCTCCCCCGAATGTTATTCCTCCTTTAAAAATATGCATTTATTTCAGGAATAAAACATGAAAACTTATGCATCAAGATTTGAATTTTTTCAAGATATTCATGATTTTCAAAATACAAAGCATTTATATCACTTAAAAACTTTTAGCATGATTTCAAATTCATTTTAAGATGATTTGATATCCATACAAATGCTAGAAGTAATATGATATCAAGTGTAGCTACTAGAGCAAGGGTTTGTCAATATACATACCTTCTTCTTAAAAGTAACCCTTAACTACTAGTTCTATACTTATCAAATCATTTCTAGATTATGCATAGATGCCAAAAATAAAAACATATAAATCATAGCATTTCACTTGAAATAATTTAGAAACTATATTAATCAAAATCAAGTGAAGATCTAATAATCACAAGTTTGACCATGAGAGCTTGAAATCCATTAACATCAAAATGGTCATGATCACAACAAATGATTATTAGTCTAAGCTTGATTCTAATCAATCACTTAAAATATTTTTCAAAGCAATATGCATCTTTAAAAGTATTTTTCATGAAATACATTAATCAAAATCAAGTGAAGGTCTCACCATCACAAGTTTAATCATGATAGCATGAAATTCATCAACATCAAGATGTCCATGATCATAACCAATGATTATAAGTCTAAACTTGATTCTAATTAATCATTTAAAATATTTTTTTAAAGTAATTGATGCAATAATTATAACAAAAAAACTTAACTACATTTTCAATCATGGAAGGAGATGTTTAGAATTTACTAATGTACATAATCCTTCCTTTTACCATTTAGTCCAAAATGTAGCTTGTCCACATCTTCAATTATCTTGTACAACCATTTATCAAAAACTTCCTTTCTTCAAGTTGGGCTGCAAGACATTCCTACAAAACAAACTAAGTGGAGCAATTATGGTTCCTTTTGGAACCCAAACTTTTCTTAATCTAGAAGAATAAGCATTAAAACCATATTTTAAGATAAATTGGAAGAAGCAGGAATAGAGAAATTCTTCAAAAGTTTTTGCTTCTTTACCTTAACCAAAATATCTTATTACTTTATCACATAAATCTTTCAAAACAATATTTTCTTTAAAAATTCAAATTATTCATTTTTCAAAATATCAATCTTGGCATCATCAATTGGCAAGAATCATGAATCTACATGCCTATTTAATTTTTTGTGCTCAATTTTTAGCAATTTAATTTTTTTTCTTCATAAAGAATTATTCATTCTTTTTCTCATTTTCAAAATATCAATCTTGGCATCATCATTTTTATTGGCAAGATTGGTGTTATCAAGAGAAAATGAATCTACATGCCTATTTAATTTTTTGTGCTCAATTTTTAGCAATTTATATTCATGCACAAGATCATTAGATGCATCATGTAATTCATCAAAGATAAAATTATAATCATTTTCAACACATACCTTTTTCTCATTTGCCATGAAACAAAGATGGACAACTTCATCATCCGTACTTGAATCTTCGCTATCGCTCCAAGTTGCCATCATTGCCTTGAATTTCTTTTTGGCTTTGAAAGCCATTATCTTCTTTTCTATATCAGCTTCCACTATCCTTTGCCATAAGTTCAACTCATAGGTCATGAGTGAACCAATAAGCTCCTCCAAAGGTAAGGTTTCTACATCTTTAGCTTCTTGGATCGCCGTCACCTTTGGATCCCATGATTTTGGAAAGGATCTAAGAATTTTGTTCACCAAATCAGCATTAGTATAGATTTTGCCAAGAAATTTTAATTCATTAATAATAGTCATAAATCTTGAAAACATATCAGATTTAGATTCATAATGCATCATTTCAAAAATTTCGAAAGAATGTACAAGCAAATTAATTTTAGTGTTCTTTACTTGAAGAGTACCCTCATGAGTAACTTCAAGTGTGTCACATATTTCCTTCGCCGATGTACATGTAGAAACTCTATTAAATTCATTTAAGTCCAATGCACAATAAAGCAAGTTTATTGCTTTAGCATTGAGTTCAATTTGTTTAATGTCATATTCATTCCAATCCTCTTCGAGCTTCGAAATGGAAATGCCATTAACCAAAATGGAAGGAATATGAGGACCGCTAACAATGATTTTCCAAAGATGATAACTAATAGATTGAATATGGATACGCATGCGAGTTTTCCAAAATGTGTAATTTATACCATTGAAAAATGGTGGTCTAACATTAATACCTACAAGGGTTGTCATAATCTTTAACTCAAAATCGTTAGATTTTCAATCAGAGCACCGAGCTCTGATACCAATTGAAGGCTTAGGTAGGCAACCCAAGAGGGGGGGTGAATTGGATTTTATAAAACTTTTGTACTATTTAAAAGATGAACTAAAGCAAGTATGTGCTAATGCAATTCAAGTGCTTGTGTATTTCAAATAAATGCAGCGAAAATAAAGAAATAAAAGCATAAGGAGAACAATCACACAAACACAAAGATTTATAGTGGTTCGGTGCCAACCAAGCACCTACATCCACTCCAAGAACCCCTTGGGAATTCTACTAAGTTTGGTTTTATAACTTAGGCTCACCAACAACCTTTACAACTTGTTTTGTCTTCGGGCTCACAAGTCAAACCCTAGTTGGTTTCAAGGCTCACCAACAACCAACCTTGATTTTATGGGATAACCAAGAACCTAAACAACTTGTTTTGTCTTCGGGCTCATAAGTAAAACCCTAGTTGGTTTCAAGGCTCACCAACAACCACTTTAGTTTTCAAGGCTTACCAAAAACCTCTTTGATTTTCCAAAGCTCACCAAAAACCTTAAGTAAAACAAAGTAAGAGCAAGTATAAAAGAATACAATAAAATCTTTCTAAAATAAAGCAAATATCTCTTTGAAGCCCATTGAGAGTTGATGAAGATCTTGTCTTCAAGTTGATGAAGCCTTTGATTGATGCTTGAGGATGTGAACTTTGGATTCTCTCTTTGAAACTTGGAAGCTTGAAGGCTTGAACCACTCAACTCTTGAATACTTGAAGAATATTCAAAAATATCACCAAAGGATTACTTCCCCAATTGATTTTTGATGTTTATATAGCCTCCCAACACTTAAATGACCGTTTATAGCCGTTAGGAGGAAAATATGACCGTTTGGAAGCAAGTTGGAGAAGTTCTGCAGCCCAGAAAACTAGCCATTACTGTTCAAGTGTCGACACTTCACCTTCAGGTGTCGACACTTCAGTTTCCAAGTGTCGACACTTCAGTTTCCAAGTGTCGACACTTCACTTCCAAGTGTCGACACTTCAGCTTCAGGTGTTGACACTTCACTGAAAGAGCTTTCTGAAATTTTCTGTTTGTCTCAGGCCTTGAGTCGACACTTCACTCTTCAAGTGTTGACACTTGATCCTCAGGTGTCGACACTTGCCTGTGCCATTGCTGAAATATCTTCAAATTGAAACTTTAACCTCTTCAAGTCCTTCCATATTAATTCCAAAGTCCATATACTTGATTTTTCATTAATTTAAGAACTTTTTCAACTGAAATATAAGCATTTCTTCATTCAACATGGTTGAGTACTAAGATCTGAAAAATATACTTAAAATACAATTAGTACTCATATATACTTAAATATTTTGTCAATCATCAAAATCAAGACCAGAGTCAACAAAGCCCTTTATGATCTATAACTTGACATTTTTTTTCAAATCAATATCAACTCTATCTCCATACATCATTTCAATACTATAGATAAATTTTGGAGCTAGTCTATGAAAATAGTGATGAATACAGATAAATCAAATATGAAAATTTTGAAATCCCTCATATATATAATATCCCATCCAACAGCTTCTTTATGTGCTTTTAGAATACCTAGAATTTGGACTTCCTGATTACATATTATTGGCAAGGTATCGATGGATGTGATAGGAAGTGGCTTCAATTCTGGATCAAGTGGTGATTCTAATAAGAGGGCTATTAGGGGTTTGGATGATGGCTCATATTTCTTGATCCAAAGTAAGGTAGTGTTAGAGTAGGGTGTTTCTACTAGGTCATTCATTACTACAGTATACCCATCTACATCAAATTCATCTACCTCAAGGTGAGCCAGACAAGGATTTAATAAATCATGGGAGAGACTTTTATGTGTAGCTTCCTCTATTATATTCTATATTTATGATCCTTAGGAAGTCTTAATTATTCCATCATTGCACCTATTTATTCTTCCTTCCCATTAAAAATAATGGACGATTCTAGGACACTTGGGATTGGGACTATAGGTAAGTTAGGAGATGATGGTAGTGATTCATTCCTCCATGTTGATTTCTCTTCATATGTTTCTACCTTGGTTGAATTAACTAGGTTGGTCTCTTTGCTTGTACAGGGTTGCTCTATGATCAATTCATTCCTGAGAGTTATAATCGATTGATCAAAGATAGTTGCACTAACATTAAAATTTTCAGTTAGGTATTATCCCTCAAGATCACTCTTGGGCTAACTAGGCAGCTCTTTTTTACTTACAGCCATGGCTAACTGACTTAATTACATCTCCAAACAGGCAATGGCCTGGGTGTTGGAGGTTATCTGTTGGCCCATGATTTGCATAAAGTTATTCAAGATAGTGTTAATATTATTAACTATAGCATTGAGGTCAGCTTGGGCTTTAGCTAATGTTTCTAGCCTTTTCTCTAATGTGTGGGTTCCTTCTTCAAGATTTAAACCTAGTTGATTGTTCACTAATTAGTTTGGCCTTTAATAGGGCTGATCAAAATTATGGGCTCCTAGTGTTGTATTTTGTGACTACACAAAATTGGAATGATGTCCCAACCCTGGGTTATATTGGTGCATAAGGTTTAGTTATATACTTTTCATTAACTACACTCTCTTGTGTAAACTATTTTGGATTGGATGCATCAAGTAAGGACATCCCTCTATAACATGATCTGGTGAGTCATATGCCATCCACAGAGGTGCTAGCATATGGTGTAATTGGGTATATCCTTTATGTTCTAGGACTTCTTCAATCCTATGGATCAACAATTCCATTTTAGTTTCTTTAGGTTCTCTTGTATGATTGTATGCATCTTCGAATCTAATGAATTTAGATTGCATGTCAATCGGTTGTGATCGATTCATAAAACTATTAGCTTGGGATCTGATTTTAGATGGTCGGGCAAAGTCAATCATGTATCAATAATCCTGTAAGATTTGAGGTCGTTCAATAGGATCTAAGTAATAATAATTGATTAGACTTTTGGATCGTTCAATGGAGTCCATGACCTTTTAATCTTATATGGTCTAGACTATCTCTAACCAATCATCATTTTATCTTAGCAAAAATAATTTTTAATATTTTAGTTTATTATAGACAAAACAAAAGAAAAGAGAGATAGATGAGAGGAGAGGAGAATTCTAAAGATAAGAAATCTAAAGAATCCTAAATCTATAAATGATAGAAAAGGGTGGTTTAATTATGTTAAAATTTTGTTAGCAAATAAGTTATCAAACCATACACTCTCTATCCTAGGATCAACCAATGTCTAGATAGCTCCTAACTACCAAGACTGTCTTGGAGCCCTCCAAGTCAAAGACTAACTAACCGACTAGCTAGGTAAGGGTAAGGTTGGTGGGGGTCCCTCCGTTGCTTTTCTTAGATTCCAAATAAATTGGCTAGGTCAGTCAATAGAATCAATTAAAAACCACCTTCCTTCAGGGATATATCATCCTTGAACCCCTTTTTCTAAACACCAACCGACTAGCTAATCTTGACTTAGTCTAATTCTTTCAGAAATCTTGTCCTAGTGAGTTCGAATGTTCTAGGACCAACGTTTAATTTAAATTAAAGACTTCGGTTATGCAGTATGAAGGGTGGTGGTTTATGGACCAAGAAAGGATGACAAAATCCTCACCTTATATTTTTAGGGGTTATGCCCTTAAAGTGTTTTATAAGAATGCAATGCAAATCGAACAAGGTATCCAAAAAAGTTTTAAAAAATTTAAGGTTTATTATTTATTTTTTAAAATTAAGTAAGTATTATGAAAAGTTATTTTTTATTTTATTTTAGATTATTTAAGATAGTTTAATTAAAAGAGAAGGTTAATTAGGTTAGGAGTTAACTTATGAAAAGAAGGAAAGTAAGATTTTTATATGCTAACAAGAAGATAAGAAAATCTAAAAAATAGGCAACTAAAATAAAGAAAGCAACATAACTAAAAAGAACAATAACTAATATAAAAAAAAATTTACTTTTATTTTCATAAAATAATTATACCTGGATTCCTACAATGGTATCAAAATTTGATCGCTATCATAGATGGTCAATAATAAAAACCTAACTTACTATTATAGCTAGGGTGAGTAGAGATAGTATCCTCGGTGATCAAGGACAATTATTCATGAAAAAAGTAAGAAAAGAAAAAGCTATTTAGATATTTAAAAGATAGATAATAGTTTATTTAAAACTAATCAGTTTAAATTAAATATGAGATCGAGGGGTTTATATAATAAAAAGATGTTTTCAGGTTTTCAGGTAATCGTAAATATAAATCATGCATTTATCCTAATATAAATAATTGAAATTTATATTATTTCGAAATCTTTCAAACTAATTCCTAGTATAGACTATCTTGCCAAGTATGAACTATATCCTGTTAAGATCATAACCTGTCCTATAAATATAGGCTATCCAATGATTGAGTTGAACAGATCCTAATAATATACATGAATAAAAATCCTAGAATTAATTATCTATGTTGAGCATGGACCATATCATGTCAAGATCATAGTCCATCCCATCTATAGGTAATTAGTTTTAAAAAATAAATAGAAAAGAATTAAAAAGAAATTGAAATGATTTATTCAATTGCATAGAAGAGAAAATAATTACAAAAATTAGTGAAATGATACATGTAATTCCCTATAAACTGCATCTCAGTCGAGCATAGCTCTTGGATACATCTTCTTGGAGATTCGGGGCTCTGTCACAGTACCTTGTCACCTAAAAAGTTTTTTTTCTTTATTCCTCTCCCTCTCTCTCAAAATCTAAAACTAAATTACAAAAGAAAATAAAATTTTGTTGCAAAAATTGATGCCTGAACTATTGCTTGTGGTCCTTTTATAGAGCTAGTCAAGAACTTTCTCCCCGTCAAATTTAAAGTCAATCTGGATCAAAACTGGCCATATATCATGAGGAGCAGTCCCAACCATATGATTTGCAATTTGATGGGTGATCGGCAACTTCTTTTCTTCTCACAGGCGAATTGAGTCCTCGACTAGTTTGAAACCCAAATTTCGTTGCTTGAGAGCTCCTTCAATTCAAACTCAATTGTTGTCTTCTCCCAATCCTAGACAAATTGTGGTAGTGGCCAGATGACGGCGATCAGTGGCGAGCTGTGAATCTCAGATAGGGAGGAATAGCAATGAAGGTGAAAATAATGGTAGCATGAAGTAGTGAATTTGGACGGAGATGACCACGGTAGGCTGGACCAAGAGGCAAACCACAGCGACATTGGCTAGGCAGCAGCATCAGGTGGGTGGTGCCTGTTTGCAGTGATGGTGATGGTGAGATGTTGTCTTGGAATAGAGGGATAGAGGTGGATGAAGATGACAGAGAAGATGGCAGCAGCCCTGGCTCAGGGAAGACGATCGGACAATGGCTACAGGCAGAGGATGAGGATGGTACAGGCTCGTGAACAGCATGCCGGTAGCTCTCATGGAGAAAAGATGAACAAGGGAGTGGCTACAGAGGTCTTAAAATGGTGGAGTTGTGGAGGTAAAGACGGTCGAGAGGATGCGGGAAGGCTTCTCTGGCTAATGAAGAAGGTGGACGGCAGCTCCCGCAATGGCGAGATAGCATGTCTGGTGATTTCACCACAAAAATCTCCCCACGATCCATGGCTCTAGGCCATGGACCATTAGTAATAACTGCGGGTGGACCATGCGATGTTTTGTAAACCAAGCAGCCGATCCACCATGGACCAACTACTTTAAAATTCATGCAAAGCTTAAATAATTTGGTTTTTTTCTTAATTCTAGATCCATTTAAACTCTGATTTGAATGTCATTTGCACCATTGGATTCCAAAAATTGAACACTTATTATCCATGGCCCCCTTTTCTACAAAATACTAATAAAAGTATCAATTTTTAATAAATATATATTAATTTATATATATATTAATACTTAAATTGGGATATTTAATAGACTTATCAGGTATAGATTTCAACAAACCTGAAATAGATTCAGTAGCCTTCTTCCTCCCTTCTTGGATGCTTCTTCCTGCTTCCTTCCCTCAAAACTTGACCTCCGAGGGCTCCTCTCCATGCCTCCTATCTTGTGTAGGAGTTTCACCAAGTTCTGAAAACCTAGGACCAGCAAAAAGTACAAGATTGCTCTGTAGTACAAATTTTATTTTAAACAAAATTTCTGCAATGCCCTACTCCTCCCTTCCATTCTAACCAAGCTCTGATACCAGTTGAAAGGACCACCATACACCTGCGTGGACCTAAGGAGACTAGCGAGGAAGCTCTCTGCAAAGTTTCATATTAAGTTGAGGTCGTTTCAATAGCCAACAATCAAGCCCTAGGTCACTACATGCCAAGAACCCTATTACAGCGACCTCGTTCATGTCTCCCCCCTTCCACAGACCCGGGACATGCCTCCAAATCTGAAGTCTCACCACCTAACACCCTAGGAACTAGGGCTAGGGGAATAGAACCTTGGGGCTAATAGATTTGAATTGAAAACCTTGGATGAGGAGTTCTTGTGCGATAAGAACTCCATGGCAGCATTTCAGCATAACAGCCTTTGGCTGTACTCATCTCCTTATGTGCTTCCTCGACTCTAACCCACCTCAAAAGCCCCTCCACGCCTCCTCCTCTAATTCCTAATCAGATCAAAGGCCTCTCCTGTGCATGGAGAGTTCCTTGGGGCACGAGGAAGGAGAGTCCAATATTAACCAAATTCCTAGAGCACAAAATATGTTGCTGCATAACTTCAACGTGCGTGCCTCCTTTCTTCCTTTCTTTGAAGCACTCCTCCCTACTTTTTTGTGATAAACCTGAGGCATGAAGCCTCCTCTTTGACATGCACAAACCTGGACCATGGTGGAGAGAGAGTCCCTAAGAGACAGGACTCTTAATGCATGGAATGGGGCAGGTATGAGATACCTACATGCATCCCCTTTAACTTCCTAGGCGACATGAGGGCTCCTCCTTGTTGCTACTTGGATGGAAAGAATCCAGGAAGAGAGGGACGGAAAGGTTAAGGAGAAGTTTGGTTTTTATTTCTCTTACAATAGGTTACATGGTATGCTCTTTTATAGACCAAAGGGCCCTCCTAATCTAATTAGAAATACAACACATGAACCTAACCTAACCCAAACTTCTTCCTTGGCTAATCCAATTAAGAGAGCACTTATTCAAGCCTATGTACACCCATGACTTGACCCACTCTCACACCCACTTGGATCCAAACCTAATCCAACATAGATTAGCCCTCTTAAGATAAAAAACCCTGGACCTTGAGCCCATGGAGGGTCGAACCTCCACCTTAGGACCAAACCGGTCCTAGCCCTAGGACTCTAACCTATCCTAGACTCTTGGAATTATCCACATGACTCCTCTCCTAACCTTCCAAGGCTTAAGAGCATCACATCTGCACCAACACAAATCTTATCTAGAGTCACATGCAGCCCACACCATTGGCATCCAGTGCCTCCCCCGGTGCATGGCTAAGCATCCTTGACTCTTCGCCCGCTGGAACAAGGGCGAACCATCCAAGCCTTTGACTTCAACAAGCATAGATTTGATGTTGAGCCCATGACCTTAAACCTTTACTTCTTATGCCCGAGGCAAAGGAGATGCCTGGTCCTAGAAAGAGAGGGGCAACTGATAAGTCTGAAAATGGTTAGACCCAAGTGGACTCTTGCATGGCTCACCACATCACCTACTAGCTTAACACCATAAGCCAACTCCTCAAATCCAGATGTGCGACCATCAAAAGCCATGTCGAAAAGTCTAGTATGCCCTTCTTCCATAAAGGAGTAGGAACCCAGCATCAGTTCTCTGACACCAGCACTTCCACAAACATAGGTGCACTACGGAAGCATGCCTACCATGTAGGAGAGCTTTGAACCGTCTCCAGCCACTCCTCCTAGGCATGCACTCTATAGAGATGTGACAGTCACCACTCCCTACATCACAGAATATCCCTTAGGCATCAGGTGCTCCATATATCTTATCTATAAAAACCATTCCCTGGGACCCTCCAGGTAAGCCTCTACAAAACCTTGGAGAAGTCTTTTTCAAGGTTTCCCCAAAGCTCTCTTTTGACAAGTCCTTCATAATTTCTTTCCAAATTCCAAGCCTTTTGAGAATCTCAATAGCTCTCTTAGAGCCACCCGCATCTCTAGATTAGAGCTCCGATGAAGGACTACCTCACTTGCCTTGCCTAAGCCTCACCCACTCTCTCCTTTGCCTTGCTCACACTCCACCACCTCCATCTATCGCTTCCATCACCTCGTCCACATCCATTCCATCCCCACACCACTTCACTACCACCACTTTCACCTAGAAGCAATAGATTGCTCTCTTTTGTTTGCTTCCATGGAAGACTAATTTAGGCATCGAAGGGTCTACCACTGAGGAACCCCCCATCATGGTCGAACTTCCATATCTTCATTGTTTGGCAAGTTCTAAAATGCCCGTGCATGATAGATGAAAACCTGAAGCTATCTGACATAGCAGCCATATCAGCAGGTCTCAAGCAAAACTGCAACAACTCATATTGCATCCATCATGTTAAAGTTAATTTCAAAAATCAGGTATGCAGTATATTTTTCTAAATTTTTAAGTTAATCTTTAAAATATATAGCTTTATTAAGTCACTGTTAGTCACATATATGATCCTTTCATTGTTCTTCATGGAGGTGCTTATCCATTATCATGTAGCTAAAAGGAAGGATTAGTTGATTTCTTAAATGATGCTGCCTTTTTTAAAAATTAACTAGTAAGCTTATAGCAAAAGCCCTAGAAATAAGTAACTTTATCAAACATGTAAAGCTAGAGCCTTGGGCAAATGCAGTATTTCTAGTTCTACATTACAATATCATGATATCTAATATGGTAGAGTGTTTTAATAGTTGGATCCCAAAGACTCAACATCATCCCATTTCTTAGAAGGTTGATTATATAAGACTCCAAATTATGCAATTAATAAACAATCGATAAACTCAAGGTCATGGTATACAAACCCATCTTTGTCTTGATCCAAAAAAAGGTATTATAGAAAATTATAGAAGAAGGTCAAAGGTTATATGTCTTTTCAATTGAGAATCATGATTTATGATGTAAAAAAAATAAAGTACTCAATAAGGATGACCTACATGAATGTACTTGCTCTTGTGGTGAATGGTGAATCTTTTGGTTGCCATGTAAGTATACATGTGCATGCATTGAGAAGGCTAGTAGATATTTATATCACTTCACTAACAATTATTTCATGGCTAACATGTATAGAGTGACAAATGCAGAATTTATTAATCCAATTCCTAATATTGAGGTGGCCAATAGTGTTTCATATGGGATACATTTTACCTTCTATTACAAAGACTCATCTTGGCAGGCCTAGGAAGAAGAGAAGAGCTTCACAGGTAGATTTATCAAAAATTCTAAAATATAGGGGATGCGAAAAAGGACACAATATAATAACTTGTAATGAGATTATTGAGTAACTGTTTAGGATTTCAATTATGGTTTGAGAAAAGATATTTTGAAAACTTGCATTTTATTGTAAAGTTGTAAAACATGTAAATATTTATATTCTATAATTATTGATGTGCTTAAAATTTAAATTTAGATATTTTGTTCTTATTCTAAATTTTATATTTTCCATTCCTCAAATGTGAATCAAACAAGAGTAGTATAAAATCTATCATATACATATGATCCTATACAGTTAACATTTTCCTGCACATAGCTACATGATGATACGAAGCCAATATGTATACCAAAATGCTATTATGTTTCATGGTGCATTTTGCAAAAGAAACCATTACTGGCATGCTATTATGTGTCATGGTATAAACTTAAAGTACATTGGTTCATAGTTAACTTATCATGAGATAGTTAAATTTATTATGGAACATAGTTAACATATTATTGAAGTGTGGTTGCCTAATATGATGTGAATAAGGAAGTTTCGATTGTATAACATATGTACATGGTTGAATGCAGTGCATACTTACCAAATATAATGCTCCTTCCCTCTTACATGTTTAAATAAATCCCTTTTGATGATGTCAAAGAAGGGAGAAGAAGGTATAACTAAAAATTTGGAAAAGATATTATGTTTAAATGAATCTCTTGAACTATAATTTAGATCTCCAAAGAAAAAGGAAGTGTTTGAAGGAAATGAAAATGAAATCTTGCATGATTAAGGACCGAAGAGGTTGGAGATTGATTCTTGAACTGTTATAATAAAGTTCAGCATGTTTTGGGGAAATAATTATGAAGAAAACATCTTTATGGAAGCAATTTTTGACTTTAGCACCATCGACATGCCAAAAAGGTCGGCCCCTGGAAAAATGGATCAACAAACTTTCTTTTGCTGACTTTTCTAATGCTTTGCCGATCTCTAATGATCAGTTTCCCGCAAAGCCCAAAAATAGAATTTTTATGGAAAGAGGTTGGTAAATTTGCTAACCCATCTAAAAGAGGTAGACACTTCTTGGTGCAGCAACGACAATGTTTCCTCACCATTAATGCAACTCAAAGTGTCTTAAGCTATCTCAAAAAGCTCATTAATGGCTAGTAATGGACTTCTAACAACTAGGGAGGCTATCAAGACCAAAAGAAGGAACAAACAATAAGAAGAATCAAACATTTTTTTCAAAAATTTACCATAGAGCTTAGAGGCAATAGAAGCATTTAATCATCACTAAAGTATCTTCAAGATCAATCACATTGATGGTTTTGAATGTCTCCAAAAGTTTAGGAAAGGCATCCAAACCTTAAATTGGTGGTTTGTGTGGTGCCTTGTACCCAAGAAACAAGAAGCAAGCTAGGTTAGCTAGGTTGGTCGGTGGATCTAATGTGTAATCATTGTGTGATGATTAGTGGATTGAAATTTTAAAGTAGGAGATTGGGGAGTGGATGTAGGTACAAAGGAAGTACTAAACCACTATAAATTCTCTATGTTTGTGGTGTTTGATTTATCATTTGTACTTGCTTCTTTTAGTCTTGTATTAATTTAATTTTCTGCTCTATTATTCTTGAAACTTACTACACCTTACTTAAACCTTGTTTTATAAAAATAATTCAATGCATTCAACCAGAATATCTTAGTTTCAGTACAAAATTACATCAAACAATAAGAGTTTTTAATACAAACAACAATAAAATAAAGCATGTAGCTGACATACAACAAACACTAGTCCTCATAAGATTTTGTAGATGAATCATGGAGAACAATAGCATCTTATTAATGAACTTTAACAGATCTCGCACAAGGATGAGAGGGTCAAGATGATGAAAGATGAACGGGCTCAAAAATAGTCTGAGTCAGCTAGCCAAAAGGTCTGACTAGAGTAGAAGATAGCATAGAGATTGGAACTGATCTAGAAAGAAGTGTTCGAAGATGGTTTTTAATCTTGTGTATGGTCTGCAACATGCACTGAGCTAAAATAGACACATTATCATGCTGACTCTTCATTTGGTCCTCTAGCTATCATGCTCCATACTCAAAGAAAACTTGAAAACTACCTATCTTTGAAGAAATCTTGGCAAGTAGATAGGGATCAATCTCACTGCTACTGGGTCTAGCTGAAGTGTCAAATGTAGGTGCAATAGCAAGCCTCCTTATTTCCATCTCCAAATCAAATACTCTACCAATTAATCTAAAAATTATGCTCTACACTCAAAAGTATCTTAGTCAGTAACTGATTGATAGAAAAGATGTAAGGAACCAAAGATAAATCCACTAAAGGGATCACATAGGAAATCTCCCCCTAAAATATATGCTAGGATGATTGAAGGATGGACACCACCTCCTGTGCAATGGCTCGGATCTGATCAGGCATGAGCTCAACTCTGTGGAGTGGTGGTTTGGCTCGGGTAAAATCATCAAAATCATGACCACTAATATAGTGCTTGAAATGTGTTGATCTATCTAGCTCTTAATGAGCACCTAAGGGTCCTACGACCTGCTTAGATGGAATTGTAGGCTCCTGAGGAGGTCCAGTATCTTTGATAGGAGAAGATGGCTCCTCCTCATCCCGAGCATCCTACATAACAATTTTGCCACTAGCTCCCCTGCTCCTAATCCAATTGCTGCCAATCTTATAAAAATGCATATGGTGAAGAGCAGCCTCACCAATCTTATTAGCATGACCAAGAGAGCTGGGTTGCTCTCCTCGTAGATGAACACTAAAGAACCTAAACACATGGATCAGTGCTATAGCATAAGGTAGAGAGGCTTGCATCCTACTGGTTGCTTCTTTCATGGCTTGGATCATCATGTGAGGGAGGCTTAGAGGGATTTTTCTAACAATATGGTACATCAAGGTTATGTCTTTCTAGGTAATGAGATCAAATTGACCAGCCCTTGGAAGAAAAATTTAACATATAATTTTATGAAGATGTCTCATTTTAGCATTCAAATCCTTTGCTTATACTTTCTTAAATTCTCCCACTCATCTTCCAAGAATGTATCCCAATCTACTCTCTCTTACATTAGCATCATCTTCCAATACTCCTTCACTTGGTATCCTTAGGGCTTTACCAAGAATGTCATCATTAAAATCTATCATTTTTATCTTTACCCTTGAGGATACATGATTGCCTCCAAATTTAATATTTTGATAAAACTCCTTGACCAAGTCTATGTAAATGGGTTTTTCAATTTTACAAAAAAAAATCCATCCCAAGTTCTAACTTTTCTCCTGATCTCAAAATCCTCTCTTTCAAGAAACTCAAAATCAATTACTCTTCCAGTAAAAATGTTGTGGGTTGTGATGGGAGACATGCCTGAGATTCTAGCATGTGAAGACCTGGTTGAAGCTCGAGCTCCCCCATCTCTACTTCCTTCCCCTCGAGAGGAAGGTTGCCATGAAGGGACTCTCCTCTTGGGAGCCATTGGTTCTTTTCGTCACACCAAAGAGTCAAGACTAGGTGATTTAGGATGGGTACCAAGTTTTGGATGTAAGAAGAGGTTTTTTGGAGAGCAAGAAAAGCTAGGGCAAATGATTTTGAGGTGGCATGGACAATAGAGTATGACATGTTAGATGTATTCTCTAGAAGTCGAGTTGGCATGATACATTGTAACTTTTCTAGGACATAATTTTGTACTTAATTCATTAAATTTAATAAAATTAGACTTTATTATTTTCATTCATATCTAATATGTCTATGAATCATCATGAGGACAGTGATCTATCTATCAAGATCGATGCATGATCACCTTCCTTCCAAGTAAATGAGTCATGAATCTATGGTGTAGAGATACTAGAGCAAGAGTGTAAGTGGTTATTAGTGAACAATGGCATTGAGCATGACCAAGTTCGAGGAGTCACATAGATGTCTACTTACTCATTAGTGACATCTCATATGTTGTAGTTGTGTTAGTAATTCCTTGATCTGTAGTATCTCGACTACTGTAGGCCCACGTAGGCAACCCAAGAGGGGGGGTGAATTGGGTTTTATAAAACTTTTGTACTATTTAAAACATGAACTAAAGTAAGTATGTGCTAATGCAAATCAAGTGCTTGTGTATTTTAAAATAAATGCAGCGGAAATAAAGAAATAAAGGCACAAGAAGAACAATCACACAAACACAAAGATTTATAGTGGTTCGGTGCCAACCAAGCACCTACATCCACTCCCCAAGAATCCCTTGGGATTTCTACTAAGTTTGGTTTTATAACTTAGGCTCACCAACAACCTTTACAAGTTGTTTTATCTTCGGACTCACAAGTCAAACCCTAGTTGGTTTCAAGGCTCACCAACAACCACCCTTGGTTTTACGGGATAACCAAGAACCTAAACAATTTGTTTTGTCTTCGGGCTCACAAGTAAAACTCTAGTTGGTTTCAAGGCTCACCAACAACCACTTTGGTTTTCAAGGCTTACCAAAAACCTCTTTGGTTTTCCAAGGCTCACCAAAAATCTTAAGAAAAACAATGTAAGAGCAAGTATAAAAGAATACAATAAAAGCTTTCTAAAATAAAGCAAATATCTCTTTGAAGCCCGTTGAGAGTTGATGAAGATCTTGTCTTCAAGTTGATGAAGCCTTTGATTGATGCTTGAGGATGTGAACTTTGGATGCTCTCTTTGAAACTTGGAAGCTTGAAGGCTTGAACCACTCAACTCTTGAATACTTGAAGAATATTCAAAAATCTCACCAAATGATTACTTCCCCAATTGATTTTTGATGTTTATATAGCCTCCCAATACTTAAATGACCGTTTATAGACGTTAGGGAGAAAAATATGACCGTTTGGAAGCAAGTCGGAGAAGTTCTGCAGCCCAGAAAACTAGCCGTTACTGTTCAAGTGTCGACACTTCACCTTCAGGTGTCGACACTTCAGTTTCTAGTATCGACACTTCATTCTCCAGGTGTCGACACTTGAACAGTAAGTAGGTCATCAAAATAGCAAGTTTGACATCATGAAAAAGGGTGAAAGGCAATACAAAGTGGGAATGAAGTTGGAAAGAATAGCAAGTAGGTCATCAAAATCAATGCATGAAATCAAATAATTATGATATCAATTGAATATGATACAAATTGAACAAGATACCACAGAATGTAAGCACATGCAAGAAATGATTTGATGTATATTATCCATTCGCCTTACTTGTTCATGGGATAAGGTCACAGCGGCACCCCTACACGTCATAAGAGAGCCCATTGAATAGAAAGAGAGGGTCTTTAAGCCCTACTTATCTCCTATGACCGGACGGCCATGGTGACTAACTCAATCCGAAGCGGTTACTAGGAATTCTTTTAAAAATAATTTTGATACCAATAGAATATGATACCATTTGAATGTAACTCCCCTCAAAGAATTAGATTTGAAAACAAGAAGGAGTATCAGAGCAATATAAGCAAAGCATGATATCAACAAGATATTCAAAGCATCAAATATGATAACAAATCTTTGTATGCTCCCTCTGAATGTTATTCCTCCTTTAAAAATATGTATTTATTTCAGGAATAAAACATGAAAGCTTATGCATCAAGATTTGAAATTTTTCAAGATATTCATGATTTTCAAAATACTAAACATTTATATCACTTAAAAACTTTTAACATGATTTCAAATTCATTTTAAGATGATTTGATATCCATACAAATGCTAGAAGTAATATGATATCAAGTCTAGCTACTAGAGCAAGGGTTTGTCAATATGCATACATTCTTCTTAAATGTATCCCTTAACTACCAGTTCTATACTTGATTCAAATCAGTTCTAACTTAAGCATAGATGCCAACAATGAAAGCACATAAATCGTAACATTTCACTTGAAATAATTCAGAAACTATATTAATCAAAATCAAGTGAAGATCTAATAATCACAAGTTTGACCATGAGAGCTTGAAATCCATCAACATCAAAATGGTCATAATCACAACAAATGATTATTAGTCTAAGCTTGATTCTAATCAATCAATTAAAACATTTTTCAAATCAATATGCATCTTTAAAGGTGTTTTTCATGAAATACATTAATCAAAATCAAGTGAAGGTCTTACAATCATAAATTTAATTATTATAGCATGAAATTCATCAACACCAAAAAGTTCATGATCATAGCCAATGATGATAAGTCCAAACTTGATTCTAATTAACTATTTAAAACAATTTTTCAAAGTAATTGATGCAATAAAAATTAATCTACATTTTAATTTTGGAAGGAGATGTTTAGAATTTACCAATATACAAAGTCCTTCCTTTTACCATTTAGTTCAAAATGTAGCTTGTCCACTTCTTTAAATTGTCTTGTACAACCTTTTTTCAAGAACTTCCTTTCTTCATATTGGGTTGCAAGACATTCCTGCAAAACAAATTAAGTGGACATTTTTGGTACCCAAACTTTCTTGGATCCTTTATGATTAGTAATTATGGTTCCTTTTGGTGCCCAAACTTTTCTTAATATAAAAGGATAAGCATTAAAACCACATTTATAAGAAAAATTTAAAGAATCGGGAATATAGAAATTTTTAAAAGTTTTTGCTTCTTTTCCTCAATCAAAATATTTTTCTCATTAAAAACATTATCACATAAATCTTTTAAAATAATATTTTCTTTTTCTAAAAATTCTTTTTCTTTAGAAAAATTATTCTTTTCATTTTTCAAAATATCAATCTTGGCATTTAAATCATCATTTTTATTTGCAAGATTGGTGTTGTCAAGAGAAAATGAATCTACATGCCTATTTAATTTCTTGTGCTCAATTTTTAGCAATCTATATTCATACACAAGATCATTAGATGCATCATGTGATTCTTTAAAGGTAAAATCATAATTATTTTTAGCACATATCTTTTTTCTCATTTTTCATGAAGCAAAGATGGGCAACTTCATCATCCATACTTGAATCTTCGCTATCGCTCCAAGTTGCCATCATTGCCTTGAAGTTCTTTTTGGCCTTGAGGGCTATTATCTTCTTATTTATATCAGCTTCTACTATCCTTTGCCATATGTTCAACTCATAGGTCAAGAGTGAACCGATAAGCTCCTTCAATGGTAAGGTTTCTACATCTTTAGTTTCTTGGATCGCCGTAACCTTTGGATCCCATGATTTTGGTAAGGATATAAGAATTATGTTCACCAAATCAGCATTAGTATAGATTTTGCCAAGACTTTTTAATTCATTAATAATAGTCATAAATCTTGAAAACATATCAGATATAGATTCATAATGCATCATTTCAAAATTTTCAAAAGAATGTACAAGCAAATTAATTTTAGTGTTCTTCACTTGAAGGGTATCCTCATGAGTAACTTCATATGTGTCCCATATTTCCTTTGCTGA
Organism: Areca catechu; assembly: GCA_021397845.1. Classification (NCBI taxonomy): domain Eukaryota; kingdom Viridiplantae; phylum Streptophyta; class Magnoliopsida; order Arecales; family Arecaceae; genus Areca; species Areca catechu. The sequence goes on from CM038052.1 coordinate 150,712,787, forward strand.
TGTGCATGTAGAAACTCTATTAAATTTATTTAAGTCCAATGCACAATAAAGCAAGTTCATTGCTTAAGCATTGAGTTCAATTTGTTTAATGTCATATTCATTCCAATCCTATTCGAGCTTTGGAATGGAAATGCCATTAACCAAAATGGAAGGAATATGAGGACCACTAACAATGATTTTCCAAAGATGATAACTAATAGATTGAATATGGATGCGCATGCGAGTTTTCCAAAATATGTAATTTGTGCCATTGAAAAACGGTGGTCTAACATTAATACCTACAAGGGTTGCCATGAACTTTAGCTCAAAATCGTTAGATTTTCAATCAGAGCACCGAGCTCTGATACCAATTGTAGGCCCACGTAGGCAACCCAAGAGGGGGGGTGAATTGGGTTTTATAAAACTTTTGTACTATTTAAAACATGAACTAAAGTAAGTATGTGCTAATGCAAATCAAGTGCTTGTGTATTTCAAATAAATGTAGCGGAAATAAAGAAATAAAGGCACAAGAAGAACAATCACACAAACATAAAGGTTTATAGTGGTTCGGTGCCAACCAAGCACCTACATCCACTCCCCAAGAACCCCTTGGGAATTCCACTAAGTTTGGTTTTATAACTTAGGCTCACCAACAACCTTTACAACTTGTTTTGTCTTCGGGCTCACAAGTCAAACCCTAGTTGGTTTCAAGGCTCACCAACAACCACCCTTGGTTTTACGGGATAACCAAGAACCTAAATAACTTGTTTTGTCTTCGGGCTCACAAGTAAAACCCTAGTTGGTTTCAAGGCTCACCAACAACCACTTTGGTTTTCAAGGCTTACCAAAAACCTCTTTGGTTTTTCAAGGCTCACCAAAAACCTTAAGAAAAACAATGTAAGAGCAAGTATAAAAGAATACAATAAAAGCTTTCTAAAATAAAGCAAATATCTCTTTGAAGCCCGTTGAGAGTTGATGAAGATCTTGTCTTCAAGTTGATGAAGCCTTTGATTGATTCTTGAGGATGTGAACTTTGGATGCTCTCTTTGAAACTTGGAAGCTTGAAGGATTGAACCACTCAATTCTTGAATACTTGAAGAATATTCAAAAATCTCACCAAAAGATTACTTCCCCAATTGATTTTTGATGTTTATATAGCCTCCCAACACTTAAATGACCGTTTATAGCCATTAGGTAGAAAAATATGACCATTTGGAAGCAAGTCGGAGAAGTTCTGCAGCCCAGAAAACTAGCCGTCACTGTTCAAGTGTCGACACTTCACCTTCAGGTGTCGACACTTCAGTTTCTAGTATCGACACTTCATTCTCCAGGTGTCGACACTTCACTTCCAAGTGTCGACACTTCAGCTCCAGGTATCGACACTTGACTGAAAGTGCTTTCTGAAGTTTTCTGTTTGTCTCAGGCCTTGAGTCAACACTTCACTCTTCAAGTGTCGACACTTGATCCTCAGGTGTCGACACTTCATTACCAGGTGTCGACACTTGCCTGTGCCATTGCTGAAACATCTTCAAATTGAAACTTTAACCTCTTCAAGTTCTTCCATATTAATTCCAAAATCCATATACTTGATTTTTCATTAATTTAAGGACTTTTTCAACTGAAATACAAGCATTTCTTCATTCAACATGGTTGAGTACTAAGATCTGAAAAATATACTTAAAATATAATTAGTACTCATATATACTTAAACATTTTATCAATCATCAAAATCAAGATCAGAGTCAACAATCTCCCCCTTTTTGATGATGACAAAACCTTTAAGTATATGAATAGGGTAAGCTTAAAAAAAAGATTAACAATAAGATAAGCATGTAAGCTCAAAACAATAAGCACCAAGCTCCCCCTCAAGATATGATCCAAAAAATCTTCAAAAATATTTTTCAAAATATGCAAAATTTTTAAATTTTTCAAAATTTCTTCTTCTTGCTAATTCTTTCCTTTAGATAAAAATATTTTACATTCTTCTCCTCCTTTTGTACTTTCTTTCATTTCTCAAATAATTTTTTATGTTTATCCAATCTTCCCCTTTTCATACTTAACAATTTTCCCCCTTTTTGACATCATGAAAAAGGGTGAAAGGCAATACAAAGTGGGAATGAAGTTGGAAAGAATAGCAAGTAGGTCATCAAAATCAATGCATGAAATCAAATAATTATGATATCAATTGAATATGATACAAATTGAACAAGATACCACAGAATGTAAGCACATGCAAGAAATGATTTGATGTATATTATCCATTCGCCTTACTTGTTCATGGGATAAGGTCACAGCGGCACCCCTACACGTCATAAGAGAGCCCATTGAATAGAAAGAGAGGGTCTTTAAGCCCTACTTATCTCCTATGACCGGACGGCCATGGTGACTAACTCAATCCGAAGCGGTTACTAGGAATTCTTTTAAAAATAATTTTGATACCAATAGAATATGATACCATTTGAATGTAACTCCCCTCAAAGAATTAGATTTGAAAACAAGAAGGAGTATCAGAGCAATATAAGCAAAGCATGATATCAACAAGATATTCAAAGCATCAAATATGATAACAAATCTTTGTATGCTCCCTCTGAATGTTATTCCTCCTTTAAAAATATGTATTTATTTCAGGAATAAAACATGAAAGCTTATGCATCAAGATTTGAAATTTTTCAAGATATTCATGATTTTCAAAATACTAAACATTTATATCACTTAAAAACTTTTAACATGATTTCAAATTCATTTTAAGATGATTTGATATCCATACAAATGCTAGAAGTAATATGATATCAAGTCTAGCTACTAGAGCAAGGGTTTGTCAATATGCATACATTCTTCTTAAATGTATCCCTTAACTACCAGTTCTATACTTGATTCAAATCAGTTCTAACTTAAGCATAGATGCCAACAATGAAAGCACATAAATCGTAACATTTCACTTGAAATAATTCAGAAACTATATTAATCAAAATCAAGTGAAGATCTAATAATCACAAGTTTGACCATGAGAGCTTGAAATCCATCAACATCAAAATGGTCATAATCACAACAAATGATTATTAGTCTAAGCTTGATTCTAATCAATCAATTAAAACATTTTTCAAATCAATATGCATCTTTAAAGGTGTTTTTCATGAAATACATTAATCAAAATCAAGTGAAGGTCTTACAATCATAAATTTAATTATATAGCATGAAATTCATCAACACCAAAAAGTTCATGATCATAGCCAATGATGATAAGTCCAAACTTGATTCTAATTAACTATTTAAAATAATTTTTCAAAGTAATTGATGCAATAAAAATTAATCTACATTTTTAATTTTGGAAGGAGATGTTTAGAATTTACCAATATACAAAGTCCTTCCTTTTACCATTTAGTTCAAAATGTAGCTTGTCCACTTCTTTAAATTGTCTTGTACAACCTTTTCTCAAGAACTTCCTTTTTTCATATTGGGTTGCAAGATATTCCTGCAAAACAAATTAAGTGGACATTTTTGGTACCCAAACTTTCTTGGATCCTTTATGATTAGTAATTATGGTTCCTTTTGGAGCCCAAACTTTTCTTAATATAGAAGGATAAGCATTAAAACCACATTTACAAGAAAAATTGAAAGAATCGGGAATATAGAAATTCTTCAAAAGTTTTTGCTTCTTTTCCTCAATCAAAATATTTTTTTCATTAAAAACTTCATCACATAAATCTTTTAAAATAACATTTTCTTTTCTAAAAATTCTTTTTCTTTAGAAAAATTATTCTTTTCATTTTTCAAAATATCAATCTTGGCTTTTAAATCATCATTTTTATTTGCAAGATTGGTGTTGTCAAGATAAAATGAATCTACATGCCTATTTAATTTCTTGTGCTCAATTTTTAGCAATCTATATTCATGCACAAGATCATTAGATGCATCATGTGATTCTTTAAAGGTAAAATCATAATTATTTTTAGCACATACCTTTTTCTCATTTGCCATGAAGCAAAGATGGGCAACTTCATCATCTGTACTTGAATCTTCGCTATCGCTCCAAGTTGCCATCATTGCCTTGAATTTCTTTTTGGCCTTGAGGGCTATTATCTTCTTATTTACATCAGCTTCCACTATCCTTTGCCATATGTTCAACTCATAGGTCATGAGTGAACCGATAAGCTCCTTCAAAAGTAAGGTTTCTACATCTTTAGCTTCTTGGATCGCCGTCACCTTTGGATCCCATGATTTTGGTAAGGATCTAAGAATTTTGTTCACCAAATCAGCATTAGTATAGATTTTGCCAAGACTTTTTAATTCATTAATAATAGTCATAAATCTTGAAAACATATCAGATATAGATTCATAATGCATCATTTCAAAATTTTCAAAAGAATGTACATGCAAATTAATTTTAGTGTTCTTCACTTGAAGGGTACCCTCATGAGTAACTTCAAGTGTGTCCCATATTTCCTTCACTGATGTGCATTTAGAAACTCTATTAAATTCATTTAAGTCCAATGCACAATAAAGCAAGTTCATTGCTTTAGCATTGAGTTCAATTTGTTTAATGTCATATTCATTCCAATCCTCTTCGAGCTTTGGAATGGAAATGCCAATAACCAAAATGGAAGGAAAATGAGGACCACTAACAATGATTTTCCAAAGATGATAACTAATAGATTGAATATGGATGCGCATGCGAGTTTTCCAAAATGTGTAATTTGTGCCATTGAAAAACGGTGGTCTAACATTAATACCTACAAGGGTTGCCATGAACTTTAGCTCAAAATCGTTAGATTTTCAATCAGAGCACCGAGCTCTGATACCAATTGTAGGCCCACGTAGGCAACCCAAGAGGGGGGGTGAATTGGATTTTATAAAACTTTTGTACTATTTAAAGCATGAACTAAAGTAAGTATGTACTAATGCAAATCAAGTGCTTGTGTATTCCAAATAAATACAGCGGAAATAAAGAAATAAAGGCACAAGAAGAACAATCACACAAACACAAAGGTTTATAGTGGTTCGGTGCCAACCAAGCACCTACATCCACTTCCCAAGAACCCCTTGGGAATTCCACTAAGTTTGGTTTTATAATTAGGCTCACCAACAACCTTTACAACTTGTTTTGTCTTCGGGCTTACAAGTCAAACCCTAGTTGGTCTCAAGGCTCACCAACAACCACCCTTGGTTTTACGGGATAACCAAGAACCTAAACAACTTGTTTTGTCTTCGGGCTCACAAGTAAAACCCTAGTTGGTTTCAAGGCTCATCAACAACCACTTTGGTTTTCAAGGCTTACCAAAAACCTCTTTGGTTTTCCAAGGCTCACCAAAAACCTTAAGAAAAACAATGTAAGAGCAAGTATAAAAGAATACAATAAAAGCTTTCTAAAATAAAGCAAATATCTCTTTGAAGCCCATTGAGAGTTGATGAAGATCTTGTCTTCAAGTTGATGATCTTGTCTTCAAGTTGATGAAGCCTTTGATTGATGCTTGAGGATGTGAACTTTGGATGCTCTCTTTGAAACTTGGAAGCTTAAAGGCTTGAACCACTCAACTCTTGAATCCTTGAAGAATATTCAAAAATCTCACCAAAGGATTACTTTCCCAATTGATTTTTGATGTTTATATAGCCTCCCAACACTTAAATGATCGTTTATAGCCGTTATGGAGAAAAATATGACCGTTTGGTAGCAAGTCGGAGAAGTTCTGCAGCCCAGAAAACTAGCCGTTACTGTTCAAGTGTCGACACTTCACCTTCAAGTGTCGACACTTCAGTTTCAAGTGTCGACACTTCATTCTCCAGGTGTCGACACTTCACTTCCAAGTGTCGACACTTCAGTTCCAGGTGTCGACACTTGACTGAAAGTGCTTTCTGAAGTTTTCTGTTTGTCTCAGGCCTTGAGTCGACACTTCACTCTTCAAGTGTCGACACTTGATCCTCAGGTATCGACACTTCATTTCCAGGTGTCGACACTTGCCTGTGCCATTGTTGAAACATCTTCAAATTGAAACTTTAACCTCTTCAATATTAATTCCAAAGTCTATATACTTGATTTTCCATTAATTTAAGGACTTTTTCAACTAAAATACAAGCATTTCTTCATTCAACATGGTTGAGTACTAAGATCTGAAAAATATACTTAAAATATAATTAGTACTAAGATCTGAAAAATATATACTTAAACATTTTGTCAATCATCAAAATCAAGACCAGAGTCAACAACTACTCATAATAAGGTTATTGTGATTTGATAGTAAATAAACATGGTCCCTAGCTATTCGAAACCTTGTAGTGTTTGTTGGCTATAGTAGCTTCACTGTAGGAGTAAGAAGTATACTTATTAGGATCTATTGGCCTTAGTAGTAAAGTTATAATCCTGTGCAACCTAATTAGCTAAGTCCTTAAATCTGTGACCATGGTAGTGTGATATTGAAAAAGAGTTTTTATGAAAATCATAATTTGACTCAAGCTAATTAAATTTAACATATGACGATGCTTATGTTTTGACGATCTTTCATGACCTGCATCCTATCAGGATTTTTGATAGAAAAATTTGTTCGCATAATAACTATACTTAGGGATTCATTTCTATTCTATTGGGTTGCCACTACATACTGCTAAGTATCACTAGTGAATTATGAGAGCTCACTAAGATCATTTTTGGATCAACAATCTAAGTTAGGGTTAAGCTAAAATTATTTCAATCTATTAAAAGAGTTTCAATAATACTGTGATAGAGATCATGGTATATAGGACTGGAACTAGGTCGGCCCAAAGCCCATTGGGCTGCCCCAGTCCAAAATTGGATCAGGTTTCAAACCATATTTTAAGAATTTTCGGACCGAATCCGGGTATCCCTTTGGTCCAAAAATTAAATGGACTCTATTCTACAGCCCGAAGTCTAGCTCGATATGCTTAAGATTTGGTATGAAGCCCGAATCGATTTCGGGACGGCCCGAACCGATTTCAGGCCGGCCTGAAGTTTATTGAGCTAGCCCAGCCCAGTTTCAGACAATGGGCTTTGGGCCAGCCCAGTTCCAGCCCTAATGGTATATCTCACTACCATATGGAATAGAACGTAACGGGTCACATATAATAGGAACTGACCTGACTAAAGCATGGGTATATGTAAGAGTTACATATTCAGTACCTACTAATTTCGGCACCAGTCAATTTTGGCACTGCTAATTTTGGTACTTGCAAAAATTAGCACTTACTAAGTTTAGTACTTGTTAATTTTAGCATGATGGACCAATTTAGAAATATATTACAATAATATTTAACTTCATTGTTTGACTTAATTAAATCAAATTTAATTACTAATAACTTTATTTAAGTTAATTTGATTCATAATTCAAGTTTGACCTGAATTATTGATCAAGTTGACTAGGTTAACAATCTTTTTGAATTTGATTTAATTTGAGCTTGAAATGTTTCAAAAATTAGTCAAATTTGACCAACAACTAGGAGACCCAGTTGACTGGGTCTCTCTCTATTATCTCACATAGAAACCAAGAGGAAGGCATGAAAATTGTGCACCTCCTCTAGACACGCGCGATGAGAAGAGGGAGGTGCCAAGTTGGCACCCCTCTTTTTATTTAGAAAACTCTCTCCTCTTTAGATAATGTTGAATTCTTGTTTGATTTAAAGTTTGACCAAATCAAATAGAAAACCAATTTTATCTAGAATTTTAAGGAGGTGTGAAAGGGGTTTTGGCATGAAGTTTTAAGGGGCACAGATTTATGGAGTGCAGAATTAATTCTGTCGCACATCCCTTCATAATTTCATCTAGCTTTTTCTCCTCCATGAAAAATAAGATTTATATCTTTATAAAAAGATGAGAGCCCATAGTTTCTAGGAAAAATATTTAAAAAATATTACTTTATTTTTCTAGTATTTACTTTCTTGAAAGAATAGGAGAGAAGGTTGCTGAGTTCTAGTTTCTAAACTAATAGAAGAAGGCCCATCTTTGTGCTTAAAAAAAGACCTGCAAGGGTCTAGCAGTCTAAGGATCTTGGTGATTCGGTCAAGAAGACTTCATATAGATACTAACAAAGGTCGGGTATATGTATAGCTCCGATGAATCCCAAAAGATCCAATCAATCCAATGATCCAGCATTAGAAGAAGGATTTTAGCGATCAAAGTAAATAGATTCCTTCTTGTAATTTTTAACTTTTCAGATCTGATTAGTTTTAATTATTCTAATATACTAGAGATAAGACTTAGATGTACATGTGATTTGTTTAAATTAGCATGCCTTTAGAAAAATTATTTTTTATGTATTTTATTTTCATTACGATAAAAGTTTTCGAACATAGAACAGCATGCTTATCATCAAATCATGTATCCTAACAGTGGTATCAAAGCTAGTTTTTGATATATTTGGAATCAAATCAGATCTAAATCCCTTTTAGATCCGAAGGATTTAAATAGATTTGAACTAATTTATGATGATTGAAAAGGTTTTAATATCGCAAGTTTTGTTATTTTTGAAAAAACTATTTTTGAAACTAGTATCGATATGTTTAGATCTAAATTCTTGATATATGATTGATATATCATATTTTTTATTTAAATCTAAAAATGGTTTAATTAATTTTATAATTAATAAATCATAATTTATTTAGCCAAGTACTAGGTTGGGTACAACTACCATAGCCATCCATCTAGAATCCAAGTAGGGTTTAAAGGCCCCTCACTTCCTATTCAATAGATCTCCTATGGGATGTAGAGTGCTGCTTATGACTTGACCCATTAAGAAGAACATGGCTAAATAATTAGGTTCATATTTTAGATCTAAAATAAATTACATAAGATATAACTTACTCTATTTGATCTAAAATAAATTGCATGAGATGCATGAGTTAAAGTTTAGATCTGAACCAATAATTCATGATTATAAACCATTAATTCATGAATTTAAATCTAATCTAAAATTGATTCTGGTTCTGAATTTTATTTCATGGATGCGGGTATGGATTTCTAAATTAGGTATAGTGATTAGGCTATACATTAGGATTTTGATTAGATTAGGTTAAAATCCTTTTCAGTTTTAAGCAGTTGATTAAACCTGATCAATGTTCAATTAGGGTTAGGTCAAAGTAGCTCAAAATTGATCTAAGATGTAGTTTGATCACATCGATTCACACTTGATATGAATTGATTATTTAAGACCTAATTTGGCTCATGGCAAGCCTGAGTTATTAAGTTAACCTAATCAATTCTTATTGACCAATTGGTGTCTAAGACAAGTTCAGATCATGGTCATTAATTATGGCTACTCTTACCTGGCCAACTCGGTTGGTGTCTAAGAAAAGAGATTTAAATGATGGAACTCTTCCATGGATCTAACTTACCTGGCCAACTTAGTCAATTAAGTTTTGATTAGGTCACTTTTGATTCGAGTTTATCCATGCCAACTAGTTTTGTCATACATCAGATTGTACTGACCTAAACTTTTTTAGTCAGACATATGATTGGGTTAACTAATTTAGATGAGACCTGAACTCAAACCTCTCCATTAATATTAAGTCTTAGATCTTTTACCATTGTAGGTATGCGGGTGTCCTACTGGTGTTGATTGTTCACGACTAGTTACAATGGTTCAATTATGCTAGGAAGATGCAACCACCCTATTAGCATGAGATGTTACTAGGTACAGATAGGGTTGGGCCCAATAATCAGGCACGATGAGGGACTCAATGATAGCTTTGCTTAGGCATGAACGATAGGTCAAACTTAAGGATTGGACCAATAATCGAGCACGGTGAAGTTTCATGACTTAGAGACCGAGTCACTGAAACATATATGAATTGTATTGGACAAGAGTTATCCACTCATCGACATAGCAAGTTACCAATAACCGAGCACGGTGAGGTATCACATATCAGTGGGATCGTAGAACCTACTAGAAATCTTAGTCATATAGGATTTTTCATCTCCATGGGAGAGTGTATGAGATCCATGAAATTAGTGGAAGTCTAAATTATTTCTTAAATTTTTCAAAATAATTTTTATTATTAAGTACAAAAGTCTAACCTAATCTTCCACTCTTTCATAGCTAAACCACGTCAGCTTCCAATCCATTAGCCTATATACTTAAAACAAATTGACTTGTTGGCCTTAACTATAATGATCGGTTCAGGAACCTTAAAATAGTTTTGAGTTTCGATAAGTTAGGCTATGTGCTCGACCAGGCCTCCCATCTTACCTAACTATCCTAGTGCTTGCTAGACAACAACACATGAGAAATGGATGAAAGATGATAATAAGGTAAAGTGCTATATGATGGCCTCAATGTCAAATGAGTTGCAAAGCCAACATGAGGATATGCCAACTGCAAGGCTATAATTACTCACCTACAAGAACTGTATAGTGAATAAAGTCATACCACGTGCTTTGAGGGCTTAAAAAGACTATTTAATATCAAAATGCATGAAGGGCAGTCAGTCTATGATCATTGCTTGATAATGATCAAAAATATTGAACAGCTTGAGAAACTGGGCATATTGATTTATAGAGAACTATAAGTCCATTTGATCCTTTAGTCCCTCAATAACTCATTTGCTCAGTGCATAATGAACTATAATATGAACAAATTGAGTTACACTTTGTCTAAATTATTAAACATGCTAGTAAGTAATAAGGAAACTTTGAAGAGCTTAAGGGACTCTGATCTTATTGTGGAACAGGCATCTTCATCTAAAAGAAAGTCTGCTTAGAAGAAGAAGCCTATGAAGAAGCAAAAAAAGGATAGTAAGCCTAAGAAGGACGGTCAAAGAAGCCTGCTATGAGTAAAGAAAGAATTTCCACTGCAACATTGATGGGCACTGGAAGAGAAACTGCCCACTATACTTAGAGAGCCTAAAAAAATAGAAGGTGGATGCATCTTTAAAAGGTATATCTATGCTTGTTATTGAATTAAACCTAACGATATCTTCTACTTCTAGTTGGGTATTAGACTGGCTCAAGTGCTTATATTTGTATTTCAATTCAGTGTCTGATAAGAAGTAGAGCATTGAGGAAAAGAGATATAATCCTGCATGTTAGAAATGATGCAAAAGTTGCTATAGTTGCCATGGAAGCAGACCCTCTATCGTTAAGTTTAGGGTTTAGTTTAGTTTTGAAAGACTATTATTATGTATCTATAGCTAGCAGAAACTTGATTTCTATCTCTGTACTAGCATAGAAAGGTTATGAATTTATATTCAATAAAAATTTTTATTCAATTTATTTCAAAATAAATTAATTGTAAAAGCTCTCTTTTGTACCATTTGCATACTAATGTATTAGTGAATATTAACAAGCAAATAGTGAATGCTATAGGATATAAACGATCTAGAGATGACCTAAACCTAAAGTATATGTGGCATGTTAGGCTTGGTTGTTGCCCAGAAAATAACCCAAGAGGGGGGGGTGAATTGGGTCTCTAAAAATTTAAGGCTAAGCTTAATATCACAAGCTACAAACTTTATAAAACAAGATATGCAATCCAATTCAGCAAGGTACTATGATTTAATTGCAATGCTCTAGAATAATAGTGCAGCAAAAATTAAAAACAATAAGTAAAATATAAAAAGTAAGGAGGGAGAGATCAAGCAATCACAAACACAACAAGCTATAGTGGTTCAGTGCTAACAATACACCTACATCCACTTTCCAAGATCTCCTTGGGAATTCACTATAATCACACCGATTATAGCCGATTAGTTTTCCGGGCTCACTAATCAAAACCCAATTTATTTTACAAGGCTCACAAGTCACAACCTCACTTGGTTTTACGGGCTAACCAAGAACCTAATTGGTTTTCACAAGGCTAACCAAAAACCTCCCTTGATTTTCCGGGCTAACCAAGAACCTTAGTGGTTTTGCGGGCTAACCACCAACCTAATTGATTTTCCAAGGCTTACCAATAACCTCACTAGGTTTTCCAATATGCTAACTAATAACCTTTATAAGATATAAGTAGAGAAATAAAGAACCAATGTAAGTTTTCAATAATAAAGCAAATAAGTCGATGTAGCTTGATGTAGTGTTGCTTTGCTCTTGTTGAAGCCTTTTGAATGTCCAAGATTGAATGATCTTCAAAGCACTTGATGGCTTTGAATGCTTGGAGGCTTCCTTTTGCTTAAGAGTGGTTGAACCTTAAGTGAATAGGAGTTAAGGCTCTTCTCTCTTCTTTTCTCTCTAAACTCTTTAAGGATATTCAATATGTTGCATTTTGATTTGATTTGGAGCATATAAATACCTTTCCAAGGCCTCAAAATTGAAATCTAGCCGTTACACATGGAAAACTAGCCGTTGGAGGGCATTTGGGCGAGTTCTGCACTTGAAAAAACTAGCCATTACTGTTGTCAGAACTCCATGTATCAACACTTCCTCGGTTGAGTCGACACATAAAGTCGACACATGTTCTTCTTGAATCGACACATAGTTCAAAATGCTCCATTCAGATTCTCTGGAAATCTCAGATGTGTCGACACTTCCTCAGTTGAGTCGACACATAATGTCGACACATGTTCTTCTTGAGTCGACACATAGTTCAAAATGCTCCATTCAGATTCTCTGGAAATCTCAGATGTGTCGACACTCAGTTGAGTCGACACTTTGAGTCGACACCTTGCTTCCATGTATCGACACTTCAACTGTTCCTTCAACTTCTGCAAGTTCTATAGCTTGAAAGTCTCAGGCGATGTGTTGATCCATGTGTCGACACCTTGAGTTGACACATCAGGTCCATGTATTGACACTTCATCTATGCCAATTGAAACTTTGCTGCGTACCGGCCTAAGTCAACACTTCATCTCCATATGTCAATACTTCATGTCATGTGTCGACACTTTGAGTCGACACATCACTGAAAAATATACAGAAATTACTGATTTTGAGCTGGAACAAGTTTCTACTTAACTTAGCTATCCATTCAACCATCTCATAAGTATCAAAGTCTTCTTTTGATCAATCTTTTCATCATAAACTTGGCTTCTTCAAAACAACTTGGCTTCTTCAAATTTTGTGAGCACCCTTTCAATAAAAGGGGGGGGGGGGCGCCGGCAGGGCGGCCGGTTAGACCTCGGGCCCAGTGAGGGCGCTCTCCTTCCTAAGTGCCGGTGCTGTCCATTGATGGGCCCTGTTTTGTCAGAACCGCGTCTCTCGACTGCAGGACCTGTCGGGCCGACGTAAGTGATGTTTCGCGTGCCGCCGCCATCTGTACGGGGCGCCGTCTGTTGTGCGCACGGCTCGAGGGCCAACCTCGGAACCTGCGCCTCCACTCTTCGGGACCTTCTCCGTACGGGTGGCCTGACCTCGGCCAAGGTGGACCCCTCCCGGGCGGACACCTGGCGAGGTGGCAGAGGGGCGCCTGGCTTCGGCCGAGGTGGACCCATCTCCGGGGGCCACCTGGCGAAGGAGCGAGGGAGCAGCCGACCTCGGTCGAGGTGGACCCCTCCTGGGTGGACACCTGGCGAGGTGGCAGGAGGATGCTTGGCTTCGGCCGAGGTGGACCCGTCTCCGGGGGCCACCTGGCGAAGGAGCGAGGGAGCAGCCGACCTCGACCGAGGTGGACCCCTCCTGGGTGGACACCTGGCGAGGTGGCAGGAGGACGCTTGGCTTCGGTCGAGGTGGACCCGTCTCCGGGGGCCACCTGGCGAATGGGCGAAGGAGCAGCCGACCTCGGCCGAGGTAGACCCCTCCTGGGTGGACACCTGGCGAGGCAGCAGGAGGACGCTTGGCTTCGACCGAGGTGGACCCGTCTCCGGGGCCACCTGGCGAAGGAGCGAAGGGGCCCGGCTCGACCTCGGCCTTGGTGGGACCGTCTATGGGCGCCACCTGGTGAGGGAGCGGGGGAGCAGCCGACCTCGGCCGAGGTGGACCCCTCCTGGGTTGACACCTGGCGAGGTGGCAGGAGGAGCCCTGTGCCGAACTCGACTTCGGCGAGGGCGGTAATTTCTCGGGATATCACCTGGCGAGGTAGCCTGGGGGGGCAAGGCCGAGCTCGACCTCGGTAGCGTGGGAGCCGAGGCTGACTCGACCGAAGAAACCTCCACGTGGCTCGATCATACCTGACGGAATCTGAGCCCGGCCATGTCATCATTACGGCCGTAACAGTTGCCCCCCAGCCCGCCGTTCCATTATGGCGTCGTAGAACGGAACGTCGGGATTAAATGCGGAAATGACGTGGGGAGGCGAAGATCTTGCATCATAATTGCCGCGATCCTCGTCGCCGCTTCTTGGTGCACCCGAAGTCCTATAGAAAGCCGCCACGCGTCGCCCACTTGCCCATAATAAATGCGTCGCTTCGGAGCAGAGGCCGTTTCCCTGCTATCGAGGCGTCGGTGTCGGGCGTGCGTCCACGCGGTGATCATCCAGTGGCCCGGGGCGGAATGACAGGTACGGCTACTGCCGACTGAGTTTGGAAAGGAGGGGGCTTTCCGGAATGAGGCCTTTCCCTTGCTTCGTGGGCGGTTTGCTGCAGGCCAATTTCCACTGCCCCGCGTTCGTGCAGTGCATTTTCGGTGAGTGCCTCCATTTTCTCCCTAGTTCCCCTCTTCTTCTTCTTCTCTGAATTTTCTTTTCCTTCTTCTTTGAATCTTCTTTTCCTTCTTCTTTGAATCTTTTTTTCCTTCTTCTTTGTCATGGCGCGCCGTCGCTATGTTTCCTCTAACCCGGACGAGGCCGGTCCGTCCCGGCCGAGAACTCCGTCTTCTTCCTCCTCAGAGGAGGAAGCGATCCCGGAGGAGATCCGCAGGCAACTGCAACCTAGGGGATATCACCATCGGCATCCCCAGGGGTGTCCGGTCTCCTCCTGTCGCTTCCGCTCTTCCGCTTCTTTCTCTTCCTGCTCCACCTCTTCTTTCTGCCGGTCCCTCCGGTCATGCTTCCACAATGACCGAAGGCGACCTTTCTTTGCTCCGAGAGGCCTACGGCATCCCGGGATCAATCCGTCTGTTTGTTCCGCGGCCCGGGGATCGCGTAACCATGAGTGGCCCCGGCCGCATAGCCTTCTACGAAGACTTTCTCCTCGGGGGTCTTCGATTTCCTCTGCACCCCTTCTTCCTTTCATTCCTTAGCCATTTCCGTCTCGTTCCGGCCCAGTTGGCTCCCAACGCCATCCGGGTCATCTTTTCTTTCATCGTTTTTTGCCATTTCCACGGGTTTGTTGCCCGTTTCTCCCTCTTCAGGGCTCTGTTTACCCTGAAGAGGTACTCCACTAACGACGACTGGTGGTATATCTCGCCCCGGCCCAGGTGTCTCCGGTTCGACCTCCCTTCCTCTATCAAGGGCTGGAAGAACCGATTTTTCTTTGCCTCGGTCGAGGATGTTGACTGGGCCTGGAGCGAACCGGACCGGTCTCCGAACCGGAACTCCCAGGTCGAGTCGGCGGACCAAGAGGCCTATTCGCTACTCCTGAGTGATGTGGTCCCGACGCTCGAGGTTCTGCTCTCGGAGCAGAACTTGTTTGAGGCCGGGATCAGTCCCATCCGTGAGCCGGGTGAGACTCAGTCCTCCCTTGACTTCTGTCTTCTTTCTTCTCTTTAGCCGAGCTGGCTGACCTTCTTTTCTTTTGTGTTGCAGGAATGAAATTCTCGCTGGAGAACCTTCTGGAGGGCGCGGCCCAGAGGGACGTCGTCGAGGTGGATGAGCCCGCAACGAAGAGGGCTCGCACAGAGGCGAGCCAGGAGGTCGCGCCGGCGACCGCACCCAGCCCGGTGGCCGCGGCTCCCCCGCCCAGACTGCCTCGGGGCGGGGCCACGGATGCGCCTGCCATCATACCCGACGGTGCTGCCGACGAGGGGGCTCCACCGCCAGCAGCTCCGCCCAGCGCCGGCCCCGTCGTCGCCGCGGCTCCGACAGCGCAGCCCGCAATCTCCGCCGCACCATCGACGGTGATTCTCGCTGGAGGGGCAGTCACCGCCGCAGCCGACCTGACGGCTCCGCCACCGACGCTCACCAACCGCTGCTCCGTGATCCGCGACAAGGGGCTCGCGGAGAAAGTGATGGAGTATGCCTCCATCGCGCGGGACCGCCGATCTCGAGGCGGGAGGGACTACGTCGACGCCCTGCTCGGGATCATCCCGCAGCTCTTCACGTAAGTCTGAACTCAGGCTTCTTTATCTTCTTTAGCCTCGGTTAGCTTTTTATACTAACCCGATTGCTTTGCTGTGCAGATTGGGAACGACGTGCTCCTGCTGAGGAACTTCCTCGCGGGGTACGCGAAAAAAGATGCCGAGAAGGAAGAGAAGCTCGGCAAGCTCGCGGCCGACGTCAAGGACCTCATGGAGAAAGGGGTCGAGCTGCGGGCGAACAACCAGACCCACCAGGCGGACCTGGCGCGCGCCGAGGGGCGGAACAAGGACTTGGAGTCCTCTCTGTCCGAGGAGAGGGACTCCAACCAGCGCCGCGCGGAAGAGGACGCGGCCGAGAGGGCTCGCCTTCAGCCCCATTCCCAGTGGCTGGAGCGCCAGCTGGAGGAGGCCCGATGAGAGGCGAGTGTGGCGAAGGAGCGGAGCGCCTACGTCAACAGGCTCCTAGAGGCCGCGAAGCGGGAGGCGCAGGAAGCCATCCCAAAATTCCGGGCCTCCGACGAGTACATCTCGGAGGTCCGGGAGGCAGCCGTGGACTCCTTCCTGAAGGGGTTCCGGATGTGCCGGGAGAAGGTGGGGTCCCTTTACCCCGAGCTTGACCTCAGTGAGGTGGTGCTCGGAGGTAGGAGGCAAGGACCCGACCGAAAGGCTTCCGGCATGGTCGAGGCCACAGCTGCGCCCCCGACGAGCGACACGGCCGAAGCCCCGGTGCAACCCCCTGAGCCAGCAGCCGTCGACGGCGAGGGAGTGGAACCTGCGACCCAGGCTGAGGGCCCCGCCACCGCGCCGAACTGAGCCGTTTATCTCCTTCTCTTTCTTTGTCGCTGTTGTTTTTTCTTTTCTCTCTTTTTTTTTTGGGGACTCCCGGCCTGTCGGATTCCCAGCTTGTACTTCTCCTTCTTGGATCAATGAAAACACAATTTATCCATGTCTCAAATTCGCTTTCTTTCTCACTCTCCCATCTCCTCTTTTTTCTTCTTGAGGTGTTGATGTGGAATGCCGGAACGAGGGTGGACCTGGTCCTGTCCGTCGCTCAGAACAAAGGTTGGGACGTTCCGGACCACGTGGCGTCGGAGTAGGCCTCGAGCAGGTCCATCTTTGGGAATGCCTTCGTGCTCGCGTGGGCGAACTGGGTTCTGCCCCGCCTTCCAGGCCGAAGCCCGGGACTTCCGGACTGAACCCCGGGGCCGCAGGCTTTCTCAAGCCTTGCGCGGCTTGCCGAGCTGTTCTCCGTGCTCGCGTGGGCGAACTGGGTTCTGCCCCGCCTTCCAGGCCGAAGCCCGGGACTTCCGGACTGAACCCCGGGGCCGCAGGCTTTCTCAAGCCTTGCACGGCTTGCCGAGCTGTTCTCCGTGCTCGCGTGGGCGAACTGGGTTCTGCCCCGCCTTCCAGGCCGAAGC
Organism: Areca catechu; assembly: GCA_021397845.1. NCBI lineage: Eukaryota > Viridiplantae > Streptophyta > Magnoliopsida > Arecales > Arecaceae > Areca > Areca catechu. Next base: position 150,730,228 of record CM038052.1, read on the forward strand.
CCGGGACTTCCGGACTAAACCCCGGGGCCGCAGGCTTTCTCAAGCCTTGCGCGGCTTGCCGAGCTGTTCTCCGTGCTCGCGTGGGCGAACTGGGTTCTGCCCCACCTTCCAGACTAAGGTCGGGGACTTCTCGCTTTCTTCGGCCGTCGGCCACGATCGGACGTGCCGAACCCAGGGCCATGCGTCGATTTCCCTACGAGGCGAGAAAAGAGCGTTTGAAGCAAAGAAACTTTATTGCAGGAGTGGGGAACCTTACATTACTGATAATACATTCTTAGGTTCGAGGCGTTCCACGTCCGGGAAAACATGGCCCCTCCCAATTCCTCTAGGTAGTAAGCGCCGTGGGGGAGGGCTTCTGCTACCCGGTACGGGCCTTCCCAGTTCGGTGAGAGCTTGCCGCATTCCCGTGGCTGAGAAGCTTCAGCGCGCCGGAGGACCAGATCTCCAGGACGAAAAAATTTCGACCGCAATCAGGAGTTGTAATACCTGGCCACCCGCTGCCTATACGCCGCCATCCGAACTCGGGCCTTGTCCCTCGTCTCTTCATGAAGGTCAAGGTTGAGCATCATTCTGGCGGGGTTCTCTGTCTCCTCATATTGCTCCACACGCAGTGTGGGTAGGCTGAGCTCGATCGGATGACCGCTTCGGCTCCAAAGACGAGGCTGAACGGAGTTCGTCCGCAATCGGGAGTTGTAATACCTGGCCACCCGCTGCCTATACGCCGCCATCCGAACTCGGGCCTTGTCCCTCGTCTCTTCATGAAGGTCAAGGTTGAGCATCATTCTGGCGGGGTTCTCTGTCTCCTCATATTGCTCCACACGCAGTGTGGGTAGGCTGAGCTCGATCGGGATGACCGCTTCGGCTCCAAAGACGAGGCTGAACGGAGTCTCGTCGGTCGCCGTCCTCGGGGTGGTATGGTATGCCCAAAGGATGCTGGGGAGCTCCTCGGTCCATCTGCCCTTGGCCTGGTCCAGCCGCGTACGAAGATCCTGCAAAATGGTCCTGTTCGTGACTTCGGCCTCTCCATTGGTCTGAGGATGCGCCACCGAGGTGAAGCGATGCCTGATGCCGAGGTCGCCGCAGAACTCTTCAAACTCCCGGTAGTCGAACTGGCGCCCGTTATCAGTAACCACGATATGGGGCAGGCCGAAGCGGCAAACGATTGACTTCCAGAAGAACTTGGCGACGTTTGCCTCGGTGATCCGTGCCAAGGGTTCGGCCTCGACCCACTTCGTGAAGTAGTTGATGGCCACGATCAAGAACTTCCGCTGTCCAGACGCCGGCGGGAATGGGCCCAGAAGGTCCATCCCCCATTGGGCGAATGGCCACGGAGCTGAAAGCTGGGAGATCGGGTTGGGGGCTGCCGTTGTACCGTGGCGTGACGCTGGAACCGATCGCACCTCTTCACAAAATCAGCGGCGTCTTCCTTCATCGTCTCCCAAAAGTAGCCCTGGCGAAGGGCTTTGTAGGCCAATGCTCTGCCCCCGACGTGGTTCCCGCAAACGCCCTCGTGAATCTCCTGGAGCACGAGTTTGGCTTCTGCGGGTCCTATGCATTTGAGGAGGGGATAGGAGTAGGATCTTCGATACAATTGCCCATTCATCAGGACGAACCGCACGGCCTTCTTTCTGACGAGGCGGGCCGCCTCGCGATCCTCTGGCAAGGTGCCGTTGGTTATGTATTCGGCGTACTTGTCCATCCAGCTGGGCTCACGGTGACCTGATGGACCCCCACTGGGGTCTCGTAGCTTGGGGCCTTAAGGTGCTCCACGTGAGCGCGACCCAGCATCGTGTCCGGCAGGGTCGCCAGTCGGGAAAGAGTGTCCGCACGGGCGTTCTCCCTGCGGGGGATGTGGAAGATGTTGAAGCGCCGGAAACCGGCCGTGCCCGCCCTGACGAGCTCCAAGTATTTCGCCATTTGGGGATCGTGCGCGGCATACTCCCCGGAGACCTGTCCTGCCACGAGCTGGGAGTCAGTGAAGGCCTTAAGGTTAGCCACGCCCAGCTCGCGGGAGACCCTCAGCCCAGCGAGGAGTGCCTCGTACTCCGCCTGATTATTTGTCGCGGCGAACTGGAAACGGAGCGCGCATTCGGCGACGACCCCGTCACCGTTGGCAAGAATGAGTCCAGCTCCACTCCTGCCAGAGTTCGAGGCTCCATCTACGTGGAGGATCTATGCGTCCTCTCCGGGCCCCTCTGTGCCCGCTTTCAACTGCCGGTGCAAGGGATCCTCCTCGGGCTCCTTGCCCAAACCCGCATATTCGACCAAGAAATCGGCCAGCACCTGAGCTTTCATGACCGACCTGGGCCTGTACGCGATGTCGAACTCGCTGAGCTTCAGTGCCCACTTCGCCAATCGCCCCGAGGTGTCGAGTCAGCTGAGCACCGCTTTCAGCGGCTGATCCGTCAGGACAGCGATGGGATACGCTTGAAAATAGGGCCTGAGACACTGAGCAGACACTATTAGCGCAAAAACGAGCTTCTCGGGCCGAGAATACCTGAGCTCCACGTCGCGGAGGAGTTTGCTGGTATAGTACACCGGCCGCTGGACTCCTTGGTCGTCGGTCCGAACCAAGACCGAACTGACGGCTTCCGGGGTGACCGCCAGGTAGAGGATGAGTTCCTCCCCCTCCTCGGGCCGGGAAAGCAGCGGTGGCGATGCGAGCGTCTTCTTCAGCTCTTCAAAGGCCTCCTGGCATTCCTCGGTCCAGGCAAAGTCGTTCATCTTTCTCAGCACCTTGAAAAAGGGACGGCAGCGATCTGCCGACCTGGAGATAAAGCGGCTGAGGGCCGCAACTCGGCCGGTGAGTTGCTGCACTTGCTTCTTGGAGGTAGGCTGCTCCATGTCCAGGATGGCCTGGACCTTCTCCGGGTTGGCTTCAATTCCCCTTTGGGTCACCATGAATCCTAGGAACTTCCCGGCGGAGACGCCGAAGGCGCACTTCGCAGGGTTCAGCTTCATCTGATGATGCCGGAGGTTGCCGAACATCTCCGCCAGGTCAGCTACGTGGCCCGAATCGGGTTTGCTCATTACCAGCATGTCGTCCACGTATACCTGCATGTTGCGGCCGATCTGGTCCTTGAAGATCCTGTTGACCAGACGCTGGTACGTGGCCCCAGCGTTCTTGAGGCCAAATGGCATCATCCTGTAGCAAAAAGTTTCGCGGTCGGTGATGAAGGCGGTATGCTCCTCGTCCTCCGGGCTCATTCGGATCTGGTTGTATCCAGAGAAGGCATCCATGAATGACAGGAGGCGATGTCCCGAGGTGGTGTCGACCAGCTGGTCGATCTTTGGAAGAGGGAAGCTGTCCTTCGGGCAAGCTCGGTTGAGATCGGTGTAGTCCACACAGATCCTCCACTTACCACTACTCTTTCTTACCATGACCACGTTCGCTAGCCAACTGGGATACTGGACTTCCCGCACAAAGCCGGCGGCGAGGAGTTTCTCCACCTCCTCGTTGATGGCCTTCTGTCTCTCCATGGCGAAGCTCCTCTTCTTTTGGCGGACCGGGCGGCAGCTCGGATCCACGTTTAGCCTGTGCGTGATGACCTCGGGCGGAATGCCCGGCATGTCAACCGCCGACCAGGCGAACACGTCTGCGTTCGCGCGGAGGAACTCCAGCAGGCGGGCCCGTTCTTCTTCTGAGAGTTGCGCTCCGACCTGCACCGTCTTCAGTGGGTCCGAACCAAGGGGATAAGTCAACATGCGTTCCACGGGCCCCCCTTGGGTTCCTTCTCCCTCAGGTCGAGGTCGTCAACATCGGGGCAGAGCTCCGCGCCCCGGGCGCCCGGGACCGTCTGGAGGCAATGCGGGACCGGCTGGGTAGTCCCCTTCATCACCCCGAGCCCGGAAGGCATGGGGAACTGCACCAACAACCTTTTCATGAAAATCGTGGCGTCCAGTTGGTTGAGCCTGGGACGCCCGAGAATGGCGTTGTAAGGCGAAGGGAGCCTGACGACGGTAAACGTCATCAGGACGGTCGACTGTCGAGGTGGGGATCCGGCGGTGACCGGGAGAGTGATCTCCCCTTCGACCCCCACGGAGTCCCCAGTAAAACCTACCAAGGGGGTATGCACCGGTCTCAGCTGATCGTGGGACAAATTCATCCGAGAGAAAGCATCGTAGAAAAGCACGTCAGCCGAGCTTCCACTATCCACCATAATTCGATGTACAGGATGCTTCGCGATGGTCATCTCGACCACCACGGCATCGTTGTTTACATTCTCATTATTCTTCCCCTCCTCATGAGGGATTACATTCTCCGGGTTCCCGACTTTTCGGGCTCTCTTCGCCGCTCGCCCGACCCCAAGTGAGATCATGCCCACGGGCTTCTCCGTCGGACGGTTATCGATTGCAGGAACTGGTGGTAAGGTCGCGAGCGGCTGCCCCTCCGGGGGGACCTCGTTCCTGACGAACTTCCTGAGGTAGCCCCTCTTGATCAGCTCCTCGATCTCCCGCTTCAGGTTGCGACACTCCTCCGTGTCATGACCGTGCTCGCGATGGAACTGGCAGTACTTCAATTTGTCCCGGATACCCCTCGGGTTCTGAGGAGGAGGTCGGCGGAGGTAATGCTCGCCCTCAATTTCCATGAGGATCTTTGTCCGAGGTGCGAGGAGAGGGGTGAACCTCCGCTCCGGAATGGCCTCGCTCTTCGGCCTCGGATTCGGGCGAGGGTCGGCAGGTGGCCCGGGCTTCCGAGCTCCAGAAAGATCCCTCGGGGACGGCCTCTTCGGAGTCCTCCCGTCCAGCTCTCGGCGTGTGCGGTCGGCCTCCTCCGCTCGGATATACTTGTGGGCGCAGAGGAGGAGCTCGGAGTACGTCCTGGGAGGCTTCTTGTCCAGAGAGTAGGTCAGGCGGGACGTCTTGAGTTCGCGCTTCAAGGCCAGCATGGTGATGGGCTCATCTAGGCTGTAGATTTCCAGGGCTGCGGTCTTGAACCGAGTGATATAATCCCGTAGCAGCTCCTGGTCCTGCTGGCGGATGGAGAAGAGGCTATCCACCTCTCTTGGCACCTTCCGACAAGCGTCGAAGTGCGCCACAAACTTTCCTTCCAGCTGGTGGAAGGAGCAAATGGATTCGGGCTCGAGACGGGTGAACCAGACTCGAGCGGCCTTCCGGAGGGTAGCGGGGAAGGCGATGCACAAAAGAGCGTCAGTGGCCCCCTGGACCCTCATGAGAGCCTTGTAGCTCTCCAGATGGTCCAGAGGATCGGTGGTCCCGTCGTAGGGGTCCACCTGCGGCATGCGAAATCGCCTCGGGATCGGCTCCGCCTAGATTTCTTCAGAAAAGGGGGGACGGGAGTCGTAGCCTGCCGGATCTGCCGATGAGTTCTGCAGGTCGGCAAATCGGCGGGCGAACTCTGCCAACTTGCGCTCGTGCTCCTCCAGGCGCCTCTCGGCCTGACGCCTGATGGCCTCGTCGGTGGAGTCTTCCACCGAGGCCGCTGGTGAAGGGGGCGCCGATCGGTCTCGGTGCGAAGTCACGCCTCGGCGTCGCTTGCTGCGATGCGCCATTTCAGCTTCATCGACCGGGGATCGACTCTCGTGATCCACCGAACCGGAGTAGTTTCTTTTTGCGGGAGCTTGGTGGCTCCTGCGGGAGTCGGAGACCGCCCTCGGGTGGGATGGCCTGCCCTGAATGGAGCGCAGGCTCCCACGCGGCCCCGCGGCCCAAGCCATGGGGGTCCCCGGCTGTGGCTGCGTCACCAGGGACTGCTGCTGATGTTGAAGCTGCCGGACCGCCGAGGTCAAGGTCTGCAGCTGTTGGATAACGGCCGCGAGGGGCCCGTCTGCCGTGGTCGATGGTAATGGAAGAGGAGGGGGAGCTGGGAGTTCCCTCTCCGGGCTGTGGGCCACTTGAGGGGAGGGAACCTCCCCCATACGGCTGGTGGACGCCTCGCGCCCACGAGTGACCACCATTATCGGAGAGCGCGGTACCTGTAGAAAGCTGGCTCCCGCTAGGGGGTGTCGTCCTGCCCCCCTACCTGGTGCGCCAATCTGTTGCCGATCTCGCCGCCGCGACCGTGCCTCGGATCCGCCGATCCCACCAGACCGCCTTGCTCCTGGGGCCTCCTGGCCGGAGAGAACCTGCAAGAGAGGGTCAGAAGACCCTGGCCGGGGATCCCGGTGAGGGAGCTCCGACGGTCAAGTTAGTAGACGGCGAGAAGGAACAGATTCTCCAAGACGGGCCCCCGAAGGAGTCCCAGACTCGGAGAATTTACTAGCAAGAAGGGTGCTGTAGGGACCAGAAACCCGGCCGGGCCTCCTTGCCGAGCTCACGCCAAGCGATCCCCTCTCGGGACCCTCGATCTTACTCTCGGAGCGGGGCTTTTTGGCCGCTGTTTCTTACTCGTCCCAGCTTACCTGGTCGCCTCCAACTTCCTTCCTTTTATCTCCTCCCGCTGCCTGCCTATCTTCTGCTCTTGGGAGGCTCCCCTCTCCATCCTTTTCTCTTTCCCTTTTTGGTTTTGAGGGCCAGACAGCTTTTCGACCTCGTTCGTCGAGCCCAGCGGGGAAAGGGTAAAGAAAAGGGGGGGCGCCGGCAGGGCGGCCGGTCAGACCTCGGGCCCAGTGAGGGCGCTCTCCTTCCTAAGTGCCGGCGATGTCCGTTGATGGGCCCTGTTTTGTCAGAACCGTGTCTCTCGACTGCAGGACGTGTCGGGCCGACGTAAGTGGTGTTTCGCGTGCCGCCGCCATCTGTACGGGGCGTCGTCTGTGGTGCGCACGGCTCGAGGGCCAACCTCGGAACCTGCACCTCCACTCTTCGGGACCTTCTCCGTATGGGTGGCCTGACCTCGGCCGAGGTGGACCCCTCCCGGGCGAACACCTGGCGAGGTGGCAGAGGGGCGCCTGGCTTCGGCCGAGGTGGACCCGTCTCCGGGGGCCACCTGGCGAAGGAGCGAGGGAGCAGCCGACCTCGGCCGAGGTGGACCCCTCCTGGGTGGACACCTGGCGAGGTGGCAGGAGGACACTTGGCTTCGGCCGAGGTGGACCCGTCTCCGGGGGCCACCTGGCGAAGGAGCGAGGGAGCAGCCGACCTCGGTCGAGGTGGATCCCTCCTGGGTGGACACCTGGCGAGGTGGCAGGAGGACGCTTGGCTTCGGCCGAGGTGGACCCGTCTCCGGGGGCCACCTGGCGAAGGAGTGAGGGAGCAGCCGACCTCGGCCGAGGTGGACCCCTCCTGGATGGACACCTGGCGAGGTGGCAGGAGGACGCTTGGCTTCGGCCGAGGTGGACCCGTCTCCGGGGGCCGCCTGGCGAAGGGGCGAAGGAGCAGCCGACCTCGGCCGAGGTGGACCCCTCCTGGGTGGACACCTGGCGAGGCGGCAGGACGCTTGGCTTCGACCGAGGTGGATCCGTCTCCGGGGGCCACCTGGCGAAGGAGCGAAGGGGCCCGGCTCGACCTCGGCCTTGGTGGGACCGTCTATGGGCGCCACCTGGTGAGGGAGCGGGGGAGCAGCCGACCTCGGCCGAGGTGGACCCCTCCTGGGTTGACACCTGGCGAGGTGGCAGGAGGAGCCCTGTGCCGAACTCGACTTCGGCGAGGGCGATAACGTCTCGGGATATCACCTGGCGAGGTAGCCTGGGGGGGCAAGGGCCGAGCTCGACCTTGGTAGCGTGGGAGCCGAGGCAGACTCGGTCGAAGAAACCTCCACGTGGCTCGATCATACCTGACGGAATCTGAGCCCGGCCACGTCATCATTACGGCCGTAACAGCACCATTTGGGTGAAAATGTATGATGAAGTGATAAGAACTCTGTCAAATGTCAAACATGTATCAGACTTGAAAAAGAATTTAATTTCTTTAGGCTACTTGAAATAGCAAGGATATGCTTTTAGTTACCAATCTGGTAGTGGATGTTTAAGAATAACCAAGGGGGCTTTGATGGTAATGAAAAGAAGAAGACTGAGCAACAATCTGTACAAGATGAAAGGCTCAGTGGTAAATAATAGTGCGGAAGAATTTGTACGAGATGGAAGGTTCAGTGGTGAATGATAGTGTGGAGGTGCTTGCAGTGGCACAAGAGGAACAATTGACATATAAACTGTGGCACTATCGGATGGGTCATATAAGTGACCGAGGGCTTATGGAGTTAAGCAGAAGAGGGAATATTCCAGCTTTGAAGAATGATGGAAATGATCTATGTGAGCCGTGTATCTTTGATAAACAGCATAAGGTGAAATTTGTTGTTTGTACCAAATCAAGTGAATGAGTGTTAGATTTGGTGCACTCGGATGTATGAGGACTGGTACCTATTTTATCTAGGGGTAGAGCAAGGTGTTTTGTTACCTTCATTGATGACTTCTCTAGAAAATTGTGGATGTACCTAACGAGAGAAAAATCAGAGGTATTTGCCCGATTCAAAGCTTGGAGGGCTGAGGTAGAGAATGAGACAGGAAAACATGTGAAGTATCTTCGATCTGATAATGGTGGGGAGTACTCTAGTAAAGAGTTCAGAAATTACTGTGAGAAAAATAGGATTAAACGTCATTACACAATAAGGATGACCCCACAGCAGAATGGTGTTGCAGAAAGGATGAACCGAACATTGTTGGAGAAGGCAAGGAGTATGAGGCTGCAGTCATCACTATCGAAAACCTTTTGGGATGATGCTATTACTCTGTCATGTTTTTTTATGAACAGGTCCCCTCATTTCAAGCTGGATGGAGGACTTCCAAAGGAAGCTTGGAGTGGAAAGAAGGTGGAGCTTGGTCACCTGAAGGTGTTTGGTTGCCCGGCCTATGTACATGTGGAGGCAACTGAAAGAAGCAAGCTGAATCCTAAGTCAAAGAAGATGATCTTCATCGGTTATCCACAAGGAGTCAAAGGTTACCTACTATAGGATCCTCAATCACAGAGGACAGTGATTAGTAGGGATGTCATTTTTGATGAAAAGAGCATCTTGGAGAGATCGGGTAGTACGAATGGAATTGCAGCTTCAAAGGTAAACAGCAATGACTGTCCTTCACAGGTAGAGGATAAGTCGTCTACATCAACTGCAAGGGTGCTTCAGTTGAGGTGGAGTTAAGCGGAAAAGAACCTCTTGTAATGAAGGATCAGAAAAGTAAATCAGTTGTTCAAAGTGAAGTGCAGGAACAGCCACAAGCAGAAAACTTGCAGGATAGTACAAGGGGAGTGGCATTGCATAAACCCCGGTGTATAATCTGGAAGCCGGTGAGATATGGCATTGATGAAACTATATCATATGCTCTTATATCTATTAATGGAGATCCAGAAAATTTTGTGGAAGCCATGAAAAGTCCTGATAAAGAGTCATGGATGCAAGGCATGATGGAAGAGATGGAATATTTCAGAAGGAATAAGACATGGCAATTGGTGGATCTACCTAAAGATGCTCGGGCAATTGGCTCCAAATGGGTGTTCACAAGAAAATTAGTACCTTTAGAGCAAGGTGGAGTGAGATACAAGGCAAGGCTAGTAGCAAAGGGATATTCACAGAGGGAGAGAGTTGACTACATAGAGGTATTTTTTCCTGTGGTACATCATACTTCAATTCAGGTGTTATTGTCATTGGTGGCAAAACATGATATGGAATTGAAGCAGATGGATGTGAAGATAGCCTTTCTACATGAAAGTCTGGAAGAGAAGATCTACATGAAACAACCTGATGGCTTCATTAAGATTGGACAAGAGAACAATGTATGTCTACTCCAGAAGTCATTGTATGGTTTGAAACAATCATCTCGTCAGTGGTATCACAGATTTGATGCATTTATCATGAGCCTTGGATTTTTCAGATGTGAACATGATCATTGTGTTTATGTCAAGGATATGGATACTGTGGATGCTCCATATTTATTTCTATATATGGATGACATGTTGATAGCCAGAGAAGTATGAAAGCTGTCAAAGGGCTGAAAAGAGCATTGTCTCATGAATCTGAGATGAAAGATTTGGGATTAGCGCAGAAAATCCTTGGAATAGAGATTTGTAGGGATAGATGCAAAGGAATACTTTATTTGTCACAAGGTGGGTACATCAAGAAGGTACTCGAGAGGTTTGGAATGGAGAAGGCCAATCTAGCAGATGCACCATTACCCGGGCATATTTCTCTCTCGAAAAATCAGAGCCCCCAGACACAGGAGAGAGAGTACATGAAAAAAGTTCCATATGCCAATGCAGTGGGCAGTGTGATGTATGTTATGGTTTGTTGCAAGGCAGACATAGCATATGCTGTAAGCTAGGTGAGCAGATACATGGCTGACCCTGGGAAGGAACACTGGAAGGTATTGAAGTGAATTTTGCGATATCTATAAGGGACTCAAAGCCATGGACTTCCAGTGTTCATGGTGGGCAGCCAGAAGGACATGAATGGAATTCTATAGAATCATGTGAAGATTCGGGTCCTTTGGAAAGGTTTGTTGATGCAAGCTATGTAAGTGATCTTGATACAAGAAGGTCTACAACAGGTTACATCTTCTGCATGTATAGTGGACCGGTTTCTTGGAGATCAACCCTTCAACCTATTACTGCTTTATATACAATGGAAGCAGAGTATATAGGGATTACGGAGGCTACAAAGGAAGCACTATGGTTGAGAAGGCTAGTGGTTGAAATGGGGGTGAAACAGTGTATGATGATCCTGTACGGTGATAGCCAGAGTGCCATACACTTGACCAAACCCCAATCTATCATGCTCGCACCAACCATATAGATGTGAGATACCACAAGATTAGAGAGCTGGTGAAGGAAGGAGAAGTGATGCTGGTGAAGGTCCATACAAAGAAGAACCATGCGGATGCACTTATTAAGGCTCTACCAAGGGAAAGCTTCTAATCTTGTATATGGTTGATGGGTTTGAGGAGTCTGGCATATGTAACCTTGAAGCACCAAGATGGAGATTGTTGAGTCTCGAGTGGTGCGTTCAATGATTGTTGGGTCAATGTCCATGTATTGGTCTGGTTTATCATGGTTTTCCATGATGTATCTAGGGCTAGGAGCGAGTCCGGAGTGAGTCCTAGGTATTTAGGCTGAGTTTGGTTAGTCTGGGTCTTAGAGTCGGCTCTTCTGGTATAAGAGTCGGCTTTGCTAGTTGGCACGGCTCAAAACAGGGAATTGTGCTCTGGTCGAATTGGCTCATTGGATTCGAGTCGACTCGGTTTCACAGTCAGGAAACCCTGTGGTCTGGACGAGTCAGCTCTAATAGATTCGAGTCAGCTTGGTTTCACAGTCAGGAAATCCTGTGGTCTGGACGAGTCAGTTATGATGCTTAGAGTCGACTTGGTTCCAAGGTCGAGTCAACTCTAGTGTCTAGTGCTGGCTCGAATGACGGGTGAGCTATTTTTAAACGGTGCCAACTGGAGGGAGTTTTGGGATTCTCGACCACGAATAACCGAGATATATATATTGTAACTACTTGAGAGGTGTGTGGTGGTGTAAACAAACTTCTTCGACGCGGAATCAAGAAAATTCCTTCTCCCGTAAATTCCTTCTTCTTCTCTCTTCTTCCCTTTATTCTCCCATTCTTGGATCTTGATGTGTTTGATCTTTAAAGACCTGTATCCTACTATGTTCTCCAAGGAGATCGTTGGTAGAAGGTCATCCACAGGTTGGTACGCTTCCACTATTGCTTTGTAGATCAGGGTGTTTGTTCTTGATCAGGAATAAGGATGTTCTTGGGTATTTGATTCAACATTCAAATTGAAGTTGGATCCAAATTCTCAACACACCTAACCACTCCAAGTTTATCTTTTGATGTAAAAAATAGTTCAGGTCCCTCTTGGATGGTATCATATTCTTCATAGGTGTTTACTAACTACGGATCAGCAATATAAATTTCTCCCTCATATTCATCCTTAATATTTTCTTCTTCAAGCTCTTCTATATATAAAGCTTTTGATGGACATTGACTCACAAAGTGACCTAGCTCATTGCACTTAAAGCATTGAATCTTGGAACTACTCGTTCAGGAAACCTCTCTTGAAATAGCTTTTCTTTTTTGTCCTTCCTATATGGTAGTATTGTCTACAGGGAATGACCGGTAAAAGTCTGATTATTACTGGATCTAGGTCCTAAAATTTTAGGATTTTGATGTTCAATTCGAAGGGTAACCAATGTCTTATGGAATATTTCATAATCCTGAGCCAATGGGTAAGCTTATTCTACACTATAAACCTCTCGCATAAATAATTCACTCTGAATATCATCTCTTAAACCACCTCGAATTCGAGATAAAGTGATAGCAGGATCCTCAATTACGTTACACCTCAAAAGATATTCATCAAATTTAAAGATGTATTTGCTAACATGTCTATTATCTGGGTTAATCGTTGCCACTAATCAAGGAGACATTGGTGGTAGGATGTGGGTAGATACTTCTCATAAAGTCTATCTTTCATTTCAACCCAGGTCCTAATAGGTTCATGTCTTCCATGCATGGCCAATTATTCAATATTACTCGAATACATTTTAGCCTTATCTAATAATCTCATTTTAGCAAACATAATTTTTCTTTCTTCGGATATATCATACCACTCAAAATAGTCATCCATGTCTGCTTCCCAATCAATATACTCTTTGGGATGCAATCGACCCACAAAGCTCGAGGTTTTAACCTTAACACTTTGCAAAATTCGTTCATCTTGTTCAATAAAATATTGTTGATATCGAATTACCCAATTTATATCCCCATTAAAATTTTGGATCTCTTGTTATGCTATGGAACTAGGAGGGATACTCCTAATTTGGGCATTATTGGCTCGATTTTCTTCCAAATTTTCTATCCTTAATCCATACACTTGATAAATACCAGTCAGATTATCATCTTTTTTATTAAAGGCTTGAAGGATTGCAGCCATTTGGTTAAGATCTATCTTACTATCTAACTCTAAGGGTTTGAGATGGTACTTTGCTCCTGACTTGGTGGTCATACAATAGTCATAACAAGCTCTCTATTGATGGTTTAGTCTCATAATATACAATAGTTATATTTTAGTCTAGATTGATGCTCAAAAATAGATATCCTAGAGGAGTGTTTTCATGTTTTTCAAAGTAAGGTTGGATTTTTCAATGAGTGGAGATTCCAACAACCTAAAATTTAAATTTTTTTGGATATTCCTAGGATTAAGAATTGACTAATTTCTAGGTACTGCACAGACTGAGTTTTTAGCAGATTTTCAAGATGCGATGACCAGTTTTTCAGAGAATCTGGTATCAATCTAGGATTCAATTTTAAAATTATCAAACATAGATATTTTTTTATCGAGTTTAGTTTTTAAATCTATAAGTTCTATAATTTTTTGACAATCCTACTAACAAGAATCGATGAAAGAATAGGGGTTATGTAGTTTTGTAGGTTGCAGATTTTTACATGCATAACCAAAAATTTCATATCAAAATGCATGAATCCTAGAGCAGGTTCACAGATTTTCATATATAATTTTTTTTAAAATCGAGTCTAGTTCTAGAGCCACCAATTTTATAAATTTTTGACACTCTTAGAAATGGAACTTAGGATTTGAATAGAGATTGTCCAAAACTACAGGCTACAGAATTCTAAGAACAGAAGCTGAGAATCTAATTCTAAACTGACATGAATTTTAAAGTAATTTCAGGGATCCGTAAATATAAAAATATTCACTTTCAAGTATATTTTCTAATGAAGTAATTTTTATAATTTTTTAAATTTTTTATAGACAAGACTTTTTAAAATACTAAAGGGTGCAAGGGTATGCAAAATGCTGAATAATAATAAATATGAATTTTTTTCTAATGCAAATATTTTAATCTAATCTAAGCTATGCTCTGATACCAAACTTAACTGATACATGATGGGCTAGCTATCCTAAACCTAATAACTATTTATTGAGATCAGCAAATAAAATAAATAAGTTATTAAAATAAATAAAAGCAAATAATCAAAGCAGGCAAGAATAAAATTAATTTAGATCTAATTAAAATTAAGGTCCAATCGAGAAAGTGACCGATCTGCATGCATAGTCAAAAATTTTCAAAAGTTGAATCGTTGGTCATTAAGGAATAATCATTAGGCTAGGTTTATTTAATTTAATTAATTCAAATTTGACTGAATTAAAGATAGGATAACTAATAAAGATAATTTTTTATTAATGATTTTGATCCTAATCTAAACAATGAAAAGTTCTCACTAAGCATGGGATGTTACGGAGTCCTAGAAAAGAAAGATCAACCCAGAAATGATCGAAGTATCTAGCCAATGGTTCATGAGCGGAACAAGAGAAAGTCGTTGGATCTTGCTTTCATGTTTATGCAAAAGGTCTTTCTAAGATTGCAAACCAGAAGCAAGGCCAAGCGAGCTACTCATAGGGACGATTGGCAGGGATGTGTGATAAGGCTATTAAATATTCTAATATAAATATTAAAATAAATATTAATTAATCTATATTTATTAAAAATTGATATTTTTTATTAGTAATTTATAAAAAAGAAGTCAATGGATGGAAAGAGCTCGATTTTTGGAGTTCAATAGAGTAAATGACTCTCAAATCAGAGTTCAAATGGACCTGATATCAAAGAAAAATCGATCTGATTAAAGATTGCATGATTATTAGGGCAGCCGGTCCACCATGGACCAATTGCCTAGTTTACAGACTTGGCCAGCGATCCATGGCAACCATTGCTACCGGTCCACACGGCCGTTCCATGGACCACTATCACCATTTCAAGCTGCCAGTTCATCGGAGACATCCCCCGCTATCCCCCTCGTTGCCGAGAGCCATCCCTTACCAAAAAAACAACCGGAAGTCACCATTAAAGCTAGCCACAATCACCCTTTTCTCTATTCATTCTCCATCGTTGCCATTCACAACCACCACCCATGGCCGGAGAAGATGCTGGAAGGTCATCGTCGACTGTGCCCACTCTCTGCACCACCAGTTTCTCCCCTTGGTCTGGTGTCTTTGTTCCATCTTCTCAACCAGCTATCCCCTCTCCATCATTACTATCCCAATGCTCTTAGTGCCGCACGTCCACGACCATTCCACCACCATCGTCTTCTCCACCTCGCTAGCCTGAGACCTTGAGGTGCCAGCCTCCTTCCCATTTCTGTCACCACCAACAACCAGCCACCATCCACCAACTTTTTCTACTACTCCACCAGTCTACCACCATTCACCGCCACCAATGCATCCTTCATGCAGCCACCCAACCGCCTCTCGCTATCATCTGATCATCGTCACCGACCATCTTGCAATTTAGCTGGAATTGGGAGAGGAAGCATTTGAGTTCAAATGGGAGGAGTCCCAGGGATTCGATCCAGGGATGCACGGTAGCCTAAGAAGGAAAAGGAGCATCGATCATCCCATCAAAGTGCACATCAAATGACTGAGATTTTTCCTTATGATATACGACCAATTCTAACCCATATTGAATCTGAATTTGACCAGGAGAAAGCTCCTAGCTAGCTCTATAAAATGAGGACCTAGGGAAGCTAAAAGGCCATCATCCATTATACCAGTAAATTTTATTTTATTTTTTTATAATTAGTTTAGGTTTTGAAAGAGAGGGAAAGGAATAAAGAAAAAGAGTTCTATCCAAGAGCCATGCTTGACTGAGATGTAGTCTATAAAAAAGTACAGGTTTCCTAGCTTTAGTTTGTATTTGACTTTCTATTTGATGCAATTAAATAAAGCTTTAATTTTTTAAAACTCTTTTTATTTGATCTCCAAAAATTAATTCTTTTGGTGGGATGAATCATGATCCTAGCATGATATGATTCATGCGCAACATAGATAATTGATTCTAGGATTTTCATCTACTTATCTTATTAGGATATTTTCAACTTAATCTTTAGATAACCCATACTTGTGGGACGAGCCATGATCCTAATAAGATATAATTTGTACTCGGCAAGATAGTCTATGCTAAGAATTAGTTTAAATGATTTCAAAATAATTATGCACTTTGATTGCTTAGATTAAAACATATGCATGACCTATGTTTGTGAGTACCTGAAAATCCGCAGACATCTTTTTATCATATAAACCTCTCGATCTCATATTTGATCTTAATTAATTAGTTTTAATTAAATTATTATATTACTTTTAAAAATCTAAATATTTATTTTCTTCTTTACTTTCATCGTGAAATAATAATCCTTGATCCTCGAAGATACAATCCCTACTCATCTTAGATACGGTAATAAGTTAGGTTTTATTTTTGACAACCTACTACAGCGATCAATACATGGTCATAGAGTGGAAGGCAACACGGTGGTGGCATGAAGACACGAGCACCAACACCGAGGCAACTCGTGTGGTACTAGCATGGTGCAGCAGGGGAGACACAGACATAAGCAAAAAGATAGGCAATGAATGGGAAATGGCCTAGTCGACACAGGGCCAGCATGGATGGCTTGCTGAGCATGAACAGGGGCTGGGGCTAGGAGATAAACAATTAACCTCAATTTTTTCAAAGAAACCAAAGTTGATAGTGAGGATTGGGATTGCTTTCACGATCATGCCAAAACCTCTGGGCACTTTCATGATCGTGCAAATAAAGGGGGAACCTTCGACGAAAAGATCAGTGGGGATCGTCGACAGTCATGGTGGAGGACATCATCAGTGGAAGATGCCAATAGGACAGTTGGCTTGGCATGGGATGTGGAACAGGGAAGCTTAGATGGAGTCACTACAATGAAACAGTAAAAGGGCAACTGATTTTTTCCGACACTTTAGTATAGCATCGTGAACTCCCGAAACTTGCCGGTGCTTTTGAAAACTACCAGAAAATGATGAGGTTTTGCCGACGCATTTTTGTGGCATTGGGGAAAAAAAAAAAAAAAAAGGATATCCCAACACTTAAAAGCATCGTTAGATTCCGATATCCCCCCTTCTGAGCCCTAATTTCATTCACTCGCACCGCGCCGCCTCCAGCAACCCTCTCCCTCTCTTCTCCTCCGGTCTCCTCTTCCTCCTCCTTCATCTCCTTCGTTCGCACCAGTGATCACTGTCTCTGGAACTTCTCCGATCATCTCACCCTCAGGTACTCGCCGATATCCATCCCCGGGACTTTTCTGCACTGCGATCTCCATCTCATTAACTTTCTCGTGAATCACTGTAAGTGGCTTTGCTTTGGCATAAGATTTGAAGTTTGCTTAATTCACGGCATGGTAAGGGTAATTTTGAAGTCATGGTTAATTTAACTACTGAGATTCTCGTTAGGGGTTTTAAATATGTTAGGTTGAGAATTTTGTAATTATTTCTTTATTGTTTCATATGGTTGGCCGTGGATTAAGGACTTCTATGACCAACGAGCTTATCAATTCATGTGCATTTCAATTTTTTTTTTTCTTTAAATTAAAGCTAGTGGGATCGTTGGATCACCCAAAGCAATGAAGTTTTTTTTAATTTTCTTCTTCTTTTGGGAGTTTTTTTTTATTTTTTATTATTTATGAATATCTTCTTTTGGGAGTTATTCTTGTGATGCTACCAGGAGGAAGGGTTTAGGCTAATGGAAGTCAGCGGCTATGAAACACAATTCTAATGAAGTACTCTTTTTAGAATCTGATGTTCTTTGTGATGGATTACTTCTACAAAGCATATGATATATATTTTGGCAAACTTTAAACTAAAATTAATGCAAATAAACATTAACACTTAGTTAACTACATTACTAATATTTTAATCATAAGGGAGGTCTTTCTTGTAGTTATATAGCCGTTCACTTATTTACCACAACTGAACTTAACTTTGCTGGAAGTTAATTTGGTTCGAAGGTCAGCATTAATTCACCTATGAAAGGCGCGACTGAAATAAAGAAACAGCTGGCTACGATGAGTTTTTTTATGGCCTGATAATCACATATTTGATCCATTAAGTAGAACCTGTGGATGGAATGAGGTTTGCTGATCTACAATATTTGAAGAACTTTTTTAGGTTTCAGATCGAATCATTATTCTCCAAATTTGACATAGAATACGCTGTAAAAGTCATCGAGCTAAGTGCCCATCACACTTGAATCTCAGCATTCATTGTCCTCATTGTACTTTTATTTTTCTTTTATTAGTATTAAAAATCATATATTCTGAACTCTGAGGTGCCATAAATGGGAGGAAGTGTAAACAAAATAAGAGAATCTAACAAAATATGGCCGGAGAGGACCCCAAGGTAAACATTAGCTATAGAAAAAGACACAAATGGTACAGCATTACTGGCAAATAATTACCATGTACCATGCATTTTTTATCGAGGCAACGCGTGTTTAAATGGAAGTAAACAGTAGGTTATATGGTTAATCATACAGAAACTAATACAGTACTACTACTCAAAAAATCATACAGAAATTAATTTATAAACTTTTACTACTATTATTTTTGCTTAACTTTTGATTTTTTTTACATAATAATTCTCATAATTATATTTGTACAGAAACTAAATAATATATCCTATTCATCATTAAAAAAAAACAAAGAGACCCAATTAAAGGAGGATCGTAACAAATTCAACTGAGCCAAATTAAATTTGTGCTATACTTGGATTGTCACGTAGAAGCGTATTCAAGCTTAGGCTGAGATCAAGTCAATCTCGATAACAAATTTTCCAGCACAACTGTTTGTTCATTGAACAAGCTTATATGAAATTGTCCACTCCTTCAAGTTCCTTTTGCAAGCTCTAGGTGTTTAACTTCGATCTGGTTCTTTTAATTGAGATTTAAATGATCATGATTGAGCTCCACTTGTTTCCTAACTAGAGCAACTTGATGTAAAATGTTACCTAGCAAAACCCAAGCTGCTGATAACCAGAATGGTTCATTTGCGGTCCTACCCAAAGGAGGTGGGGTGGGGTCGCGCCTTGGGTAGGAGTACAAGTTCATGCATCACTAGGTAACAGTTTTGGACTCTTTCGATTCCAACAAAGCATGAGCGGCACTTTTGCCTTTCGGATTCTAGCAAATGTTGTTTTCAATTGATTTATGAGCACCTTAGTTCCGTACAATGACCACATTCTTAGGGTAAGAGGATCGCAAGTTCTCCTTTAGGTAAAAATTCAACTCAAAGAAGCATGCTGATTAATGCAAAGTTCGATTGCAACACAGTTGCCCACTTTCACTATACATTTTTATACTATATATATTCTAAGATTTTTTTTCTTAATTACTGCAATGTGTAGTACATAAGCATTTATTATGGATGTATAGATTGCATGGAGACCGAGACATGTTACATGTATTTTATATAAATGATTGTATTTTAGTTACTTGTGTAGTAGTTAGAGAAGCTATGTGCTTTGTGATGGTTATGGATGCTTGTTGTTACCATTCTAGTCAAGCAGTTAATTATGCAAAGTCATATATTATATTAGTCCAAGTATAGGAGCCAGAATTCAGGCTTAAATAACTTGGTAATTGCATACCATTAAGAAAAATGTGCTCTACCTATTTTGTTGTCTTTTTATTATCAAGTGCTTGACTGCTTGGAGGGTAAAAAAGCTTTCTAACCTATTTGAAATTGGTTTAAGGTTTGTACATGGAGGCTATGATGATTTTAGGATGTATGTTTTACTGATTCAACTATTTCTAATGGCAGCAATCTTAGATGGCCTTCTTTTGTAGGCAACCGATTGTAGTTGTTTTGATTTAATTGCAGATTAAATAGTAGATCTGAGCCTCCTTGTTCTTTTCTTTTATTTATTGTTCTTTTCCTTAGTAAATTATTTCTATTTCTTTATAAATTTCTCTTTCTAGGATTGATCCAGTAAAAAACTCTTTCAATTACCCTGACAAATCTTCATGAAAAGATCTTGATCCATAACTCACCTATCTTCCACCAATGATGTTGATTGGCATGTATTTATATGGATTAATAAACTTGCATAGCATTATATACATATTTCAAGAATATTAAGGCTTCTTGGTGTATACCTGCATCTTACTCAACATATTATGCTTTAAGATTTGTTCATTATTGTAAATCCTTCATTTCAATACCATATATAATTTTGCTATGATCAAAAATGACTTTTTAAATATTTTTTTATAAAACTTGCATTGCATAGAAATATAGACCCGTCAATTGATTAATATACATATTCTACTGCATCCGTATATTAATTTTATTTTTGTACTGGGAGAATTATAATAGTGGTCAATTGATTGTCTAGTTTGGACAGTTTGAGAATTACAAATAATTTTATAGGTACTTACCATAATCAAGCGGTATATATAGAGTTCTAGATATATTCGGATAGTATTTTCTTTTAGTTCTCCTCATACTCTTTAGTCGTATAGGAAGAACTAAAAGAAAATGCTACCAAAATTTTTCTGGAGCTCTTATTGTGTATCGTTTGATTACTATAAATGATTTATATAATTAATACAATTCTTGAATGAGATAGGATCTATCTCTACCTATTAGTTGGTAATATGATGTATTTATTAGTTAACCTATGTTATTTTTCACATATTTTAAAAAAAAAATTTACTTGGTGCATTATTATTGACTGAAAAAAATTGTATTTAAATAACTTGTGTTGCCGACCGTATCGTCGTGGCCTGTAGCTGTGAGGTGGCACCGGACGTCTGCCCTCTTACTCCTTAGTCCTGGAAAATAGAGTTACAGACCCGAGCAGGGAATCCCGGCGAGGAAACTCCGACAATCAAGTCAGCGGACGGCAAGACGGAACAGATCCCCTAGAACGGATCCCGCTGGGATCTCCGTGTTTAAAGGAGTTTAGAGTTATGGATTGAGTAGAAGAGAATGAGGAGAGAGCGGTGCTGGGGTTGTGACGTTCGTGCTCGCGGGGACTCGCTCTGAGAGTCTTCTGGGAGCTTCTTGCCTCCAAACACTTGTCTTACTCTCTCGTGCGCTTGCCCTCTTTTGCTTACCTTCTTTCTCGTTCGCTGGTGCCTTTGTAGGCCGCCATCGCTTTCGTGCCTCGATTTGCCCTCCCTGGAGGGCACAGGGGTCAACGGCATCCGTTGGCCGCTCTCCCGAGGTTCCTTCCCCTTGTGGTTGGAGAATTAAGTTGAGAATATCCTCCTCCCCGTGTGTTGTTACGAAGGGGGAAAGTAGACAGAACCTCGATCTACGCATAGCCGCCTCTGGACCCAAGTCCCTGTACACGGCCTTCTTCTTTGGGAGTTTTCAGGTGGCCGGCCACAGGATCTGACATCTCGATTGAGGTGCTTCCTCCAAATTGATGCAAACGGGGTTATGTGCACTATTGCAGACTTGGGGGCGCCGTACTGAGCGCGCCACTCCGCGTGTGCCTGATCTTGGGGGCTGAGCCTTCAGTCTCCCGAGGCTTTCATGGAAGGCGCTTGACTTCGGTTGAGGTAGACCCATCTGGGGGCGCCACCTGGCGAAGGAGCGGAGGCGCGCTCGACTTTGGCTAAGGTAGACCCATCTAGGGGTGCCACCTGGCGAAGGAGCGAGGGCGCCGAGCTCAGGCCGAGGTGGTCTCGACCCTTGGGGAGGCCACCTGGCACAGGAGCGGCGGAGGCGCGCTCGACTTCGCTGAGGTGGACCCATCTGGGGGCGCCACCTGGCGAAGGAACGGAGGGTGCCGAGCTCAGGCCGAGGTGGGCTCGACCCTTGGGGAGGCCACCTGGCACAAGAGCGGCGAAGGCGCGTTCGACTTCACTGAGGTGGACCCATCTGGGGGCGCCACTTGGCGAAGGAGCGGAGGGCGCCGAGCTCAGGCCGAGGTGGGCTCGACTCTTAGGGAGGCCACCTAGCACAGGAGCGGTGGAGGCGCGCTCGACTTTAGCTGAGATGGACCCATCTGGGGGCGCCACCTGGCGAAGGAACGGAGGTGCGCTCGACTGTGATTGAGGTGGACCCATCTGGGGGCGCCGAAGGAGCGGAGGGCACCGAGCTCAGGCCGAGGTGGGCTCGACCCTTGGGGAGGCCACCTGGCACAAGAACGGCGGGGGCGCGCTCGACTTTGGCTGAGGTGGACCCATATGGGGGCGCCACCTGGCGAAGGAGCGGAGGCACGCTCGACTTCGACTGAGGTGGACCCATCTGGGGGCGCCACCTGGCGAAGGAGCAGAGGGCGCCGAGCTTAGGCCGAGGTGGGTTCGACCCTTGGGGAGGCCACCTGGCACAGGGGCGGCGAAGGTGCGCTCGACTTCGGCTGAGGTGGACCCCTCCTAGGGGTGCCACCTGGCGAAGGAGCGGAGATGCCGAGCTCAGGCCAAGGTGGGCTTGACCCCTGGGTAGGCCACCTGGCATTGCCTCGGAGGGAAACTTGGCGTGGCACGGTCTTCCAACCAGCTGGATCCGAGGTGTACTCCACGTCACTCAACATCAGCGATCTTGCCATATCATTTGCCCCCCACTCCCAAGTCCCATCGAAGCCCCGCGGCTGGGACATGGGGAGTTAATGCGGAGATGACGTGGAAGGACAAAAATCTTACACAGTTATTATCAAGATTGCCATCGCCTCGCAAGCCACACCCGAGGTCCAATGCGCGGGCACCACGTTCGTGGTTTCGACGGGCCATAATTGTGACATACCAAACTCGAGACGGCCCTCCACGAACCGAGGCATCGCCGCCAGGTGCCATCACACATGGCATCCATCTGACGGTCGGAGCAAAAAAAAGGCCGGTACGGCCACTATCGATTAGCTTTTGAAAAGAGGAGACTTTCCGGAAACAGTCTTTTGGATTTTCTCGCACCTCGCCGGCGGTTGCAGTGGTCCCTCTTCTTCTCCTGAGGCGCCTTCTCCAAATTAAGCTGGTGAGTCCCAGCGATCTCTTTCTTTCTCCCCCGCTTCTTCTTAGCTTTTGGTTCTCTCTCCCGTGTCCTTCGTTTCCTCGTCTTCCTCCTTGAAACCTACTTTTCCTTCTCTAATGGCTCGATGTCCTCATTCTTTCGCCAATCCGAACGAGGCTGGTCCCTCTCGTCTGTGGACTCCATCATCCTCCTCGTCTGAGGACGAAGTTCCTTTCGAGGTTCGGAGACAACTGCATTCCGGCGGTATCGTCATCGGAGGCCCTAAAGCCCCTAGTGTTCCTTCTGCTCCTATCGCCGCCCTTCCAGCGACAGAGGCTTCTTCCGGTCCTCCGGCTTCGCTTCGATGATGACCGGAGACGACCTTTCTTGAATCCGGGACTCGTTTGGAGTCCCGAACTCCATCCAACTTTCACTCCCGAGATCGAGGGAGCGAGTCACCTCGAGCGATCCCGGCCGGATCGCCTTCTACGAAGACTTCTTTGCCAGGGGTCTTCGTTTTCCGCTGCATCCTTTCTTTCTTTCCTTCTTGAACCACTTCGATCTTGTTCCGATCCAGTTGGCTCCCAATGCCATCCGGGTCATCTTCGCCTTCATTGTATTTTGCCACTTTCACGGGTTCATTGCTCGTTTTTCACTGTTCAAGACTCTGTTCACCCTGAAACGCCTTTCTACTGATGACGGGTGGTGGTATATCTCTCCACGGCCCAGGTGTCTCCGGTTCGAGCAGTTTGTGAGGCTCTACACCTGCTTCCTTCTTTTTCTCCTTTTTTTTTGCTGATTCTACTTCAATCTTTTTCTTCATGGATGAAGTTCTCATTGGATAGCCTGATGGAGCCAGCCCGGAAGAGGAGTGCTTCAGCTAGAGCCCAGGACTCCACACCAAAGAGGGCCCCCATGGAGACAGACCATGGGCCCAAGCCCATTCCAACCTCGGAGCAAAGGGCGGTGGCAGCGACTCTTTGGCCACCTCAGCAGCAACCTCCGGCCCCAGAGGTTGCAGACATCGACAGGGGCAGGGAGGAGCAACCAGTGCACTCACCTCCCCCGACGGTCGCAGCGATCAACACTCCAATGGTAGCAGCGACGGTCATGGTGGCTCCACGGCCTACATCTTTGCAGGCCGAGGGTGCTCCTGCGCAGCCCTCCTTCGAGTCCCACCCTGTGCCAGTGGGACTTCCTAGGAACGCCTCTGTCATCTGAGACCAGGGCCTGGCCGAGAGGATGATGGAGTATGCATCCCAGTCCCGGGATCGGCGCTTGAGGGGTGGCCGGGACTACTTGGCTGCCCTACTCGAGATCCTTCCTCTACTTTTCACGGTGAGTACCTGGCATCTCTTTTAATGTTCCAGTTGGATCTTTTAAAGAGTCTAACTTTGTCTTTGATGCAGATCGGGACTGACGTGCTCCTGCTTCGGGACTTCCTCGTCTCTGCGACGAAGAAGGAGACCGAAAAGGAGAAGAAGCTGGGCAAGCTTGTGGCCAACGTGAAGGATTTGATCAAGAAAGGCCATGAGCTGAGGGAGAGCAACAGGACTCTCCGAGAGAAAAATATAAGCTACCACCCAACTTCATCATTAGCTATCAAGAGAAGCACACACATAAGATTATTTGTCCTTTTCCACATCTAATAATAATGGCATTACTCCCGAAGCAGACATGACGAATAAATCAATAATGATTTCATCAAGGATGAATAGCCCAATAAATGATCATGTTAGAAGTAATGGCAATAGAGTGCATAAAAGGAAATGAAAGCTTTGCACATTATTTCTTGTCAATTCAATCTACTCAACACTATCTTCCCACAGAGCAATCAGGTGACCCATTAACAATTTACCATGACTAAGCAATCTAACGTCTTATTCACAACCATAGTTTGCTAGTATATGTACAAAACTTGCTCAACAGTCACTACCATAACTCTAGTTTGTGGCCAAGGGCTGCATATCATAACAGAAAAGATGTACATCACTGAAAGTCAGTCCGACATAGCAAGGTCACAAGATTTTGTTGAACTACTTAAGAATCTACAAGTGTAGCGAAGCAACCATTCTATTTTGATGCCTTTAAACTCATTCACAATGAAGGATAGTTCCATGTCCATCTCTCCCATGGTCCTTAATCTTAACCATAAATCACTTTCCAAATGCTAGCCAATAACAATAATTCAAGACTTTTAAGTATGGCTTCCCATACTTCTGTCAAAATACCTGTACATCTAAATAACTTTGCTCTATAAAATAATTCAATCAAATAATGGCAAGTTTTTGAAGTTCTTGAGTTGTCATCCATTGATGCCATTGATATATGCAGATTCATCCTATAGAAACCTCGGTCCCTTTTCTCTGCTAAAGCACCAACACCTCCAAAACTGCTCCAAGAATTCAATCTCTGAAACCCACATGAAGCCCCTTGCTGCCCAATAGTATATTTAATTACAATGTTGCATACCATACATGATACAAAATTAATGGTCAAGATTCAAATTATTTATCAAGCAATACCGTTGTTTTTATGTCAAATAAGTAAATCATAGAAATAGACTGGGGTTAATCATTGTCCAGCATGTCAAGATGAAAACTGAGAATTATAACCCATTTTACCTGGGAAACTGACCTGAATTCTAACTAACAGATACTTCTTACACGAATTCTGAAGCATGCAGAGCTATGAGTCATCATTTTCATTGTAAGTGTTCAATGATCGAAATTTGACACTGATTGCTAGGAATGAGTCTTTGATACATCATGCCATTGTAATTTGAGTCCTCTGGAGCGATGTATGGTGGAAATTAACAAACATTAGGAGTTCTTAGAAGGTTAGATGAGATTGCAAGGTAGCAAATTTTAAGTTAAACATCCATCTGCCCTCCTTCAAGTGATAAGCTCATTAGGCAGATCGGTCAAATAAAACAATACAGAGAGAAAGATTCAGGCACCCATATGCCCTCTTGGGCATCTATTAAGTCCCTCGACACATGGGCTTCTATTGTTCTCGCCTCTCTCAACATGCCATTTATAGAGGGGCCTTTGATGGATTTTCTGTGGGTTTTAAGGTCTCTTTGCTTTTTCAGTTCCTTGTTGTGGTACAACATGTTGATCTTTTCTCTTCTTGCACTTCTACGGCTTCTTCATCTCATCACTCCTTTTTTCTTAGCTTCTTCATATTCCCTTATTTGCCTGCCCGGTGTTATTTTGAGTGCTTATTAAACCTGACTTTAATCCTTAAATATCATCTAAATTCACCATATGTTGTCCTTTATGGTGCAGATTGTGGACCACAACGAAGTTGTTCATACAGCCAAACTAATAAGTCTGATATACAAGGTTTTAAATCCTGTAGGATGGTGGTGTCCCAGTATCTCCATGGAATGGGATGCCCTATCGTTCTATCCCATCCCATCTCAACAGCAATCCCAATATGTATTTCAGCAGATATCCTCCATCTCTCTCCCCTTCTTCTTTCCTTTCTTTCTTTATTTTTCATTTTTTCATTCTTTTCTTTTTTTTCTTCTACATTCTTTTATTTCCTTAACTATTTCTTTCTTTTTTTCCTTTTTCTTATTCTTTCTCTTTTGTTCCTTATTTCCCTTCTTTTTTTCCCTTCCTTTATTTCATTTTTCTTTTTTTTTCTTTCTTTTCACTTTTCTCCTTTAGTCATCTTCCTTTCTTTCTTTCATCTTTCTTCTTCTCTCCCTACATGGGTGGCTTTCAAGAGTCCCGACCCCATCCCAATCCCATGTTCTCACAGGAACGAGATGCGAAGGCCATCAGCCCCCCATCCTGCTGGGATGTAAAAACTTGCTGGTATATAGCTTTTTATGCATAATGACACTATATGTCCATTAATGCCTTATATTATTCTTATTTGGTACCAGAATGCCCTTGTTGATGATTCATTCAAATAAGGCCACATTACATCTATTATTGATGAATGCAATTAACAAGAATCACCAAGTTGAGACCAAGGCTCAAACCCCCTAATTGCAACCCTCCAGAAAAGTACAAAGCTCCATAAGCACCTTAACAATTCAGAAATCAAAAGAGTTTTAATACATTTAAACCCTGCGATGATTTCTCTATTTAAATCACCCATCCCTTACCCACCTATGGAAATCCACAAAAGCTCCTCTTGTCACAACTTTAATATTTTACCAGACCGTTTAAGTTTCAAGGCAAAAAGGTGAAATTAAAGTGACCTCATGCAACATACTTGTTCTCAAGTTTTCATCCTTTGCAGATTGCACATCAGCTAATTATCTTTAAAAAATGTCTTTATGGTAATGAAATCTTTTAACAATGCAAAGTCATGTTGATGCTAGTCAAACAGTTGAGTGCATATATAATTCACTAATTTTTTTAATATATGAAACATACTAATGTTGATGCTAGATAAAATTTACAGTAATGGCTGTGTAATAGCATGCTTTGCACTACCATTCAGTATCAGGCATACAAAATTGTATTCATAATGAACTGATATTTGGTAGCCCCTCACTGAGTGTCGATAACAAGAACCAGAATGTACCAACACTGCATCAGTTGGATACTGGTATGGGCACCAAAACTGGTATTGCAAACCTTGTGGAATAGCTTCTTGAAGTAGAATAATATTGTTAAACAACCAGCAATTGATATTCTATGAAAAGTGCAAATAGCTCTTACGAAAATGTACGATATAAATAATGACTATTAGTCTATTACTAATAATACTAAGTATGGTTTGTTGGACTCTATGTATCGGGCATAGTGGATCATATTAATAGGGAATAATTATTCTATAAGTTCCCCCTATCAACACTATGCACCAAACTGGTGCATGGCACCAAGAGCCATATCAGTTGTGTGCCACTATGGATGGTGGTATTGGTACTAGAAACCTTGTCACTATGGAATCAAGATGCATTTAAGACCCAAGCAAAAAGTATTGTAAGAAAGAATGAGTTCAACAATACCTCTAGCAATGGTTGCAAATAGACAACATGGATTGGTTGCCCTTGAGCACTGCAGTTATACTCCTTGAACTTTAAGTCCTTCTAATCACCCCTTAAAAAGGAAGAAATCAAAAAAGATTTTTCATTGCAATGATCTTTACAACATTGAATTCTACAAAAAGGACAAGCAAGCAAGCCTACTTTTGTGGGCATGTGTAGGAAATGGATGCATTATATGAACTAGAACTAGAAACATGCAGATAAAAGGGCAAGACATGGGAGCTGGGAGATGCACAAGGAGGAAAAAAATAACAGAGCATTCTTTTTCTCTTACAATAGCATTGGGAATCTACATGTTTATTATAGAGAGCATTAAGTTCTAAAAGTCCGGCTACAAAAGGCACACAACTACAAACAAAAAACTCCAATCGTGCAAGCTTCTCCCACTAAAAAATATTAGCGATAAGATAAACGGGCAACCAGTGAAGAAGAGCTAAATTAGGGTAAATAATCTAAACAAAAAGCTAACTCTGTGTACATGAGGAACAAGCAAAAATACAAAAAAAATAAAAATAAAAATAAATGAAGAAAGGCATAACACATTACAAGGTCACAAAAAGCACCACCTAATTTTGACTAACAATACAACAAAATCTGCATTATTTTTGCATGTTATGTTGGCTAGCTTAGCTACATTCCTGATTCAGTGAAGAACAAAGATGAAAATGAAATGAATGGCACTTCCATATATTGCCATTTCTCTCCAATGAATCTTCTATTACTTTCATTCAAAGGATACCACAAATAATACATGATGCAATAAGATTTTAAAAATCCGCAGCTTGTCTCTCCTAAAATCCTCATTCCCATCCCTTGTCACATCAGACATGACACAAGGTTCACCTACTGAAAACCATAAGTATGAAAAACTCCATAAGTCCATATACAAGACATTTCACATCTGATCAAACAGAAACATTTTCCTTCACTAAACAAATCACATATGCATTGGCTACACCAAACACCTCTTTCACAATGAACTGAATATTAAGATGTTAAAACAATGAGACCATAAAGAGGGCTTATTGTTTAAGATAAGGTTCACCGAATCATGTCGAACCAGCTGATTCGGGCCAAACAAAATGTGACTAGCACCCAATCGGCACGTTTCAGCTATAAAAACTGGTTCTCCAAATTATCAGATAAAAAAAAATTGAACCGGGCCGAATTGGCTAGTATGGCCGATTTAGAAACGATTCAGTCCGATTCATTTCTTTTTTTTGGTGCTACAGTAAGGTGGGGTGGGGAGTTGTTATTAAGCAACTGAGAACCCGAGAGGTTCTCAGTCTTGACAGAAAGAGGGAAAGAGGACTTCTAAAGAGATTTTTTCAATATTTCAAGCCACTCAAATACCAAAATATCAAGAAAAAAGATGGATTCAAGATACACAACCTTCGCATCTCTCTTTCTCCCTCACCTCTCTCTTTTTTAAAAAAAATCATAAAAAATAAAAAAATTAGAGAAAATGTTATCAAAACATTTTATTTTGGTATGATTTTAGAATATGTTGTAGATCTATGAAAGATCTACACAATGATGCTAAGATCATAATTTTTTGTTAAGTATATAATTTTTAAAATTAAAAAATATTTTTTAAATTAAAAAATTAATAAAGAATAAAATAATTAATTAAAAAAACTATAATAATAGATTATTCTTCTAGGGCTTATACGCTACCTTCATTATAAATTTTGTATCAATTTATCTAAGTTTTAAAGCATCTTGTGAATAGTGCTATAGGTCTAATAATAAAAAAAAAGTGACCTTTCATGCATGCCCACTATCTTAAAAAAATATATGTAGCATCTATGATAGGATCCTATATAAATCTAAGATCAAATTATTTTTCTATAATATTATAATTTTTATATTTTTAAATCTAAAAAATTAAAATATATATATAATTAATTAAAAAATAAAAAATTAGATAAAGAAAATACTAATTAATTGTATATAATAATTGAATTTATGTACTTTTAAATATTCAGGAATAGATCCATCAAGAAAGAAGGATTCGAAGCATGAAGAAATGCTCTTGGATCGGCATCTTTGGTGTAAATGGTGCAATGAAAAATTCAATGATGGTGAGGTAACGAGGTTAAAACAATATTTGGCTGACGGCTATTCTGATATATTTGAATGCGACAATGTCCACAAAAGATCCGTCAATTGATAAAGAACTATTTTGTAGATTTCAAAGCAGAAAAGAAAAAACATTAAAGAAGAAGGCAAAGATGGACCTTAGAGTCCTAGAATCACCTTCTTATCACTCCGAGTCAGAATGAGTATCTATTCCTTCCAATGAGAAGGCATAGATCAAGGCTACCATTTGACGAGCTTGTATGAGAAGAGATAGCTAGAGGAGATAGCCAGGTATAGAGACCGAGTTAACCCATCAACTTTTGAGTCGGGATCGGGATCAGACTTTGAAAGTATTGCAAGAGAGTATGAGACAGTTTAGAAAGATCTTCTCAGTTAAAGAGCCCGTCAGAAGAGGCACCAACCATATTGCATCCATGTTGAAAGCATTTGGCAGTAGAAAAAAATCTTCCAGGAACATTCTAGCTTGAGCCACTATCCATGATATCAATCCACATGCCTTTTCTATCAGAGATTTCAAACAACAGAGGATTGATACTATACTGAAAAAAGGTAAGAAGGATATATAGCAAGCTATCGGATCCTGATTTCACTTCAGTCATATCCCAGTGCACGCAGTAGACAACCTATATTATCGCTCTACTATTATAGCTATACAAACTGCTGATACAGGTATAGATCCTCGAACATCGAGGGATATTTATGGTCAGCTTCTTGACAACAATAAGGAGCTAAAAAATTGGATTACCTTTTCAGAGTAAGTGACCCATGTATAGATTGACAATAACACGTAATGGTTGGAATGGTCCTACTAGATGAAGCATCATCAACTTCTTGACATTGTGATGGAAAATTTTTTTAATAAATCTATTGATGCTTTCGATCAGGTGCACGATAGCAACTATATCCTCAGATTAATGGAGGAGGTGATTAATCAGATAGAAGAGCAGAACCACAGCATAGGTCCGCAGGGCATCTCTTGATGCAATGGTGACTGCATATTTTTTGAATACCTTGTGCTGCATATTATATTGATCTCATATTGATAGAATTGAAAA
Source organism: Areca catechu (assembly GCA_021397845.1). Taxonomy (NCBI): domain Eukaryota; kingdom Viridiplantae; phylum Streptophyta; class Magnoliopsida; order Arecales; family Arecaceae; genus Areca; species Areca catechu. Next base: position 150,761,057 of record CM038052.1, read on the forward strand.
GATCTATAGAATGCAGAATATAGTTAAATTAGCACAGACTATCACTAAATTCATTTATAATTATACATAGATCTCATCATTGATGAGAAATTTTATAGGAAAAGAAATATTAAGACCAAGGGTGCATGGTTTGCTACGAATTATATAATACTTGATAATCTTCTTGGCAAGAAAATAGAGCTGTGTCAGATATTTGTCAGTCAAGAATGGTAGCAAAGTAGATATGCCGGGCCAAATATTAAGAAGAGCACTGTAGAGAATTTAGTAACGAGATACACATTCTAGTAGTGGACCGAGAAGATAGTGGAGGCTATTAAGTCTTTATATGAGATACTTCGGGCCATGAACTCTGAGCGATATGCTTAGATAGACTTCTTTTATTATATGACGGAAAGAACAAAGAAAAAGATCCAATAGACAGATCCAGCATATGCCAATGAGTAAATCCGGATCATTGATGGATGGTGGAGTTATAAAATGAGTTCGGATTTGCATTTAACAAATAGACAGTAAATCATGAATACTCTAAAATTTTAAATTCAATTTATTTCTACAAGTATACTTGACTAATTCTGAAAATATATGTATAGCTTACTATCTGAATTCGAGATTTCAGTACTCCATACCAGACATTTTCATGGATGAGCAGCTTACATCTGCCATGCGCAATATTATATATAAGATAGAGCCCGATCCAGATGTCACGGCTATGTACCTAGATAAGAAAGATTAAAATTGTTGAGTGATTTTTATTAACAGTAACTTCAACAAGTAATACATGATAACAACAATATTTTTTCCAAATAAAATCTTTTAAAAAGGGCACAAGTTTTTTTGGATATAATATAGCGATCATAAGTAAATTAAATATGAATCCTGATAGGCAATAATAGTCTAATATTAAATTTAAAGTGATTTTTGAATTTTGCTGAATCTGACAATCTAAATAATTTAATATCTTTTGCAACCGAATGATGGATAAATTTTGATGAATCAATAAAATATTTAAAAAATCTTGCTATCAAGATCCTCTCCCAAACGATGTTATCTAGTGGATGTGAGTGCAACTGATCTACGTTCGGCCTTATCCACTCTAAGCATAGAAATCGTCTAAAATAGAAATGCCTCAAGCCCTCAATGATCTTGTATATATACACTAGGCTAAAGTACATTGAAAAAAAAGTTAAACTGAAATACTCCGATCTGACTGCCAGTAATTATATTGATGAGGATGAAGATCCAATAATTAGATGGATCGTGTGTCAGCAGCAGGAGCCAAAGCTTAATGAGCCATGATCGTCTCCTCAACCAGCCAGTTTTGTAGTTAGCGAGGCTGGGATGGATGCTGAACAATAGACAAGAAGCAATATTCCTTACAAGACTCCAGGAGATACATCACATCATCCCTCTTCACCATTTATTCGGTCCAAGGACAGGAAAAGAAAAGGCAATTGCATCTCTACTGAGCACTTAATTCTAAGGTTTTAAATCCCGTGGAACAGGGATGTCCCGGTTTTTTCCTGGAACTGGATGCATCAACGTCCCACCCCGTCCTGGCACTCGGGACAGGGAATGTCCCAAGGTATCCTGATTGGGACACCGGGACGCTGGCGAGATGTCCTGTCCCGACACATGGAATAATACCCCATCCCGGAGTCCCGTGGGATGTCCCGTCGAGACCTGAATCCTTGCTTAGTTCATTCAAATTTAGACACTACGGAAAGCAGTGTTAATGCTTCTTCTGATAGTCAGGAATTTAGTGATCAGGGAGGGACCAGAAGACAAGAGACGCATCAGGCTATTAATCTTTGATTCACTGGTGAGTCAATTTACTTATGCAACATAGAATACGGACCATGGGACAGCAGCTAGTAGAGCCCGCAGCGATACAATTCCATACAGGCAACAGGCTCCGCGAGGTCGTTCAGGACACGATGCAGCTATAGATCTTGCACGTGGAGCAGGATCCATGGATATATCAGGATCATCCTCATATTCTAAATCCTCCTACCTACAGGTACTAAAAGCTTGTGATGCATATGGATATGGATATGGTGCATTCGAGACATCATCTTCTAATGATTATTATCCCATGCAGTCCGAAGCATCTTATGGATCTGATTTTGCTACCAATATATTTGGATAGGCCCCTCTACAGTCATATTATCAATCTCTGGATATCTCTTAGAGTCGGGACCTCAACGAGGGATCTGCAATGAGTTATGATCTATCACACATACCTCCTGGGATGAGCTTATAGGATTACCATGCTGCCTGATTAGAAGGATTTACTAATCTTCCTACTGAGTACATTAATGATCCCGATATTTATAGACATTGACATTCGACCCGATTCTAAATATCGGTATGTAATTATATTTATATTTCTCCTTTCACTTCAATTAATTGCTGGTAATTTTACTTTATAGAAATTTCTTTAAAAAAAATGTATTACAATTGGAGGTTAGACAGCATATCATAGTATTTTGAAGTGATATAAACATTAATTAGCATCAACAAACATCTATTTATACCTAAAAACATTTAATAAACACAAACAATCAAAAAAATAAAAAATTTGGCATGCCAGTTCGAACCAACATGCCTCACCATACCGAGTGTCGATATGATATGGTACTAGTACCATACCATACCGACTGACTGCCAATATACGTCCCAGTACCAATACCGAGAACCTTGGTTTAAGATACATTCAAGGATTGAATTTCCTAGTTTGTTGCAAAGCAATGCCCCAGAATAATTAATAATAATAGTAAAATACTGGCAACACCAAAACTTGCTCTAGAGAATGGCTGAATGGAGTGCTTTTTTTTTAATATCTATATTCAATCATATATCAATACAACCTCCAAGCCGTAGCGGCAACAGATGGGCTGAAGCATCTAAAAGAGTGTTTGCTAAACCATAGCATGCAGAAGACTCTTCAAAGTTAATGTGCCATAAAACTTTAGTATATGCAGAAAGGTGACATGCAAATATTTCAAGAAATGTCCCTTTGTAATTGCTAATAAAAACCAGCAAGTTGAGATTGAACATCAATTTAGTGTTAATATTCAAATAAAGATTCTATAACAAGTGTTGTAACTAAGGAATGCGGTACCGTCCCGTACCGTCCGGCACAGGGCATACTGCATCGTACCGGCAGCTAGCCGGTACGGCTCACCCCTATATAACGATCTAGCCTCCGGACCGTTAAAAAAATAAAAAAATAATAATTTTCATACAGTACCGTACATTACGGTACCGGTATGTACCGTCCGGTTCAACCCGGTACGGGCTCAGTTCGGCCCGGTTTAGATCCATTTCATGTTTTAAATAGCAATCCTTGCTTTGAGGGGAGAGAGATTGTTTTTATATTAAAAAAAAAAAAGATCCAGTACGCATGCCGATACGGTACGATACGGACCATACTATACCGTACCGCCCTCTCATCGATATGGGTCCCAATACCGATACCAGGAACCCTAGTTGTAACATCGTATGTAACTTTAATGATACTAACTTACTATCAAAGAATTATCATTTCTAAGTCCCTTCCTGAGCAGCATCTTAATGGTTTACAAAGCAAATGTCACTAATATTCAGGAAGCTTGAATATGATATTGGTATCTTTTTATATATTGCTTGGAAGAACCCTTTTACAGTTCGCAAACATTTAAGTTGATTAGGTTGCATTACTAAGACATAACTTAAAGATCAAGCAGAACTCCAGAAATGTTTGGTAACATGCCATTCATCATGCTTCTTTCCTGTAGGTACTGTCATTCATTCACAACTAAGGGAACACACACAGAAGGAATACCTTTGTTGGTGTTCTCGACTCAAATCAGTTGCAGCCTTTTTCCTCTCTGGTGCACACTTAGGACCCTTTCTTAAAGAGTAGGCCTTCCATGTCCTATAGATAGGCAAGGACCAAAAAACACATGATTAGGATAAAGAGCAGCAGTAAGAGGAATGTAAATCAATTCAGAATAATAAATTTGTTCAGAATAAGAATTTTGTCTTATTAAACAAAATATGTTCATCTAACATAATATTTCAAATTATCTAAAAGCACTTGCACTCACAGATATTCATATGTGCACAGAAGAGAGAAAAATAAAAAACGAACAAATAAACAGATTTATCAAGCCAAGTGATGAGAAAATGAGCATTACTGAAGGGTAATGAGCTTTCTTTTCTTCAAAGCATCAATGTCTTCTTTGTTATCAACTACCTGCAATAACAATAAGGTTAGTTTGGCAAACTGCAAAGATACAAGGATATAAGATCAGGTCATCCATGCCAAGTAAATTGGATGACACATGAGTAAAGGAAATGTTAAAAAACATCGGAACTACAATCCATTTGGTCAACCAGAGGCTAGTTTCTACAGCTAAGCATTTCCAATTTAATAGGTCATGTTAACAATGTTTTTAAGTTTCAGTCTTGGATCCTGTACTGGCACGTTGCCAGTATGGGATGATAGGGTACAGTACAATCCTATGCCAGCACACCATAGACTATTGGAGTCCACACAATGCTCATGCCATGTGTTACTACAAGGGCGTATACCTAGACCCTGTAGTAAAACTAATAAACAGCAACTGATAATTAAGTTTGGAGCTTAATCTAAATCCTTTTGTTATGACTCCATAATAAAATAGAGATAAACTTACCACGAAGTAATAGAATATTTGCTCACTATTTATCTCATCATTGAGACTAGATTGGATAGGATTATGGAAAACATTTCAACAGAAAAAATAAGATTTGCTGCTGCAAACCTTTAGAAGCTTATAGAATATGGTAGAAGTATCACTAATGATAATGGCTGCAAATGGGGCTTTTGGAAACAGACCGAATTGGTGCGTTTGGGACGTTTCGAACCATACCGGCAGCAAACCGGGACGGTTCCGGTGTAAAAAATGAATACCAAACAATGGAGAGGGAAAGAGAGGAAGAGAAAGAGAGAGGAAGGGAAAGGGCGGATGACACCAGCAATAGCCTGCCGAGACTGCCGAAGGGCTACGAAGGCCTCCAAGAATCTACATTCTCCACTAGGGTCTCTAATCGAGAGAAATAGAGAGAAGAGGGAAGGAAGGGTACCGGAGCGTAGGAAAGGTGGCAGAGAGGATGTTGGAGGGCTGCCTAGTGGTGGCCGCTAGGCGGCGAATAAACTCCCAATGAGCTACTACTATGGAACAAGGGTGACAGCCATTGTTGATCAAAGTTTTTTTTAAAAAGCCCGACCACAGCGCCGACTTCACTATAGTTGAACATTTTTTTAAAAAAAATCCATGAACAAGGGCTATTGTCCCTATTTCATGCCCGTGGAGCCATGGACAGCATTTACGTTGTCCAACAGCCAACTGGAGGCCCTTCGGTGGCCTCTCAGCTGCCTTTCCCACCCTTTTTTCTTTCCCTCTCCCCTCTCTATCTATCTCTCTTTGTTTATCTCTCGGGGAGCCGTGGGCCCTTTGAGGGACCCCACAGGCCTCTGGTGGACACTGCTGACATCTCCACTGCCTCCACCTCCCTCCCTCCCCTCCTCTGTCTCTCTTTCCTCCTCCCCAATTTGTTCCTTCAATTTTGTGTCAGTTTGCGCCAATCTGGTACAGTACAGGCCGTACCAACTCATACCGTCTGCTAGCCAAAATGGAGTTCAGTTCTGGTTCCGAAAACCCTAGTTACAAATAGTTGTACAAGGATTTATTTCTTGAGCTTACACCAGTCTAGGATTGTAAAGAAGAAAAAGTGGCCTTTCATGCATGCCCACTATTTTAAAAAAATATATGTAGTATTCATGATAGAATCCTACATGAATCTATAATTAAATTAATTTTTTATAATATTATAATTTTTTATATTTTTTAATTCTAATATTTAAAAATATATATGATTAATAAAAAATTAAAAAATAGATAAACAAAATACTAATTAATTTTATGTATTTATTGAGCTTATGTGCTTTTTAAATTTTTATGAATGGATCCATCGAGGAAGAAGAAGGATCCGGAGCATGACATTGATTAGATGCATGGAGAAATACTCTCGAGTCGGCATAATTGGAGGTATAAATAGTGAATGTAGACATCAAGGATGGTGGGATAACAAGGTTGAAGTAGTACTTGGCTAGTGGCCATTCTAATGTATCTGCGTGCCGACAGTATCCAAAAAAGATCCATCAGTTGATGAAAAAGTATTTTACTGATTTCAAAATAGAAAAGAAAAAATATTAAAAAAAGGTAGAGGTGGACCACAAGCTACAGAACCACTTTTTTATCATTTCAGAAAGTCAAAGAAAGCATCTATTCCTTACAATGAGACATAGATCAAGGCTGCCATTCAAGCAAGCTTATATAAGCAGAGACAGCTAAAGGAGATGACCAGATAGAGAGCGATTTGAGCTGTCAGCTTTGAGTCAGGATCGAGCTCAAACTCTAGAAATATTGCAGAAAAGTCTGAAGCACAATTTAAAAGGATCTTAGTCAAAGACCCATCAGGAGGTACTAGCCGTATTACATCTATGTTATGAGCATTTAACAATAGAAAGAAGTCTTCCAGAAACATTTCAGCATAAGCCACTATCCACGACATCGATCCACATGCCTTTCCTAGTAGAAATTTCAAGTAACAGATGATTAATACTATGCTGAAAAAGGATAAGAAGGATATGTAGTGAGCTATCGGATCCTGGTTTCATTTTAGTCATATCCTAGTACACGCAGTAGATAACCTATATTATCACTTTGCTATTATATCTATACAGACTGCTGATGCAAGTATAGATCCTCCAACATCGAGAGATATTTATGGTCAGCTTCTTGATAGCAATAAGGAGCTAGAAAATTGGATTACCTTTTATTAGAGTAAGTGACCCATATATAGACTGACAGTGATGCATGATGGTTGGATTGGTCTTGCTAGACGAAGCATCATCAGCTTCTTGACATTGTAATGGAAAAATATTTTTCATAAATCTATTAATACTTCCGATCAGGTGCACAACAGCAAATATATCCTCGGATTGATGAAGGAGGTAATTGATCAGATATGAGAGCAGAATATCGTGCAAGTCATCACAGATAATGGATCACAGTATAGGTCCATAAGATAGCTCTAATATAGCAGTGACCACATATTTTTTAGATCCCTTATGTTGCATATTGTATTGATCTCATGTTGATGATATTGAAAAAATCTGTAGGGTACAGAAGATAGTTAAATTAGCACAGACTATCATCATATTTATCTATAATCATATATAAATATTATCATTGATGAGGAGCTTTACAGGGAAAGAAATATTGAGACCAGGAATCGTAAGTTTTGCTATGAATTATATAATACTTGATAATCTTCTTAACAAGAAAGTAGAGCTAAGTCAGATGTTTGTCAATCAAGAGTGGCAGCAAAATAGATATACCGAGCCAAATACTGAGAAAACACTGTAGAGAATTTAGTAACGAGATAGACATTCTAGCAACGAGCCGAGCGGATAGTGAAGGCTATCAAGTCTTTATATGAGATACTTCAGGCCATGGACTTTGAGCGATATGCTTAAATGGACTTTCTTTATTATATGATGAAAATGACAAAGAAAAAAATCCAAGAGATATATCCAGCACATGCCAATAAGTATATCTAGACTATTGATTGATGGTAAAGTTATCAAATGAGTTCGGATTTGCATATAGCAGAAGGCAATAAATCATGAATATTCTAAAATTTTAAATTCAATTATATTTGTACAAATATACTTGACTAATTCTGAAAATGTACGTACAGTTTACTATCTGAATTCGAAATTCCAGTACTCTATACCGGACATTGCCATGAATGAATGGGTTATATCTGCTCTATGTAATGTTATATATAAGATGGAGTTCGATTCAGATGTCGCAGCTATGTGCCTATAACAAATTATGTTGAAATTGTTGAGTAATATTTATTAGCAGTAACTTCAACAAGTAACACATGATACAACAATTTTTTTTCCAGGCAATTTTTTTAGGAAGGGCATAAATTCTTTTAGATCCAATGTAGCCATCAAAAATAAATCAAAGATAAATCCTGGTAGGTTAATAAGTCTAATATTAGATTCAAAGTGATTTTTGATTTTGCTGAATCTAAATTCTAAATGATTTAATATCTTTTGCAGCTAAATGGTAAGTACATTTTGATGGATCAGCAAAATATTTGAAAAATATTATTATCAAGATCCTCTCCTAGATGGTGTCATCGAGTAGATATAAGCGAAATTGATCGACCTTCGGCCTTATCCACTCCAAGTAGAGGAACCATATAAAACAGAAACGCTTCAACGATCTTGTATATCTATACTATAATTTAAGGTTGAGGCTAAAGTATATTAAAAAAGTTAATCTGAAATACTCTGGTCCAACTATGAATAATTTTGTTGATGAGGATGAAAGTCTAATGATTGGATGAGTCGTAAGTTAGCAACAACAGTCAAATCTTGATAAGCCACGATCGCCTCCTCGACCAGTCAGTTTTGTAGCTAACAAGACTGGAATGGATGCTGAACAATGGGCAAGCAGCGATACTCCTCACAGGGCTCTAGCAGATGCATCATATCATTCATCATCACTATCTATTCGGTCCAAAGACACGAAAAAAAGAAAGACAGTTGCATCTCCACTTGAACACTCAATTAATTTAAATTCAGACACTAAGGAGAGCAGTGCTAGTGATTTTTCTGATGGTCGGAGATCTAATAATCAGGAAGGGACCGAAGGATAAGAGACGCAGTCGGCTATTGATTTTCGATTTACTAGTAAGTCATAATTTACTCACACCACAGGATATGGACCATGGTGCACCAGCTGGTAGAGCCTGTGGTAATACGATTTCATACAGGTGCCGAACTCCGTAAGATTATTCAAGACAAGATGCAGTTGCAGATCTCGCACATGGAGCAGGATCTATGGATGTATCAGGGTCATCCTCAAATTCTGGATCCTTTTATCCATAGGTATCATCAGCTAATGATCCATATAAATATGGATATGGTGCATCCAAAACTTCTAGTGATTATTATCCCATGTAGCCCAAAACATCTTATGGATCTAATTTTGCTACCGGTATATTTAAATGGATCCCTTCATAGCCATATCATTAATCTCTCGATATCTCTCAGAATCGGGACCTCAACGAGGGATCTACGACGAGTTACGATCCATCACGCATACCAACTGAGATGAGCTTATAAGATTACCATGATGCCTAGTTAGAGGGATTTATTGATCTTCCTATTGAGTATATTAATGATCTCAATATTTATGGACATCGACACTCAACCCGATTCTAAATATCGATATATAATTATGTTTATATTTCTCCTTTCTCTTCAATTTAATTGCTGGTAATCTTACTTTATAAAAATTTCTTAAAAAATAATATAAGATGGTTGGAAGCTAGACAGTTTTTTCGTAGTGATTTTTAACTAATTAGTCTTAAGGTTATATTTATTTAAACTTCAAAACATTCAATAAATTAAAAAAATTGATTTGATTCCCATGAAAGGATACAGCCACTAAGGAATCATCATCCATAATAAAGGACAGCATTACTAAACCAGGTATTAATAATTCAGGAGATATTGATGTTAAAAAGGATATACCATTGATTAGATTTTTCAAGAGTATAAGTAATCCGGAGCCCAGTATTGAAAATTGGGAGAAGCTAATGTTAAAAAGGATATGCCAATCATTGGATTATCAAAGAATTTAAATGCAAGCTTGAGAAAGTTGTACATATCAATGAATGTCCCAGTTCCTCAACCACTTCCATCATTGATTGAACTAATGCAAATATCTAAATAAGTAAAGATCTGCTCCAATTACAGTGATAAGAGAATAAATTATTGCTATAATTTACTTGACTTCTTGTCTTTGAAAAAAAATATATAATGAGGAAAAATCCAGTCTTAGAAAGATATTCTTGACTATATTAGTATTCACGATTCTATTCTTATTATTTTTTTTTAAGATTTAATTCAATTCTTTACTTGACTTCATTTTTTAAGAAGTCAAATTAATGTTTTACATGATTAAGAGTGTTTCAAAATGATGTAAACATCAATTAGCATCAACAAACATCTATTTGGACCTAAAAATATTTATTAAATCCTAAAAATTTACTTGAGATCAAATGAAATAAAAAAATAAAAATTGGCATGCCAGTTTGGACCTGTACGCTTCACTATACCGTGTATCAGTACAATACAATACCGGTACCGTACCATACCGGCCAATCATCGATATGGGTTCCGGTACCAGTACCGGGAACCTTGGTGCCAGTAATAAGGTAAATATGGTTAAGATAAAATGTTATGATATATTCATGAAGATAAATGTTAGAAACATTCTTCGAGAAGAATAATTATTGAAAGTCTGAAACCATGTAGACAAAGCTAGTAACAATAAATTAGTCAAAATTAATCTTAAACAAAGTTGGAGACCTTGTTGAAGAGAGGACCTTGGTAAAGAGATGCTTAATAACCATTTTAAAGGAACTAAATAGTAATAATGCCAATGTTAAATGGTAATTTACCATTGATAGGAAGAAATGATAAAGCAATGACATACTTGAACTTAAAAGATTCATTATTTTTTTATTACGGTTACTCATTCTGAACCATAGATATATAATTTGTTATTAATATTCTTCCTATGTCATGACATTCCTCCCCTAATGCTCATTTAAACACAAAAATCCAAGTGGCTATTTTTATTACATTGTTATTGACATAAGTAGGAGACCAACAAGAAAGCATTATAAGGGGTACAATTTAATGGTATTTATCATTAATGAATCTAACCAGACAACTTGCTCAATAGTTATCAAATAGAATAATCATAGTAATATATTATCTGGCCTTGCATTAAATATTCATGGTCAATATGAATCCAAACTCCCAGAGAATTCCTACATCAGGATAACTCCAATGTTATTACTATTGGAAGGAGGGTATGTCCTAAAACCCATTCAGCATAACGAACATGATATCACAGAATGCTGTGCATCTCTCCTACCATGATCATAAACAGTTACAGGGTTGTATCACACATCAGCCTTAAAGCCAAAAAAGAGTATGCAAGTGTCACTTATGAATAGAATGACCAAGGGGGCAGTTGTGTATCCCAAGAGGACAAGTGGGTAATTCTGGACACTTGAAAATAATTTATAGCTACAGGTGAGGTTAGGCATCAGACTCCAATGACAGCCACTGTATACGGTACCCAATAACCCAATAATGGATTAGAAATGCTATTTTCTCATAGTTATTAAAGTAGTTGCCTTTGCACTAGCATGTGGATATATTTTGTATGGAACAATCAATGCAGTGAGTCCATCTCTTGAAAAACACCATCACAGTTGAAGATGATAATCTTGTATATATAGCATGCAAGCAGTCCCCTAACATGATGGCATGACCATCCACTATGATCTTGATACAATAAATTAGGGGCCAAACACGTATATCAATTATGATACCCTAAATTTATCTTTGACAGGGAGCACATTGGTTTATTGTTCCTCATAATGAGTAGGGGTAAGGATTGTCCAACAAGGAATCCACCTATAGGTATTTATCAACACTAGAATAGAGACACATCAGACACAAGAGTCCTAGATCCACATGGTATTTTAATAGAATCATTTTTATATTTTATAGATAAATAAAATATTTTATTCAACATTGGTTTTGCACATTGATTCTTGATGGTGTTTGACACATGATCTAGGATTTTGATGGGCCATGAAATCGATTGGCAATTAATTTGACAATAGTGATATGTTTCCACTAGTGAATCGAGGATAAAGGAAGCTGAAGAGATTGAATTGCAAAAAAAGTTATTGTACATGAAGAGAATCTTTTCTGTTCATTCTATCTTCAAAGGATCAGCACAATCATATATTTTTATATATAGGGAGGCTCATCCTACTTGCTTCATTATGATTGTGGTATGTCCATCAAGTATGATGAGACATGGTAGATTAGAAATCCAAGTTTACATCAAGGTCCCATACTTGTCCATTATTCTTCATCTTTTTCTCTCTCAAGTCCTCACCAAACTCAAGGTCAATCAGATTGAGCAGACGGACCAAGACCTTGATAGAGGCATTGATTCATGTGGGTTGATAAGACTGAATAAGGGGGTCTAATGGACCAAACTGAAACCCCAGATCAGGTTTTTCTAAGTGGCCAGTTAATAGGGCTAACCATAGCTGGCCGATCACATGCAGGAACGCATGCAGTGGTCGCCCTCTTCGATGACAACAAGAAGGGGGAAGACCTCAGGTAATCTCTCACCATTCACAAGTTCTGAAGGCCAAGGCAAAGAGAGATATAGAGAGAGAGAGAGGGAGGAGAGTAAGAGGAACAGAACCAGAGCTGTGACAGGCTTAGAGTTGGAAAGGCAATTGGTTTGGTTAACGGGTATATGAAGGGGAGGTGGTGGTAAATTTTGTTCCGTAAAAGAAGTCGGCGGTCCAGTTTGGCTGCCAATGGCTTTGCCGTTGTATATAAAAAAGGGAGACTTCAAAACAAAAAGGGAGGCCGCCGTTGCCATGGGCCAATCTGATTGGTGGTTTGATGCATTTTCATTGCATATGTTCTTGATATAGTCCTAGTCTAACACGTGACCTCTGTATATTTATTCATATTTTTTCTCTTTTTCTAGGGGTAGCCAGATTTTCTTCATAAATACACCAAAAGGTCCAAAACATTCTGTGGGAATTTATAAAATAAAAATATCTCACTATCCTTGCAGGTTAGTCCACCATGGAGTGTGCACAAGTCCAAGATAGGGGTCGTTAGGAAGCCGATTTCTTGGAACATAATCTGCATGCATCTTGATTTACCAAGCATGCTCTTTATTGATAAATTATGTGTCTCAAACAAATTAACTCAGTAAAACTCATGTGAAAGAAAATAAAGCATGATAACCAAAATTTATGATAACTAAAATTGTAACATGATTTAAGTAGTTTTTCAAGGGGGTGTCCTATAATATTTTTGGGATTTGGTTGATACATCTTAAAGTAATAAACTCATTCTCCACCTAACACTTATTTTACAAATAGCAAATCTCTATCTTTATATCTATTAAACATGTTATGAAGAGAATCATCTACCCGACCTTGGATGACATAGAGTGCACATGTCAAACATGACTATGACAACTAAAGGTCAGGTATAGACTGAAGCAAGGACAATAATCAAAAGAAATCTGAGAATCTAGTTGTTTTGATCCTTAAATCAGAAAATGGATCTAATTGTGAGGCTAATTTGTCCCATGGCCAATAATAATCATAAGATACAAAAAATGTGTATACAGCAGCATTAGACCCATGTGCCACTTACCTAGGGTTTCCTAAGGTGGAGCCACATCACCAAGGTTTCTTTCGATAGCCAACCCCTTATAAATAGGGGTTGCAAACTTTGAGTAGTGTGCAGTTTTCATATCTCATGTTAGGATCTCAAGCAAGAGGTCTCAAGGTGCCACCCACTTAGGAGAGAGATTGAGAGAAGGAAGAAAGAAAGAAGAATGAGACAAGGAAATTTTTAAGTAAATCTTGGTGGGCCTGCCAGTTGCACATACATTGTGGTGCCTAGAGAAGTCTTCGTTCATTTTCATGCATCTCATATTATCAAACTTCTCTGTAGGTATTAATCTATCTTGATATGCATATAACCTATCGAAAAGAGCAACCCAGTCTTGATCTTTGCATCATGATGTTGAACTACACTATTCGCCCTTCAACTACAAGCTTTTCTAAATCTTCTCTCAATCTCATCCATGTTAGCCTTTTCTTTCTTGATGCTTTAACACCAACTTGAGATCCTCTCCTTACCCAAGCCTAATCAAAGTTTTGTTGCACATGCCTATACTATCTTAATTAATTCTCTGTCACTTTATCTTCAATGAATGTTACTTTTATGCCACCTTAATATAAAAATTCCTCATCTTGTTTTCCTAAAGTTTAATGCACATTAATCTTAACTCATCTACTACCACAACATCATGTTTAATTTGACCACCTATTTATTGTACAACTTTTTGAATAGAAGTATATTGCAGGATTGACAGACAATGTACAAATGATACCCTATGACTATATGCATATGATGGATTTTCCAAACAATTACCGAACTCTGAGTTACATAGTAATGCCATCTAAGCAAGATGGCCTTTTGCCCATAATACACCTCAAAAGGTTGCTCAATAACTGGAGGGTCGCAACAAGCAATCAGAAGTGTCATTGAAGCATTATACACAACCACTCCATTTTTTTTGTTACAGACTAAAACTACACAGGTGTAACAATTAAAAAAAATTATAAGATTAATAAAGCATGCATGCCAGCAAAGCTGATGAGTTAAATACAAAGCTGATGAGTTAAATAATGATAGATGATGCATATCTAGAATATTCAAGTGCTATAGATGACTGCAACAACAAACTTTTCCACAGATTAAAAATATCCCAAAAACAAGTAGCAATACTATACTTAGCTATAAAAGTATGTCCATGCAATTGATATGAAAGATAAATCATGGGTGATAAATAAGCATGTAACCTCCCCATATTCAATTTTTTTAAGTAGATCTTTGACTTTATCCTCCACATTTTCAACCTACAAAAGCAATAAAAAAACAGATATCCATTAAAAAGAATATATCATCAAACAACATCTGATGATATCTGAGCACGGTACAAACAAGTTACAAGCCTATGAGTTGAATAATCATATAATGACAAATGCACAAACGTAATATTCTTACCATACTAGTATAGTATATAAATTACCCTTGATTCAAAAAGACTTGATGCAAAAGAAGAACAAAAGAAACATGAGTACTATGTATTCTTGAGGAACACAATTAAGAAAAGTTCAAAAAAATATCTATCTAGTCATACCATGAGCAAGCCACCATCAGGGCTCATTCCATTTTATCCTAAAAATGTCATCACTTGACTTACAATTTGACCAACTATATGTCTAGCTCAACCAGACTAACAAACAAGACCAACAATTATTTGCACACATTGTTTAATTCAAGCAAACTAGCTTGCTTAAAATGTATTCTTATAGGCATCTAAGCTAAGAAAGCTTGAATATTTTGTATTCTAACCCAAGGATCGCCGAACCGTGCCGTACCGGCCAGATTAGGGTATACCGAACCGGACTGGTGGCTGGCTGGCACGGTTTGGCCCTATAAAACGATTCTCTTCATTTCCCAAATAAAAAAAAAATTAAAGAACCAGCCTAAGCTGGTCCTAAACCGGCCCGAACCGGTCCTGAACTGGATGGAACCATGATAAACTGGTCGGTTCGATCGGTTCATGACTGGTTCGGTCCGATTCAAACAGGTTCGTACCGATTTTTTTGCTTTTCCTATTTGGCACTGTAGTCTACAATGTGGGAGGGATGTTTTAATAATGAAAGAGAGATAGAGAGCTCTCTATCCCTCGTTTGTTGTTGCAGAGAGTTTCAACGAAGGAGAAAAAATCCTTTTTTTTTATTTCAAGGTAATCAAAGGTCCAGAAATTAAAGAGCAAGGTAAATTCAAGGTATGTAAAGCATCCTTTTTCCCTATTTCCCTCTCCCCTCTTTTTTTTGTTAAAATTCATGAAAATTAAAAAATTAAGAAAACTGCTGTCAAATTTTTTTTGTTAGACATGATTTTAGAGTATGTGATAGATCTGGGATAGATCTATACAATGATACAAGATCTTGATTTTTTATTAAGTATATAATTTTTTAAATTAAAAATTAATTTTAGATTAGAACATAATAAAAACTAATTAATAAAAAAATATAATTATATATTATTATTATGGGGCTCGTAAGCTACTCTCACTATAAATTTTGTTTCGATTTATCCAAGTTTTGATGCATTTTATGAATAGTACTTTAGGTCTTAAATTGAAAAAAAAATATCTTTTAACGCATTTTGAGGATCTTAAAAAAATATATTTAGCATCTATGATCGAAACCTATATAAATCTAAGATCAATTTTTTTATAATATTTTTATTTTTCATATTTTTTAAATTCAAAAAATTAAAAAAATATTTATTTAAATTAAAAAAAACTAAAATTAGGTTAATAAAGTATTAATTTATATATATAATTATTGATTTTTTGTGCAATTTAAATATTCAGGTATGGATCCATCGAGAAGAAAAGGATCCGGAGCGTGATTGGTTGGTTGCATTGAGAAATACTCTCGGATCGGCATCATTGAAGATGTAAATGGTGTAATGTAGAATTCAAATATGAAAGTAACAAGGTTGAAGCAGTACTTGGCTGGCGGCTATTCTCATATATCTGTATGTCAACAGTATCCACAGGAGGTCCGTCAGTTAATGAAAAAGCATTTTGCTAATTTCAAAGCTGGAAAAGAAAAAGCATCAAAGAAGAAAGTAGAGGTGGACCGTAGAACCATAGAACCACCTTTTTATTACTCGAGGGAGTCAAAGAAAGCATCAATTCCTTCTGATGAGGAGGCACGGATGGAGACTGCCATTCAGGCGAGCTTATATAAGCAGAGACAGGTAAAGGAGATGGCCAGGCATAGAAAGCAATTTGGACCATCAACTTTTGAGGCGGGATTGAGATCCGGCTCTGCTAGTATTGCAGGAAAGCCTGAGACACAGTTTAGGAGTACCTCCTCAGTCAGAGAGCCCGTTAGGAGAGATACCAACCGTATTGCATCAATGTTGAAAGCATTTGACGGTAGAAGAAAGTCCTCCAGGAACATTTTAGTAAGAGCCATTATCCATGATGTCAATCCACATGTCCTTCCTAGCAGAGATTCCAAGCAACAGAGGATTGACACTATGCTGAAAAAGGATAAAAAGAAGGATATGTGGCAGACCATCGAATCCTGATTTTATTTCAGTCATATCCCAGCACATGCAACAAACAATCCATATTATCGCTCTGTTATTTCATCTACACAAGCTACTAATGCATGTGTAGATCCTTTAGGATCGAGAAATATTTATGATCAGCTTCTGGACAGTAATAAAGGGCTAGAAAATTGAATTGCCTCCTATCATAGCAAGTCGCCCGTGTATGGGTTGACAGTAATGTGTGATGGTTGGACTGGTCCTACTAGATGGAGCATCATCAACTTCTTGATATATTATGATGAAAAAACTTTTTTTAAAAGTTTATTAATGCTTCAAATCAAGTGCACGACAACAATTATATCCTTAGATTGATGGACAAAGTAATTGATCAGGTGGAATAGCATAATGTCATGCAAGTCATCACAGCTAATGAACCACAGTATAGGGCTACAGGACAGATCTTGATGTAGCGACGACCGCATATTTTCTGGATCCCTTGTGCTGTACATTGTATAGACCTCATATTGATGGATATTGAAAAAATTACAAAATACAGAAAATAGTTAAGCTAGCACAGATGATAATTATATTCATATATAACTATACATGGATCTTATCGTTGATGAGGAATTACAGGAGATAAAATATTGAGACTATGGGTCACATGGTTTGCTACTAATTACATAGCACTTGATAGTTTTCTTAGCAAGAAAGTAAAGCTGCGTTAAATGTTTGTTAGTTAGGAGTGGCAGCAGAGCAGATATGCCCGGACAAATACTGAGAAAAGTAATATGGTACGAGCACCACAGTTCGAAAGAAGCTTCAATCCAATTTTATCAAGCCAAATTCATTATGGATTTCAATTGATTGAGTTAATGCCACTTTTGATTTCAATTTTATTTCTTTTATTGAAAATGTGTCCTGTAAATAGGAAAATTTGTTTCTCTGGTCAAGTTTGAGTCCTGTAATTAGGTTGGGCTTATTTCAATTTGGTCTTTTGAGTCCAATTAAGGTCAATTTGGTTTTGTAATTAGTGAATTTACAAATTGGGTTCAGGTTTGGTTTGGTTTGGGTTCAAATGAAGCATGAAGACATAAAGATTAGGTGAGGCAAACCACTTCAACAAACCTTGCCAAGTTGAAGCGCCACATTATCAAACTTATATGGAAGACACCTCATCTCCCAAGCCCACATGGAAGCCACCTCATGAGACCACCTCACTCCATCTTATCAAGGCATGAATCAAGGATGATTTCAACTTCCCCACTTATCAAGGCATGAATCAATGATGGTTTCAACTTCCCCATTTATCAAGGCATGAATCAAGGATGGTTTCAACTCCCCACTTATCTCTTCATGATTTATGTAACCTCCTTTTGAATTCAAAATTTCAAATGACTTTGGAGAGGCTATAAATACCACTTCAAACCCCTTGTAAAGAAGATTATTGATGAATGAAATCAAAAGAGTTTTTCTTCCACTTGTTATATGCAATGTGTCCTCCGAGAGGGAGTAGGTGAGAGACTCAAAACATCATCCTTTAGCCATCCTAGTATTCCCTTATATCCACCAAAATTCTAGCTAGAAGACGCCCCACCACTATCCTAAGAAGATCTTCCAAATTCCAACCAAGTCTTCTTCACCATTACCGCTCTACAAGGATACCTCTTCCAATCTTCAAGCAAGTTTCTACAGCAGATTTTGGACGTCATCCCTTGCCTTCATGGGATGCCAACTCCAGTTGCAATTCAAGGATTCCAAGGCGATTGCAGTCCAGACACTGAATGGAGGCAATTGATCTCCTCCAACTCCATCCACTCCAATCATATTATTGAAGCTTTATTAATTTTCATTCTTCTTGTCATCTCAAGTCACTAATCCCTTTTCTTTCTAGAGTTCTCCAAGTTCTTGAGTCGACGAGGAAGTTGATCTTGCCCTTGGAACTTTCAAGCCAAAAGTCTACATCTCTGGAGGTGATAGTTTTCGAGTACCAATCTCCATTCGAGAAGTGCTGAAATTGAATCCCTTTTAATGACGTAGACATCAATATTGGTAAGAAAACCCTCCTTATTTCTTAAGTCTGAATAGTTGAATGGTCTATGCCCTAGATAGGATGGTTTCTCAATGCCTTAGTTACAATCTTCATGGATGGATATGTAGCCCTAGTTTGAGTTATTTCCTTATTTAGTATTTTCCTTCATATGATTCTTTACCATTTTGTGTTTGAATTAAGTTTATGCTCGTAAGGATCATTACTCAACAAATTAAATCACTTACTAAATTAGAATTCATTCATCTCATTCCACATCACAATATCAAGAATTTAGTGACGAAACAGACATTCTGGCTGCGGACTGAGAGGATAGTGGAGGCTATCAAGCTTCTATATGAGGTACTTTGGACCGTGGACTCTGAGAGGTATGCTTAGATGGGCTTCCTGTATTACATGATGCAATGGGCAAAATAAAAAATACAAGAGGCAGATCCATCACATGCTACTGAGTATATCCGGATCATTGATGGATGGTGGAGTTATCAAATGAGTTCGGATTTGCATCTAGCAAGTACGCAGTAATTTATGAGGTTCCTAAAAATTTAAATTAAATTAGATTTATATAAGTACGCTTGACTAATTTTTAAAATATATGTGCAGCTTACTATCTTAATCCAAAATTCTAATACTCCATACTGGACATTGCCATGGATGAAGAGCTTATGTCTGTCCTACGCAATGTTATCTACAAGATGGAGCCCAATCCATATGTTACTGCTATGTGCCTAAAAGAAGTAAGGTTGAAATTGTTGAGTGATTCTTATTAATACTAATTTCAACAAGTAGCACATGATAACAAAACTATTTTTTTCAAACAATTTTTTAGGGAAGGTACAGATAATTTTGAATCCACTAGCAATCAGAAGTAAATCAAAGATAAATCCTGATAGGAATTACTAAATACTAAATCTAATACTAGATTCACATTGATTTTTTTATTTTGCTGAATCTAAAATTCTAAATGATTTAATGTCTTTTGTAGCTGAGTGGTGGGTGCATTTTGGTGGGTCTACAAAAAATTTGAAAGTTTTTGTAGTCAAGATCCTCTTGCAGATAGTGTCATCTAGTGGATGTAAACGCAACTGATCTATATTTAATCTTATCCACTCCAAGCAAAGAAACCGTCTGAAATAGAAATGCCTCAACGATCTTGTTTATATACACTATAATTTAAGGTTAAGACTAAAGTGCATTCAGGAAAAAGTTGAATTGAAATACTCCGATCCTACTGCAAGTATATATATTGATGAAGATAAAAATCCAATCATTGAATGGATCTTGAATCAGCAGCAAGAGCAAGAGCCAGAGCTTGATGAGCCAGGATCACCTCCTCGATCAGCCAATTTTGTAGCTAGTGAGGCTGGAATGGGTGCTAGACAATGGACAAGCAATATTCTTCACAGAGCTCCAATAGATACATCACATCATTCCTTCCCACCATCTATTCGACCTGAAGATAGAAAAAGGAAAGGCAGTTGCACCTCCATCGAAACACTCAGTTCATTCAGATTCAGATACCAGAAAGAATGGTGCTAGTACTTCTTCAGATAGTGTAAGATCTAATGATCAGGAAGGGACTGGAGGACAGGAGTCACAACTGCCTATTCATATTTGATTCACTGGGGAGTCGTAGTTTAACCATACGATACAGGATACAGATCATGGAGCACCAGCTGGTAGACCCCGTGGTGATACAATTTCATATAAGCGACGAACTCCATAAGATCGTTCGGGACATAATGCAGCTGCAGCTCTTGCACGTAGAGTATGATCCATGGATGTATCAGGGTCATCCTCATATTCAGGATCCTCTCACCTGTAGCTACCAGCAACTTGTGATCCATATGGTCCATATGATGCATCTGAGACATCATCTTCCAGTGGTTATTATCTCATGCAGCACGAAGTATCTTATGGATCTGATTTTACTGCTGGTATATTTAAATGGGCCCCTGCATAGTCATATCATCAATCTCTGGATATCTCTCAGAGTTAGGACCTCAACGAGAGATCTGCGATAAGTTACGATCCATCACGCATACCTCCTGGGATGATCTTACAAGAGTATCATGCTGCCTGACTAGAGAGATTTACTAATCTTCCTACGCAGTATATAAATGATCTCTATGTTTATGGACATCGACACTCTACCCGATTCTAGACGTTGGTATGTAATTATATTTATATGTTATATTTTACTTGCATTAATTGCTAATAATCTTACTTTAATTATCATTTTGTATCTTATTTTAATTAGAATTAATGTATTAGTATTTTTTAAATCCTAAATCATAAATATTGAATCCTAAACTCTAAATCCTAAATCCTAAACTGGCATGCCCACTGTGCCATGTGTCGGTATGGTATGGTACCAGTACCGTACCGTACTGGTCCAATACCGGTACCGGTACCGGGAACCTTGATTTTAATACTTAAATGCAGGTGGTAATATTTAAGAATTACACACTTATGCACTTTTACTGGGCAGTGCTAGATAAATTCCCAACATGAAAAATTTTGAGCAAGGGTTGTTTCATATTTTAGTGATAGCATATTTTGATTTTTTTTAAGATAAATATGGCATGCTTTATTATTCAAATAGTATAAAATATACTTAAATTGACTCATATAATGAACTAAGATGAATAGTATAAAATATATTTAAATTAAATCATGTAATTAATGAAGAACAACATGCAGCTCATGTAATGAAACAAAAATATAACATGGCTCTTGTTAATGAGATAACAAGTCTTCGCAATGCATCTCTTTGAACCATGACAACATTTTGATGTTTTAAGCATTTAACAAAAGTTGAACCTTCATGACTTCATAAGTTCAATGCTCAAGGTGTCTAAAGACCAACTGCCCTAACCACTAGAAGGTGCATCTCCAAAATCTCATACCAGAAATTTGGATTGGCAAAACCACCAATAATTGAACAAACAAGTAGAGAACATTTAACATAAGTTTTCTTTTCTTGTATAGCTTATCTATTTCATTTTTTCAGGGTTTCTTTTGGACACAAGATAGGAACAGCACGAAATGGCAGCATATAACAAACTTTGACTATGAAAGCACAGATATGGGGGCATATAAAACTCATTTCATCAGACAATACAAAAGCATGGTAAGAAGCAGAGTAAACAAACTGGAAAGTCAAACTCTTCTAATCCACTGGTATATTTTCAACAATTTAAACATAAAAATATCAATTCAACAATGTGAATTTATCATCACATGGGTGCAGCAGTCATAGTGGAATGGGCATTTTTCTTTGCATAGCAATCTATCCTAAATGGCAGTATGAACTTTAGTTTTCAAGAAGATTTTGCAATAGCAGTTAAAAATATTACCCTAAATACAGTCAGCATTGTGAATACCAAGTCCACTCCAAGCAGTTCAGAAAGCTAACTTATTTCCACGAGTATGACAGATTCGATAGATAAGGGTGAGAGTTTTACACCTTTCTGAAGACAAGCTGTTTTTTAATTTCCACCCATTTGTTCTTCATAGCCCAGTTGAGACCAATGTTGACAATGTTGTGTCCCATTTTTTTCTGAATCGTTAATACTTAGTTGAATTAGTTCCACTGGAATCTCCTCAACCTCAGATCGCAACTTTCTTTAATATAGATCAAGAACAACTCCATACCTTAAGATCATCACGAGTGATGCCTTCTGAGGGCACGGCCAAGAAGAACTGCACTCCGGGGAGCCATCCGCAGCACATGATTTCCCCTCGTCGGTGCGAACGAAGCTCTCCTTCTTGATATCCTGCATGAAATCCGGAGAAGCATTAGGATTTTCTGACGTAACCGATATCAGGACTTGGGGATGAAACTCGGCTTTGAGGGAGCGCGGATGACCTGGGTCTCGATGATCTCGAAGCCGCGGAGGCTCTTGATAACGTTCTCGAGCTCCGTCTGGTCGATTCCGATGGAGGCGGCGAAGAGTTGGAAGTCGGGAATCTCGTCCTCGTCTTTTAAGGGACTCTAGGAATGCCTTTTCCGCCGTTTTATTGCGGTATACCGGATACCATGGTTATCTACTCATGGTCTCCAAAAAATATTAGATTTTAGTTTTTATTTACCTATATTATATTTATTATTAAAAGAAGTTATTCGATTCTTTAAAAAAATAAAAAGGATTGTATTCACTTTACAAATAAATCAAGATGCATGATCAACACATTGAAGATATACGATAGAATAGCGAATATACTTGTTGCCGCTCTCGTCGCCGCGCCCGTGCCGCGGATCCGTCGATCCCTCCTGACCGCTTGGCGAGGGAGCCTCCCTTCCCGCGACGAACCTGCAAAAAAGGGATTAGAAGACCCTGGCCGGGGATTCCGGCGGGGGAGCTCCGACGGTCAAGTCAGTAGACGACGAGAAGGAACAGACTTCCCAAACGGACCCCCAAAAAGGGGTTCCAGACTTAGAGAGTTTACTAGCGAGAGAGACGCTCTGGGGACCAGAATCTCGGCTGGGCCTCCTAGCCGAGCTCACACCCAGTGTTCCCCTCTCGGGATTTCTGGGTTTTTACCCTCGGAGCAAGGCCTTGTGCCGGTGCTTCTTCTTCTTCCCCAGGCTTGTTTTCTTACCTTGTCGTCCCCAGGTTCCTCCCTCTTTATCTCCTTTCGTCGTGCGCTTGTTTCTTCCTCCTTTGAGACTTCCCTCCCCCGTCCTTTTCTCTTTTCCCTTTTCGGTGAAGGGGGCCAGGCGGCTTTCCGACCTCGTCCGCCGGGCCCAGCAGGGAAAAGGCAAAGACAGAAGGGAAAAAGGGGAGGGCGGCGCTGGCAAGGCGGCCGGTCAGGCCTCGGGCCCAGCGAGAGCGCTCTCTTCCCCAAGTGTGGGCGCCATCCATCTATGGGGCCTGTTCCATCAGGATCGCGTCTCTCGGCTGTGGGACCTGTCGGGCCGATGCAAGTGATGTTCCGCGTGCCGCCGCCCTCCGTACGGAGCGCCGTCTGGGGTTCGTACGGTCCGAGGGATGGCCTCGGGGCCCGTTTCTCTCCCTGGGACCTTCTCCGTACGAGCGGTCTGACCTCGGCTGAGTTGGACCCGTCTCCGGGGGCCAACTGGTGAGGAGCGAAGGACCAGCCGACCTCGGCCTAGGTGGACCCCTCCCGGGTGGACACCTGGCGAGGTGGCAGGAGGTCGCCTGGCTTCGGCCGAGGTGGGCCCGTCTCCGGGTTGCCACCTGGCGAAGGGCGAAGGACTGGCCGACCTTGGCTTAGGTGGACCCCTCCTGGGTGGACACCTGGCGAGGTGGCAGGAGGTCGCCTGGCTTCGGCCGAGGTGGGCCCGTCTCCAGGTGGCCACCTGGCGAAGGGCGAAGGATTGGCCGACCTCGGCTTAGGCGGACCCCTCCTGGGTGGACACCTGGCGAGGTGGCAGGAGGTCGCCTGGCTTCGGCCGAGGTGGGCCCGTCTCCGGGTGGCCACCTGGCGAAGGGCGAAGGATTGGCCGACCTCGGCTTAGGCGGACCCCTCCTGGGTGGACACCTGGCGAGGTGGCAGGAGGTCGCCTGGCTTCGGCCGAGGTGGGCCCGTCTCCGGGTGGCCACCTGGCGAAGGGTGAAGGATTGGCCGACCTCGGCTTAGGCGGACCCCTCCTGGGTGGACACCTGGCGAGGTGGCAGGAGGTCGCCTGACCTCGGCCGACCTCACTTAGGCGGGCCCCTCCGGGTTCGGGCGCCAATGGGGTGGTAGAGGAACTCCGAGCCGAGCTCGACCTCGGCGAGGGCAGTTTGCCTTAGACGGTCGTCGGGCGGTGTAGTCTTGCCGATCCTGGCCTTGAAGACGTGGCGCTGACTCGGCCGGGGAAACTTCCACGTGGCTCGATCGCATTCGGCGGTACCTGAGCCTGGCCACGTCACTGTCACGGCTGTAACAGTTGCCCCCCAGCCCGCCGTTCCGTCGGGGCGTCGTAGAACGGAACGTCGGGATTAAATGTGGACATGACGTGGGGAGGCGAAGATCTTGCATCATAATTGCCACGATCCTCGTCGCCGTGGCTCGATGCGACTGAAAACCTATGGGGAGCCGCCACGCGTCGCCCACTTGCCTGCAATTAATGCGTCGCTTCGAGACAGAGGCCGTTACTCTGCTAACGAGGCGTCGGTGTCGGGCGTGCGCCCACGTGGCGATCATCCAGTGACCTGAGACGGAATGACGGGTACGGCCGCTGTCGGCTGAGTTTGAAAGGGAGGGGACTTTCCAGAACGAGGCCTTTCCCCTTGCTTCGTGGGCGGTTTGCTGCAGACTAACTCCTGTTGCCTCACACTCGTCTGGCGTATTTTCGGTGAGTGCCTCCTTCTCCTTCTCCGGTCCCCTTCCTTTCCTTTCTTTTCTTTTCTCTTCGATCCTCTGTCCTTCTCTTTTCCATGGCGCACCGTCGCCATGTCTCTTCCAATCCGGACGAGGCCGGTCCATCCCGGCCGAGGACTCCATCTTCTTCCTCCTCAGATGAGGAGACAATCCCGGAGGAGGTCCGCCGGCGTCTGCAACCCGGGGGTGTCACCATTGGCATCCCTAGGGGGATCCGGCCTCCTCCGGTTGCTCCTGCCATCCCCCTTCGCTCTCTTCCGGCTCTTCCTGCTCTTCCTGCACCTCCTTCTCTTCCCGCCGGTCCCTCCGATCATGCCTCCACCATGACCGAAGGCGATCTTTCTCTGCTCCGGGATGCTTACGGCATCCCGGAGTCCATTCGCTTGTTTGTTCCGCGGTCCGGGGAGCGCGTCACCATGAGTGGCCCCGGCCGCATAGCCTTCTACGAAGACTTCCTCCTTGGGGGTCTTCGGTTTCCTTTGCACCCCTTCTTTCTTTCCTTCCTCAGCCATTTCCGGCTTGTCCCGGCCCAGCTGGCTCCCAACGCCATCCGGGTCATCTTTTCTTTCATTGTCTTCTGTCACTTCCACGGGTTCGTTGCCCGCTTCTCCCTCTTCAGGGCCTTGTTCACCCTGAAGAAGTGCTCCACCGATAACGGCTGGTGGTACATTTCGCCCCGGCCCAGGTGTCTCCGGTTCGACCTCCCTTCCTCGGTCAAGGGCTGGAAGAGCCGGTTTTTCTTCGCCTCAGTCGAAGACGTCGACTGGGCCTGGAGTGAACCGGACCGGACCCCGAACCGGAATTCTCGGGTCGAGTCGGCGGACCAGGAGTCCTATTCCCAGCTCCTGGGCGACGTGGTCCCGGCACTCGAGGTTCTGCTCTCCGAGCAGAATCTTTTGAGGCCGGGATCAGTCCCATCCGTGAGACGGGTGAGACTCGGCTCCACTTTGACTTATGCCCCCCTTTTTCTTCATGACTGAGCCGGCTGACTTTCTGTTCCTTTGTTTATAGGGATGAAATTTTCGCTGGAGAACCTCCTGGAGGGCGCAGCCCAGCGGGATGTCGTTGAGGTGGACGAGCCCGCGACGAAGAGGGCTCGTACAGAGGCGAGCCGGGAGGTCGTGACGGCGACCGTGCCCAGCCCGGTTGCTGTCGTTCCCCCGCCCAGGTTGCCTCAGGGCGGGGCCGCTGATGCCTCGGCCGCGCGACCTGGTGGCGCCGCTGCCGAGAGGACTCCTCCGCCTGCTGCTCCGCCCAGCGCCGGGCCCGTCGTCGCTGCCGCCTCGATAGTGCAGCCTGTGGCCGCCGCCGGCCCGTCGACCGCGGCCCCAGCTGATGGGGCGGCCGCCGCAGGAGCCGGCCTGACACCCCCGGCACCGGTGATCACCCAACGGGACTCAGTCATCCGCGACAAAGGGCTCGCGGAGAAGATCATGGAGTACGCCTCCACCGCCCGGGATCGCCGAGCTCGGGGCGACCGGGATTACGCTGATGCGCTGCTCGGGATCCTCCCGCAGCTCTTCACGGTAAGTCCGAGCTTCTTCCCTTCTTTTCCTTTCAAAACCTAACTCTTTTCATCCTGACATGATTTGCTCTTGTTGGTGCAGATCGGGAACGACGTTCTCCTGCTGAGGGACTTCCTCGTAGGGAACGCCAAAAGGGACTCCGAGAAGGAGCTGAAGCTCCGCAAGCTCGCGGCCGATGTCAAGGGCCTGATGGAGAAGGGGGCCGAGCTGCGAGCCAACAACCAGGCCCTCCAGTCCGACCTGGCACGTTCCGAGGGACGAAACAAAGAGCTGGAGGCTTCCCTGTCGGAGGAGCGGACCTCCAACCAGCACCGCTCGGAGGAGGAGGTGGCGGAGAAGGCCCGCCTGCAGGCCCACTCCCAGTGGCTGGAGCGCCAGTTGGAGGAGGCTCGGCGAGACGCAACCGCGGCGAAAGACCGGAGTGCGTACGTTAACGGACTCCTGGAGGCCGCAAAGCGGGAGGCGCAGGAGGCCATCCCGAAATTCCGGGCTTCCGACGAGTACACGTCGGAGGTCTGGGAGGCCGCCGTGGACTCCTTCTTGAAGGGGTTCCGGATGTGCCGGGAGAAGGTGGGGGCCCTTTTCCCCGAGCTGGATCTGAGCGGGGTGGTGATCGGAGGTAGGAGGCCAGGAGGCGAGAGCAGGGCCTCGGCGTGGCCGAAGCAACTCCTGCGGCGCCGTCGACCAGTGAAGCTGCGGCTCCGGAGCAGCCTCGAGAGCCGACCGCCGTAGAAGTCGAGGACGCAGCACCCGCGCCCCCGGCAGAGGGCTCCGACCCTGCACCACAGTGAACCCAGTGCCTTCTCCCTGTTGTCTTTTCTTTTTCTGTTGTTGTTTCTCTTTTTTTTTTTTTTGGGACTCCCGGCCTGTTGGGACTCCCAGCCTGTACTGATCCTTTATATCAATGAAAGTTTCAGTTTGACAAAACTTCGTGTTCATCTTACCTCACTTTTCTTCTTCTTTCTTTCTGAGATGTTGGTATGGAACACTTGAAACAGTTGCAGGCCTGGTCCTTCCATTGCTCAAGTCGAAGGTTGGGGCCTCCCGGATCGCCTGGCAGCAGAGTTGGCCTTAAGCGGGCCTGTCTTTGGGGCCGCCTTCATACTTGCGCAGGTGACACGGTTTCTGCACCGTCTTCCAGGCCGAAGCCCAGGATCTCCGGACTGAGCTCGATGCCGCAGGCTTTCTCAAGCCTTGCACGGCTTGCTGAGTTGTTCTCCGGGCTTGCGTGGGCGAACTGGATTCGGCGCCACCTTCCAGGCCGAAGCCCAGGATCTCCGGACTGAGCTCGATGCCGCAGGCTTTCTCAAGCCTTGCGCGGCTTACTGAGCTGTTCTCCGGGCTTGCGTAGGCGAACTGGGTTCGGCGCCACCTTCCAGGCCGAAGCCCAGGATCTCCGGACTGAGCTCGATGCCGCAGGCTTTCTCAAGCCTTGCGCGGCTTGCTGAGCTGTTCTCCGGGCTGGCGTGGGCGAACTGGGTTCGGCGCCATCTTCCAGGCCGAAGCCCAGGATCTCCGGACTGAGCTCGATGCCGCAGGCTTTCTCAAGCCTTGCGCGGCTCACTGAGCTGTTCTCCGGGCTTGCATGGCGAACTGGGTTCGGCGCCACCTTCCAGGCCGAAACCCAGGATTTCTGGACTGAACCCGATGCCGTAGGCTTCCTTGTCGAAGCGAGAAAAGAGTGTTTGAAGTGGGGGAACTTTGTTGCAGAAACAGGGAACCTTACATTACTGATAGTACATCCTTAGGTTCGAGGAGTTCCACGTCCGGGGGAACCTGGCACCTCCCAATTCCTCCAAGTAATATGCTCCATGAGGGAGGGCTTCTGCCACCCGATATGGGCCTTCCCAGTTGGGCGATAACTTGCCGCATTCCCGTGGCTGGGAGGCTTCAGCGCGCCGGAGGACCAAGTCTCCGGGACGGAAAACCTTCGGCCGCACACGGGAGTTGTAATATCTGGCCACACGCTGCCTATACGCCGCCATTCGAACTCTGGCCTTGTCCCTCGTTTCCTCGAGAAGGTCCAGGTTGAGCATCATCCTGGCTGGGTTTTCTGTCTCGTCATATTGCTCCACACGCAGCGTGGGTAGGCTGAGCTCGATCGGGATTACTGCCTCGGCTCCGAAGACGAGATTGAACGGGG
Organism: Areca catechu; assembly: GCA_021397845.1. Taxonomy (NCBI): domain Eukaryota; kingdom Viridiplantae; phylum Streptophyta; class Magnoliopsida; order Arecales; family Arecaceae; genus Areca; species Areca catechu. Next base: position 150,790,003 of record CM038052.1, read on the forward strand.
TTTCGTCGGTAGCCGTCCTCGGGTGGTGTGGTATGCCCAGAGGACGCTGGGAAGCTCGTCGGCCCACCTGCCCTTGGCCTGGTCCAGCCGCGTGCGGAGGCCCTGAAGAATGGTCCTGTTCGTGACTTCGGCCTCCCCGTTGGTCTGAGGATGCGCCACCGAGGTGAAGCGATGCTTGATGCCGAGGTCGCTGCAGAATTCTTCGAACTCCCGGCAGTCGAACTGGCGCCCGTTGTCGGTGACCACGGTGTGGGGGAGGCCGAAGCGGCAGACGATGGACTTCCAAAAGAACTTGGCGACGTTCGCTTTGGTGATCCTTGCCAAGGGTTCGGCCTCGACCCACTTCGTGAAGTAGTCGATGGCCACTATCAAGAACTTCCGCTGGCCAGACGCCGGCGGGAATGGGCCCAGGAGGTCCATTCCCCACTGGGCGAACGGCCAGGGGGCTAAGAGCTGGGAGATTGGGTTGGAGGGCTGTCGCTGCACCGTGGCGTGACGCTGGCACCGGTCGCATTTCTTCACGAAGTCGGCGGCGTCTTCCTTCATCGTCTCCCAAAAGTAGCCCTGACGGAGGGCCTTGTATGCCAATGCCCTGCCCCCCACGTGGTTCCCGCAGATGCCTTCGTGGATCTCCTGGAGCACAAGCTTGGCTTCCGTGGGCCCTACGCACTTGAGGAGGGGGTAGGAGTAGGATCTTCGATACAACTGCCCGTCCATCAGGACGAACTGCACGGCCTTCTTCCTGATGAGGCGAGCCGCCTCGCGGTCCTCCGGCAGGGTGCCATTGGTGATGTATGCGGCGTACTTGTCTATCCAGCTGGGTTCATGGCCGACCTGGTGGACCTTCACCGGTGCTTCGAGGCTTGGGACCTCAAGGCGCTCCACATAGGCGCGTCCAAGCATCGTGTCCGGCAGGGTCGCCAGTCGGGAGAGAGCATCCGCGCGGGCGTTCTCCCTGCGGGGGATATGGAAGATGTTGAAGCGTCGGAATCTGGACGCGCCCTCTTTGACGAGCTCCAAGTATCTCGCCATTTGGGGGTCGTGTGCGACGTACTCCCCGGACACCTGCCCCGCCACGAGCTGGGAATCAGTGAAAGCCTTGAGGTTGGTTACGCCCAGCTCACGGGAGACTCTCAGTCCGGCAAGAAGCGCCTCGTACTCCGCCTGGTTATTTGTTGCGGGGAATTGGAAACGGAGTGCGCATTCGGCGATGACCCCATCGCCGTTGGCGAGGATGAGCCCAGCTTCGCTCCCACCGGAGTTTGAGGCTCCGTCTACATGGAGGATCCAGGCGTCCTCTCCGGGCCCGTCGGTGCCTATCTCCATCGACCGACCTGAGGGGCCTTCCTCGGGCTCCTTGCCCAAGCCTGCACATTCGACCAAGAAGTCGGCCAGCACCTGTGCCTTCATGGCCGACCTCGGCCTGTACGTAATGTCGAACTCGCTGAGCTTCAGTGCCCACTTTGCCAATCATCCCGAGGTATCGGGTCGGCTGAGCACTGCTTTTAGCGGTTGATCCGTCAGGACAGCGACGGGGTGCGCTTGAAAATAAGGCCTGAGGCGCTGGGCAGACACTATTAGCGCAAAAACAAGTTTCTCGGGCCGGGAATACCTGAGCTCCGCGTCACGGAGGAGTTTGCTGGTGTAGTACACCGGCCGCTGGAGCCCCTGGCCGTCGGTTCGGACCAAGACTGAGCTGACGGCTTCCGGGGTAACCGCCAGGTAGAGGGTAAGCTCCTCTCCCTCCTCGAGCCTGGACAGCAATGGTGGCGATGCAAGCGTCTTCTTCAGCTCCTCGAAGGCCTGCTGGCATTCCTCGGTCCAAGCAAAGTCATTCATCTTCCTCAGCACCTTGAAGAAGGGACGGCAGCGATCCGCCGACCTGGAGATAAAATGACTGAGGGCCGCAACTCGGCCGGTTAGTTGCTGCACTTGCTTCTTGGAGGCTGGCTGCTCCATATCCAGGATGGCCTGGACCTTCTCCGGGTTGGCCTCGATTCCTCTTTGGGTCACCATAAATCCCAGGAATTTCCCGGCGGAGACGCCAAAGGCGCACTTCGCCGGGTTCAGCTTCATCTGATGGCGTCGGAGGTTGCCGAAGGTCTCCGCCAAGTCTGCCATGTGATCCGACTCGGGTTTGCTCATTACCAGCATGTCGTCCACGTACACCTGCATGTTGCGACCGATCTGGTCTTTGAAGATTCTACTGACCAGGTGCTGGTATGTTGCCCCCGCGTTCTTGAGGCCAAATGGCATCATCCTGTAGCAAAAGGTTCCGCGGTCAGTTATGAAGGCGGTGTGCTCTTCGTCCTCCGGGTTCATCCGGATCTGGTTGTATCCAGAGAAAGCGTCCATGAACGACAGGAGGCGATGCCCCGAGGTGGTGTCGACCAGCTGGTCGATCTTTGGAAGAGGGAAGCTGTCCTTTGGGCAAGCTCGGTTGAGGTCGGTGTAGTCCACACAGATCCTCCACTTACCGCTACTCTTCTTTACCATGACCACGTTCGCCAGCCAACTGGGGTACTGGATCTCTCGGACAAAACCGGCGGCGAGGAGCTTCTCTACTTCCTCGTTGATCGCCTTCTGTCTCTCCATGGCGAAGCTTCTCTTCTTCTGGCATACCGGGCCGCAATTTGGGTCCACGTTCAGCCTGTGCATGATGACCTCGGGCGGGATGCCGGGCATGTCGGCTGCTGACCAGGCGAACACGTCAGCGTTGGCGCGGAGGAACTCCAGCAGGCGGGTTCGTTCCTCCTCAGGGAGCTGGGCCCCGACTTGCACCGTCTTCAGGGGATCCGAACCGAGGGGAAAAGTCAGCAGGCGCTCTACGGGCCCTCCCTTGGGTTCCTTCTCTCTCAGATCGAGGTCATCGATATCCTGGGCAAGCTCCGCGCCCCTGGCGCCTGGGACCGTCTGAAGGCAGAGCGGGACCGGCCGGGTCGTCCCCTTCATCTCCCCGAGCCCGGAAGGCGTGGGGAACTGTACCAACAGCCTTCTCGTGGAGATGGTGGCGTCCAGTTGGTTGAGCCCGGGACGCCTGAGAATGGCGTTGTAAGGCGAAGGGAGCCTGACGACGGTGAATGTTATTAGGACGGTTGCCTGCCGGGGTGGGGATCCGGCGGTGACCGGGAGAGTGATCTCCCCCTCGACCCCCACGGAGTCCCCTGTAAAACCTACCAGGGGGGTGTGCACTGGTTTCAGCTGATCGGGGGACAAGTTCATCCGAGAGAAAGCGTCGTAAAAAAGTACGTCAGCCGAGCTTCCACTATCCACCATGATTCGATGTACAGGATGCTTCGCGATGGTCATGTCGACCACCACGGCATCGTTGTTTACATTATCATTAACTTCCCCCCCCTTGGGAGGGATTACATTTTCCGGGTTCCCGACTTCCCGGGCTCTCTTCGTCGCTCGACCGGACCCGCGTGAGATCATGCCCACGGGCTTCTCCGTTGGGCGGTTGTCGATCGCAGGGACAGGTGGTAAGGCCGCGAGCGGCTGCCCTTCAGAGGGGGCCTCGTTCTTAACGAACTTCCTGAGGTAACCCCTCCTGATCAGCTCCTCGATCTCCCGCTTCAGGTGGCGACACTCCTCCGTGTCATGCCCGTGCTCACGGTGGAACTGGCAGTACTTCGATTTGTCTCGGATGGCTCTCGGGTTCTGAGGAGGAGGTCGGCGGAGGTAGCGCTCGCCCTCGATTTTCATGAGGATCTTCGTTCGAGGTGCGAGGAGAGGGGTGTACCTCTGCTCGGGAGTGGCCTCGCCCCTCGGCCTTGGATTAGGGCGAGGGTCGGCAGACGGCCCAGGCCTCCGAGCTCCCGGGGCGTCCCTCGGGAGCGGCTTCTTCGGAGTCTTCCCGTCCAACTCTCGACGGGTGCGATCAGCCTCCTCCGCTCGGATGTACTTGTGGGCACGGAGGAGGAGCTCGGAGTACGTCTTGGGCGGCTTCTTGTCCAAGGAGTAGGTTAGGCGGGACGTCTTGAGCCCGCGCTTCAAAGCCAGCATGGCGACGGGCTCGTCCAAGCTGTAGATCTCCAGGGCTGCGGTCTTGAACCGGGTGATGTAGTCCCGGAGCAGCTCCTGGTCCTGCTGGCGGATGGAGAAGAGGCTGTCCACCTCTCTCGGCACCTTTCGACAAGCGTCGAAGTGTGCCACGAACCTTCCTTCCAGCTGATGGAAGGAGCAAATGGATCCGGGCTCGAGGCGGGTGAACCAGACTCGAGCGGCCTTCCGGAGGGTTGCCGGGAAGGCGATGCACAGAAGAGCATCGGTGGCTCCTTGGACCCTCATGAGAGCTTTATAGCTCTCCAAATGGTCCAGGGGGTCGGTGGTCCCGTCGTAGGGATCCACCTGTGGCATGCGGAATCGTTTCGGGATCGGTTCCGCCTGGATTCCTTCAGAGAAAGGGGGGCGGGAGTCGTAGCCCGCCGGGTCTGCCGATGAGTTCTGCAGGTCAGCGAATCGGCGGGCGAACTCCGCCAGCTTGCGCTCATGCTCCTCCAGGCGCCTCTCAGCCTGGCGCCTGATGGCTTCGTCGGTGGAGTCTTCCACCGAGACTGCGGGTGAAGGGGGCGCTGATCGGTCTCGGCGCGAGGTCTGGCCTCGGCGTCGCTTGCTGCGATGCACCGTTTCGGCCCCGTCGGCTGGGGATCGGCTCTCGTGATCCTCCGAACCGGAGTAGTTTCTCTTTGCGGGAGCTTGGCGGCTCCCCGGGGGTTGGAGACGGCCCTCGGATGGGATGGCCTGCCCTGAATTGAGCGCAGGCTCCCGCGCTGCCCCGCGGCTCGGGCCGCGGGGGTCCCTGGCTGCGGCTGGGTGGCCAGGGACCGTTGCTGATGCTGAAGCTGCCGGACCACCGAGGTCAAGGTCTGCAGCTGTTGGACGATGGCCGCAAGGGATCCGTCCACCGGAGTAGGCTGCTGTGGAAGAGGAGGGGGAGCCGGAAGCTCCATTTCGGGGCTGTGGCCCCCCGGAGGGGAGTGGACTTCCCCCACACGGCTGGTGGACGCCTCGCGTCCACGAGTGACCACCATTGTCGGAGAGCGCGATACCTGCAGAAAGCTGGCTCCCGCTGGGGTTCAGTGTCCTGACGCCCCTACCTGGCGCGCCGATCTGTTGCCGCTCTCGTCACCACGCCCGTGCCACGGATCCGTCGATCCCTCCTGACCGCCTGGCGAGGGAGCCTCCCTTCCCGCGGCGAACCTGCAAAAAAGGGGTTAGAAGACCCTGGCCGGGGATTCCGGCGAGGGAGCTCCGACGGTCAAGTCAGTAGACGATGAGAAGGAACAGACTCCCCAGACGGACCCCCAAAAAGGGGTTCCAGACTTAGAGAGTTTACTAGCGAGAGAGACGCTCTGGGGAACAGAATCTCGGCTGGGCCTCCTAGCCGAGCTCACACCCAGTGTTCCCCTCTCGGGATTTCTGGGTTTTTACCCTCGGAGCAAGGCCTTGTGCCGGTGCTTCTTCTTCTTCCCCAGGCTTGTTTTCTTACCTTGTCGTCCCCAGGTTCCTCCCTCTTTATCTCCTTTCATCGTGCGCTTGTTTCTTCCTCCTTGGAGACTTCCCTCCCCCATCCTTTTCTCTTTTCCCTTTTCGGTGAAGGGGGCCAGGCGGCTTTCCGACCTCGTCCGCCGGGCCCAGCAGGGAAAAGGCAAAGACAGAAGGGAAAAAGGGGAGGGCGGCGCTGGCAAGGCGGCCGGTCAGGCCTCGGGCCCAGCGAGAGCGCTCTCTTCCCCAAGTGTGGGCGCCATCCATCTATGGGGCCTGTTCCGTCAGGATCGCGTCTCTCGGCTGTGGGACCTGTCGGGCCGATGCAAGTGATGTTCCGCGTGCCGCCGCCCTCCGTACGGAGCGCCGTCTGGGGTTCGTACGGTCCGAGGGATGGCCTCGGGGCCCGTTTCTCTCCCTGGGACCTTCTCCGTACGAGCGGTCTGACCTCGGCTGAGTTGGACCCGTCTCCGGGGGCCAACTGGTGAGGAGCGAAGGACCAGCCGACCTCGGCCTAGGTGGACCCCTCCCGGGTGGACACCTGGCGAGGTGGCAGGAGGTCGCCTGGCTTCGGCCGAGGTGGGCCCGTCTCCGGGTTGCCACCTGGCGAAGGGCGAAGGACTGGCCGACCTTGGCTTAGGTGGACCCCTCCTGGGTGGACACCTGGCGAGGTGGCAGGAGGTTGCCTGGCTTCGGCCGAGGTGGGCCCGTCTCCAGGTGGCCACCTGGCGAAGGGCGAAGGATTGGCCGACCTCGGCTTAGGCGGACCCCTCCTGGGTGGACACCTGGCGAGGTGGCAGGAGGTCGCCTGGCTTCGGCCGAGGTGGGCCCGTCTCCGGGTGGCCACCTGGCGAAGGGCGAAGGATTGGCCGACCTCGGCTTAGGCGGACCCCTCCTGGGTGGACACCTGGCGAGGTGACAGGAGGTCGCCTGGCTTCGGCCGAGGTGGGCCCGTCTCCGGGTGGCCACCTGGCGAAGGGCGAAGGATTGGCCGACCTCGGCTTAGGCGGACCCCTCCTGGGTGGACACCTGGCGAGGTGGCAGGAGGTCGCCTGACCTCGGCCGACCTCACTTAGGCGGGCCCCTCCGGGTCCGGGTGCCAATGGGGTGGTAGAGGAACTCCGAGCCGAGCTCGACCTCGGCGAGGGCAGTTTGCCTTAGACGGTCGTCGGGCAGTGTAGTCTTGCCGATCCTGGCCTTCAAGACGTGGCGCTGACTCGGCCGGGAAAACTTCCACGTGGCTCGATCGCATTCGGCGGTACCTGAGCCTGGCCACGTCACTGTCACGGCTGTAACAATACTAAATAAAATTTGATGCATTTTCAATTTTTAGTAAAAAATCTAATTTTTCTAAGTAAATTAGATTAAAATAATTAAATATATTTATAGGTAAAAAGTAGAAGATATTACTTTTTGACAAGAAGTCTAATATGAAATAGTCCCCGATACACAGAAATCTAGTACGAAATAAAGCTCTACGAGCAGGTGGATTGAACATGAGACGAAAGACTCAAATGGATAATACACGATATCATATAATAAAGTTCTTATTATCATAGAAAACTTTTCCAGCAGGTCTCAATTTAGATAGAGCATAGCATATGATAGGGATGGATCGAGCAGCCTAGCTTGAATCTCACGTTTGCCTATCCATGAGTAGTAGATGTTTATCCCAAGAAATAGGAGCGAGATTCTTAAAGAGCTCTCAAAGTCAAGTGAAGGCTAAACATCAAGTTGAAGTAAAGATTGTTGAATGTAGCACCTCGATTTGATCCTAAAGAAGCTTAGAACCTAGTGAAAAGTCTACACAAACAAGCCCGGAAAGCAAAAGGGGAAAAAAACTTTTTTTTTTTGGCTCATAGGCCAAGCTAGCTTGTAGGCCAGCGCGGCCTAGCACACAGGCATGCAACCCAGGCAAGCACGTTGCCCAACATGCACAAGCACGAGCCTAGGCTGCTAGCCTAGGCCCATGCAATGTCCCCTTCTAGCATTATTTCTTTTGTCGTGGCATTTTTTTAGTCTATGAGGCTAAGCGATGCATGGGAGTGTATGGCACGGTCAATGGCACTTTTCCGCATGGTCTATGGTGGTTTATGCTTGTTTCTCATATAATCGAGCGATCGAGCACCGATCACATGAAGATCTAATGATCTAGGACATCTCCGATGCTATTTATGCTTTGATTCATGTGATCTACGGCGTGATCAAGATGATCGGATGGCCAGAAACTATTCTGAGTTGAACTTATATTTGGAGAATTATAGAATTTCGATTTGAACGCGGTTTGAATTATTGGACTCTTGGTGAGATGATCTTCATATTATAAACTATAAAAATAAGGGTAAAGGGCCGTGTGTGAGGAATCAGAGGGTGGTAAAGGCCTTCAGAAAGCCTGTAGGGACTAGAAGTTGAGAGCATTATGAGATATTTGAATTTCTTGTTGAAAAAATTATACGGAATTGGGAATGAGAGTTCCAATCTTATAAATTTTATTTTTCTGATAGTAAAATCTTACATACGTAATTGATTGTCTTGTATTTTTATTTTATTCTCTCTTTTTCCTTCTTCTATAGCATCGATACTGATATCGTGATCCTGAGAATAGGAAACCGTATTCCGTACAAGGAGTTTCTTGAAAGAGTGATATTAATACAGTTTGTATTACAATATAAAGTTCAGACCTCCTCAAGTCCCTCCATCAAGCACTAATCCATTAAAGATAACTTCAATGATAGTAGGAGGTAGGGTTCCCAGGTGAAGAGGATCCCTTATAGCATCAAGTCAAGGAATGCAATTCATTACCATCAAAGACACCTGAAGCTTTCCAGATCTTGGCAGCAACCAGGCACTGAATTAGAACATGAGAGATCGATTCCAATTCCTCAGTACAATGGTCATACCATTCCTTGTAGTTTCAGCCTGATCAGAAAACTTATGAAGCTCACTTGCTTTAGGACATAAAAGTACCACCGCATCCGGCTTGAGACAATCCGGATTGGGATAGGATGAGTCCGGATTCTACTGGCGATCTCCTGGGTAAACGAAGAGTAAAGAAGATCCAAGTTCTGACAAATCTTCTAGTTAGTTAGATCAGAAACCTTCAAAACTCCCACCTCATCCGCCAAGCAATGAACTGGCAGCCTATTGAGAGGAATCAGCGAAGAGCCTAGGCTGTTCCATGACTGACATATTCAACATGGCCAATCGACCATTTGATCTGTGACATAATCCAGCCTCCATGTTTGCACATTTCCTCCCATGTTTTACATAATACAGCATCAACATGAACAGAGTAACGAATCCCTTGACCCTTAGACCTTCCTACAGTGCTAAAAATGGTTGTTTTAGGGTGGTTTTGCCTCTGCGTGAGCTATGTGTTAGATATGAACTTTTTCATACTTTTCTTTGAAATTTTTAATCTTTTTTAACATCTAAAATACACTAATCAATTGGTACCTCTTACTCTCACCCAACTCTCAAATCCTTTCACTTACTAGTCCATCAAATTTATACTAAACTTTTCAGCAATATAATATCCCATTAAACTCACATTCAAATAGTTTATCAATGTGACAGTTTTATAGGTGTTATACCCAACCGGCTCACCTTCGAACCGGACTGGCACTCTTGCTGACATCCGGGTGACCCTCTCCATCGGAGGTCCGACGGATACACTCCAGATGAAGTCCGGCTGACCCACTCTTGCTGAGGTCCGGCTGACCCATTCCTGCTGAAGTCCGACTGACCCATTCCTGCTGAGGTCCAGGTGACCCTCTCCATCAGAGGTCCGACGGCCGCACTCTAGATGAGGTTCGGCTGACCCATACTTGCTGAGGTCCGGCTGACCCACTCCTGCTGAGGTATGACCGACCCACTCCTGTTGAGGTCCGGGTGACCCTCTCCATCGAAGGTCCAACAGCTGCACTCTAGATGAGGTCTGGCTGACCCACTCTTGCTGAGGTCCGGCTGACCCACTCCTACTGAGATCCGACCGATCCACTCCTACTGAGGTCCAACTGACCCACTCCTGAGATTCGATCGATCCACTCCCGTTGAGGTCCAATCGACCCACTCCTGCTGAGGTCCGATCGACCCACTTCAGAAGAACTACTTCAAAGATAGCCCTAGGGGGCTCCAGAAGCCTTCTCTCGTTGATACCAGAATTCTGACACATCAGCGCCACTACTCCACTAGCTCCATGATGCTGCCTCATCCTGGTACCACGTGGCCACTTCCGGATTCTCCTAGGGATAGATCGATCATTTTTTGCTTAGCCCCTAACAGATTATGGTAGCATTCCGTGCCTATATTAGGTAAACCGGGGGATTCAGGGCGGTAAGGACTCTCTCCCTACTCCACACGCTAATCTCCATTGATTCCTCCATTCTGTTGCCCTCAAGCTCCCGCTAACTTAAGCATCGGAGTGTCCCCTACCGAAACACCACCGGTCCTTGAAGACTTTTTTGCAGGAACCAGGATAGGAGCACTTCAGCCAGGTCAACCGAACCCGGTCTGGAAGAATCTGCAGCAACAGATTGGTGCCAGAGGAAGGGGCCGAACCTTCATTCCTGTGTTCCCTTCTCTAAAAAAAGGAATCCACTATCCAGTAAGAGCAATGGCAAAGGGAAGAGCCCAGAACACCTCCGCCAGGAGAGGTCACTCTCCATCCAGGTCATAAGGACCTCTCAGAGAGAATGATGTCACCGAGCCCACCATCACTCTAAGACAGCAGCAGTTCCAGACTCTTCTGAACCACATCGACACCCTTACTGCCGCGGTTCAGAACCTCCATGATGCAGCTAACGACTGGCAGCAACTGTTTGCAACGTCTCACACTAACCACTAGCCCACTGCTGAGGGAAGCCGATGGTGTGAAATCCCTCAGCCCTATTCCTACGATGTTCCTGAGCCCCGAAGGTCCCAGAGCACTCATGCTGACAGGAAGAGAGTGAGGTCTACCTCACCCTCCTTCGCTGACTCAGTTCCCGATAGCAACCAGCACTACAGCGAGGTCCCGGGGGACTACACCAGTAAACTCCAATGCATGGAGGAGCAGATCGCTATGCTGGTCGATCGGCAAAAACCTGACGGGGGGTAGGCGTACGACTCCCGCCCACCTTTTTCTGCCGAAATCATGGGAGAGCCTATCCCCCGCCACTTCAAGATACCACAGGTGGATCCTTACGATGGTACCACCGATCCACTGGACCATTTGGACACTTACAAGGCCCATATGATGGTGCAAGGCACCTCCGACGCCCTTCACTGCATCGCCTTTCTTGCGACCCTCAAGAAGGTGGCTCGGATGTGGTTCTCTGCCATCCGACCATATACGATCCACTCCTTTTCTCAGCTTGAAAAACTCTTTCTCTCCCATTTCAGGACTTGCAGTCGGATGCCGAGGAACATCAACTGCCTCTTCCTCGTATTGCAAAAGGAAGGAGAGACCCTCCAGGATTACATGGCCCGTTTCAACTCAGCAACCATGGAGATCCCAGATCTGAATGAAGATGTAGCTATGTCGGTTTTCAAGAGAGGGCTGCACTTGTCCAGGCTCACATTCTTCATGGACAAGAAATTTTCGATAAGCTACTCTGAGCTACTGGCCTGGGCGCAGAAGTATGCCCTGGCAGAAGAACAAGTGGTGAGCCGACGCCAGGCTGAAGGAAGTGTTGGGAATTATGTCCCAAAGCCAATCATCTAGGTTGTAGACGGTTGTGCTATCTTTGTATTTGTATATGAATTATTTTTAAATAAATAAAAGTTATTTATTTTGGCTGTCCATCATATTTACATTTTCCTATAAAGAACTCTTATGTGATGGAGTCCTTAGAACTATATTGTTTGATATAGAAAGGATATATCAAGTAGTTCTTAAACTGGTTCACAACCAAATGATACATTGTTATAGGACGACGATGTATCAAGTGTAGATTGTTATATGTCACATTTATTAGTCGTCCTATTAACTAAGGAGTGTAGAGACACTGGTGTGGCATGCAAGTGAAATGTATGACATTTCATTTAACGTGACCATCTGTGGAGCTCCCTTTTGCCAAAGGATTGCTCGCGAAGGGATATGGGTATATGTGTCCCTCAGACTTGAAGTCACCATGGCAGCTTGCAAGCAACTCACTATACTTTGGTACCGGACTACCTGGATTTCTAATCCAGTGACGGAAGGTTTCTGGGTGCAATCAAGTACTTGTGGAGTGGTGGTAGATCAAGATGGAATTGACCTCTCCAAATAGTTTGGAGTGAATGACTCACTATATCTCGATTCAGCAAAATCTTGGTCAGGGTAATTCTTGGAAGAGTCACAGAACTTGTGAGGTTGAGACATGATCTGGATAAACCAAATTATGGTTGGCAGTCTAACCCTAGGTTATCTTGAGCATTGTGAGGTCAAAGAGATGAATTATATGGCAACCATATACCAGAGATTCTTGTGAGGTGCTTTGCATCTTCGACCTATCCGGACATCGGGTATCATTGCTAGATGAGGACTTTGATTGGTACTGAAAATGTTCCAGTGCTACCGGCTTAGTGTTTGAACCTATGAGGTCACACACCATAGAGGATTTCTATCTGATCTTTTGGCTAATCGACGATTAAGAATCGTTTGACATCACCAGAGGTCAATTTGATTGACCAGGTTCCAAGTGTCGACACTTGAAATTTTGCAGGTGTCGACACTTGGTGAAGTGTCGACACTTCCTGTGATGAACAGATTTCTGGGAGGATTTCGTGGAGAATTTTTGGGCAGGTTTTGACCTGGTTTGAATTTCGAATTCAAACCAGTTTTGGCTCCAAGGCTTTATGGTATGAAAGTCTTACTTACCTTAATGGGTTGGACCCATTTGGAATGGCCTTGATCCTCTCCCCCATTCTCTCTCCTCATCTCTCCTCCTTCCTTCTTTTCCCTCTCATGGCTGCACCTATAAATGAGGGTCACTCTATAAGCTGCAGAGGTTACAACAACAGCAAGGGAAAACATTAAGAGGAAATAGAGAAGGGCTGTGAGAGGTTTTGGGATTGGGTCTGAGTAACCTAGCACTCTAGCTAGGTCTTGGGAAGAGAGGTTTCGGGAAGAGGTTCCTGCTCTCCTCCTAGTATTCTTGAAAGAAGAAGATCGACCAAGGATCCCGAAGAGCTAACACTCCGAGGGAGTTGATCAGAGTTGAGCCCAGGTGTGGATATCCTGTAGAGGCCAAATGTATGTGTAGCTCGAGCACCTTCCTCCTCCTCACAGCACTTCCACTGCTTCTCTCTTGGTATAAAGGTATGGTACTTTTATATATATTCTCTTGTTTTTGATGTTATATGCATGCTAGATCTTTATACTAGTTCCTGTTGCGGGCAGATCGGTAGATCGTTTAGATCTATCTACCGAGCCTTCTGCTGTGCATGCCTTAAAAATATTTTAAAATGCATATCTGTTTGCCCTCTATTATTGCATATTGTATGCTGAGTGTAGGTGCTTTTCACCTTCAGGAAGGTCGGCTCCTAAGAAGCGGAGCAATAAGGCTCCTGAAGTCTGACCTGCTAACAATGGCAATAACTCGGCCCGACACCGCATCCCAAAATCAAAGGACTTTCCTAGGAGGTTCAAAACTTATGCGCCCCTCTCCCTTCCGAGGGAGAAAATTCTCATGGAGATTGAGAACGAGACCTACCTGCAAAGGCCTCGTCTGATGAGGGGCCCCTTTGCATCCAGAAACAAAGACAAATACTGTCGGTTCTATCGGGACCACGGACACAACACCGAAGACTGCATCCAGCTGAAGGATGCAATTGAAGATCTCATCAGAAGGGGGTACCTACACAAGTACGTCCGACCCTAGAGGAATCGGGTTGAAGCTTCAACTTCCAGAGACCCCCCAGAGGAGACAGAGCTTCCCAACCAGCGTCCGATCGATGGGAATGTTGGCATGCTGCACCATCGATCCAACTGGAGATATGAAGAAGACCAGGACATTGTCAAGAGGTCTAGAGGTTCTAATGTAATTAGCTTCTCCGACGAGGACCTCTTAGAATCCAAATTTCTGGGAATGATCCTGTAGTTGTGTCGGCAGTGATTGCCAACTATGAAGTAAAGATGATCCTTATTGATAATGGAAGCTCCACGAAAGTGTTGTTGTATGATTCCTTTGTTAGAATGAATCTGTCCAAATCAAAGCTGCAAGAATCTCCTATGCCACTGACGGGCTTTGGGGGAAACTCCGTCGGAGTGGAAGGAGAGATAACTCTGCCCGTGACCATTGGAACGGAGCCTTTCCAGAAGACTCTCCCCATCAACTTTATGGTCGTACGTACGACCTCAGCTTACAACACCATTTTAGGCCGACTGGCTCTCAACAAGTTCCGGGCCATAGTCTCTACCTACCACTTGCTGGCAAAAATCCTGACTGAGAATGGGGTCAGAGTTATGAGGGAAGACCGCAGGATGGCCAGGCAATGCTTAACTATCCAAGACAAGCAGTCAGATGATCATTCCACTGTAAAGCAACTTGACCCAAGGGTTGAAGCCGATGGCCATGGCCAACCAGTCGAAACGATTTTGTTCATTCCCCTTAAGGAGGATGATCCCACCAGGGTCCTCCAAATTGGAAGCACTTTCAGTGAAGAGGTTAAGTTAGAGCTGATCAGCTTTCTGCAGGACAATGCCGACATCTTTGCTTGGTCGGCGTCGGACATGCCAGGTATCCTGCCAGAAGTCATAACTCACCAGCTTAAAGTAGATCCGACCTACAGGCCTGTCAGACTAAAGGAGAGGAGCTTTGCTCCTAAAAACAGAGGGCAACTGATGAGGAGGTCAAGAAGCTCTCTGATGCTAGCTTCATCAGAGAGGTCCATTATCCTGACTGACTGTCGAATGTTGTAATGGTGAGAAAAGCTAATGAAAAATAGAGGATATGCATGGATTACACCGACCTCAATAAGGCTAGTTCGAAGGATAGCTTTTCCTTGCTAAAGATTGACTAACTGGTGGACGCCACAGTTGGTCATCAGCTTTTGAGCTTCATGGATTCCTTCTCCGGCTACAACCAAATTAGGATGCACCTAGAGGACGAGGAGAAGACAGCCTTTATTACTGACAAAGGACTGTACTGCTACAAAATAATGCCCTTTGGCCTGAAGAACGCCAATGCCACTTTCCAAAGGCTGATCAACTAGGTCTTCGAAGGGCAAGTTGGAAGAAATATGGAGGCGTATGTTGATGATATGATTGTCAAGAGCCTCCACAAAGCCGACCACATTAGAGACTTGCAGGAATCCTTTGATGCGTTGAGACGTCATCGGATGAAGTTGAATTCTGCCAAGTGCACTTTTGGGGTGACTTCTAGAAAGTTTCGTGGTTTCTTGGTTACACAAAGAAATTGAGGTCAATCCTGATAAAATCAAAGCTGTCATTGACATGGGGCATCCGACCAACAAAAATCAAGTACAAGAACTTACGGACCGAATAGCCTCTCTCAGCCACTTCATTTCCCGGTCGGCTGAGAAGTCCCTACCTTTCTTGAAGACCTTGTAACAGTTGGACCACTTCCATTGGATCGATGAGTGTCAATCGGCCTTCAATTCCTTGAAGGCCTATCTGAAGAACCCTCCATTGTTTGCTAAGCCGATGGAGGGAGAGCCCTTATACTTGTACTTGTCGATGTCGGACGAGGCGGTAAGCTCCATCCTCGTTTGGATGGGAGAAAGCAACCAACAAAGGCCTGTCTATTATATCAGCAAGGTTCTCCATGACGCCGAGACAAGATACCCCAAGATGCAAAAGCTTGTCTATTCCTTGGTCATAGGGGCCAAGCAACTACAACCCTACTTCCAGGCTCATCCGATTATCATCCTGTCCGACCAACCTCTCGAGGCGATCCTCAGGAATCTAGATACATCCGGTCAGCTTGCTAAGTGGGCCATCAAGCTTGGTGAATTTGACATCTCTTTTCAACCTCGGTCGGCCATGAAGGCTTAGGTAATTGATGACTTCATCGTAGAATGTACCTGGAGATAGGAGGTACCTTCACAAGCTGATGATACACCTGAAGATAATGCCATTAAAGAAGCAGAACCTGCTTGGACCCTCTATGTGGACGGAGCGTCCAACCTTGCAAGCTATGGAGCGGGCCTGATTCTAGCCGACCCGACGGACAGAGCTTGGAGTATGCTCTACACTTTGCATTTCAAGTATCAAATAACCAAGCAGAATATGAAGCCCTCCTCGCGAGACTAAGAATAGCCGATGAGTTGGGCATCAGCTGAATTAGGGCCTTCTCCGACTCTCAATTGGTGGTGAACCAGGTGAAGGGTGAATTCGAGACAAGAGATCCAACCCTGGCCAAGTACTTGAGCAAGGTACAAAGCCTCATGACTCAGCTTAAAATTTTCAAAATCCTCTATATACCTCGATTGCAGAACTCCCGGATGGATGCTTTGTCACGGTTGGCTACGACCGTCACCAACACCTCCGACCAAACCTTCGTGGAGTATCTGCAGCACCCAAGCATTGCTGAAGAGCCGACAGAAGTCGACTAGGTGGAGCAAGAAGCCTCTTAGATGGACCCTATTCTTGCATTTCTTGTCAAAGGAACCTTACCGGAAGATACGACCGAGGCCAAGCATATACGCTGGACAGTCTTAAAGCACGTTGTCCTCGACGACGTCCTTTACAAACGGTCATTCTTGCAACCTTTGCTGAAGTGCCTAGGGTCGACTGACGCCGACTACGCACTCAGAGAAGTGCATGTAGGCATCTACGGCGACCACTTGAGAAGAAGATCCCTAGCTTACAAGATTATCCAACAGGGATATTACTGGCCGACCATCCAGAGGGACGCGTCGGACTTCGTCAGAAAGTGCAACGTGTGTCAAAGATATTTCAACATTCAAAGAAGGCCAGCCAGTCAGCTAATCTCACTCACCGCACCTTGGCCATTCGTGCAATGGGGGATGGACATCCTAGGACCGTTCCCCCCAGCATCTGGCCAACAAAAATTTCTGATCGTGGCCACTGATTACTTCACCAAATGGGTGGAGGCTGAGCCACTGGCACAAATTACAGAAGCTAAAGCGGAGAACTTTGTCAGGAACTGCGTCATCTTAAGGTTCGGCATTCCACAGATGATCATCACTGACAACAGAAGGCAGTTCGACAATTCCAAATTTTGGGACTTCTGTCAGCAATATTACATTTTCCATCAACTAACATCAGTCGGTCATCCTCAATCCAACAGAGAAGCCAAGATCATCAATCGGACAATCCTACACGGATTGAAGACCCGACTGAATGATGCCAAAGGACTTTGGATAGAAGAGCTTCAATCAGTACTCTGGGCTTATCGGACGACCTCTCGAACGGTGATTAGGGAGACTCCATTCAATCTGACCTATGGAAGTGAAGCAGTCATTCCTATAAAAAGTTTCTTAGAATCCCTATGGATTGATCATTTCGCCGAACCAGCCAACTCAGAGCAAATGAGGGCTGACCTAGACCTGCTTGAAGAAACCAGGCTCCAGGCAGGCTTAAAGATGGTGACGTATCATCAAAAGATGGCCAAATGCTACAACTCTCGAGTCAAAGCTCAAACTTTCCAGGTCGGAGATCTAGTTTTGTGAAGGACAGAAATCTCAAGACCGACCAAGCAAGGGAAACTCTCCCCCAATTGGGAGGGTCCTTATCGAGTTGTTGAAATAATTCGAGCCAGAACTTACCGACTCGAGCATTTGGACAAACAGCATGTGGCGCATCCGTGGAATGTAGATAACCTTCACAAATACTATCAATAAAGGCCACCACTTCTTCTATGAAGCACTTTCGAAAGTCTGACTCTGATTGGTAGAGGCTCTAGGGTAGGCCACTTCCGAAAGTCCAACTCCGATCGATAGACGCTCTAGGGCAGCCCACTTTTGAAAGTCTGACCCTAGTCGACAGAGGCTCTTGGGTAGCCCACTTCCAAAAGTCTGATCCCGGTCGGTAGAGGCTCTAGGGTAGCCCACTTTCGAAAGTTCGATTCCAGTCGGCAGAGGCTCTAGGGTAGCCCACTTTCGAAAGTTTGACTCCGGTCGGTAAAGGCTCTAGGACAGCCCACTTCCGAAAGTATGACTCCGGTCGGTAGAGGCTCTAGGGCAACCCATTTTCAAAAGTCCGACTCCAGTCGGCAGAGGCTTCAGAATAGCCCACTTGAAGATCCAACCTCACGTTCAGACGAGCCGACGGACCAACACTTAAAAAAATTTCTAAGTGATTGGGTTCGGACTGAGCCACTGTTCAGCAGCTACTTCGGAAGACTCGCGTTCGGACGAGCCGATGGACCAACACTTAGAAAAACTTCGAAGTGATAGGGTTCGGACTAAGCCACGTTCAGCAACTACTTTGGAAGACCCGTGTTCGGACGAGCCAACGGACCAACACCTAGAAAAATTTCTAAGTGATTGGGTTCAGACTGGACAACTGTTCAACATCTATTTCTGAGAACTTGTGGTTCAATTAAGCTGATCGTCAACACTTAGAAATATTTTTGGAAGAAATAGTTTCGGTCAATCTGACCGACCCAGCATTCACAGAGACATACATAACAGATACACCAAAGAAAGAAAGACTTCTATTTCATTGCAAAAAAGTTTCTTACAAAAGGTAGGTCATACTTTTACAAACACCCTAAGTCTGACCCACCGAAGGTTCAAGTGAGGCTCCAGCCTCGGCCCCCTCCTTTGAGCCCGAAGCTTCGATTGGGACATCTGCCATTCCGCATCAGCTACAACTTGGGTTTCGACTTCGGACCTCGAAGGACCCTGTATCTCTTTTGTGTTGGTCGCAGCTTGAGGTCCGGTCCCTCCATCGATGAGGCTCGCTTCTTCTTTCCGTGCCCTCCTCTTTCGCTTGCCTCGGTAGCTGCAGAAAAGCGAGGTCTAGCTCCGGAATGACATCGCCGACCTTCGACAGGCACTCTTCGTAGCCAAAGTTAAATCAGACCGCTCCAGCCTCATTCATCTCCTCCTTGAAGTCAAGGGAGGCCTTGTACTTCGTCACGGCAACATCGGCTGCCCGTGCCACCTGCTCCTAGGCCCCTTTCAGCAGGTCCAAGTACTTCTTCGACGTGGCCCGGTGGCCTCGTGAGTTCCGCTCGGACTCGATCAGCCACGCCTCGTCCTCGGCTAGCTGATGTGCCAAGGACTTCAACTTCTTCTTCTTCCTCTTCAGGCTGGCCTCCCGCTCGACCAACCGGGCCTGCAGGTCTTCCGCCTACTTTTTGTGAGCCTCTGCCTCGGCCCGACAAGTAGATAGCTCCTCTTCAGTAGCCTTTTGTGCCACCTCTACCGTGGCTTTAGCCACCTCAGCCCCTTCGGCCCTCTTAACCAAGTGTTCTTTCAAGTAAAGCAACTCGCCCAGGCCGTCGTCCATCAGCGAGATGTCATGGAGGAGCTGCAAACAACAAGACAACATTAGTAACCTACAGGAAACAAAAGAAAGGCCTAAGACTCAAAAACAGGTGACTTACCCCCATCAGGTTGCGGTAGGAGCTCCTAGCAACTTCATTCAGAGTTTGCCGACTTGATTCATTCCAGTCGATGTCTGTAACGGCCCTTTTGAGCAGGTCTTTGTCCTGCTCAGCATCGTGCAGGGCACACCAGCTCTGGTGCGCCTGGCGCGCCTCACCACCAGCTTTGCCGACCTCCACCCTGCCGGCTTCCCTCCCTCGATCGTCTTTCTCCCTCCGGCCGTTGAGAGAGCCTCTTGCACCAACTCAGTAATCGACGAGTTTGGGGCCGTCTCCGCATCGGTCCATCCCGATGGCTCCTCTCCCATCTGGGTGGCCGATTACCCAAATGAAGGTGAATGCTCCGATGCCCTCATGACTCGATGCTCCAGCAGGGGTACGTTATCGTCGGAGTCCACCGACACAATAGTAGCAGCTGGCTCCTCTGCTCGCTGCTTCTTTTGTCTCTCAGCTATCGGCTCCATGACTTAGATGCCCCTCTTCCTGGCTGCCCGTGCCATGATCTCCACTCGATCCGGCTTCATTTTTTCACCTGCCATGGAACAAGCTTGAGGTTAGCAACAAAGAAATAAATCCAATGGAGAAAAACAGAAGACCTACGATGGTGGCCTCTACCCTACCCAGGTATCGATGTTGGCTGATTCCAACTGAGTGGAGGCTATTCTTCTGGAGCAAGTCATGTACAAAGGTGGGGCTGTCCTCCTCCATCTTATTAAAATTGGCCTCATCGACCCTCCACACTTTTCTCCTGTTAACGGCCTTCGGCCTTGGCTCTCTCCATGTCGGCTCGAAGCCCCAAGGATGCAGGCTGTCTATGAAGAAAAAATGGGACTTCCACCCGTGAATGGCTGATGGAAGACATCCCAAGATCCTCCTACTAGGGCGGGGACTGAACATCCACCACTGCTGGCTTCGAAAATCCTTTTGAAAAGGGAGAAGTTTGCAAACAAAGACACTCTTGGCTCGGCTTTGGCCCTCTAGCAGAGGATCATGAAGCAGCTAATTACCCGAATGCTATTCGGGGTCAGCTAAGTGGGAGTAACTCTATAAGAGTTGAAGATTTGGACAAAGAAATTAGGAAGTGGTAACCTAAGGCCGGCCTTGAGATGGTCTTCATACACTGGAAGGGATCCTAGATTCAATGGACCGTTTACCCTTCCATTCTGGTTGGGGATGGTCAGGTACAGGGTGGACGGTATATTGTAACTCATCCTGAGGCCCTCTACCCTCTCCCGGATCATTTTCGACAGGATTCTACTAGGACCCGGTTCCCTACCATCGCAGGCGGAGCCACGGCTGCCGGAAGCCATCCTACCGAAGGAGAAAGGGGTGGACGAGAAACTAACCTGGTGATCTAGGTTCCTAAAGGGGCGAGAGCAGCAGGAGAAGGAAGCTCTTTCTCTTCAAGCACAGATGCAGTGGAAGACTCCTGTCGGGCCTTCACCCCCTTCTTTTATAGCCGCTGAGGGGCCGCTTCTTAGTATCCCTCGAGCACCGTGATCAACCATCAGATGATGCGACTTCCCAATCCAATGAAGAAGCCGATGGGATGCGACGAACCATGTCTAATCATGATCCACGTGGTCGCTAAACCATTGGTGGATGAACTACCCCAGATGCGGCGCCAACCATCTGGATGTTGCCACGTCGCACAGGTCATGTCAGAGACCTGACGAGCAGGTGCATCAGGTTGGCAGCCCATCATTGCGCCCCATCAACATTAACTGCTCCTCCCATCACCTCCAATGCAGTGCCAACACCTATCCTGGGCACAGAATTTTGAAATGGGAAACAACGGGTCGCAGTACACCTGATCAGATCCATGATCATCCCAAGGACAAGCGCATTAAAGGTCAAATGATGCTCTCATCCTTCGAAACTGCAGGCCCTCTCGAAGCCCAAGAGCAAGGGGGCTTGTTATACCCAACCGGCTCACCTTCGAACTGGACCGGCACTCTTGCTAACATTCGGGTGACCCTATCCATCGAAGGTCCGACGGACGCACTCCAGATGAGGTTCGGCTAACCCACTTTTGCTGAGGTTCGGCTGACCCACTCTTGCTGAAGTCCGACCAACCCACTCTTGTTGAGGTCCGGGTGACCCTCTCCATCGGAGGTCCGACGGTCGCACTGCAGATAAGGTCCGGCTGACATACTCTTGCTGAGGTCCGGCTGACCCACTCCTGCTGAGGTCCGATCGACCCACTCCTGCTGAGGTCCGGGTGACCCTCTCCATCGGAGGTCCAACGGTCGCACTCCTGCTGAGGTCCGATCGACTCACTCCTGCTGAGGTTCGACCGACCCACTCCTGCTGAGGTCCAGCTGACCCACTCCTCTTGAGGTTCGATCGATCCACTCCTGTAAGGTTCGACCGACCCACTCCTGCTGAGGTCTGATCAACCCACTTCAGAACTACTTCAAAGATAGACCTAGGGGGCTCCAGAAGCCTCCTCTTGCTGATACCAGAATTCTATTACAATAGAATTTTGACACATCAGCGCCACTACTCCGCTAGCTCCATGATGCTGCCTCATCCTGGCACCACGTGGCCACTTCCGGATTTTCCTAGGGGCAGATCGGTCATTTTGTGCTTAGCCCCTAACAGATTCTGGTAGCATTCCGAGCCTATATAAGGTAAACCGGGAGACTCAGGGTGATAAGGACTCTCTTCCTACTCCACACACTAATCTCCATTGATTCCTCCATTTTGTTGCCCTCAAGCTCCCACTAACATAAGCATCGAAGTGTCCCCCACCGAAACACCATTGATCCTTGGAAACTTTTTTGTAGGAACTGGGAGAGGAGCACTCCAGCCAGGTCGACCGAACCCGGTCCGGGAGAATCTTCAGCAACAATAGGTTTAAGTAAATATCATCCATTCTCTAATAAATCATCTTAATATGCAATATCCATTTTATGTTATAGGAGTGAAGATGCCCTGTGGATTGGTTTGGTCATTCTCATGGAATTATTTAAACTACCCATATAATTTCATAAACATCTTTAACTCTATTTGTAATATATATATATATATAATTCACCTGAAATCAGCTCAACTTGAGCCTTAATCTCAAACTAGTTGGGGTCGGCTACATGAATCCTTTTCATCCATTTAAAGCCTCCATAACAATTAACATAATTAAAATCTAATGTTTCCACTGAGCCACTCCAGGCATATCTAACCCCAAGGCTTGAACCACCCATGTGCTCCTTTCATCCTTGGTCTAACCAGTTCCCACAATTCCATCAAGTCTTCCTTCCTTCCAATATACAAATATCTATACCTTAAATTTTCTCTTCCCATCTGAGTCTCATAAGAGGAAGTTGAGAATAGGAGCAGAGGCTACCACTTCCTTGGAAAGTAATTGATTGCAGATGCTTGCTTGGCTGGCAATTTACTCTTGCTGCAGGAGAGGGCTCTATGATGATTTTAAAATATCTTCCTCACCTTTTAAGAAAAGTAAATCAATAATTCAGATGTCTCTTCAGAGCCATGCCCTTCTACAGCTTGAGGTTGGTATGTGGTTTTTATCATTTATGAAAATGGAGGAAAATATTTCATCTCCATCGGTGATTATGCCCAAATCCACTTCTTTGGTGCTTTATGAAACCTGTCAAAGTTGTAGATATGTGCTCCTTTTACATGCAAATTTTAGTCAAAATATTTTTACAAGAAAACTTGAATCCTTGTGATCGGAGAAGCAAAAACATGAAAATATTTTGACATTGGAAGAAATACAAATTGATTTGTGTGGATTGAAATATTGGAATTGGCATAATTTGCACTGCAATTTTAATCCAATCTTGATGTGCCAACATTAACTATTAGTGTCATGCCTCGAACTCAGTATCAGGATCGATTACGTGACTGACCACACAAATTCTAAGATCATCCTAGAGATTATGCTAGACCTAAATACACGAGATTCTCATCATTTCCAAAAATTAAATTTAATTAACCAAACACCATTAAAATAATTTAATAATAACTAAATAATCAACTCGTTTAATTTACAATCACTAAATTATCAACTTGTTCGTTATATAGGTGTCAGAAATAGAATTAACTAAACAATCTAAAAATTCTAGTACTTGATCTCATGCTAACCTATCCCATGCTATACATCCCGCGACTCTGAGAAAAAACAAAAGTTGAAAGTAAGCTTTACAATCCAGTAAGAATTCTTGCACATCCACACCATCATAATAAAAATAATCAAAAAACAATATATAATGTCACAAATTACTAAGTTTATATATAATAACATATGCCATACGATGCAAAATGTCATATCATAAAATCCTCATGGTCATCATAAATCATATTCAATTATATTAGGGTGCTCGACTCCGGACTACCATAATCATGTTTCCAGCTCGTGGTAGGGTATCAATAGTTTTACATTTCTGGTCTATAGTAAGGCATCAATAATCTACATTTCTATTACCCAGTAAGCAACCCAAAAGGGGGGTGAATTGGGTCTCTAAAAAATAATTACTTGATGCAATGCCATAGTATATGATCCAATCCAACAATTTAAACAAGTACTATGAGTGCAAATAAAATATTCTTAAATAAATGTGTAGCGAAAATATAAAGCAATAAATGTAAGAGCAAGTAGAAGAGACAAGCAACCACAAACACAAAAAAGTATAGTGGTTTGGTGCTATCCAATGCACCTACATCTACTCCCCAAGATCTCTTGGAAATTCACTATAATCTCAACCGATTACAGTCGATTAGTTTTCCGGGCTCACTAATCAAAACCCGACTTATTTTTACAAGGCTCACAAGTCAAAACCTCACTTGGTTTTATGGGCTAACTAAGAACCAAATGGTTTTAAGGCTCACCACCAACCTCCCTTGGTTTTCTGGGCTAACCAAAAACCTAAATGGTTTTCAAAGGCTCACCAATAACCTTCCTTGGTTTTGCAATAGGCTAACCAAGAACCCTTATAACAAATAAAGTTTGAAGTAGAGAAACAATATAAGCTTTTTAATAAAAAGCGGGTATCTCTTTGAAGCTCGTTGTTGTGATGCTTTCAACTTGATAAAGCCTCTTTGATTGCTTAAGAATGGTTGATCTTTAACACTCTTGAATGCTTGGAGGCTTGCTTTTGCTTGAAAGTGGTTGAACTTCAATGAATAGGAGTGAAAGCTCTCTTTTCTTCTCTCTTGGATATTTCTTTTTCAAAACTCTCTTTTTTTATTTGATTTGGAGCATATAAATACCTTTCCAAGGCCTCAAATCCAATTTCTAACCATTAGATACAAAAATCTAGCCATTGGGGGTGAAAAGAGACAAGTTATGCATTTGAAAAACTAGCCGTTACTATTTCCAAAACTTCATGTATCGACACTTCAGGCTGTGAGTCGACACTTCAGGTTGACACTTGAACTTCTTGAGTCGACACCCAGTTCAAATATCCTCAATCTGGCTTTCTAGAAATCTTAGATGTGTCGACACTTCTTCGGGTTAGTCAAAACTTTGAGTCGATACTTTGTATCTATGTGTCGATACTTCTGCAGTTCATCTTCAGCAAGTTCTGTGACTTAAAAATCTCAGGTGATGAGCTGATCCATGTATCGATACTTTGAGTCGACACTTCAAGTCCATTTGTTGACATTTCAGCCGTGCCATCTAAAACTTTCTTTGCATACTGGCTTGAGTCGACACTTCACTGTCATGTGTCAATACTTGGTGTCATGTGTCGACACTTTGAGTCGATACTTCACTGAGATCTTCCCAAAGATACCTGAACTTGTGCTGAATCAAATTTATATTTTACTCAAGTATCCATTCAAGCAAACTTTAACTGTCCAAGTCTTCTTTGAGCAGTTCTTTCATCTAAACTTAGCTTCTTTAATCAAATAATCTTTTATTAAATTGATGAGCACCTTTTTTTTATAAACACACTTCAAAGAAATCATTAGTACTCTACTTATACTTAAGCATTTTGCTTATCATCAAATTCAATAACGGAGTCAACATTCTCTCCCTTTTTGATGATGACAAAGTATTTAAGTATATATTGCATAAAAAGCTTTCAAAAAAAATTATAAGGTACGAAGAGCATAATGCAATAGGTGTATCAAAGTAATTGCATTATTGAAATGATGTATCAGAGCAAGAGTGATATATAGATTAAGAGTATCAAAGCTTGTTATAATGATTAAGAGTATCAGAGCTTTGGAATATATATATAAGATATAAACTCATGTATCATGATACTCTACAAGAAAACATGTTTAGGAGAGACAAAAATTCAGCATTGAATTAGGCTTCCCCTGAATAGATGATTCATAAAAGAATTTGTAAACATCTTTTCAAACATCTAAAGAAAAGATTTAACAAGAAATTCAATTCGAAATAGATTTTCAATATAAAGAAGGCATTGCTTCCCCTTAAGGAATTTGAAAAGAATTTTCAATTCAAGCTTAACTAAATTTTCAAAAGAATTTTAAATTTACACAAAGGAATTGTCAAACACGATAAATTTTCAAGCATAAATATATATATACTATTACTCTTTTTACTCCCTTGCACATTTATACTTGGTCTTATTACTTCCCCTTTTTGTCATCATTAAAAAGGTAGGAAGAAAAATAGGTAAGTCCTTCAAGATATAGCATTGAAGTACGATAAAAATTCATTCATCCACTCAAAAGACAATGAAGTACTAAAGGAAATTAAAGCATTTCATTCATTTAAGATCATAATATGAAGTACAACATAATATTTCATTTAAATTCAGAATTTGTACAATAACAAAACATACAAAAGATGCATAAAAGCAAACTATCTAAACATACAAAGATATCCTAATCCTCATCCTCATCATCGGAAGATCCGATCTCAATTGGTCCAATATCAGTAAAAGAGCGAGCTCGGGGCCACACTGATCGGAGATCACGAAGGCAGGTCCTGGTCAGTCGTGGAGGAGTACGACGACCACGTCCTCTGCGTCGAGCATATGTTCAACCTCTAGCTAGAGCAAAAGAGGTGGAGGATATGTCCTCAGCAGGAACAGAGCAGATCGGGATGATAGTTTGTACAACTATGAGATGTAGTGTACGATCAAAAGATGGACCAGAATCAAGATACTGAAAGCCAGGTATGTAAAAACCTAGCTCTCAAATAAGAGGATGTATGGATGGTAGGTGTACCAACTGTGGGTGTGTCAAAAATAGGTGTATCAATTGATGAAATGATAGGCGTATCAACGATAGGCGAATCAGTTGAAGAATGAATGGGTGAATCTATAATCGGTGAGTTAACAATAGGAGTGTCAATAATGGGTGTATCAATAACAAGTGAATCAACAAAAGGTGAATCAACAACAAGTGAATCAATAATAGGTGAAAGAATAGGAATAGGAATAGGAACATGATCATCAGATCTGGATGGTGGAGTAGATAGGACAGGAGTCTGAGTAGGTGAACTGGGAGGGTCACAAATAGGACTCCTAAGCAAGTCTGCTGTCACCTATGTCGCTAGCTCTGAAATCAAATATGGGAAGTCAAATCCATCAGAGTCAGTCTTCACATTATTACCATCATCATTGTCATCAACAACTGGTGCTGGAGCAGGTGGAGCTGTATCAAAAACTGGAATACTCCCTGAAAATGGTCTGGATAGTGCAGTCAGAATAACTAAGATGCCATCACTCAGTCCTCTATGGCTCTCTCTGGTCTCAACAATAAAACTGTCAAGTTGCTGCCTAATAGTCATGACCTCTATCTCCACATGAGCGACTCTATCCATCAAACTCACTGAAGCTCCTGGAGTATCCGACTGAACTGGCTGAGGCTGAGATGTAGGCTCAAATTGAGAAGCAGTCTCTGGCTGCATTGCTCGCTCAGGCTGACTCTCTAGAAGAAATGCCTCAGTAGGTCCTGCCTCACTAGAAAGAATGTGCTCCTCCTCTACAGCATCATCATCATCTCTGTCATCGGCCTGACCAGATACTCTGCATCTCCACTAGCCTTTGAACAGGTGATAACCCATCTGATGTAATGACTTGATGTCATAAACCTTAGTATGTAGGAGCATACGGAAGGGCTCGTCCTCAAATGTAACACCATACTCTCTAAACAACAATGTCAACCCCATCCCGTAGGGTAAGCAGAGTCACTCACTCGTCGAAGCCTCCATCATCTGATGAATAATGAGCATCGAAAGGCAGATGGGTGTGTGCTGTACCAATGAGACCATCACGAGCAACTCTCGCTCAGTGATGTAATCAAAACATCTGGTCTTCGACAGAAGGATCCGGACGATAATGTGATACAGAAGTCTCATCTCCGCTGACAAATGGGATGCAGGCACAGTGGCTTCCTCAGGCAAAATGTCTGACTCGAATACACACTGGAGACCACTCACTCTTTCAATCAAACTATCAACAACTAAACCAATTATAAGAATATCCCACACTCTGCTCAATATCTAGTAACGGGGATATCCCTGCCTCTGACCTAAGCTAACCAGCCATCACTCTCATGGGCTAATGATCCGTAAAACTCTCGTATGAGCCCTGGGTAGTATCTCTCGCTCAGAGAACAGAAAGATGTCAGACCAGCATCTCTAATCCACTGACCGATCCTGAAGTGCTGTTGGTCGATGAAACTGAAGTCCACATGGTATCCTCCGAAAACTATCTTCGAGCTCATCCGACTAGAAGCTGCAAAAAGGGGTCGAACTGGTGGATCTGGAGCTCTAGCTTCGTGTATGGCTTTGGTTCTTCGCTTTTCTTCCTGAATAGATGGTTGAGGGCGACGAACTACTTTTTTTTGGGGTCCCATTGCACTGAATAAGGATTTGAACAAGTTTAGAGGAGAAACCTAGGATTTCTAGGGTTCAAATTGGAAATGGGAGGAGGAATGTCACTCAATCCGAACCAAAAAGCATCAAAAACGAAGAATCGAAGGATTTTGAGCATAGATTGGAGGGAAGAAGCAATGTGGAGGGAGTTAGGGTATATGTCTGCTCGAGTGGGGAGATGAAATGAGAGAAAGAATGCTTCAGAATGCCCTTAACCTCGGTCTGCTGCCGTTCATGTGTCGACTCATGAATGTGTCGACACATTTAGGTGTCGACACATGCATGTGTTGACACATCGACTTAAAACCAAAAATTAAGAGAATTAAAGGCATATTAAAATCACAGGTAATTCAATGAAATTTATAATAAATGAATATAATTGATGTCAAATTTAATCTATTTTGAGTCAAAGATTGGAATATTTTAATCAAAAGGATTAATGATCCTGAGTTCTCTTCTAATCATACATAACCGAACTTCTAGGAGAGGCTTAGTCAAAATATCAGCTAATTGAAATTCAATATAAATAAATTCAAGCACAACATCATTATTTTCAACATGATCTCTAATGAAGTTATGCCTAATTTCAATGTGTTTACTTCTAGAATGTTGAACAGGATTTTTAGTTAAGCAAATAGCACTGGTATTATCACACTTTATAGGTGTACTAGTCAACTTGATTCCAAAATCTTCAAGTTGTTGCTTAAACCATAAGATTTGAGCATAATAACTTCTTGCTGCAATATATACAGCTTCAGCTGTGGATAGTGCAACTGAATTTTGTTTCTTGCTAAATCAGGAGATTAAGTTAACTCAAAGAAATTGGCAAGTTCCACTAGTACTCTTCCTATCTAATTTACAACCAGCAAAATCAGCATAAAAATATCCAATTAATTCAGTAAATGAATCACTAGAATACCATAAGCCAATATCAATTATACCATATAGATATCTAATAATGCGCTTAACAGCCAACATATGTGATTCTTTAGGTTCAGACTGATATATAGCACACATGTATACACTGAACATTATATCTGATCTACTAGTAGTTAAGTACAGTAAAGAGTCAATCATACCTTTATATAATTTTTGATCTACAGATTTACCATGCTCATCTTTATCAAGTTTACAAGAGGGGCTCATAGGTGTTCCTATTGATTTAGTAGTCTCCATCCCAAACTTCTTTATAATCTCTCTTGTATACTTAGCTTGGTTGATGAAGATTCCATCTTTAATTTGCTTGATTTGGAGTCCGAGAAAGAAATTGAGTTCTCCCATCATGATCATCTTGAACTCACCCTGCATTAGCTTAGCAACAAAGAATTTCATTAGTAGCACCGAAAATAATATCATCAACATATATTTGCACTACTAATAAATCATTATCTTTCTTCTTTAGAAACAAAGTTTTATCAACATGGCCTCTAGAAAATTCATTTTCAATCAGAAATTTGTTGAGTCTTTCATACCAAGTTTTAGGTGCTTGCTTTAATCCATAAAGTATTTTGTGTAATTTAAAAATATGATCAGGATGTACGTGATTTTCAAATCCAGGTAGTTGTTCAACAAAAACTTTTTTTGTTATAAAACCATTCAGAAAAGCACTTTTAACATCTATTTGAAAGAGTTTGAAATTCATAAGATAGGCAAATACTAATAGTAGTCTAATTGCTTCAAGTCTAGTAACAGGAGCAAAAGTTTCATCAAAATCAATTCCTTCCTCCTAATTATAGCCTTTGGCAACTAGCCTATCTTTATTTCTAACAACAATTCCATTTTCATCTAATTTATTCCTAAATATCCATTTTGTGCCAATAATAGAAACATTAGATGGTCTTTCTATTAATATCCAAACATTATTTCTATCAAACTAAATTAGTTCATCTTACATGGTATTTATCCAGTTAGGATCTTTTTCAGCATCTTCAAAATATTTAGGCTCTACTTGAGAACAAAAGCTATATAATCACATTCATTTCTAATTGAGACTCAAGTTCTTACCCCTTTAGATGGATCACCTAGGATTAATTTCTTATGATGTCCATGAGCATACCTCCACTCTTTAGGTAGATCTTGGTACTTTGGAGTGTCTTCACTTTTCTCATCTTTATCTTGATCTTCTTCATTTGACCGAGATGGTTGATCATTCAATGTCAACTTTTGAAGCTTATCAGCACCTGCACATGCATCAGAAGTATCCTCTTTTCTGGAAGATTTGTTAGTAGATTCTTCAAAAACAACATGTATAAACTCCTCTATAACTAAGGTTCTTTTATTGAAAACTCTGTATGTCCTGCTTGATGTAGAGTATCCTAAAAAGATACCTTCATCAGACTTGACATCAAATTTTCCAAGATTGTCTATGTCATTATTTAAGATAAAATATTTACAACCAAATACTCAAAAATATTTTAAGGTTGTTTTTTTTTATTCTAAAATTCATAAGGAATTTTCTTCAAAATTGAGCGGATTAAAACTTGATTCAAAATATAACATGCATTATTAATAGCTTTAGCCCAAAAATATCTTGGTAAATCATTTTCACAAAGCATAGTACATGCCATATCTTCTAAAATATGATTTTTTCTTTCTTTTATCCCATTATATTGAGGTATCCTAGGTGTAGAAAAGTTGTGTTCAATACCTTTTTCATTATAAAAGCTTTCGAAATCCTGATTTTCAAATTCAGTTCCATGATCACTATGAATGCAAACAACTGAAACACCTTTTTTATTTAAAATTTTTCAATAAAACTTTATAAATGCAGAAAATGACTCATCTTTATGTGCTAGAAAGAAAACCCATGTAAATCTTGAAAAATCATCCACTATGACTAATTCATATCTTTTGCCTCCTAGACTGGATATTCTAGTTGGTCCAAAAAGATCCATATGAAGTAGTTCTAGTGGTCTACTAGTAGTTACAAAACCTTTAGGTTTGAAAGAAGTTTTAACATGTTTTGTAAATTGACATGCTTGGCAAACTCTATCATTTTCAAAACAAAGTTCAGGCAGATCTCTAACTAAATTCTTTTTGTAATGTTTTAAAAGTAGATACATACTAGCATTACCTAATCTTTTATACTAAAGCAAACTAGTCTCATTTTTTGTAGAATTCATTACAATAAGGCTACCAAATAAATATTACCATGTCTTTTTCCAATGAATTATACTCCATTCTTATCCAGACTAGCAATCATGTAATAAGATGATTTAAAAACAACATGAAAACCTTTATCGCAAAATTGACTAATACTTAATAGATTATGCTTTAAACCTTCAACTAAAAGTACATTACTAATTCAACTAGAAGGAGTAATTAGAACCTTATCAATACCAATAATTTTTCCTTTACCATTATCCCCGAAGGTCACACTCCCTCCATCTATTGCTTCAAGAGAAGTGAATTGCTTCACATCTCCCATCATGTGCCTTGAGCAACCACTATCAAGATATCAAAGTCTTTTGTTCTCCTTGGTTGCAAGACACACCTGCAATAAAAATCAAGCTTTGTTTTTAAGTACCTAAGCCAACTTGGATCCTTTAGGGTTAGCACTTAAAATGGTTCCTTTTGGAACTCAAATTTTTTCAAAAGAATTAATTTTTCTCATATTGCATTGAAAAAATTTATGACCTTGTTTTTTACATGAAAAATATGTTATGTTAGATGATGCAAGTACAAAAAAGTTTTTAAAATATTTTTATTGTCTTTGGGATCTATAGCCTAATCCTGTTTTATTGAAAATGGCTCTTTGGCTATTTAAAAATAGGTTTAACTTTTCTGAACTATAGGTAAATTTTTCAACAAAAGGCTTCATTTTATCAAGTTCATTTGTGTACTTTGCATTTTCTAATTCTAAATCTTATTTTTTTTTAAAAGATCATCATTTGAAATAATAGTTTTGGATCATTTTAAAACTTCATTTTTCATTGTTAAAGCATTGTTTTTCTTTTCTAAAACATCTAGTTTTGTTTTCAAATCACTAACTTCATTTAATAAAGAATTGTTTTCATGAGAAAAACTGTTTGCATGCTTTTTCAATCTTTTTTTTTTAGATAAAATCAATTTATAATCATGCATAAGTTCATCAAAAGCATTCCTTAACTCATTAAAAGTAAAACTACTTTGGTATCAGAATTTACCTCATCTTGCTCTTGATGTGCCATGAGACAAAGATTTGCAATTTCTGTCTGCTCTTCTTCAGAACTGGAGTCTTTGCTATCACTCCAAGTAGCCATCATTGCATTCTTTCTTAGCTTCTTTCTTGACTTCTTTAGGAGAGGGCAGTCGAAATTGTAGTGTCCCGGCTTCTTACACTCGAAGCATGTTGGTATTTCCTTCTCCTTTTCTTTTTCTTTCTCTTTCTCTTTCTCTTTTTACTTTTCTTTGGTTGATTGGAATTTCTTCTTGTAAGGGAACTTCCTCCTCTTCATGAATCTTCTAAATTTTCTAGCAAGGAGAGCTTCTTCACTTTCATCTTCTTCTTCTTCTTCGGACTCATCTATTGAGGATTCTTCTTATATATTTGATTTGAATGCAATCCCCTTTTTCTTCTTATCCATGTCCATTGACTTTTGCTTCAAATTTAGCTCATAAGTCATGAGCGATCCAACCAGCTACTCTAATGATAGCTTGTTAATATCTTTTGCTTCTTGGATGGCGGTCACCTTTGGATCCCACGATGTTGGAAGTGACCTAAGGATTTTATTAACAAGATCAGCATTAGACATTACTTTTCCTAGACTTCTTATTCCATTTATAATATTTGTAAATCTAGTATACATGTCAGTGATAAACTCATTAGGTTCCATTCGGAACATTTCATAAGCATGCACTAACATGTTCACCTTAGTATTCTTTACTTGATCGGTACCCTCATGGGTAACTTTAAGCATGTCACATATTTCTTTGGCTGATATGCAAGTAGATATCCTATTGAATTCACTAGGATCTAATGCACAATAAAGAAGATTCATTGCCTTAGCATTGATCTCGGATTATTTAATATCATTTTAATCCCAATTCTCTTCGAGCTTTGGGATGGAAACACCATTAACCATAACTGAAAGAATATGTGGACCTTTATCAACTACTCTCCACAAGTTATAATCTATAGAATGCATATAAATTCTCATCATAGTTTTCCAATATATATAATTTGATCCATTGAAAAATGGAGGTCTATTTGAGGTTTATCCCTCAACTACACTAGTACCAATAGGGACTGCCATAGATCTTTACTCAAGGCGATAAAGCCTATAAACTGAGAACAGGTCTCTGATACCACTTGTTACCCAGTAAACAATCCAAGAGGGGGGGTGAATTGGATCTCTAAAAAATAATTACTTAATGCAATACAATAGTATATGATCCAATCCAATAATTTAAACAAGTACTATGAATGCAAATAAAATGCTCTTAAGTAAATGTGCAGCGGAAATATAAAGCAATAAATGTAAGAGCAAGTAGAGGAGATAAGCAACCACAAACACAAAAAAGTATAGTGGTTCGGTGCTATCCAATGCACCTACATCCACTCCCCAAGATCCCCTTAGGAACTCACTATAATCTCAACCGATTATAGCCGATTAGTTTTCCAGGCTCACTAATCATAACCCGACTTATTTTCACAAGGCTCACAAGTCAAAACCTTACTTGGTTTTACGGGCTAACTAAGAACCTAAATGGTTTTAAGGCTCACCACCAACCTCCCTTGATTTTCCGGGCTAACCAAGAACCTAAATGGTTTTCAAAGGCTCATTAATAACCTCCCTTGGTTTTGCAATAGGCTAACCAAGAACCCTTACAACAAATAAAGTTTGAAGTAGAGAAACAACATAAGCTTTTTAATAAAAAACAGGTATCTCTTTAAAGCTCGTTGTTATGATGCTTTCAACTTGATGAAGTCTCTTTGATTGCTCAAGAATGGTTGATCTTTAATGCTCTTGAAGGCTCTTAAATGCTTGGAGGCTTGCTTTTGCTTGAAAGTGGTTGAACTTCAATAAATAGGAGTGAAAGCTCTCTTTTCTTCTCTCTTGGATATTTCTTTTTCAAAACTCTCTTTTTTTATTTGATTTGGAGTATATAAGTACATTCACAAGGCTTCAAATCCGGTTTTTAGCCATTAGACACGAAAACCTAGCCATTGGGGGTGAAAAGAGACAAGTTCTGTGTTTGAAAAACTAGCCGTTACTGTTCCCAGAACTTCATATGTCGACACTTCAGGCTGTGAGTCGACACTTCAGGTTGACACTTAAATTTCTTGAGTCGACACCCAGTTCAAATATCTTCAATCTGGCTTTCTGGAAATCTCAGATATATCGACACTTCTTCAGGTGAGTCGACACTTTGAGTCGACACTTCATATCCATGTGTCGACACTTCTATAGTTCTTCATCTTCAGCAAGTCCTATGACTTAAAAATCTCAGGCGATGAGCTGATCCATGTGTCGACATTTTGAGTCAACACTTCAAGTCCATGTATTGACACTTCAGCCGTGCCATCTGAAACTTTCTTTGCGTACCGACTTGAGTCGACATTTCACTGTCATGTATCGACACTTTGAGTCGACACTTCACTGAGATCTTCACAAAGATACTTGAACTTGTGCTGAATCAAATTTATATTTCACTCAAGTATCCATTTAAGCAAACTTTAACTGTCCAAGTCTTCTTTGAGCAGTTCTTTCATCTAAACTTGGCTTCTTTAATCAAACAATCTTTTATCAAATTGATGAGCATCTTTTTTCTATAAACACACTTCAAAGAAATCATTAGTACTCAACTTATATTTAAGCATTTTGCTTATCATCAAAATCAATAATGGAGTCAACAATTTCCGGTCTGTGATGGGACATTAATAATTTCATATTTCTGGCCTATGGCAGGGCATCAATGTTACTCATTTCTAACCTATAGCGGGGTATCATTGTTACTACATTTCCAACCTGTAGCGAAGCATCAATACATGGCTAGTTTAGTGCACCATCACCCATTATGCAATCTTTAAATCAATTCATACTCATTAACAAATTTTATATCAAAATACACTCTTTTATCCAATGAGATGTGCATGATTATCAAAATTATCTAACCTGGATCAATAATATATAATTAATATAATACCACATATACTTAACAGATAAATATATAATAGTTGGCTATCAAATATCACAATTACTTAATAAATAAGTATATAACATGCCAATATCAAATCATATGAAGCAAAATCATCGATGTACAAAATAGTTTTTATTTAAATAGATGATCGATGTCCAGAAATTATTATCTTACTAGAGACAAACTAAATATACTCGATATTAGTCCGTACCAGGAACTTGCTCAGCACTTTTCTGCTTAGAAAATTATCTTCTTATAATAATAATTTTTAATATCAATAAATAACTCTATGATAATTATACATCTAAAATCTTCTACCCAAATTCCATCCGTGATCCATCCACTGATACCCTAACTTCACAAATTCCTTGGAAGAGAACTTTTAGATCCCCTTAAATATTTATTTATCTTATTCTTCTCTTCTCTCTCTTTCCTCTTCTTTCTCCTCACTCTCCTCTCTCATCTTTCTCTCTCTTCTTTCTCTCTCCTCTTTTTCTCTTCTTTTTCTCTCTTCTCTCCTCCTTCTCTCTTCTTTCTCTCTCTTATTCATTTTTTATTTTTTTCTTTTTCTTCATTTTCTTTTCTTTTTCCTTTTCCTTTTTTCTCTTTTCTTTTCTTTTCTTCTCCTCTCCTCTCCTTCCACCTGGCCGAACAGAGCTTCCATGCCCTGCTACTCGTTCCTCCAAGGCCTGGGGTTCTTCGCCCGGAGGAAGGTGGCCAGGGCTACGCTCCACGGTGGTACGGTCGCCGATCCCAATCCAGCATCCCAACGATGATGGCACGTCGAAGAACCAAGGTAAAAGATTTTCGTCCTTTCTTTTTTTTTTGGATTATTCCAGCGATTGCCGGCCAGAGATGGGTAGCAAGGCCATGAGGAGGAGAAGATTAGGAAGAGAGAGGAGGGCGAGCGTACCTTGATCTCCGATGATGTCCGCTGCTTCGGTACCAGTGAGCTCGATGATGGTCATCCGAAGCAAGAAAAAATCAAGGTAATAAGCTGCACAGGGGGAAGGCCTCTCCGGTGGTGGAGATTTGTGGAGAGAGTTCCTTCATATAGTCAGATTGGGTTTTCCTAGACCTGTCAAAATGGGCTAAAGCCCATGGGCTAGCCCATTTGATCCTATAAATGGGCCAGGCCGGGCCAAAAAAAATAGTCCATTTATATAACCAGGCTTTTTAACCCGACCCTTATAGCCCATGGGCTTAACTGGGTTAGGGCCGGGCCAGCCCATGGGCCAAGAATTCTTTTTTAAAAAAATAAATATTAAAATGTAAATGAGTTGTCTTATCCCGATTCCCAAGTCCTCCGTTCTTCTTCTTCTTCGATGTTCCCACCTCCATATCGAGCCTAATCAGAGGTTAGGGCACTGCTGCTCTCTCATTTCAATGAAGGAAAAGAGAAAAATCGAAGCCGACGACGACAAAGGGATGGTGGAGGAGGGAAACGACGTTGGCATCGAGACAAGTATAGCTGAACATCGACAGTAGAACTCCTCAATCTTTTTTTGTTTTATTTTTCTCTCAACGGAGAGTCAGAGACAGGGGTTCGGAAGGTGCCACCATCATTTTGCTGGCTTGCCGGAAGGTCTCATCGAGCTGGATCTTCTTCCTCCATCACCGCCGCATCCGATGTCGAATCTCCACTCCTCCATGATCTAATCTCGGTCCGGATGTTGGATCTCCCGCTTCGCCCCACAATGACGAGGCCCTTCCCGGCTCCCACCATTTCGACCCTTCCGGGAGATTCCTGTGACTCTGCCACTCTAGTCTTCTCATCTTCTTCGAGCCATCCCCCTCCCCTCATCGATTTTGGTACAAGTGGGCTGGCCCGGTCCTAGCCCACGATCCATATAGGACTAGGTCGAGCTGGATTTTTTTGGTCCATTTGTGCAAGTGGGCCTAGCCTGGCCTGACCCATGTAATGTCAGCCCATGTAGGTTAGGACTAGGCCAAGCCAACCTACATTGACGGATCTAGGTTCCCCCTTCGATTTCGATCAGGAGAAGTTTTTTTTTTTTGATCAGTTATTACAGTTAGAAACAAAATTTCCAGACCCACAAAGAATCGCATTGTCTTCTAAACGAAACAATTGTTTCAACCCCACATCAAATACTAGAATTTTTTTTTAAATAATATAAAAAAAAACTTAATTACCAAAGTAGGTGATCCGTAATATATTTACGGATCTAGGTGGCACATGGCAAATCGGGGGTATTTGGGAAAAAAAAAATTGGACACGTGGCATGGTACGCCAGCTCGGCTAAATTCGTCTTTCGAAAAGATGAATTCACAGGTGAATTCATCTTTTTGAAAGACGAATTCAAGCTGAGCACACAACACGTGGCTATTGGGGACACATGGCAGGCATCTGTGAATTCATCTTTTCGAAAGACGAATTCACGTTGTCAGAAACCGTAGCCATTCTGCGAGCTCGCCACGTGACCTGAAGCTTCTGAATTCATCTTTTGGAAAAACGAATTCACTTGAGAATTCATCTTTCCAAAAGACGAATTCTGGCAGACAACCCCCCCGCTGATCTTCTTCTTCATTTTTTCTTCTCCTTCGCGTTCTCCCCCTTTCCGGCACCATCTTCGTTCTCCCCACTTGCTGGCCCCATCCGTGGATCGAGCCCCATCCATGGTCCCCAGTTTTTGTTTGTTTATCTCCAATCCAGTTCATAGTTTGGTCTTGTTTTATTTTTTATGTTTGTTTATCTCCGGTCCGGCCCCATTCTCTTTCATTCTAGTTTGATTTTATTTTATGATTTGTTTGTCTCCGGTCCGGCCTATTTTTTCTTTATTCTTCGACGGTCTCCGGTCCAATTGAAGGTATGATTTTTTTTCTCCTCTCCCTGAATTGATATATATATAGACAAATAAAATTGATATTATTTAAAATTTTTTGTTTGTTTGTTGTTAGATCTATTCCAAGTTTCAATCCGATTCAAGTGCTGGAAAGAAGGTCCAAGAATATTCGTAAATATATTTTCTTCTAGGTAATTTTCTTATTTCTTTTGTTATTATAATTTTTTAAAATATTATTGTTATGTTGTTTGTTTGGTATAAAATTTTGAATAATTAGTAGGATAATTTTAGAAATTTATGATGTAATAATATGATGTTTTTGTTATAATATAATTGTAATTATATATATTTTGTTTATGTTTATATAATATGTAATTGATAATTATATAATTGTAATTGTATTGATAATGATTAATTAAATAAAAAAGTATATATTATAAATAAATGTATTGATATTATATTTGTAATATCATTATTCCAATTATTAAGATTTTAATATTTAGTATTATAATATAATTGTAATTGTATTGACAATGATTAATTAAATAAAAAAGTATATATTATAAATAAATGTATAATATGTAGATCCAATTAATTAAGATTTTAATATTTAGTATTATATTTCAATAATCAATTAATGTATTAATTAATATAAAAAGTATAATGATATGCTAATTTTTTGACATTAAAAAAATATTATAAATATGAAATTATGATGGTAGATAATTTATGTTGGTAAATGGATTAATCATTAAGATTATTTCATCATTAATTAATTGAAGTAATACTTAATTATGAATATATAAGTATATAAGAATAATATATTAATATGGATAGGCGTAATTAATGTAGTTATAAATATGATATGATTTATTTGATGTTAGTAAATTATTATATGTTTACATAATTTTTAAAATGTATGATTATGTATATCTTGTAAATAATTATTTAGTTAAATAATTATTTAGTAATACTTAATTATGAATGAAGTTTGAAGTCTACATATTTATAATTTTATTTTTATTATATAAATGTGCAGCATGAATTTTTATAGCATGTATTATGTAGATATTGGTATCAGTGATGTAATTATTTTTTGAAATAATTTTTTAGGTTAATGATTTGATTTTCTATATATATTTTTATAAAATTTGCATTTCATTAAATCGTAGACCCGTCAATTGCTTGATATGCATATTCTGTAGTATCCGTACATTTTTCTATACTTGTACGGATATGAGAATTATGTATATTAATCAATTGATTGTCCAATTTAGACAGTTTAAAAATTGTAAATAATTTTACATGTCAGTTTATAGTAATCAAACAGTGTGCAATAAAGACCGAATGAAATTTCGAGCATCATTTTTCTTTTGTTCTTCGTATACATAAATATTTGTATGTGGAGAACTAAGGAAAAATGCCGCTGAAATTTCATTCGGTCTTCATTGCACACCATTTGATTACTATAAGTTGACCCGTAAAATCAATGTAATTCCTGAATGGGATAGGGCCTTTACCTAGTAGTTGATGATAGGATGCATTCATCATGATAGTAAAATAATTATATTTTTAATTTTATTATCATGTTAATTATGTAATTTAATTAGTTTTTTAATGATATCAATATATGAGAAAGTTATTTCTAAATATACTTTGTTAATTAAATATGTAGGATATAATGGGAGAAACAATCACAGCATTATATTATATGAGTGGTTCTATGATTAATGGATCAAATAAAATTGAGTACAATCAGGGACCAAAAAAGGCAATTAGAATCAGTTTTGGTATGACATTCCAAGAGTTGGAGAACAAAATATGTAGAGTTCTCCATATTGATAGAACTGGAAAAAAATATTGATTATCTATAGATATCCATAAGTTGTCCGGCCGACTTTTGTGAAGTATGAACATGTTCCATTAACCGATGATGAAGACATAGAGATAATGTTTTTAACTATCGGTTCACATCCATGTATATCGGGTGCAGAGTTATATATAAATATCCAAACCTCTGAAGCTCCTGAACCTGATTGCGAATAGGATGATTATGAAGAAGCTGTTCGAAATATAGCAACAACTCGTGTAACTGAACAGGTTCTATCATATGGTACTCCGAACATTGCAGATAATGAAGTCAAAAATATTGGTTCAGTTTTTACTATAGATCCGTTACGTATGGTGGACAGTACTGTACCTGAAAGTAATATTAGAGAAGCATCAATATATACGACTGCTGATGATAGGGTGCATATTGATAATCAACTTTTTAGTGAGAATGATGACGAAAGTGAACATGATTTGGGTGATGAAGGTGACGAGGCCGGTACTTCATATCCAGTATGAAGTCCAGAGGATACCACTGTTCCAGATTATTCTATATTTGAAGCTCCATCTAGAACATTCACTCAGGTTGATTGTAATGCTGCAAATATGTCAATGCATTCTTCAATGCAAGAACAACATATTATATGGTAAAGGGATGAGGAGTTACGTAAAGGACTCCGATTTATAGATAAGGCAGAATTACATACTGCAGTAAAGCAATATTCTGTTGAAAGACATCATGAATTCAAGGTTATTGAATCAAATCTAAATCTATGGCATGTGAAATGTAAGAGCAGAGATTCTGGCTATCAGTGGATGCTGAGAGATATTAAACGTCATGATGTTTTTAAGATCTCACAATATACCGGTCCTCATACATGCCTATCTGCAATGATATCTCAAAATCATTCTGGTTTGGTCTCCACTTTAATTGCTAATGAAATTCGGGACCTGGTTAAAAAAATTCCTACCATTGCTATTGCTGGACTTGGTACAGTCATAAAGAACATATACAACTATACACCAAGTTATAGAAAATTATGGGATGCCAAACAGAAGGCGATAGCGATGCTGTTCGGAGATTGGGATATGTCATATCAATTACTTTCGAAATGGTTGCATGCTGTACAAACATTTAATCCGAGTTCCTGGGTGAAATTTATCAGCACTCCAACTGGTATACCAAATTGTGCCCAGTTTGATCGTGTATTCTGGGCCTTTGCACCCTCGATTGAAGGGTTTAAACACTATCATCCGGTCATAAGTATCGATACTACTTTCATGTATGGAAAGTATAAGGAGAAGTTGTTGATTGCAACTGCTATTAATGGAAATAATCAGATCTTTTCACTTGCATTTGGTATTGTCGATGAAGAGTCAGTGGACACCTGGAATTGGTTCTTAGCTTGTATCAGAAGTTTTTGATGCGGGACTAATATGCATGCAATTATTTTTGTATGTTTTATATGTGGGGTTAGGTGATTAATTCCCGAATTTTAGATCAAAATTAGTTGTAGAGAATTATGTATGAAATTTTGAAGTTAAGCATGCAGATTAGAACCTAGAAAAGTATTAAAGAAGGATCGCCAGGACTGAGAAGCCTCGGTTAGGGCAAGTTCTCCTATAATATAATTACTGGAGGTAGAGGGGGTATACCTGACAATGTCTGAAGCGCTCAGTGAAGATCGCAGCGAAGGAATCTCTGGTTCCTCGATGGATGCGACCTGGAAAATCGAGTTAAAGGCCTGTGGATACCTGGCTTTCTGCTCGGTGGTCTGATTGAGGCTTGGCTGGAGTCGTTGGATTCGTAGGAACTCGGGGACCTGCAAATGACCTATCAAGGTCTAGAAAACTCAGAGGAGATCAAGAAAATAAAGGAAAATGACAAAGAAAATGTGTCTTTTGAAATGGGCGCCAGGGTTCTGGAAGGTTGGCTGGCGGCAGGAAGATGGTTGAAGCACCGGGAAGAAGAAAACTCTCACACCCTTTTATGCACACAGCAGGGTAACACTCAAAGCAATAGAAGAACTCAAGGTTTATTTCATATATCAAAATCAAGTTTCATACAAGAGACTAGGATCCCTTAAATAGACCCTTAACCTTGGGCCCCAAGTAAGGGTACTTTAGACTTTACATAGGACTCATTCTCCCTTTCAAACCCTAACTAGGAATATAAGGTAACATAGGTAGAAAATCCCACACAAATTGCTCTCCCTCTCCTTGTCTTGGTCGGCCAAGGGGGTAACCATAAGTGGCCGACCAAGAGGAGGGTCACCATAAGAGATGGCGCCCTAATTCCTTCCTGGGCCTAGGCTGGCCCAATTTTCTTCCGGCTGGTTCAGGGCTTCAGGTTTGTGCTTGTTTTAATTTTCTCCTCCTGGGATCTTCAAGTCTTCAAGCTGGGTTGGACTTGGGCTCAACTTCCATGTCTTCAATCAGGTTGGACTTGGTCTTCATTTGTATGATGTGGTCTTGAGTCTTCAATATACTTGGACAAGACTCAAAAAATTAGCTTGACATGAGCTGACTAATACTGAACTGAACTAGCTCAACATGAGCTGACTAATTACAGGATTCAAATAAAAATAATTCAGCTGGACTAAACTTTATTATAGTGGACTCGAATGATAATTAAGTGATCCACAGAGGGTTGAGAAGCCTCTGCCTTATTCTGGTGCCTTTGGTATCCGCACCAGTTTTGTTACATCACGTCAGGAAATTTGTCTAATTTCTGATCGACATGCTGATATACTTGCTGCAGTATAGAATGGGTATCTGGGTTGGCAGCCACCGCATACTTATGATGTATATTGCCTGCATCACGTGGCAAGTATCTTCAATTCAAGATTTCATGATCCCAAACTAATAGATGTGGTGAAAAGAGCTGGAATGCAAACGCGGCCTAAAAAATTCTAGAAATACATGATAAATATTGAGAAATTTAACCTAGAAGTCGTTCAGTGGTTGAATAAAATTCCTTTAGCAAAATAGACATATTTACATGATGACGGATGACGGTATGGGATGATGACAACTAATATATCCGAGTGTTTTAATGGAGTTTTTAAAAATGCTCAAGTTCTTCCCATAATAGCATTGGTACAGTTGATTTTCTTTTGGCTTGTGTCATACTTTGAAGGTCGACGTATTTAAGCAACAGAGGCAATGGACAGAAATGAAAGGTTTACTCCTTTTGTCACGATATATGTCATCTCGAACCAAGTCAAAGTGACATTGCATACCATTACACGATTCGATAGAGCAACTGGCTTGTTCCAAGTCCAAATTGCTAGATGTGGACCAAATATGAATAGGGGTAACAATACATAGGTACTTACGATCTTTATGTATCATTGAAAATATGTTATTAGGTTGTGTATTTGTTGAATTATGGTTTTTGATGCTGTAGGTTGTTCGTCTTTCCCAGCAGACATGTACATGTCAGAAATGGCAATGTTTTCATTTACCTTGTTCTCACGTCATGGCTGCTTGTGCACATATTGCCATTGATTTTAAAAGATACATTGATCGGTGCTATACATACACGATTATCATCAAACTTATGTACCACAAATTCAACCAATTCCTCATGAAGAATGTTGGCCCCAGCAAAATGAACATGGTATCATTATACCTGATGTAAATAGGCTACGACATAAAGGTAGGCTACGATCCACAAGGATAAAAATGATATGGATATAAGAGAAGCCGGCAACAGATGCAAGTGTACAATCTGTAAAGAAGAAGGGCATGATAGACGGTCATGTCCAAGACTTCTACAAGCAGATTAGTTAAATTATATCAGTCATATTTTATAGATGTTTTAATATATGGATTGTAATATATTAGGCTGATCGTGTCATTGCTCTGTATTTTATTTGATGGATTGTAATATATTGATATGTTTTATTGTCTGATATTTATAGCTTGTATATGGATTGATGTCATTACTGTTTACATATAATTTTGCATTAAATGGGCTTTATGATTGCTAATTTCATTTTCTTTGAGTTATCACAGTTATGGATCCTGGTCCTTCTGACAGTAGTGTACTACACGGTCAGCCTTCACATAGATCATCTTTGGTCTGGGAGGGACAGGATGTTGTTTTGCACTTCGACATCGAGAGATGGTTATGCGTAGATCGATACCACTCGATCATCGTATTGTGCCTTTGCTGATGCAGTCCAGATTCTATGGTCTAGCACGTGTTAGATTTATTAGATTGGACTGGCATTTGATCACTGCTCTTGTCAAGCAGTGGCATCCAAAAATGTATACTTTTCATTTTCTCCATGGAGAGGCCACCATCACCCTACAGGATGTTGCTGTTCAGCTAGGTTTGCTAGTAGATGGTCTACCAATGATGGGTATTACACGGATAGACTGGGGATAGCTTTGTCTTGAGTTATTAGGGGTCGTCCCACTAGATGATAGATTGCATGGATCACGATTGAGTTTGGTCTGGCTTACCGAGCACTTCCAGGATTTAGCATTCGATGCCGACGAGGCAGCCATACAGTGCTATGCTCGAGCATATATTTTACAGTTGATGGGTGGGTGCCTTTTTATAGATAAATCTGGAAACAATATGCATCTCTTGTTTCTACCTC
The DNA here is from genome assembly GCA_021397845.1 of Areca catechu. Classification (NCBI taxonomy): domain Eukaryota; kingdom Viridiplantae; phylum Streptophyta; class Magnoliopsida; order Arecales; family Arecaceae; genus Areca; species Areca catechu. Next base: position 150,834,182 of record CM038052.1, read on the forward strand.
TATTAGCGAATTTCGAGACAGCCGGACAGTATAGTTGAGGTAGCGCTGAACTCGCTTGGTTGTATAGAGAGATGTGCAGGGCAAGCCACAGAGATGTTTCTGGTATTGCTGGTCCGCTGTTGCTACTATAGTTATGGGCATGGGATAGAGTTCTGATTCTTGCACCCCATAGATTACTTCGACAGGCTCCAGATCCGATGATCGATTTTGATGATGATGGAGCCGGTTTACCATAGGGACCATTAAGGATAAGGTGAGTTTAGAATTTACATAATATTTTTGCCGTGTATGATATATTATATTTTATTTAATTAATTTAATTAATTTGTTTTATAGATGGAGAGATCTTTTTTCTGTCACACAAGTACCTATGCATGTGGTCTCTTCATATCGTTATTTGCTTGATCGATTGCGACCCGACGAGATAATGAATATTAAATTTTTCGTAATGATTGACTTGTTTTATTTGTTCTTGTTTAACAAATTATGCTTTAAATTATTTATAAATAGGTCATATGGCAGCCATATACTGCCGCTATGCTTACAGAGTTACCATATTACTGTCTACAGGGTCAGGAGATCTGGTGTAGTTGAGTACCACTAGGTTGTTTTTATATAGTAGAGTGGCATTTACCTAATAGAGTGGTGCGCCAATTTGGGATGCGACAGGTCGTGCCATATTAGTTTGATACGATGTCCGCACTACATCGTATTGATATGAGGGAACGATCTGATCAGGATTGGTCCACCGTTCATCGAGAGTATATACTGTTATGGATGAGTCAACATGATTATATTATACATGGTGATCCATTCGATGGTACCATGGATTATCACAATCTTTATATGTGGTGGTACCATAGGATCACTCGTCGATTCATCAGTCACAATGGTGCAGTGTATGATCACATGGTAAGTAATTTAAATTTTACTATTTAAATTATAATTTACATTTAAATTTTGTCAAACTAATTATTTTTTTATTTACAGGGCAGTAGCATTGTGACGATACTTGAGCTTGCCCAGCCAGGTTCCATTACGACATCCTTCCAGACTATACAGGATATATGTCATTCTGCCCTCCATACTCTTGGGAGCATGCACGGATTCCACTACATGAGTTTTATCAGAAGGGATACAGGAAGGATGAGACTCCTTCGCCTTATTATTTATATGCATCTTCATCGGGAGCACCTCCACCAGCTTAGTACATACGAGGTACACTACGACATAGTACCTCTCCATATCCGATGCCCGAGTTCATATCTATTGAGGATGTGGCAGCACACTTTGATTATACTATTGCACCAGATTCTATAGGCTGGCAGCATGATTACTCCGGACTTGGAGGATACTTCTTTGGCGAAGGATCGTCGTTACATCATGTATCTGCATACTATGCATCATACGATGTAAAGCATACTGCATATCAGACATCACATGATATAGAACATGAGACAGAGCAACATCAACCACCTCCGACCCGTCGTCGTATATAGCTTGCACGCAATAGGAGACGGCCGCCATGTGGGACCGAATATTCATTTATTTTAGGATTTATTAAAATTCATGATTTCTTGTTAATTTTAAAAAATTATATATATTTTTAATATATGTGTTTATTTATATATGTGTTCTGATCTAAAATAGACAAGAATCATTTATATATGTGTTTATTTATATATGTGTTTCTTTATATATGTGTTTATATGTGTTCTAGCTTAAAATAGACAAGAATCATTTATTTGCTTAACTAAATTCAAAAAAAATATAAATTATAAAATTAACATTATGAAAATAATAAAAATCCTATTTTCTGTCGATACTGCCACTTACTCGGCTCTCAATCCTGTCACTGTCCCGACTGCCGGTCCGGCTACCAGGATCCGACCATCGGTCCATCTACTGACCTTGCTATCGGTCTGATCATCCGTCCACCTACCGGTCCGACCATCGGTCCACCTATCGGTCCTAAAATAGACAAGAATCATTTATTTGCTTAACTAAATTCAAGAAAATATAAATTATAAAATTAAAATTATGAAAATAATAAATTATTTTAGGATTTATTAAAATCCATGATTTCTTGTTAATTTAAAAAAAATTATTAAATTTTAATAAAAAAATATTATTTGATGAAATCGTGGATGCAACCTGTGATTTCTCATTATATTATTTTATAAAAAATATAATTTTTTAAACAATTTTTTAATAATTTTTAAAAAAATTTAAAATTTTTAATGTAATTTGGTAAAATTAATATTTTAAAAAATCTTAATTTAATATATTAATTATTTAATAAAAAATTCTATTTTTTTTTCCATTAAAATCATTTGATGGAAGGATTTAATAATTTATTTAATAATAAAAATCTTATTTTTCGTCGATCCTGCCACCTATCTGGCCCTCAGTCCTATCACCATCCTGACCGTCAGTCCGACTACCAGGATCCGACCATCAATCCACCTACTGGTCCTGCTATCGGTCCGACCATCATCGATAATCCTATTTTTTGTTAAATTTTTTATTAATTTTTTATAATTTTTATAAAAATTTGATACAAAAATATTTATGTATTGTGGATCGATTTCACATCCACGATTTCCGGTTAATTTTTTTTCAAAAAAATATTTATTTTAAAAAAACTTATTTCATTATAATAAAAAAATTAGAAAATATTATTAATTTAATTTTTTTACTAATTCTTTTTAAATAATTTTTAAAATTTTTATAAATCAATTTTTTTAATTTTTAATTTCATATATTTTAAAATTAAAAATGTCCCTCCCTGAAAATCAATATTTTTTTTAATTTTTTTTTTAAGAATTCGTCTTTTGAAAAGACGAATTCGATTTAATTGAATTCGTCTTTTCAAAAAATGAATTTGGACGAAGTTGAATTTCGATTTAATTGAATTCGCCTTTTCAAAAAATGAATTTAGACGAAATTGAATTCGTCTTTAAAAAAGACGAATTCAGGTGCCCGTGGTTGCTAATCGTCTATTTCGATAAATATATTCAAAAACACATATTTCGATAATTTTTTATTAAAAAATATTATTTAAAAAAAATTCTGAATACTGCAGGAGTCAAATCGATTGCAGATGCCATTAAAGGAATTCGATATCAAAACTAGAGAGTGAAAATCACTCTTCCTTGATGACTTTGATTGCAGGTTCACTTTAGATAAATCCAATCATCAGAGAAAGTGTTACTAAAAATTCCCAAAGAAATTGCATTGCTGTCAATCTTATTGGACAATTCCCAGGAGGGGTTTCAGAAACATCAAAAAAATGGCAGAACAGAACATTCTGCAATTGTTCCGTCCAAATAAAACTATAAACCGTGAAGAAATAGAAGAAACAGCCCCAATTCACATCAGAATCAAGATTCTCCCCAACCCAAAACCACCAAATACCCAAGAACTCAGAAGAGTTCCCCAAATCTGATCACCTCCAACCAAACCCTTAATCACAGAGCACAAACCTTGTGAGACCCAAAACCGCACAGGAGAGTGCGATAAAGACCATGGTGGCGAAGTCCCTTGCCGACCACTTTCTCACAGTGCCGCCCTTGGACTCGACAACCCTCATGCTTTTGGCCCTCCTCAGCGCATCGACCTCCTTTAAAAGATCGAACTCCACCCCTTTCTTCTTTAACTCAGCGACGCATTTTATGAGGAGCATCCCGTCCTCCTTTTCCCTTTCCAGCAGCCTCTGGAGGAGGCTCTCGGTGTCGGTCTTGTAGCGGATGGCCCATACAATGGCCATAGAGCAGAGGAGGGAACAGAGGCAGGGGATCCAGGAGCGGCGGCAGGCGTGGCTGGAAGGGCCCAGGGCGACGGCGGTGCTGTAGAGGAGAAGGAGGATGATGGAGTGGAAGAAGAAGAAGGTACAGTAGAGGGTGGTGATCTCCTTACGGACGGCATCAATCCTGGCCTCCTTGAGAGCGACGCGCTGGGAGATGAGCTCCTCTTCCTTAAGCCATTGCTTCAAAAGGAGCTTGTGAGTTGCGCTCTCGGCAATCTGGTGGAGGGGGTGGTGGGGAGGCTTCTGGCCTTCTCTTGCCGACGGCTCACCGCTCATCTTTTCTTCTTCTTGGAGAGAGATAATTGAATGGGCGAGAAGGAGGACAGAAAGAGAAGGAAGAGAACCAGAAGCGGTGGAGAGGGATGAGAGGGGGTAGGTGCTACCATTTCTTATTGAAATTTTTTGTAACGGTCAGATCTGGAATTTTAAACGAAAATTGAAAGTCACCCCTAGCTTTGCGGGAAATTTCCGAATAGCCACCAGAATCATGACCACGGTCGACTCTTGAAGAGAAATTACCTGATAACGTCTATATTGGAGCCAGTTTTGAATCAAACGGCGGTCCACTTGAATCGGTGGAGCCGAGTCAGAGGGTGTAACTGGAGGGCCAGAGAAATGCTCTTTGGACCCATTTGCAATTTTGTATGATAGAAAATCGAGGAATTATAGGCATCATATACCTCTTGAAGTTAAAATCACAAGTCACGGTTCCTAGCCATGTATGCATGTCACATTAATAGTTACCTAATTTGCTAAATTAAATGCAAATTCGAATTAATAAGATAAAAAATAGTGTGTATGTAATATGAACCAGTGAGATGATAAATATTCTATGAAGATTTAGTTATTAAAAAGAGCAGGCCTGCGAGCCAATTAACCAATAAGGTCACCTCTCTTAAATATTTTATAAAATAAACATTTTAAAAATATTATATTTTAATAAAATTCCCTTTATGTCTTTTTGAGTTGCGAAGCCTATATATTTGGTTGCTTAGGAGCCTCCCACCCGATTGAAACTACTATAGCTAGAAAAGATCAAAGAAAAATTTTTAGATTACGTTTGATACATTACCAAGCAATCTTGAAAGATAATGTAGATTATCAATAATATGGATTGCCAGTAATGTTGATTGCAGGTAATATGGATTGCTGTATTTCGTACATGCAGGTAATGTTATATAATATAAAAACAAAATTTCAAAATATTCTTAAATCAAATCTTTATTTTATTTATAAAATATATTTTTTCCTATCTTATCCATTTATTAAAAATATTTTTTATTTTATATAAAAAATATATAAAATATTTTATTATATATTTTTATATAAAAATAAAAAAACATTTTTATATTAAATAAATTTAATATAAAAATTTATATATTAAATAGAAAATATATTTAATATATTACCTAAATATATTAAATAATATATCAAATTTACATATTATATTATTAAATATAATATAATATATTTTATATTATAAAATATAAAATAATATATTATATAAATATTATATAAATATAATATAATATAATTAAATAAATTAAATTTATAAATATAGTATATTTATATTATATTATAAATATTATATAATAAAAATTATATAATGTTTTATATATTATAATATTATATTGTAATATATATCATATATTAATAATATAATATAATAATATATTTATCATATTATATTATAAAATATAATGTATATTATATTATATTATATAGAAGATAAGAGGAAGGGAGAAGTGGAGGGTAATTTGATAATCTAGATTACCTGGAAGGTGTTAATCTAGACTACCACCACTCTAAGAGATAATCGAGATTGCCTCTTGGAAGACAATCCAGATTACCAGACATGATAGATTGCTATCCAGAAAAATGTACCAAATACAGTAATATGGTAGGGTCATAGTAACTTATCAATAATTTGGATGGATTGCCTGCTACCAAATACAACCTTTATTTTTTAATTATAAATTTATATTCTTTTAAACTCTTTGATGTAGCAGGATCGCTGACGTGGAACACCTATTAGATGCCACGTCGGAGAAGGCTGCCATGCCAGATACTCCTCTTCGGACTCCTTTATCGGGTTGAGCTCCCTCATAATGTCGGGGGGCCTGTCAAAGCCGAGTTCTGTCCTCCGCTAGGTCAGCTCCTGCGAGATCGGAATGCTTAGGTCGGAGCCGAGCAACCTCCCCCGGATTGAGCCCCTTGATCCGGAGTCGAGCTCAGCCCCCCTCCGCCACGTGGAGCCCCTTCGAGGTCGAGCCCTCTGGGCTGGAGTCGTGACTTGCCCTCCTCCGCCAGATCGAGCCCTTCGAGGTTTAGCCCCTTGGTCTGGAGTCGAGCCCAGCACTCCTCCGCCAAGCGGAGTCCCCTCGAGGTCGAGCCCTCTAGGCCGGAGCCGAGCCGTGCCCACCTCCGCCAGATCAAGCCCTGCCCTCCTCCGCCAGATCGAGCCCTTCGAGGTCGAGCCCCTTGGCACGGAGTCGAGCCTAGCACTCCTCCGCCAAGCGAAGCCCCTTCGAGGTCAGCCCTCTGGACCGGAGTCGAGCCCTACCCTCCTCCACCAGATCGAGCCCTTCGAGGTCGAGCCCCTTGATACGGAGTCGAGCCCAGCACTCCTCCGCCAAGCGGAGCCCCTTCGAGGTCGAACCCTTTGGGCCGGAGTCGAGCCTTGTCTCTCCAGTTTGGCCCCCACCTCGGACGAAGGCACCAGCAACCGAAGAGGTGACGCCATCCCCCTTGGGTACCGGCGAGTCGCCCGAGGATCACAAAAAGGTGCCCACCATGCTATAATAACTGCCCGCAGCTACTGAAAGGAAACTATGCAGGTGGTTTGACAAGATCCTACACTAGGCATGCAAACATCTGCGGGAGCAGAATGGATTTTAAAACATTTTTTAAAATTCGTGCAGCGGAAATCTGCTCCGCCAGAACTAATCTAAATCTAGTTGCATTTAGGCATGTATGGACATATAAAATATTTGCATAATATTAAACAATTAAGTCTATCCATGCATGATTAAAAAAATAATTTTCCATACCTTTATTCTGCCTGGAATAACTCTGGAATAAACCTGGAATAGGCTGGAATAACTGGAATAAAGTTATTCCAGTCGTCTTCCTCCTTGGAACTCTGTTTTTGGCTTGCAAAACTTCATCAAAACACCTCCTTCCGGACCTCCGTTTGCTCCCAATTTCGATCAGCGGCAACTTGGACAAGTGCTCTTCAATCTCCAATTGAAATCTGCAAGAAATGGTTAGCCAAATAATTATAAAAATCACCAAAATCTGCTGCCAGATTTCTATAGCAGAACTGGGCAGCAGAATTTGGCCTTCATTTTGGAGCAGCTGGAGCGATCCCGGTCCACGTAGCGTGCTCCTAGGAGTAGAAGGATACTCCCTCTAGAGGGGAGACATGCCCAGGGCTCTCGGATCCTTCTCCACGCGCGGTGCTAGCCGCTGGAAGAGAGCTTCACGGTCACAGGAATTCTGCAACAGGGCAGAACTGAGCACTTGAAACAATGGGATTTAAAGCCTTGTTTCTCTCCCTCACACACTCCAAATCCCAGCCTAACAAGTACCCAATGGGTGGAAAAGGATCAAGCTCTCAGCCTCTCAAAGGGAAGAACACACACTTCCTTTTTCTTCTTCACACGGTGTATCAATCCTACTGAAATAGGGGCGCTGGAAGTAGTTTATATAGGCTGCAGGGAGGAGGAATGAGCTGGAAACGAAAAGGCTGTAGTTAAATCCATTAACCAAGCCATAAACTAGATGTAAATGGGACGGGTGGAGGAGAGGAAGAGACTTCCAAAGGTCTTCAACCGAACGCCCAGCATTTGTCGTTTGGCCTTCCAACGAATGGGATTCCTTCCAGCAAATGAATTTCCAACGATTCACCATGTAAAACGGCTGGGAGGAAAAAGATCATCGGTTCAATCCCAATTTGGTTCAATCCCATTAAACCAAGTGGTTCAATCCAATTGATCCGGTCCAGAAAAATTCCAAACCCAATTTAATTTGGTTCAATTAGTTCACAACCAATTGGAGGCCGAAACGAACTCCGAATCAGTTCAAAACTGATTCAGAAAAATTCTGGTGCAGTCCTGGTCAACCCGGAACAATTTTCGGTTGACACAGACAAGGGCAAGACGGGAAAAAGAGTGCTCAAAAATACTGTGACCATTAAACCGAGACGATTTCCAATCGTAATCGATATCCGGATCAAGAGTTATCCTCTGTGGCGTGTGACCTCATAGGTTCGAACCTAAATGGTAGCACTAGAACAATTTTAGTACCAGCACAGGAAACCATCTAGCAATGGGTCCCGGCGTCCGGATAGGTCGAAGATGCGGGAGCAAACTATCGAACCTCTGGCATATGGTTACCGTATAATTCATCCCTTTGACCTCTAATGCTCATGACGACTGAGATTGGGCTGCCAACCCAGACTGAGTCAGTCGACTACGTGTCTCAACCTCGCAAGCCCAGTGACTCTTCACTAGGACTATCCCGGCCGAGGATTTGCTAAATTGAGATACTGTGAGACATTCAATCCAAACTGTTTGGACAGGTCAATTCCATCTTGGTCCATCACTGCTCCACAAGTACTTGCCTGTACCCAGAAACCTTCTGTCACCGAATTAAAAATCCGGGTAGTCCGGCACCAAAGCACAGGGAGTTGCTTGCAAGCTACCGTGATGACCTCAGGTCAGAGGGACACATATACCCATATCCAATCGTGAGTTTTCCTTTGGCAGAAAAGGGGCTGCACGGAGTCACGTTCAATGAGATACCACATATCCCACTTGCAGATCACATCAGTATCTCCACACTCATTTGGTCAAGAGGACAACCAAACGATGTGAACTACAACAACCTATTCTTGATATATTGCCGTCCAGTACAATATATCCTTTGGTTGTGAACAGGATTTAAGGACCACTCGATACATCCTCTCTGTATCGAAGTCAGTGTAGTCCTAAGGACTTCATCACATGGAAAGAGTTCATTTCAGGAAAATACAATATGTGATGAGCTGCCAAAAATAATATTTTATTAATTCATAAAAAGAATACAATACTGAGCTCAACCGCCTACAACCCAGGCGATTGGCTTTGGGACACAATTCCAACAACTCCCACTTGTACTAAAGCCAATCAGAAGAGTATCTAATATCCATTTCCCATTTACAGTAATCAAACTCTTTTATTCCGAGGGCTTTAGTGAAGGGGTCGGCCAGATTTTATTTTCCATCGATCTTCAGAAGATTGATGTCGTCTCGTTCCATGATTTCTCGTACGAGGTGGTAGCGCCGCAGTATGTGCTTGGTGCGGTGATGAGCTTTAGGCTCCTTAGCTTGAGCAATGGCTCCAGTGCTGTCACAATACACCAGAACAGGACCATCTAGGAAAGGTGCCACCCCTAGCTCTCCAAGGAACTTCCGCAACCACATGGCTTCCTTTGCCGCATCTGATGCTGCAATGTATTCTGCTTCGCATACCGAGTCTGCAACATTTGCCTGCTTAGAACTTTTCCAGCAGATCGCTCCTCCATTCAAGGTAAATACAAACCCTGACACACTCTTGCTATCATCTCTATCTGACTGAAAACTGGAGTCAGAGTACCCCACAAGTTTCAAGTCAGGTTCTCCATAAATCAGCCATTGATCTTTAGTATTTCTTAAATACTTAAGGATGGACTTAACCACCTTCCAATGCACCTCACCTGGGTCAGACTGGTATCTGCTCACTACTCCTAGTGAGTATGCCACGTCTGGTCTAGTACAAGTCATAGCATACATGATAGAGCCTACTGCAGAAACATAAGGTACTCTACTCATGCGCTCTCTTTCCTCGGGAGTTGTCGCACAATCCTTCTTGAAAAGAGTAATTCCAGAACCTATCGGGAGATAGCCTTTCTTGGAATTTTCCATGCTGAACCGTTTTAACACAGTGTCAATCTACGTAGACTGGGACAGTCCCAAAAGCTTCTTAGATCTATCTCTATAGATTTTCATACCTAGTATGTAAGAAGCTTCACCCAAGTCCTTCATGAAGAACTGAGATGATAACCAGACCTTTATACCTTGTAATGCTGCGACATCATTCTCGATTAAAAGAATGTCGTCAACATACAGTACTAGGAATACAATCACAGAACCATTAACCCATTTATAGATGCACGATTCTTCTCCGTTCCTAACGAAGCCATACGATTTGATACACCTATCAAACCATAAGTTCCAACTTCGAGACGCTTGCTTGAGTCCATAGATGGACCTCTGCAACTTGCATACTTTTGATTCATTTGTGGATGTGAACCCTTCAGGCTATATCATATACACCTCTTCTTCTAGCTCCTCATTTAGGAAAGCGGTTCGGACATCCATTTGCCAGATCTCGTAATCAAAATATGCTGCCAAAGCAAGCATGATCCGAATGGACTTGAGCATTGCCACAAGGGAGAAAGTCTCGTCATAATCGATACCATATCGCTGACGATATCCCTTGGCAACCAGACGGGCTTTATAGGTCTCTACCTTCCCATCTGCGCCCCTTTTCCTCTTGAAGATCCATTTACACCCGATGGGTTTTATTCCTTCAGGTGGATCAACCAATGTCCAAACATTGTTGATTTCCATGGACTCCATTTCGGATCACATGGTTCCAAGCCATTCCTCAGAGTCAGATCTCTGAAGTGCATCCATATAGGTGATCGGATCCTCATTGTTCTCATCGAGCTCAATGGGATCGCCGTCCCGGACCAAGAAACCGCAGTATTTGTCCGGCTGACGCGATATTCTACCGGATCTCCTAATGGGTTCTGGGTGTGATTCAATCACAGCCGGTTTTACGATGTCCTTAGAGTGTGTAGGTTCTTCTATTGGCTGAACTTCATCAAGTTCAATCTTAGAAGCTATAGTTCCTTCTCCAAGGAATTTCTTTTCCAAAAAGATAGCTCTAAGAGCAACGGACACCTTTTGTTCATTTTCCAAGTAGAAGAAATATCCTTTGGTTTCCTTAGGATAACCAATGAATAAACACCAGTCAGACCTAGGACCAAGTTTGTCTGAGTCTAAACGCTTTACGTAAGCCGGACAACCCCAGACCCGAAGGTATGAGATTGAGGGTTTACGTCCATTCCACATCTCATACGGAGTGGAGACAACAGACTTACTTGGAACATTATTCAATAAGTAACAGGCTGTCTGAAGTGCATGTCCCCAAAAGGATAGCGGCAGAGTTGCAAAGCCCATCATGGATCGAACCATGTCCAACAAGGTTCGATTCCTCCTTTCGGACACACCATTCAACTGTGGTGTTCCTGGAGGAGTCCACTGAGAGAGAATTCCATTCTCCTCAAGATATGTCAAAAAAGCACTAGATAAGTATTCACCACCTCGATCAGATCGAAGGGTTTTAATACTTTTTCCAGTTTGCTTTTCTACTTCATTACGGTATCATTTGAACATTTCAAACGATTCAGACTTATGTCTCATTAAAAAGACATAACCGAATCTTGAAAAGTCATTTGTAAAAGTAATGAAATATTTGTATCCTTCTCTGGCACTAACTGACATCGGTCCACATACATCAGTATGTATTAGACTTAGAAGTTCTGTAGCTCGTTCACCCTTTCCAGTAAAAGGTGACTTGGTCATTTTACCAAGTAAACATGATTCACAAGTGGGCAGTGATTCAGAATCACTGACCTCAAGGAGTCCATCTCCTCGCATCTTGTTTATCCTATTTTGGTTAATATGACCTAGCCTACAGTGCCAAAGATACAAATCATTGACATTATCTAACCTTGGGCATTTGCTAGAAGTGTACATTATACTAACAGGCCTTGATAGTACGTATATGCCATTATTTAATCTAGCTTTCATTATAACAGAGTTATTCAAAATAACATTGCAAAAATCTCCTTTTGTTGATAGTTCAAAACCACAATTGGCCAAAAGCCTACAGAGATTATGCTCATAATGAAACTAGGACAATAGTGACAGTCGACTAGTTCGACAGTACAAGACTCAAAGACAAGATGCAGGACTCCGATCGCCAGTATTGGAACACGATTTCCATTCCCGACGCTCAGAAACTGTTCTCCATCTTCAAATCTTCTGCTAACTTGAAGTCCCTGTAACGAATTACAAACATGAATTGGACTACCAGTATCCAATACCCAGTTAGCAGTATCAACAATTGAGCAATTACAAGGTTTCATCATATAAATACCTTGTTCAGCAGACTTCTGCTTCCTCGGCCTGTTCGGATCAAGGGACGCAATATAAAGAGGACAGTTCCTCTTCCAGTGTCCCTTCTTCTTGCAGTAGAAACACTCTGCAGAAGATTGATCAGCCTTATACTTCCTGGTCTGACTAGGGCCAGGAACATTCTGCACCTTCTTTCCCTTCTTATTCATTTTCTTCTTCCCTTTCTTGAAGGGACGACGACCTTTACTTCCTCCCACTAAATTCACCACCCCCTTATTTAGCTGGTGGTCTTTCTCGAAAGTCTACAGCAACCCCAAAAGACCATGGTAGTTGACTGCAGGCTTGTTCATTTTATAATGATCGAGAAAATCAAGATAGGAAGAGGGAAGAGAATTCAGGATCGCATCCTTGCCGAGCTGCTCGTGCAAGGGGCATCCGAGTTTGCCCAACTTTTCAATCAGCTCGATCATGTACAATACATGATCAGTGACTGAACCACTATTCGGCATCTTGGAATTGTAGATGGCATAAGACACTTTGTACCGTTCTACATCATCCGGGGTGCCGAAGGATTCCTTTAACTTTTGAAGGATTTCATCAGGTTGGGCCTCCTCGAATTTGCGACTGAACTCGTCGTTCATTGCCGCTAACATAATGCATCGGACAGTAGTCCGATCAGAGACCCACTTCAGATAAGCGTCTCTGACCGTACTCCGTGCATTAGCGGGAGGGATTTCAGGTGCCGGATCCGCTATTACATAGAGGATCCGTTCATGCTCCAGAACGATTCTCAATCTTCGATACTAACTATCGAAGTTGTGACCCTTTAACTTCTCGTTATCGAGAAGTGACCGGAGCGATAAATTTGAAGACATCTGAAAAGAAAATTAGACCATATTAGTGTATGAATTAATAACTTAACAAAAAAACTTGGACTTTAGTCTAAAGGTTTCTCCCACTAATTTTTTAGATTGGTAGCCTCTAACTCCAATCCGTGAAAACACTTTTTCAAGTGGGTACTGAAATCCAATAGGCCTCGCATGAGCCCGACTATGGCCAGCTCACCCATACGAGCCTAAAGGTAGGTTCGTAAACCAATTGTTTCCCTAAACAATTTTCAGTATTTTATTTTGCCCCAGAGAGCACTCCAATCGGCCTAAGGGCCTCCTATTGCGGGTCTCTGGTTAGGTCCAACCATTAAAATGACAAATCCAATGCTTCCAGCTAACTAAAGACCAAGCCCGACTATGGCCGACCCACTTGGTCCCGTTAAGGAGGTTGCACTGAACCATCATCGATCAGATAGAAATTCCAGTCGCCGGATGTACACCCGTTCTATGGAACTGCCGATGCACACCAAGCTAGTGGACACATTTCTATCCAACTTAATGGGAGGTAAAGACACTATCAACTCCTTGACTTAGTCTTTTTAAGGTCCTAATAATTTTAGAGGATTTTTTAGTTGTGACAGAAGAAAAAGACAAGGACATGGATTATCCTCCCACTGAATCAATCAGATTCCAGGAGGGTTGAAATAAATCAACAAATGATCCATGGGCACCTATAGATCAGTCAGACCGATCAACTTGGGTGACATGGGTTAACTCGAGTCATTGAGCTTTTCCAATCAGTTCTGGTCGACTCGACTAGCCAGGTAGGTGAGATCATGGGTGAGTAACCGCCATTAACCATCTTTCCTAGACACCAACCAAGTTGGCCAGGAAAGAGGTAGCCTCATACAGCCATAATCACAATGCCAAACCTACCTCGATACCAGTCGGTTTACCAGACTCGATCAGACTAGCCTAAAGACTCGGGCATCCACTGAGCCACTAATTGGATCCATTTTAGATGAACGGATCAACTAATCTAACTATTAGATAGTTCTAAAGAAAGACCTTAAACAACTTTTGTTTAATCTTCTTGTTATCCAGTTCAACTAAACTTAGGTCTAACCCAGTTATGGACCCAACTAGTCAGCTAACCCAATTTAATCCAAAATGGCTTATGCAAATTGATTAGATTTCACAAACCTAAATTTTTTTTTTAATAAGCCAAACACTTAATTAAAACATATTTTTAATTAAGTCTTTATGTAAAACAATTTTACATAACCAAAAATCATGCATCAAAATATTTTACAAATATTTTATAAAACATGCCTAAAACATGTATCTCCAAATTAAAATAATTTTTAATTTTTAATATTCTTTAAGGATCCTTCTGAAGAGGCCAACACAGACGATCTGCATCGTGTCAAAGACACACGGTCATGGTGAAGGTCTCAACTAGGTTCCAAAAAGAAAACTTGATACATTTTTAAGATTAAACAATTTTTAATCTTTAAACATGCATACTAGATTAGATTACACATGTAACCTTGCTCTGATACCACTGAAAGGAAACTATGCAGGTGGTTTGACAAGATCCTACACTAGGCATGCAAACATCTGCGGGAGCAGAATGGATTTTAAAACATTTTTTAAAATTCATGCAGCGAAAATCTGCTCCGCCAGAACTAATCTAAATCTAGTTGCATTTAGGCGTGTATGGACATATAAAATATTTGCATAATATTAAACAATTAAGTATATCCATGCATGATTAAAAAAATAATTTTCCATACCTTTATTCTGCCTGGAATAACTCTGGAATAAACCTGGAATAGGCTGGAATAACTGGAATAAAGTTATTCCAGTCGTCTTCCTCCTTGGAACTCTATTTTTGGCTTCAAAAACATCGTCGGAACACCTCCTTCCGGACCTCCGTTTGCTTCCAAATTCGAGCAGCGGCAACTTGGACAAGTGCTCTTCAATCTCCAATTGAAATCTGCAAGAAATGGTTAGCCAAATAATTATAAAAAATCACCAAAGTCTGCTGCTAGATTTTTACAGCAAAACTGGGCAGCAGACTTTGGCCTTCGTTTTGGAGCAGCTGGAGCGATCCCGGTCCGCGTAGCTTGCTCCTAGGAGTATAAGGATACTCTTTCTAGAGGGGAGACATGCCCGGAGCTCTCGGATCCTTCTCCACGCACGGTGCTAGCCGCTGGAAAAGGGCTTCACGGTCACAGGAATTCTGCAACAGGGCAGAACTGAGCACTTGAAACAATGGGATTTAAAGCCTTGTTTCTCTCCCTCACACACTCCAAATCCCAGCCTAACAAGTACCCAATGGGTGGAAAAGGATCAAGCTCTCAGCCTCTCAAAGGGAAGAACACACACTTCCTTTTTCTTCTTCACATGGTGTATCAATCCTACTGAAACAGGGGCGCTGGAAGTAGTTTATATAGGCTGCAGGGAGGAGGAATGAGCTGGAAACGAAAAGGCTGTAGTTAAATCCATTAACCAAGCCATAAACTAGATGTAAATGGGATGGGTGGAGGAGAGGAAGAGACTTCCAAAGGTCTTCAACCGGACGCCCAGCATTTGTCATTTGGCCTTCCAACGAATGGGATTCCTTCCAGCAAATGAATTTCCAACGATTCACCGTGTAAAACGGCTGAGAGGAAAAAGATCACCAGTTCAATCCCAATTTGGTTCAATCCCATTAAACCAAGTGGTTCAATCCAATTGATCCGGTCCAGAAAAATTCCAAACCCAATTTAATTTGGTTCAATTAGTTCACAACCAATTGGAGGCCGAAACGAACTCCGAATCAGTTCAAAACTGATTCAGAAAAATTCTGGCGCAGTCCTGGTCAACCCAGAATAATTTTCGGTTGACATAGACAAGGGCAAGATGGGGAAAAGAGTGCTCAAAAATACTGTGACCATTAAACCGAGACGATTCCCAATCGTAATCGGTATCCGGATCAGAGAGTTATCCTCTGTGGCGTGTGACCTCATAGGTTCGAACCTAAACGGTAGCACTAGAATAATTTTAGTACCAGCACAGGAAACCATCTAGCAAAGGGTCCCGACGTCCGGATAGGTCGAAGATGCGGGAGCAAACTATCGAACCTCTGGCATATGGTTACCGTATAATTCATCCCTTTGACCTCTAATGCTCATGACGACTGAGATTGGGCTGCCAACCCAGACTGAGTCAGTCGACTACGTGTCTCAACCTCGCAAGCCCAGTGACTCTTCACTAGGACTACCCCGGTCGAGGATTTGCTAAATTGAGATACTGCGAGACATTCAATCCAAACTGTTTGGACAGGTCAATTCCATCTTGGTCCATCACTGCTCCACAAGTACTTGCCTGTACCCAGAAACCTTCCGTCACCGGATTAAAAATTCGGGTAGTCCGGCATCAAAGCATAGGGAGTTGCTTGCAAGCTACCGTGATGACCTCAGGTCAGAGGAACACATATACCCATATCCAATCATGAGTTTCCCTTTGGCAGAAAAGGGGCTGCACGGAGTCATGTTCAATGAGATACCACATATCCCACTTGCATATCACATCAGTGTCTCCACACTCATTTGGTCAAGAGGACAACCAAACGATGTGAACTACAATAACCTATACTTGATATATTGCCGTCCAGTACAATATATCCTTTGGTTGTGAACAGGGTTTAAGGACCACTCGATACATCCTCTCTGTATCGAAGTCAGTGTAGTCCTAAGGACTTCATCACATGGAAAGAGTTCATTTCAGGGAAATACAATATGTGATGAGCTGCCAAAAATAATATTTTATTAATTCATAAAAAGAATACAATACTGAGCTCAACCGCCTACAACCCAGGCGATTGGCTTTGGGACACAATTCCCAACATCTACCACTTACATCAGAAAAGGAGGCTTCCTGACCAAGGCGCCACGCTCTCCACCAACTACCTGCATCATCCAAAAGAGGAAGTCAACCAGGAGATTCGAATCTCGGGGGCGGTGACCCCCGATCAAGGACCTACCAAGTTTCTCGGAATGGAGCGATTGGAAAGAATGTCAGAGCGCATAGTAGGCTCCCCTATTACGAACCAGGAAAGATATCCCATCCATGGCACGAAACACCACCGCACGCACCTACTGACATAGGGAAGATCCCAAGGTAGGCGTTTAGCAACCACTTGGATTCAAAAGAGCCATCGACACCCCTAACGGGGGAGCTAACGAACAAACGAACATACTCCAACACACTCAAGCAAGTAAGAGAGGCGAGGTCACACAGGAGAGCCACCTCTGATTCACCTCGGCCATCACCCTCTCCAGCACACTTGCATTCTAGTCACACCATATTCACTCCTCCTAGCATGGAGTCCACCTCAAGGAGCTCAACCAGGAGGATCTATTCTCCTGGATCATCACTGACTTGACCATCGAAGTGCCCCCATCGGAATCCCCGGCCCGGGTCTCTAACCTTGTTTTCCAGGTCCTGAAGTGCAGGTCAGTCCCGAAGAGACGAGGGACGACCCGACATCGATAGCAGCTACGGGCCATGACAATCTTGGCAGCAATAGATTAGCGCACCAAGAAGGGGGCGAAGGCAGGATGCACTTTGGTCCAACCAAATCCCTTGCAAATAACTCACTGGGAGAATGGTGACGACGCGGGCAAGAGAAGCCTCCACTAGCCGTGTGGGAGATCCCCCTTCCCATGGGGACCCGCACAGCCCAGAAGGGGAGCTCCCCGCTCCAGCTCAACCACCTCCGACGGACGTCCAGCTAGCTGCACTCGTCCAGCAGATGCATATCTTCACTACGGCAGTATGCCAGCTCCAGCACCAGCAATGGTCCTTGGCTACCCACTAGCTGCCAGGGACCCCCACGGCCCATGCCGCAGCACCCCGTGACGGCCTGTGTTCCTTCCAAGGAAGGCCTTCGCAGTCATGGGCTGTCACCGACCACCGGAGTAGTCACCAGACTCTGGCGAAGAGACAACGAGCTGGATTGCCGATCAGGAGAGCCGGTCCCCAAACCTCGAGCGGGTGACATCCAAACCCCGTCGAGGTCGAAAAAGCAAGACCCCCCATCATGGACACCATACCATGTCACCTTCTCCGTCTCCTTCGGTCGAGGGTTCCATCGATGAGGCCATTAGGTGCACAGTCGAGAAGCACCTGGAGGAGCACCAGTGCAAGCTGGCGGAGCTATCCCACCGGTTTGCAAACATGCAGGGCTCTACTAACGAGCCAGCGAGCTATGACGCCCGTCCCCCCTTCTCCTGAGAGATCCAAGAGGAACCGGTTCCCAGTCGGTTCCGTATACCACAGGTGGATCCCTACGATGGGACCACCGACCCCCTGGACTACCTGGAAAGCTACAACACCCTCATGAGGTCCAGGGGGTCACCGATGCCCTTTTTTACATTGCCTTCCTAGCGACCCTCCGGAAGGCGGCTCGAGTCTGGTTGACCCACCTCGAGCCCGAAAGCATCGACTCTTTCGCTCATTTAGAGCAAAAGTTTGTGGCCCACTTCGATGCATGTCGGAAGGTGCCACAAGAGGCGGACAACCTCTTCTCCATCAGGCAGTAAGACCAAGAGCTCCTATGGGACTACGTGACCCCTTTCAAGGCTGTCGCGCTGGAGATCTAATATCTTGATGAGCCGGTCGCTATACTGGCATTGAAGAGAGGGCTCAGGACCTCCTGCCTGACCTACTCTCTTTACAAATATCCCTCCAAGACTTACTCCGAGCTCCTCCTTCGAGTCCAAAAGTACGTCCATGCCGAGGAGGCGGATTGAATGAGGAGGGAGCTGGACGGAGCCTCTAAAGAAGCCCTCTCCCAGGGAGACATTCGAGATGCAGAAGCGCGGATCAGCAGCTCCGAACTTTCACTAGAGGCTGAAGCCGAGAAGAGACCCCATCCCAGAAGAGAGCTTCACTCCTCTCCTCGCCACGAGGGAGAAGATCCTTATGGAGATCGAGGGTGAGCGCTACCTGAAGCGCCCTCCTCCGCTGAAGCCATCCAACGGTCGTGACAGGATAAAATATTATAAATTCCACCGCGACTACGGCCACGACACTGAGAATGTCGCAACCTGAAGAGGGAGATTGAAGAACTCATAAAGAGGGGCTACCTCGGAAGGTTCGTGGGGGACAGACCTCCATCTAAACCTCAGGCGCTCGTCGTGCTCCCTCCGGTCCCTACCGTCGACAACTGCCCCACTGAAATACCAGTCGGGATGATATGCTGGGGAGCCAAGCATACTTCCAAGAAGGCCCAGGGTGGGGAGATCTTGAGAATGTACTTCCCTTTGCGAGGGAAGGGGGGATGAAAATAAAAATGTAAATAATGATGCTATGGTCGTCAAGATGATGATCGCAAAACATCCTGTAAAATGAGCTTTTATGTCATAGATGAGCTTTTTTATGATGCATTCTCTAGGATGAATCTTTCCCCTACTCGACTCAGACCCGTGCACACACCTCTTGTTGGTTTCATGGGTGACTCCGTGGGGGTCGAAGGGGAGATTACTAATGCGAGACGACTCTAAGACTACTAAACATGCATGAAAAATAGTAAAATAATTTTTTTTATGATTTTTATAATTTTATTTGCAGGTTAGATTCCTAAAATAAAGTAAAAACTAGCAGAAAGACTAGCAGTGCAAAGAATCATCGGGTCGCAGGCATACTCATACAAACTAATGAAATAACCAGGACCCAAGAATTGAGAAACTTTTGGTTTATGATAGTTTATCTTCATCAAAATCAGATAATCAGAGAAGGGAAGGTTTTTTTACCAGTCAGAGATGATAATATCAGTAGTAGAAGAGATCACTCACAACTCTGATCAGAGCCTAGAAGAAGAAGCATTGTTTTCCTCAAATCTGATGGCGAATCTGGGTGGTCCAGGCAGCAAAGAAGGCCTCCTCAGGGGAGGGAAAGCATCTCGGGGATCCTGCAAGCATCGGGGTTGATCAAAATAGCAAATAAAAATTAGGAAAGGAACTAGAGTTTGGAAAGAATCGGAATTAGGGTTAGAAGATGGCAGCCTGGGAAGAAGAAGCTCTTGGACTTGGGCGGCAGCAAGGGCTTCAATTCCTTGGGTGTGGCTGATCTCCAAGGATTCCAAGGGGTGATAGGGCAGCAGGGTTTCAATCCAGGAATACAAGGAGAGCACTCAAAGTAAGAACCAAAACTCAAACTCAAGATAATTTCATAAAATTTCAGCAAGGTTTATTCATAAGAAAAAGATGCTTACAAGAGGGGAAGGGGTGGGGTATTTATAGAGTTCCCATGCCATCACTAACCATGGTTACACTTGGGTTATAAGTCATCTTCCCAATTGGAATACAAGTCCTTTCCTAGCTTAGAATTACAAAGTTTTAAAAGGACTAGAAATCCCAACTAGGTTAGAATTTTGACCTAGTCTTCTCTTCTTTCCTCTCCCCACTTGGCTTGGATTTGGTCAAACTCTTCAAATTCTTTTTTGGACCTTGGGGAAGCAGCAAGGATGCCTTCTTTATGGGCTTGGACAAAAATCTGAGGGGTCCAAGTGAGCTTCCAGGGGTTGGGCGCATGGGCTGGCATATTCCAGGGAATTTGGCTGGAATCTTGCTTCTTAAGGGCTTGGGCTTGGTGCTTGGGCTTGATTTTAAGGCCTGGAGTACTGGAATAACTTGAGAAACATGGGTTCCTAGCATATGGAATATTCTAGAAGCATTTGGAGGGAATTTGGCATCTGAAATGGCACCTGGGAAAAATCAGGGTACAATTAGGGCACCTGCGTGTCGATTAAGCTCCTCTAAGCTGGTGTAACTGCTTCTGGCTTCAGAATGAGGTCTGGTGGAACTCCAAAATAGCGTAGCCTCCTCTCTTATACAAGAAGTGTTGACTTTGGTGTTGATTTTGATGATTGATAAAATATTTAATTATATATGAGTACTAATACATGTTAAAAGTGTTTAGCAGTTTTAGGTACTCATTAATGTTAAAAGATTGAAAAGATTGTCATTCAGTTGAAGAAGTCATGAAATTTCAAGTTATGAACCTTGGAACATATATTGAAGACATTAAAGGACTCAAATATTAAATTTGGGCAAGTTTCGACACTGATCAAGTCATGTGTCGACACCAAATTGTGTCGACACATGGAAGTGTCGACATATGGACTGATACGCAGAAAATTTTTTTCATCCGGCACAATGAAGTGTCGACACATGGAAATCAAGTGTCGATTCAAAGTGTTGACACATGAATAGTGAAGTGTCGACTCAAGGCCTAAGACCAAATAGAAGACAACGAGATAATTTCAGGGTTTGGTCAAGTGTCGACTCATGGACTCAAAGTGTCGACTCACCAGTGCAGAACAGAAGACTTCAGAAGATATTTTTTGATCAAGTGTCAACTCACTACTTCAAGTGTCGATCCTAAGTGTCGACGCATGACCTGAAGTGTCGACACCTGAACAGATGACTGCTCTGCAATGGCTATTTTTATGAAAAACAGAACTTCCCCAAAATATTTGTAATGGCTAATTTTTCCTCTCCAATGGTCTCTAACGGTCATTTAAGGTTTGGAGAGCTATATAATCAACACAAATCAAATGGGGAGGCAATCCTTTGAGAGAAAAGTTTCATACACTTTAATGATTCATATTTTGAGAGAGTTGAGCCTTCAAGCATCTAATTTCAAAGAGATCTTCCAAGTCCACAACATCAAGCTTCATTCAAAGGCTTCAACAAATTGAAGACAAGCTTCTTCAACATCATCTAAGAGCTTCAAAGAGATATTTGCTTTATTTTAGAAAGCTTTATTGTATTCTTTACTTTCACTCTTTCTTTGTTGTAAAGGTTCTTGGTTAGCCCGGAAAACCAAGCGAGGTTATTGGTTAGCCTTTGAAAACTAATTAGGTTCTTGGTTAACCCAGAAAATCAAGGAAGGTTATTGTTAACCTTGAAAACTAACTAGGTTCTTGGTTAGCCCGCAAAACCAAGAGAGGTTGGTGGTGAGCCTTTGAAAATCATTTAGGTTCTTGGTTTGCCCGTAAAACCAAGTGAGGTTTTGACTTGTGAGCCTTGTGAAAATAAGTTGGATTTTGATTAGTGAGCCCGAAAAACTAATCGGTTGTAATCGATTCAGATTATAGTAAAATTCCAAGGGGATCTTGGAGAGTGGATATAGGTGCCTTGGATGCACCGAACCACTATATATTCTTATATTTGTGATTGCTTGTGTGATTATTTTTTTTGTGCATTTACTTTGTTAATTCCACTGCATATTATTTTAAAGCACACAAATACATTGCCAAAACACAAGCATTGAATTGATCTAGCACATACTTGCTTGAGTTTATTGCAAATAGTATGAAAGTTTTATAAAACCGAATTCACCCCCCCTCTTGGGTTGCATCATCACTGGGCAATAATTGGTATCAGAGCTCGGTGCTCTGTTTGAAAATCTAACAATTTTGAGTAAAAGATCATGGCAACCCTTATAGGTATCAGTGTTAGACCATCATTTTTCAATGGCACAAATTACACATATTGTAAAATACGCATGCGCATTTATATTCAATCTATAGATTATTATCTTTAGAAAATGATTGTTAATGGTCCACATATTCCTTTAATATTGGTTAATGGCGTTTCCATTCCAAAATTCGAAGAGAATTGGGATGAAAATGATATTAAGCAATCCGAGCTTAATGCCAAAGCAATGAACTTGCATTGTTGTGCATTGGACCCTAATGAATTTAATAGGATCTCCACATGTGAAACAGCGAAGGAAATATGGGACACACTTGAAATTACTCATGAGAGTACTCTTCAAGTGAAGAATACTAAAATTAACTCGCTTGTACATTCTTTTGAAATCTTTGAAATGATGCATTATGAATTTATATCTGACATGTTTACTAGATTCATGACTATTATTAGTAAATTGAAAAGTCTTGGCAAAGTCTATACTAATGCTGATTTAGTTAATAAAATTTTCAGGTCTTTGCCAATATCATGGGATCCAAAAGTAACGGCGATCCAAGAAGCTAAAAATGTAGAAACCTTGTCTTTGGAGGAGCTTATCGATTCACTCATGACCTATGAGTTGAATTTATGGCAAAAAGAAGTGGATGCTGATGTAAAGAAGAAAATAATCACTTTAAATTCACTATACAAGATGAGTCTTCAAGTGAGGAGTCGGAAGACAGTGAAGATGAAGATGAGATGAAAGTTTTGGCTCATAAATTTTGAAGATTCATGAGAAAAAGGGCCAAAAAGAAATACACAAAGAAGGCAATGATGGCTACATGGAGCAAAAGTGAAGACTCTAGTTCAGAAGAAGAACAAATTCAAAAATTAGCCAATCTTTGCTTTATGGCAAATAAGATAAATTCTGAAGCTGAAAATGATTTTACTTTCGATGAGTTACATGATGCTTTTAAAGATCTTGTGCATGAATATAAATTATTAAAAATTGAGCATAAGAAATTAAAGAAACATGCTAATTCATTCTCTTTTGAAAATAACAATCTTGGAATTGAAAATGAAGAATTAAGAGCCAAGATTGCTATGTTGCAAAATGAAAAGAATGATTTTTCTAAAGAAAAGGAGATTTTGAAAAAAGAAATTGTTGATTTGAAAAATTTATGCAATAAGTTTTCAAATGAGAAAACTGATTTCTTCAATGAATTAGAAATCTTAAAAAGATCCAAGATTTTTATATTAAATGATGATCTTTTAAAGAAAAATCTTGAGTTGAAAAATAAGAATTTCTTTATTAATGCATCTTCCAATTTGACTTGTTTTAATTATGAAAAATTTGGAATTAATGCATATCCTTGTAGATTAAGAAAAATTTGGATTTCTTTTGAAGCAGGAAAGATTCTTGTTCCCGAAAGGTAATGAAGTAAGCCACGAGTGAGGGGCACGAACATCTAAAAAGTCTTGCTTTGGTTGTTTAGGGAAGGTGCGCACGGACTCATAGACCTTCCCCGGGAGTCTCCAAAAGCATAGGGGGGAGTTCCAAAAGGAACCATATTTACTAACCCTAAAGGACCCAAGAGATTTTGGATACCAAAATTGTCCACTTAGTGTGTTTTGCAGGAATGTCTTGTAGCCCAACATGAAGAAAGGAAGTTTTTGAAAATTGGCTGTACAAGACAATTTAAAGAAGTGGACAAACTACATTTGGACTAAATGGTAAAGGAAAGATTATACATATTGGTAAATTCAAAATATTTCCTTCCATAATTGAAAATATAGTTGAATATTTATTATAAATGTTGCATCAATTATTTTGAAAAATGTTTAATTAGAATCAAGTTTAGACTTATAGTCATTGGCTATAATCATGAACTTTTTGATGTTGATGGATTTTACGCTCTCATGATTAAACTTGTGATTATTAGACTTTCACTTGATTTTGATTAATATAGTTTTAAACTATTTCAAGTGAAATGCTATGATTTATGTGTATTCATTTTTGACATCTATGCTTTAGTTAGAAATGATTTGAAACAAGTATAGAACTAGTAGTTAAGGATCACATTTAAGAAGAAGGTATGCATATTGATAAACCCTTAATCCAGTAGCTAGACTTGCTATCGAATTACTTTTAGCATTTGTATGGATATCAAATTATTTTAAATGAATTTGAAATCATACTAAAAGTTTTTAAATGTTCAATGCTTTGCATTTTGAAAATCTTGAAAAATTCAAATCTTTGCTTTCAGAAAGCATGTTTTCTTGATATCATGCTTTACTTGCTCTAATACTCCTCCTTATTTTCAAATCTATTATCCTTTAAGGGGAGTTACTTTCAATTGGTATCATGATTAATTGATTTCATGCATTGATTTTGATGATCTACTTGCTATTCTTTCTACATTCATTCCCATTTTGTATTACCTTTCACCCTTTTTCATGATGACAAAAAGGGGGAGAAATATGTTAAGTATGAAAAGGAAAAAGATATGATAAACATGAACAAATATAAGAGAAATGAAAGAAAGTGCAAAAAGGGAGAGAAGAAAGCAAAATGTTTTAATCTTAAGGGAAGAATTAGTAAGGGAGAGAATGTTTAAAAATTTTGCATATTTTGAAAAATGTTTTGAAGATTTTTCGGATCATATTTTGAGGGGGAGCTTGATACTTATTGATTTTGAGCTTACATGTTTATATTGTTGTTAATCTTTTTTAAGCTTACCCTATTTTTATACTTAAAGATTTTGTCATCATCAAAAAGGGAGGGTTGTTGACTCTGGTGTTGATTTTGATGATTGACAAAATATTTAAGTATATATGAGTACTAATGCATGTTAAAAGTGTTTAGCAGTTTCAGGTACTCATTAATGTTGAAAGATTGAAAATATTGTCATTCAGTTGAAGAAGCCATGAAATTTCAAGTTATGGACCTTGGAACATATATTGAAGACCTTAAAGGACTCAAATATTAAATTTGGACAAGTTTCAACACTGATCAAGTCATATGTCGACACCAAATTATGTCGACACATGGAAGTGTCGACATATGGACTGATACGCGAAAAAAATTTTCATCCGGCATGCTGAAGTGTCGACACATGGAAACCTATCGACACATGAACAGTGAAGTGTCAACTCAAGGCCTAAGACCAAATAGAAGACAGAATGATGTAATTTCAGGGTTTGGTCAAGTGTCGACTCACGGACTCAAAGTGTCGACTCAATGTGTCGACTCACCAGATGAAGTGTCGACTCACCAGTGCAGAACAGAAGACTTCAGAAGACATTTTTTGATCAAGTGTTGACTCACTGCTCCAAGTGTCGACCCTAAGTGTCGACACATGACCTGAAATGTCGACACCTGAACGGACGACAGCTCTGCAATGGCTAGTTTTCTGAAGAATAGAACTTCCCCAAAATATTTGTAACGACTAGTTTTTCCTCTCCAATGGTCTCTAACGGTCATTTAAGGCTTGGAGAGCTATATAATCAATACAAATCAAATGGGAAGGCAATCCTTTGAGAGAAAAGTTCCATACACTTTAAGGATTCATGTTTTGAGAGAGTTGAGCCTTCAAGCATCCAATTTCAAAAAGAGCTTCCAAGTCCACAACATCAAGCTTCATTCAAAGGCTTTAACAAATTGAAGACAAGCTTCTTCAACATCATCCAAGAGCTTCAAAGAGATATTTACTTTATTTTAGAAAGCTTCGTTGTATTATTTGCTTTCACTCTTATTTTGTTGTAAAGGTTCTTGGTTAGTCCAAAAATCAAGGAAGGTTATTGGTTAGCCTTTGAAAATCAATTAGGTTCTTGGTTAGCCCGGAAAACCAAGGGAGGTTATTGGTTAGCCTTGCAAACCAACTAGGTTCTTGGTTAGCCTGCAAAATCAAAGGAGGTTGGTGGTGAGCCTTTGAAAACCATTTAGGTTCTTGGTTAGCCCATAAAACCAAATGAGGTTTTGACTTGTGAGCCTTGTGAAAATAAGTCGGGTTTTGATTAGTGAGTCTGGAAAACAAATCGGCTGTAATCGGTTGAGATTATAGGGGAATTCTCAAGGGGTTATTGGGGAGTGGATGTAGGTGCCTTGGATGCACTAAACCACTATATATCCTTATATTTGTGATTGCTTGTGTGATTATTTTCTTTGTGTATTTACTTTGTTAATTCCACTGCATATTATTTTAAAGTACACAAATACATTGCCAAAACACAAGCATTGAATTGATCTAGCATATACTTGCTTTAGTTTATTGCAAATAGTTTGAAAGTTTTATAAAACCCAATTCACCCCCCTCTTGGCTTGCATCATCACTGGGCAACAAGAAGTGAACTCATACTAGACTCATACTGGTATACAGGACTCAATGTACTGGACTAGGTTGAGGGTTGAGACAAATCAACTAACCTCAACTTATTACAGGACTCAATTCGAGTTGATTACAAAATTTGACACATGGCTAGGTAAACCAAGTAGGGCCCAATAATCTGTCTGATCCTGGTGCCCCCACCAATTCTCCCGGGATGGGAGGAACTCGATCCTGTCGAGTATGGGATAACTTGGCTATCATAGTACTCGAGTAGGTCTGGATTGAGGTGCTGCAGATCCTCACGGGTGATCCACGAGTTCTCAGATTCTGGCCGACCTTGCCACCAGACCAAATACCTCAGATAGCCTCAATTTTAGGTACATATAGCTTGATCGTCCAGAATTCTCTCAATCTTTTCCTCACTATTTGGCCAATTGGTTGGTGGACACTTTGGGATGGTTCTCTCTCAAAAGGAGGAATAGGCTCAAGGTGCTCGCTAGGTATCACTGCTGGC
Source organism: Areca catechu (assembly GCA_021397845.1). NCBI lineage: Eukaryota > Viridiplantae > Streptophyta > Magnoliopsida > Arecales > Arecaceae > Areca > Areca catechu. The sequence goes on from CM038052.1 coordinate 150,861,356, forward strand.
TCCCTAGACTCTATAAGATCTGAGATGATGAAGGTGGAGCTAATACCTAAATCAGGTAGTATCTCATGCACATAGGAATTGTGTCCATAGATATTCATTATCTTGGATGGGCCAGCTTCGCGAGCAGAAAATTCTGTACAACTATAAAATTCCCTGCAAAATTCTTTATCTCTCTTTTGGAAATTAGCCAAGTTGTTATTTAGTTCATTAGTTATGTTCAGCTTTTGACTAATTTTCATATGCATATACTGTGCAGAGGGTAGTGTAGGTGCAGACATGTAATTCAGGCTGTGCATTTATTGGACTCAACTAATACCTAATAGACTTGACTAGACTTCTCTATCAAAAAAAATTATTGGACTCTATGGGCCTAAACTTTAATAGACTATAGACCCTTTAGGTCTAACCCTAGCATGGCATGCACATGAGAATTTACTATGTACTTCTAGTAAATGCCAAAGGGTATGCAAGAAGTATGATGCAAACCTAACATGTGCAAGAAATGAATGCAACATGCAAACCTCTACATGATGCAAGTGAATGGTTAAAGAAATATAAGAAAACTCAAGAAAAGATAAAAAATATGAGGTGGATTTGTGGTTAGTCTGATTGAGTGAAAAGTAAGAAAAGGGTTCGGTGTTAATTGGATAGACTAAGATATAAGAAGGGGTGTCAGGGATTAATCCTAAGCTAATAAAGTTGACCTTAAATGGTTGGTGTCTATCTACTAGGTTTGCCTTATGGAAGATTGGGTCACTAATTTCAGAAAAAAGATCTTCAATTGGGATCAAGGAAGTGACTTCATCTTGAGGGTACTGGGTGAGATAAGCCAAGTCCTCAATAAACTTTTTTGGCTCAGGAAATTCAGGACTAGGCTCTACAATTGGATCATCTTCTAAAGTCTCCTCTAATTGCTCTTCCATTGCAACTTGGATGTGATCTGGGTTATCTAATTCTAGGTCGGCCACTAACTGATTATGGTCAAGGTTAGCTAAATCTAGATTGGCTACTACTTGGGTATGGTCAACTAATATTGGTGGTCTTCTACTTGGGTATCTATTGATTCAACAACTCTGGATTATTTTTTACCTGGGTTTTTACTTGATCAACTAACATTGGATTGGTTTCTACCTAGGTTTCTACTGGATCAACTAACATTGGGTCTTCTATAGGGTAGTCTTCTAGATCTTCAATAGACTCATTATCTTCATACTCCTCTACTAGACTTGGGTCAGCCTCATATATTTCTTCTTCTAAGTCATCTTAGTGAACCAATGGGGTGGTAAGAGGGGTTTGGCTAATGGAAAATTGACTAGGGTCTGGGGTAACAGGGGTGGGTAAACTAAGGGTTATGGGTTCAAAGATTATCGGTTTAAAGGTTATGGGTTCAAAGATTATGGGTTCAAATCTAAGGACTATGGGTTCCTGGGGTTCAGTTCTATGGGTCTTGCCTAGGATTCCTATTTGGTTGAATCTATGGTTCATTTGATCAAGCTTAGTATCAGACTGGTCAAACCTACAGTCTATTTGGGTAAGCTAATTTTGGGTTTGGGTGTTGGACTGGTTTATTTGGGTAAACTGGTTTTGAGATTGGGTAGTTAACTAGGCAAGCTGGGCTTGGGTTTGGGTATTGACTTGGTTCATTTGGGTAAGCTGTGCTAGGATGGCCTCCAAAGTGGGATTCATGGTTGGGCTGGGCTGAGGTTTGGAGTTTTGATATTGAGTTCCTGATCTAGTGGTCATGCAACAAATCAAACAATCAAAATAAAATGATGCAACCAAGCATGCAAAAGAGAAAGAAAAGGCTAGTATAATCTAGGATTTTCTAGACCTAGAGCCAGAAACTGGGTGGGTCAGCTCAACTTACATCTAACCCAATAGCTAATCCTTCCATTGGCTAGGTAGGGGGTGGGAGTGTGGGAGGCCCCCCTGCTTTCGCAGGGATCCAATTAAAAACCACAGCACCACTTAGGTCGTTTGACTCTAGACCCCCAGCCTTAGACACCAGCTTTCAGTAATAGCTAAAAGGATAAATGCACTAGTTGGCTCACACAGCTCGGACCCGACCTGTTAATGTCTCCTAGCCCCACTAGGACAAATTAGGTCTAGTTGATTTAATTAGGCTTGGGTTAGTATGATGTTGGTTGTTTTGGCCCAGGATAGGTGATGAAATCCTGCCTTGATCCGAGATAGAGATTTGCCCTTAAGATTAGGTTAAGAATGATGGCAATCGATGGCCCTGATGCAATCTAAAACAATCAGAAAATAAAATATTTTTTTAATGAATTATGATGTGTCAAATTAGGTTTAAGTTAACTGGTGTTATCAAACAAAGTTTGGCTTGGGATTGGGGTTTGGTAGTTGATTAGGTTAGGTTGAGTCAAGATGCAGAATGTAGCAGAAATCAGTGAATTAGGGTTTCAGTTGTTGTAGAGTTTGACATAGATCTCGATGTAGAAAAAAATCAAAAAAAATCTGGAACAGAGGATAGATGGTGATGATGAAACCAACCAAATTTCATGTAGAAAAAAAATCATATGATGATGCAAATCTAGGGTTTTTTTGGACTACTACAAAATTTATCAGGATTCTATTAAGGTTCCTAATATGCCAAATTTTAGAGATTTAGGGTTTCGGTAAAATTAATTAAAAATTTTTATAATTACTAAAACAGAACAAAGGACATAAAGTACAAATTTCATATAAAAATAAAATATTTATGATGCCGAGATCAGATGAAACTTAGATACCTAATGTAGTGGACAGAATGCAGAATTAGGGTTTGTGAATGCAAAGCAAATAAAAAACTATCCTAAACCCGCTCTGATATCAAACTGATGTGGGATAACTCTAAGATTATTAAACATGCATGGAAAATAGTAAAATAATTTTTTTTATAATTTTTATAATTTTATTTGCAGGCTAGATTCTCAAAATAAAGTAAAAACTAGCAGAAAGATTAGCTGTGCAAAGAATCATCGGGTCGCAGGCATACCCATACAAACTAATGAAATAACAAGGACCCAAGAGTTAAGAAACTCCTAGTTTAGGATAGTTTATCTTCATCAAAATCAGATAATCAGAGAATGGAAGATTTTTTTACCAGTCAGAGATGATAATATCAGTAGCAGAAGAGATCACTCACAACTCTGATCGGAGCCTAGAAGAAGAAGCCTTGTTTCCCTCGAATCTGATGGCGAATCTGGGTGGTCCCTGCAGCAAAAAAGGCCTCCTCAGGGGAGGGGAAGCACCTCGGGGATGCTGCAAGCATCGGGGTTAATCAAAACAGCAAATAAAAATTAGGAAAGAAACTAGAGTTTGGAAAGAATTGGAATTAGGGTTAGAAGATGGCAGCCTGGGAAGAAGATGCTCTTGGACTTGGACGGCAGCAAGGACTTCAATTCCTTGGGAGTGGCTGATCTCCAGGGACGCCAAGGGGTGCTAGGGTAGCAAGGTTTCACTCCAGGAACACAAGGAGAGCACTCAAAGTAGGAACCAAAACTCAAACTCAAGACAACTTCATAAAATTTCAGCAAGGTTTATTAATAAGAAAAAGATGCTTACAAGAGGGGAAGGGGTGGGGTATTTCTAGAGTTCACATGCCCTCACTAACCATGGTTACACTTGGGTTATAAGTCCTCTTCCCAATTGAATACAAGTCCTTTCCTAGCTAGGTTAGAATTACAAAATTTTAAAAGGACTAGAAATCCTAACTAGGTTAGAATTTTGACCTAGTCTTCTCTTCTTTCCTCTCCCCACTTGGCTTGGACTTGGTCAAACTCTTCAAATTCATTTTTGGACCTTGGGGAAGCAGCAAGGACACCTCCTTTATGGGATTGGACAAAAATTTGAGGGGTCCAGGTGGGCTTCCAGGGGTTGGGCGCATTGACTGCATATTCCAAGGAATTTAGCTGGAATCTTGCTTCTTAAGGGCTTGGGCTTGGCACCTGGGCTTGATTTTAAGGCCTGGAGTGCTGGAATAACCTAGAAAACATGGGATCCTAGCATATGAAATATTTTGGAAGCATCTGGATGGAATTTGGCATCTGAAATGGCACCCGAGAAAATTCAAGGCACAATCAAGGCACCTGGGTGTCGATTGAGCTCCCCTAAGCTGGTGTAACTGCTTCTGGCTTTAGAATGAGGTCTGGTGGAACTCCAAAATAGCATAGCCTCCTCTCTTGTACAAGAAGTGAACTCACACTAGACTCATATTGGTATACATGACTCAATGTACTAGACTAAGTTGAGGGTTGAGACAAATCAACTAACCTCAACTTATTACAGGACTCAATTCTAGTTGATTACAAAATTTGACTCATGTCTAGGTAAACCAAATATGGCCCAGTAATCTATGTCTGATCCTGATGCCCCCATGAATTACCCTCCCCATTACCGCCAAGACTCCATCTTGGTAGAGCACCGTCATGATGACATTCACGATTGTTAGGCTTCCTTCAGCCTACAATGTGATCCTTGGTTGATCTGGGCTTAACCTGCTCAACGTGGTCATCTCCACAAAGTGGCTGCTGGTGCGGTTTCCGACTCCCTATGGTGTCATGGAGATGAGGGGGGCACCTCAGCCCATTCAGCATTGCCTCCAAACCATCCCCGAGGCCAAGTCTGTCGAGGAAGACTCTAGTGCAAACGATCTCAACCAAAGGGCGCAGGACCCCAGAAGTGGCCTAGTCGAGCGCCTGCTGTCGTTCCCCCTCGAAATTGACCCGGCGAAGATGGTGCAGATCGGGGGGCAGCTACAAGATGATGAAAGGGCCCACCTTCTGGAGTATCTTCGGGCGAACGCCGATGTGTTCGCTTGGATAGCGGCCGACATGCCCGGGATCCCACCAGAAATCATAACCCACAAGCTGAGCATCGACCCAATGTACCGCTCTATCCGGCAGAAGAAGAGAAGTTTTACTCCAAAGAGGCAAAGGGCGATCAACGAGGAGGTGGACAAACTCCTCGCGATCGGCTTTGTTCGGGAGGTGCAGTATCCGAGCTGGTTGGCCAATGTGGTTATGGTAAAGAAGAATAATGGGAAGTGGAAGATCTGTGTAGACTATACAGACCTCAACCGAGCCTTTCCAAAGGACAGCTTTCCTCTGCCGAAGATAGACCAACTAGTGGATGCCACCTCAGGGCACCGCTTGCTCTCCTTTATGGATGCATTCTCCAGATATAATCAGATCCGGATGCATCCAGAGGACGAGGAGCACACTGCCTTCATCACTTATCGGGGGATGTACTACTATCAAATGATGCCGTTTGGCTTGAAGAATGCTGACGCCATATATCAGTGCCTATTCAACTGGGTCTTCTAAGACCAGATCGGCAGAATATGCAGGTCTACGTGGATGACATGCTTGTCATGAGCAAGCCGAGTTCAAACCATGTAGCCGACCTCGTAGAAGCCTTTCACAACCTTAGCAAGCATAAGATGAAGTTGAACCCGGTGAAGTGTGCCTTCGGGGTAGCACCAGGAAAGTTTCTCGATTTCATGGTGACCCAAAAAGGGATCGAGGTGAACCCGGAGAAGGTCCAGGCGATCATCGACATGGAGCACCCGACCTCGAAGAAGCAGGTCCAGCGCCTGACGGGTCGGATCACTGCACTGAGCCGATTCATCTCGAGGTTGGCGGACCACTGCCTCCCCTTCTTCAAGGTGCTGTGCAAGATAAGCGACTTCACCTGGACGGAGGAGTGCAAGACGGCCTTCGAGGAGCTCAAAGATTTCCTGGCATCACCACCACTGCTCTCCAAGCCGGAGACGGGAGAGGAGCTCCTGTTGTACCTGGCGGTCACCCTTGGAGGCATCAATTCGGTCCTTATCTGCAAGGACAAGGATGGATCCTAGAAGTCGGTGTACTACACCACAAGCTCCTCCGAGATGCCGAGATCAAGTATACCCGATCTGAAAAACTCATTTTTGCACTTATCATGTCTGCTCAACATCTCAGGCCATACTTCCAAGTACATCCAATCATGATCTTGATGGACCAGCCCTTGAGAGCTGTGCTCAGCCATCCCAACACATCTAGATGCTTGGCCAAGTGGGCATTAAACTTAGCGAGTTTGACATCGTGTACTGGCCGAGGTCATCCTAAAAGGCCCAGGTGCTGGCCGACTTCCTGGTTGAGTGCACGAGCCTTACCGAAGAGCCAGAGCAGACGGTCCCGGAGCATCAGAGGAGTCCGATGCAGAGGAGGAGCCTTGGATCCTCCACGTCGACGATGCATCCAACATGGGCGGAAGCAGTGCAGGCTTAATCCTCTCCAACAACGATGGAGTTGTGGCTGAATGCGCACTCCGTTTCAAGTTTGCCATGACAAATAATCAAGTGGAGTACGAGGCACTCCTCGTGGGCCTCAGGGTATCTCGCGAGTTGGGTGTGAGGAGCCTGAAGGTCTTCACCGACTTCCAATTGGTGGCCGAACAGGTCTCCAAAGAATACGAAGGAAGAGACCCACAGATGATGAAGTACCTGGAGCAGGTCTGCTCAAGCACAACAGGCTTTCGGTGCTTCTGCATCTCTTATATATCCCGAGGTGAGAATGCTTATGCTGATACACTGTCCAGACCCGTGACCTTGCCGAATTCATCACTGGGGTGCTCTCACATTGAGTACCTCAAAAGTCCAAGCAAAGAAGCTCCCATAGAGGTGCAGCAAGTCATCCCGGAGCTAAGCTGGATGGACAAGTACATCAAATACATCATCGATGGCACTCTGCCGGAAGATCGAGCAGAGGCAGGCCTTATCAAGAAGAAGGCCTCGTGGTTTGTTCTCATGGAAGGACAACTCTACCGTCGGTCTTACTCATATCCACTCTTGAAGTGTCTAAGACCCGCAGAGGCAGCCTTCGTGCTCCAGGAGATCCACAAAAGCCTTTACAGAAACCATGTCGGAGGGAGGACACTGGCATACAAGGCCCTCCATCAAGGTTACTATTGGAAGACTATGAGGGAAGACACTGCCGACTTCTTTAAGAGGTGCGACCGATGCCAATGCCAAGTCCACATACAGCATCAACCCGCGATGCCCCTCTCTCAGCTCTCTGCCCCATGGCCGTTTGCCCATTCAAGGATGGACATTTTGGGCCCGTTTCCTCTAGCTTCAGGACAATGAAAGTTCTTAATAGTGGCCATCGACTACTTCACCAAGTGGGTAGAAGCAGAGCCACTAGCACGGATCACGGAAGCCAAGGTCAACCAGTTCTTCTAGAAGTCGATCATCTTCACTTTGGGCTTCCCTGCAGCATCATCACTGATAATGGACGGTAATTCGACAACCGAGAGTTCGAAGAATTTTGTGCCGAGCATGGCATCCAACACCACTTCATCTCAATGGCTCACCCCCAAACAAACGGAAAAGCCAAGGTAACCAACCGGACTATCCTCCAGGGACTCAGGACCAGGCTGGATCAAGTCAAGGGCAGATGGGCAAAAGAACTCCTGAGTGTTCTGTGGGCCTACGACACAACGCCCAGGATGGCGATGGATGAAATGCAATTCAACTCACCTTCAGCTCAAAAGCAGTCGTTCCAGTCGAGCTCGGCTTGCCCACACTATGGGTACAGCAGTATAACGAGGCAGAGAACCCGGCGTGCCTTCTCCTTAACCTGGATCTCCTTGAGGAGACCAGGGACAGGGCTCGGCTCCGGATGGTAGCATACTGGCAACAAGTGGCCTGGTGATGCGCTGAGCCGAAGCATCTCAACCCCGGGAGTGCAGTAAACTCTTGCCGAACTGGGAAGGCCCCTACAAGGTGGCCGAAGCTCTTCCACACAGAGCCTGCTATCTGGAGGATCTGGACGGTGTCAGATTCCCAAGAACGTGGAATGCCTACAACCAGACAAAATATTATCGATAGTGTAAGGCTCTCTTCTTATAATAATAAAGATTTTCTTTTGCACAAATCACTCTCTGCCTTGCAGGGATATCGCTGCCCGGCCCGATGTATGGTATGCAGAAGCCCGGAGCCCAGCTCTCTGGCACTCAAGCCCGAGGCCCGACTCTCCGGCATAGAAGCCTGGAGCCCAGCTCTCCAGCACAGAAGCCCGAAGCCCAGCTATCCAGCACTCAAGCCCGGGGCCCAGCTCTCCGGCATCGAAGCCCGGAGCTCAGCTCTCCGGCACCAAGGCATGGAGCCCAGCTCTCCAGCACTTAAGCTCGGAGCCTAGTCCTCCGGTATGCTCAACCCCGAAGCCCATCTCTCCGGCACCAAAGCACGGAGCCCAGCTCTCCAGCATAGAAGCCCAGAGCTTAGCTCTCCGGCACTCAAGCCCGGAGCCTAGCTCTCTGGCATGCTCAAGCCCAAAGCCCGGCTCTCTGGCACCAAGGTGCGGAGCCCAGCTCTCTGGCACCAAAGAACGTTGCCCAGCTCTCCGACATAGAAGCCCAAAGCCCAACTCTCTGGCACTCAAGCCCAGAGCCTAGCTCTCCGGCATGCTCAAGCCCGGAGCCCAGCTCTCTGGCACCAAGGCAAGGAGCGCAGCTCTCTGGCACTCAAGGCCGGAGCCTAGCTCTCTGGCGTCTAAGCTCGGATCTTACGATTCTCCAGCATCAACAGTGTAAGGTTCTTCCTCACTGATAATCAAGATTCTCCTTGTGCAAACTCTTTTTGCCTTGCAAGAGAATCATTGCCCGACCCCAGGTTGGCACTCAAAGCCCGGATCCCACAACTCTCCGGCACCAAGTCCTGGAGCCCAGCTCCCAGGCATCAAAGCCCTGATCCCTTGACTCTCCGGCTCCAAGTCTTGGAGCCCAGCTCCCAAACATCAAAGCCCGGATCCCACGACTCTCTGGCACCAAGTCCTCAAGCCCAGCTCCAAGGCATCAAAGCCCGAATCCCATGACTCTTCGGCACCAAGCCCTGAAGCCCAGCTCCCAGGCATTAAAGCCCAGATCCCATGACTCTCCAGCACCAAGTCCTGAAGCCCAGCTCCCATGCATCAAAGCTCAGATCCCATGACTCTCTGACACCAAGTCTTGGAGCCTAGCTCCCAGGCATCAAAGCTCAGATCCTACGACTCTCCGACACCAAGTCCTGAAGCCCAACTCTCAGGCAATCAAGCCCGAAGCCCTACTCTCTAGCACCGAAGCTTGAAGCCCAGCTCTCAGGACATCAAGCCCAGAGCCCAGCTCTCTGGCACCGAAGCTTGAAGCCCAGCTCTCAGGCCATCAAGCCTGGAGCCCAGCTCCTGGGCACCGAAGCTTGAAGCCTAGCTCTCAGGCCATCAAGCCCGGAGCCCAACTCTCTGGCATCGAAGCTTGAAGCCCAGCTCTCATGCCATCAAGCCCGGAGCCCAGCTCTCCAGTACCGAAGCTTGAAGCCCAGCTCTCAGGCCATCAAGCTCGGAGCCCAGCTCTCCAGCACCGAAGCTTGAAGCCCAGCTCTCATGTCATCAAGCCTGGAGCCCAGCTCTCCGGCACTAAAGCATGAAGCCCAGTTCTTCGGCACTCGGGAACACTCATCCATCTCTGAGATGCTCAGAGACAAAATGGAAGCCTCCTCTCTAATCTCATTACATGCCCAAAGAAAAAAAAAAAAAAAAAGAAGAAAGAAAGAAAAGAGAAGAAAAAAGGAAAGAGGTAAAGAAGTTTCAAGCCTAGTCGGTTAAAAATTTCCACTTCATTGAAAATCTGTTGTTTGTTACAAGTGTCCCTGGGCCCCCGACATGCCGGGCAGCCCAGGCCAAAAACAAAAGAAAAGAAAAACAGAAAGGGAAATCTACCTTACTCAGGCGGTCCCTCGCCTGGGCTATGTGGCTGTGAGGCATCATCCCCAGGGACCTCGGGCTGTGCAGTTCTAGCTTCAGCAACCATCGCCAGCGGGGAAGGTTGAGAGACGGCCGCCGACTCCTCAGCAGCGCCCAAGTCTGGGGTCTGCTCCGTGTCCGGAGCACTGGGATATCTGAGGATAGCTTAGCCCTTGTCAGAAATGAACTCCTCGATCGTGGAGTGCAAGTACATGAATCCTTTATAGAAGGAGTCTGATGCCATTTCATGGAACTCGACGGCGAACTCCTCCGAGGCCCAGTACCTTGCCATGGCCTCTTCAGCCCCCTTCTTCACCTTGGTAGCTTGCTCCTTTGCCGCCTCTACTGACTTGGACACCACCGCTGCCTCCTTCTTAATAGTTGTGGCCCTCTTCTCGGTGGCAGCTAGCCTCTCTTTCACCGCATCTAGTTCGGCCTGGAGGGACTGAGAACGCCCCTTCTACCGGACCGCCTCAGCATTGAACTCGGTCAGCCTCTTTTTGATGGTCGTGAGCTCTCATCCTTGCTCCTTGACCGGCCTCGCTCCTGGTCAAGGTTCTCCTGGAGCTCCTTCGAGTGCCTCTCGGTGCTGGCGAGTTCTTTCTAGAGCTCCTTGTTCTTCAGGCTGAGCTCCCGAAAGGCGTCAGTCTTCTCCTTCAGCTCAGTCCTTAAGGACTCTACCTCCGCTGCTCGCTGCTGGTCATTCTTCAACCAATTTCTGCAGCAGTCTCTGATCAGGAGGGTCTCAGCACCGATCTACACCAAATAAGACATCAGCAACCAATGCACAAAGAGAGAGGAGAAGAAAAAAATCAAGAAGGCAAAATGACTTATCGAGAAGAGTTGGGGGAAGATGCTGCTAATCGCATCCCCCAGTACCTTTCCAGCCATCTCCCGCTGGTCGCATGATTGGATTGAAAAATCCATCATGCGCTCGGCCAGCCTCTGGTCCCAGAGCAATGAGACGTCGGGCACCATTCTGAATGGGACCCAGCGGTAGTCCCTCCCCCTCCTGCTTGCCCTCAAGGCAGAATCGCCTACTCTACCGGCAGAAGAGGCCTCGGGGGCAGGGTGGGAGCTTGGTACCCCTTCAGGTGGCACCCCAGGCATTGGCTCTGCTCCTCCTTGCACCTCCTCCCCCTCGACGACAACGAGCTCTGGGGGAGGAGGAGACATGACGGCAACATCTGCGGTCGCAGCCCTAGCCTAGACGACCACCTCGAGCTTCGGGGCGAGGGCCGGTTCTCATCTTCTCAGTCGCTCAGGCTCGGGCCTGGCTACCCTCTGACCCGGTCCCCGCACCACAGCAACCACCCTCCTTCCTTGTGCAGGGGTGGCCTCGGCCTCCCTCCTGCTTGGCTCGGTCGGCGCGGCGGGAGCGCCGCCGATGCGCTCTCATCGCGAGCCCTCTTCGAGGAGGACTCCTCAACCAATTTCAATGGAGGCCTCTTCTTGGTGATCGAGAGTAGGTCGTCCACCGAGAACTTCATACCTACATACGAAGGATGCAATATCAGCTCCAAGTTTGGAGAAACAGAGTAAGAGGCACAAAAAAAAAGAAGAAGAAGAACTTGAGCCAAACTCACCCAACTCTCTCGTTGGGTCGACCCCGACCTCGACGAGGTTCTGCTCTGATAACAGAACCTTGAGAGAAGGAATCTAGGTGGTGCGGAGCTGCTCGTAGATATCTGAGTTAGTTGCTTCGATCATGGAGTTTTGGTTAGGCGACCGATCTGGGTCGCTCCATACCTAGTCGACCCCCTCGATGGTAGTAAAGAAAAATTTGCTCTTCCACCCTTTGATGAAAAGGGGAGTTCAAATTTAATGCCCTGCGGGTGAGAAGAGATGGTCCACCACCCATCCTCGGTAGGGTGGCGCTTTAGGATGAAGAAGGCCCTGAACAAAGAAAAATGGGCGATAATCCCGTGGAAATGACAGGGCACTATAAAATAAAAGATGGTCCTTATGGCATTCGGGACGAGTTGAGCCGGGACCAGATGATAGTTGCTCAACACTGACAGGAAGAAAGGGTGGAAAGGGAAGCGGAGTCCTCCAGAGAAGGTCTCCTCATAGAAGGCAATCCAGCCCGGGCTACTCGAAGTAACCCGATCCCCTGGTCGAGGGATCAAAAGTCGAACGGAGTACAGGATGCCATAGACATCCTGGATGGTCCCCAGTTCCTAAGTAGAGATTGTCGAGATAATCCCGCCTGGACCTGTCGACTGAACAGGTTCAGGGGTGGGTTCAGGTGAAGGAGGAGGGGGGCTAGACCTGGGCTCCTTAATGACTATCCCACCGGGGGGATGCCTCCTACTAAACTTAAAACGTTCTTCCTCCCCCTCTTCATCGGAAGAAGAAAAAGGTGGCCTCGGCCTAGAAGGCCCCGCCTCGGCCTGGTTGGTCGAGGGACAGAAGCCAGGACTAAAGCGAGACATCTACAGAAATGGGAAAGGGAAAGCTCAAGAAGAGGAGGAAGATGGACTGCGAGGACCCAAACCTCAAAAGGAGAAACTCTACTCTACTAGGGGAAGGAGGAAGAAGGAGACGAACCTGGTTCCTGGGGGAGCCTAAGGTAATTGGGGGAGAAGAGAAGGCCTGGGTATGATGGCGGGCATGCAAAATTCAAAAGAGTAGATGTTTTGAAAAAAATCTGCCTTTCATTTTAGAGTGACCCGATGCATCCATACCATTACAGCCTCTCCACCGATATATTTGAGCCACGTGCCGACCGTCGACGAGTAGGATACCCTGCTTTGATCATGGTCGCTTTGAATTCTATGCCAGCAATAACTGCTCCTCGAACATGGCCACGTGGCTCCTCCATACTGGCTCGGGGAACAGCCTCATGAAGTGCTGGTGATCGTAGTCATTATTATACCAGATCTTTGCCTTTCTATGTCAGCACTGCAATTACTTCCTTCGACCCGAGCACCGCGCACCAACGGGCCTCGAGAGTGGGGGCAAATGATGTGACAGGATCGCTAACGTGGAACACCCGTCAGATGCCACGTCGGAGAAGGCTGCCATGTTGGATACTCCTCTTCGAACTCCTTTGCCAGGCCGAGCTCCCTCATAATGTCGAGGCAGCCTGTCGAAGCCAAGCTCTGTCCTCCAACAAGTCAGCTCCTGTGAGATCAGGATGCTTAGGTCGGAGCCGAGCGACCTCCCCCGGATCGAGCCCCTCGAAGTCAAGCCCCTTGGTCCGGAGTCGAGCTCAGCCTCCCTCCGCCACGTGGAGCCCCTTCGAGGTCGAGCCCTCTGGTCTAGAGTCATGCCTACCCTCCTCTGCCAGATCAAGCCCTTCGAGGTTGAGCCCCTTGGTCCGGAGTCGAGCCCAGCACTCCTCTGCCAAGCGGAGCCCCCTCGAGGTCGAGCCTTACCCTCCTCTGCCAGATCGAGCCCTTCGAGGTTGAGCCCCTTGGCACAGAGTCGAGCCCAACACTCCTCCACCAAGCGGAGCCCCTTCGAGGTCGAGCCCTGCCCTCCTCCACCAGATCAAGCCCTTCGAGGTTGAGCCCTTTGATACGGAGTCGAGCCCATCACTCCTTCGCCAAGCGGAGCCCCTTCGAGGTCGAGCCCTCTAGGTCGGAGTCGAGCCTTATCTCTCCAGTTCGGCCCCCACCTCGGACGAAGGCACCAGCAATCAAAGGGGCGACGTCATCCCCCTTAGGTGCTGATGAGTCGCCCAAGGATCATAAAGAGGTGCTCACCAGGCCGTAATAACTGCCTGCAGCTACCACTTACATCAGAAAAGGAGGAGGCTTCCTGACCAAGGTGCCACGCTCTCCACCAACCACCTGCACTATCCGAAAGAGGAAGTCAACCAGGAGATTCGAATCCCGGGGCTGGCGGCCTCCCGATCGAGGACCTGCCAAGTTTTCCATAATGGAGCGACCGGAAGGAATGTCAGAGCGCATAGCAGGTTTCCCTATAATGAACTAGGAAAGACATCCTGTCCATGGCATGGAACACCACCGCATGCACTTGCTGACATAGGGGAGATCCCGAGGTAGGCGTTTAGCAATCACCTGGATTCAAAAGAGCCATCGACACCCCCAACAGGGATAGGTAACGAACAAACGAACATACTCCAACACACTCAAGCAAGTAAGAGAGGTGAGGTCACACAGGAGAGCCACTTCCGATTCACCTCGACCATCACCCTTCAGCACACTTACATTCTACTCACACCATATTCACTCTTCCTAGCATGGAGTCCACCTTAAGGGACTCGACCAGGAGGATCTGTTCCCCTGGATCGTCACTGACTTGACCGTCGGAGTACCCCCGCTGGAATTCCTGGCCCGAGTCTCTAACCCTGTTTTGCAGGTCCTGAAGCGTAGGCCAATCCCGAAGAGACGAGGGGCGACCCGACGTTGACAGCAGCTACGAGCCACGATGATCTTGGCGGCAACACTCTTATATATAAATACCAAACACAAGTTCATAGTCACCATCTAAGCTTCCTAATTTGGTCGCTCAAGGCCTCCTTAGAAAAAAACAAAGAAAAATTTGGGGGAAAGGAAGCTTTCCTATTCGACCGCTCCAAGCCTCCCACCTAATTGAGACTCCGGATGAAGGAAAAAATGAGAAAAAACCAAGGAAAAAAACTCTTCTAGCCACCATATAAGCTGTCATATTCGACATGTCCCATCCGATTCAAACTCCCCTACCACCATCTAAGCTTCCCTATTCAGCCACTCTATGCATCCCACTTAATTGAGATTCTCGAAGATGAAAAAATAAGGGAAAACCAAGGAAAAATGGAACAAATTGAAAGATAAGATCTTTTCCTGTATGATCGATCATTATTTGTTTCTTTTTGCAAAGTAATGGTGGCGAGGAGAGCAACGAAGAAGCGGATACATTGAGTCAACAAGATGGAAGTCGGGGGTGGAGGCAAGGGAAGGTGGCGAGGAGGTAGTGACTCGACTAGACTTGGTGGGTTGGCTTAGTAGCAAAAGGGGGTGAGGTGGCTTACCTAACAGATCTAATGCCATCTTGTCCCTTTTTGCATCAAGGAAAAAGAAAAAAGAGGAGGGTTCGAAGCTTAACATGTGGCATATCGGGAGAGCTCTCGACTCTCCTTTAATATATTGTATAGGTTATTCTTTGCCCTTTCCAATGCATGGTTAGAAAATGCTAGGGATGGAAAAGGAATAGAATATGACATCCATGTATACTTAATTCATAAAGAAGATTGTTGTTGCCACATTCAACCATTGAAATAATTTTTTTTAATAAATAGTTTATTTTTCTTCTAGTATAAATATTTCTGAGCACAATCACACTAACAAAATGAACTACTATATTTATGTTTAGCTTTCCAATATAATTTATTCTCAGTGTATAGCTTCTCTATAATCACAAACTACTAATAAATCAAAAAAAACTTACATTAGCTTTGCTTGGATCATCATCATCATTATTTATATATATAGTTGGTATTAGAGTCAGCATGGGGCAGACGTGTAGAGGAACATTTAGATAGTATATGCATTTTGGAATTGAAGTATCTTCTTAGTAGACCCTTGTCACGTTGCCATTTTAAGCCGAGATAAGCATTTTGCCATAAATTGTTGACCGGTCAAAAGAAAAATGTCAAGTTCCATGATGAATCTAGTATCTAGGTCTTTCTTTGCAAGTTCTTCTCAGGAAGAATATGTTGATTATTCCAAGGTTTTGATAGAAGATAGTTGGAATAATTGGAGTATTCTAAAAATATCTAAAAGAGTTATTTATTAACACAAAATACTTCCTGATAATAGGGTTAGGATAATAGAAAAATGATCTCAATCGATCATAAAGTTATCCCAATGATAACCAAAGACATCATCAAAATGCATAAGCTAAAATATGAGTTCATCCATATGGGAATGATCTAAGCCGTGGTTAAATCTTTAGTTAAAAGAGAGCTTGATATAGCTACTCTTCTATGCTTAAGGGATGGCCGTCTAACAAAATTTCAAGACTCCTTATTAGGAATGGTTGAAATAAGTCTTTATGAAGGACCAATATTTTTTAATTGCAATAATGATTTAACCCTTAAACTTAGAGACAAAAACATTTTGAAAGCCATCGAGCTTAATGTTAAGCTTCAAGGCTTTAACATCATGCCCAGTTCTTATCCTATCGCCATTGTATACAAAATGTATTATAAAACTACTAATAACTTAAATCACAAAAGAACTTTAGGCAGTACAATCTATTGCCAAACGAATCCCTTGAAAGGAAACATTCATGTTCCAAAAACCCTAGCCCGGGACCAAATAAGCCTTCATGAAAATTGGTTATTAAAGAAAGCTGTTCTAGCACCTAGGTAACCACCTTGCATTGTTGAATCCATTTTTATGCATCCAGAAGGTGACGTAAAAATCAAATTCAACAGAAACTTATGTAGAAGTAAAAGTCATAGATACCCTTCAAGACCTTAAAATATTATTCTTCCAAGATTTAGTTACTCTAGTCCTTCAACCAAATTAAAAGAAGTTGATAATGAATCAAAAATATCCCAAACGAGTTATAATGAGTAAACATCTCCTACAATATCTCCAACCTATTCTCAAATTACTGAAGTTAGGGATCTAGAGGTTTGCTTGATTACTAAGGAGTTTTAAATAGATAAGCAAGCCCTTTGAAAAGAATTGTACTCTTCAAAAAATACTCAAAAGAGGAAATGGCTTTTTAGTCATTACTTAGGCTCTGAAAGAAAAGACCTCCAAACCAAATAATATAAATTTCTTGAATAGATTAGGATGAATATAGACTTCTTTCCTTGGTTAGAAAGAAACATTCAAGATCAAAAATCCCAAAACCATAAGGAAATAAATATACTAGAAGAAAAAATCATTATCTCTTGCAAGATGGAAAAGGGAAAGTCATAAAAAAGATCCATCCTCTCGTATTGGAAATAAAGATTTTGGTTAGAGAAACACAAATCACAACCTCACCAATCAAAATAAAATTAGATCCTCTAGAAAATTTTAATGGAAGAGATCTCAAAAATATAATAGAACATAATAATTTCACAAATCAAAACCTAAAAATAATCAATGATCAATTAATTAGAATTGAAGGATTAATCAAAAATGAAAAGGAACCAATAAAATCAAAAGATAAAACCCCTATATTTGTTCCCCATGAAATTCTAAAAAAGATTTAACCCTCAACTCACTGAACCAAATCTATTATAAGAAATTAAAAAAAAACTCAAAAAATTGACATAATTACAACCATTTTAGATACCTTGATAGAGCTACTCCTTCAACCTCAATAGTCACCAGAGGGAGATCATTCGATGTTTTATCTGAAAAAATAAGAGAATCAAGCACTGATGAGTTAGACAATGATATAGAAAGTTTAACCGGTAACCAAACTAATAAAATTAAAATCATGAAGACGCAAGCTTAGAAATAAACAGAATTCAAAATTAGAGGCAACTAACAAAATTTTATTACCAGAGGCCAACCTTTCTAGACAAGGTTATTAAAGAAAGATCAATTATAAAACAAAACCATTACTCTGCAAACACCATCTATGAATGGAATATAGATGGACAAACAGAATATCATATATTAAATACTCTCCAAGAAATGATAATGGTGACTATGGCCTACCGGACCAAATCCAATATATCAGATCATGCAATATCCCAAACCTTAGTTGCTGGTTTTACTAGCTAATTGAAAGGTTGGTGGGATCATTATTTACATGAAATAGATAGAAACAATACTCTTTATGCCTTTAAAAGAAATGATGAAGGAATCATACTTAAAAATGAAACAAGAATAGATGTTCAAGATTATGTGTCTACCCTCAGCTTTGCTATAGCAAAACAATTTTTATAAGATCCTTCTAATTTAAAAGATAGGAGTTCTGAAATTCTTGCAAACCTAGATGCAAAAAACTTCAAAATTTTAGATGGTATAAAATATTTTTCTAACTAAAGTAATGACCAGAGATGACTGTCACCGGTCATTCTAGAAAGAAAAATTCATTATTGGCCTTCCCTCAGTATTTGCAGAGAAAGTTAGAATAAAATTAGAAGAACAAAATAATAATAAAATCCCTTATGACAATTAACCTATGAAGATCTTATCAACATAATCAACACCGAAGGATTAAACCTTTGCAATGATTTAAGAATGAAATAATAGCTAAAAAGAGAATAATTAACTAGCAAAAAAAAGTTAGGTAGCTTTTGTGAATAGTTTGGATGCAATCCTTTGGCCACTAGGAAAGCTCCTAAGTCTAAGATTTGTAAAGATTATAGCAAGAAAACAAATCTTAAGATAATGAAAAATAAACAAATAATCCATAAACTTATCAAAAAAGAAACAAGATCCAATCAAACTAAAAGACTGAATGAAAAAATAGTGTGGGAGAATAAGACACTTTGCAAATAAATATAGGCTAAGAAGAAAAATAAATAAGATATAAATTGACAAAGACAATTTTGAAGAATCCCTCAAAATTTAATTAAAAAAATTACCCTTAGAAACATAAAGTGAAGAATATCAAGAAGAAATAGAATATGATGAAGTATTAACATGATAACAAAATAACAAAATCTTCTACTAGATTTCATTGATAAGATAAATTAACTAGAACTAAGGAAAGAATACCTCATCAAACTTAAAGAATTATTTAAAGAAAAAGAAAAAAAAAAACACTTGTCCAAATTTTTGACTTAAATAAAATATTCAACAAATTTGATAAAGAAAAAAGAAGACCCATCACATTACAAGACCTCCAACAAGAAGTAAATCAAATAAAAGTAGAAATAAATAAAATTAAAAATCAAGTAAAACAATTAGAAAAGAACATGATTCTGAAGAAAGACATGAGATGGAAGATTAAAGTTTCTTAGAGTAAATATCCTAAATAACTATCCAAAATTGGTGTGTAAAGGTAACCATCTCATCAACAATGACTTTAAATTAGAAATCGTTGTTTTAATTGACTTTGGAGCTGATTTAAATTGTATGCAAAAAGGGCTTATCCCTACCAAATATTTTTAAAAAACTAAAAAAAGACTAAATACCGCAAGAGGTTCAAAGCTAAAAATAAATTATAAATTATCTGAAGCCAAAGTTGAATTTCAAGATATTGACTTTATAATATAGTTTATTCTTATCAAAAATCTTAGCAGACCGGTGATACTTGGTACTCCATTCCTTTATCTAATCAAAACTTTCACTATAGACAATGAAGGAATAACCATAAAAATTCTCGAACAAGAACTAAAAATCAAATTTATCAACAAAGAATACATTAAAGATTTAAATTCTACTACTCTAAATGAAATAAACAAGAAAAATAAACATATAAATTTTCTAAAAGAAGAAATAAATTATAAGAAAGTTGAAAATCAATTACATGACCCAATCATAATTCAAAAGATACAAAGTTTTAATGATGAAATCCAACAAATTGTCTGTTATGACCTTCTTAATGCATTCTGGAATGGGAAAAAACATGCAATTAGCCTTCCTTATGAATTAAAATTTAATGAAAAAATACCTACTAAGGCTAGGCCAATCTAAATGAACCAAAAGCATGCTTAATTATTTTAAATCAAAAATAAATAATTTAATCAAAAAATGCTTAATTAGACCTAGTAATTTTTATAGACTTGTACTACTTTCTACGTGCAAAAGAATGCATGTATAGAAAGAGGAACTCCTAGACTAGTAATAAATTACAAACCCCTCAAGAAAGCTCTAAGATGGATTAGATATCCTTTACCTAATAAAAATGATCTTTTAAATATAACAATTGAAGCAAAAGTCTTTTCAAAATCTGACCTAAAATCTGGATTGTGGCAAATACAAATTAAAGAAGAGGATAAATACAAAACTGCATTTATCGTTCCTTATGGGCAATTTGAGTGGAATATTATGCCCTTCGGATTAAAGAATGCACCCTTTGAATTCCAAAAAATAATGAATGGAATATTTAATCCTTACACCAAGTTTATCATAATTTATATAGATGATGTTCTAGTCTTTTCCAATTCTATTAACCAACACTTCAATCATCTTCAGATCTTCCTAAATCTAGTTGTTAAAAATGGTCTAGTTCTTTCAAAAATAAAAATGAAAATATTTCAAGCAAAGATAAGATTTCTAAGACATGACCTTGAACAAGGAATAATAAAACCAATAAAAAGATCAATTGAATTTGATGATAAATTCCCAGACATTATTCTAGATAAAAATAATTACAAAAATTTTTAGGAAGTCTAAACTATTTCAGACCATTTCAAAAACCTAAAGATATTAGCTAAACCTCTTTACTAAAGACTTTGAAAAAAACTCATCCAATTGAACTTAAGAACGTACTAATATTGTAAGATAAATTTAAGCCTTTATCAAAAGCTTACGCTGCTTATACCTACTAGACCCAAAAGCCCCAAAAGTAGTAGAAACTGATGCATCCAAAATAGGTTATGGAGGTATACTTAAACAAAAGCAAAATGGAATGGAATAACTGATTCAATATACTTCAGATTACTGGAATACTACCTGTTGTCATGTCAAGAGGTGGTGCTAACTTAGGCTTGACTCGTGAATGGCTAGAGCTAAGATGGCTACTGATGTGAAGCTGGGTCTCATAGTGGCCTATCACTGGGAGTTTGACCTGTAAGACAAAGAAGGAAAAAAAAATCCACAACCAGGGGGTTTCTTGGTGGTGGACCCTCTAATACTTAAGTCAATCTCTTAGTTGGGCAAATAGAGGAGGCTTGGAGTCCCCTCTAAAATTTAAAGAAAAAGTAGAGGGAGGAGCCAGAGAAAGAATGAAGGAGGGAGATGGAACGAGATCTATGAGAGAAGGGGCTCTCAGCACATATAAGGCCCGTTTATGGAAAGATGGCACACCGATGAGTGGAGTTGTGAAAGCTAGGATACTTTTTAGGAGGTGGAAAGTGTATAGGTAGGCTTGCAAATATCTTGATAGTCACTTAGATGGATGCTTACGAAGTCAGGGAGCTTTTGGATGTGCTTTCAGGATGATAGCTCTCTCAAGTGACGTGGGATCTCGGTTCTGTTTGGCCTTGCCTCCCTATTCTTCTTTGTTGGCTTGCTAACCATGGTCCTAGGCATCTGGCTTGGCTTGGCCTTGTTCGACTTTGCTTGGTTTACCTGGAGGGTCTCTAGGGAACAAGTTATAGGTGCGTACCTAATACCTAAAGGTAGAGAAGAGGTATGGTGTGCGATGCAAGGGAGTGGCATATAGTGCATCTTGGTTTTTGTAGGCACGCCATGGTAGTGCTATCCATCGTTGGTGGAGTAGGGAGTGGTGACCGACACATCCCTATGACCAAGTGATCCTTAGGTGGCGAGCATGAATGATGGCTTCACCTGGAGCACACATGACTAGAACAAGCGAGGATGGATCTAGTAATGGCTGACATTCCATAGTTGGTTGGTGAGTGCACAATTTGATTTTCAGGTGGCGAGTCATTAAGGGGTTGCTCGGCTACCCAGGTTAACTGACATGTGTTAGCACAGATTGGAGCTTCGATGTCATGTGGGATTGACCAGATCCGGATATATCAGATATCCCCCACTTTCAAGCCTAAGTGGCCCTATTTATCCCGAGCCTTGGGCATAGGAAGTAGAGATCCAGCTGGTTTGGTGGGGTACAGGAGCTTGTTGTTCCAGGAAAAAACTAGCAAGGCTACATTGGGCGAGGTAGCTCGCAGCATGGCTGGCGAGGCTATACCGTGATCTATGTTGGGTAAGGCAACTCGTGGTAAGACAGGTAAGGCTATGTTATATAAGATAGCTTATGGCAAGGCAGGTGAGGCTTCGCTGGGCAAGGCAGCTTGTGGCTAGGTAGGTGAGGCTATGTTGAGTGAGGCAACTCGCAGCAAGGCAGGCCAGGCTATGCTAGACGAGGCAGCTTGCGACAAGGCAGGCAAGGTTGTGCTCGGTGAGGCAACTCGAGGCAAGGCAACGAGCTGCACTATTCAAGATCCATGCTAAGTAGGCATGCAGTGGAGGAGGACAGGCATGAGTTTTTAGGAGGTGACATCATCCAAAATGATGATATATTTAAAAATTACGATGGTTGATTAGACTCTTGAGATGTTATGATGCACCTCCCAAGATGGCACTTTTAATGATGAATTGACATGGGATGCATCGAACAGCGAGGTGAGTATCGGTGCCCCTTCATCGACAAAGGGACAAATCCTTTTGATGAGTATCAAAACAAAAATTGGTTGGGCCTCCTCCACCTTTGCAACGTCTAGAAATCGAGAGCATCAGAGAGGTAGAGAAATATCTTAGGACAATTAGAGAGGAGTACTAGAAATGTCTCATAGTGGGTTTCTCCATTCTTTCTATTTTTCCTTCTTTCATGTCTGCGTGTAGTGATCATGGGGGCAGAGGAAATGGATCTTACGCTCGAGACCATGTCCTCCACCTTGATGGAGGAAAAAGCTCATCATCTCGGGGAGAAGTTCGGCTTCATGATAGAAGTCCGATTGGAGGTTGCTGGAGAGGACAAGTGAGTCACCGATGGAATGGTGATAAGGGTCGCCATCCACGAGGAGTCCCTGAATGCAAAACTCAAGTTTCCCATGCTCCCAGTGATGGTGGATCTACTATGATGGTACCAGTTGTATCCAGCATAGTTGGTTTTCAATGCCTAGAGGGCTATCGTTGGCTTCTTTAGTCTGATAGTTCATCATCACATGGAGCTTAGGGCATGGGTGTTCCATGCCATCTTCCAGATGAAGGCTAATTCGAGGAGTCCAGGGTGGTGGTATGCCTCCCCTTAGAAGGGGTTTAGCTTTCTGCCTAGCCTAGCAAAGCTACATAGCTAGAAATTGTGATTCTTTTTCATAGTTTCCCAAACATCATGGCTATTCCTAAGATGGTAGGACAAGGTGGAGACATCATGACTATTGGATCTCCCAGTGCTGTAGGAATAAGAGTAGATTATGGAGGGTGAACGGATGCCAGTCCAGGTCCTACCATATATTATTCTTCTTTTGAAAGTTGGTTGGAGGTTCTCTATGTGACGGGAGTTTCCTTATCCCAAGGTAGATCCTCTTTCAAACTATTCGATAAATGGTCTTTTACTTTTCTAAATAGGCAAAGTAACTTTGCTTCTTGGTACAGACTTGATGATCCAAGATAGGTCGTAGGTGATGGCTGTCAGGAAGTCATCTCCACCACCCTTGGCTTATTGGAAGGGGAAGTAGGCTCGCTCCCCATCCCCGGTGAAGGAGGCGAAGAAGAACAAGGGGTAGGCCCATCCTTCAAATTTTACTTTATAACATAATTTATCATATCAAAAACCTTAGTAGACCAGTGATACTTGGTACTCCATTCCTTAATCCAATCAAACCTTTCACTATAGACAATGAAGGATTAACTACAAAAACTCTCAAACAAGAGCTAAAAATAAAATTCATCACCAAAGAATACATTAAAGATTTAAATTCTACTACTCTAAATGAAATAAATAGGAAAAATAAACATATAGAATTTCTAAAAGAAGAAATAAATTATAAGAAAGTTGAAAATCAATTACATGACCCAATCATAATTCAAAAGATACAAAGTTTTAAAGATGAAATCCAACAAATTGTCTATTTTGAACTTCTTAATGCATTCTAGAATAAGAAAAAACATGCAGTTAGCCTCCCTTATGAATTAAAATTTAATGGAAAAAAAATACCTACTAAGACTAGACCAATCCAAATGAACCAAAACATGCTTGATTACTATAAAGCAAAAATAAATGACTTAATCAAAAAATGCTTAATTAGACCTAGTAATTCATCCTAGAGTTGTGCTACTTTTTATGTGCAAAAGAATACAAATATAGAAAGAGAAACTCCTAGACTAGTAATAAATTACAAACCCTCAATAAAGCTCTAAGATGGATTAGATATCCTTTATCCAATAAAAGAGATCTTTTAAATAGAACAATTGAAGCAAGTCTTTTCAAAATATGTCCTAAAATATGGATTTTGGTAACTACAAATTAAAAAAGAGGATAAATATAAAACTACATTTACCATTCTTTTTGGACAATATGAGTGGAATATTATGCCCTTCAGATTAAAGAATGCACCCTTTGAGTTCCAAAAAATAATGAATGAAATATTTAATCCTTACACAAAATTTATCATAGTTTATATAGATGATGTTCTAGTCTTTTTCAATTCTATTGACCAACACTTCAAACATCTTTGACCTTCTGAATCTAGTTGTTAGAAATGGTCTAGTTCTTTCCAAAACAAAAATGAAAATATTTCAAACAAAGATAAGATTCCTAGGACATGACCTTGAACAAGGAACAATAAAACCAATAAAAATATTAATTGAATTTGCTGATAGATTCCTAGATATCATTCTAGATAAAAAATAATTACAAAGGTTTTTAGAAAGTCTGAATTATGTCTCAGACCATATCAAAAACCTAAGGATATTAGCTAAACTTCTTCACCAAAGACTTAGAAAAAGCTCATCCAATTGGACTCAAGAACATACTAATATTGTAAAACAAATTAAAGCATGTATCAAAAGCTTACCTTGCATACCTACCAAACCCCAAAGCCCCAAAAGTAGTAGAACGGATGCATCCAAAATAGTTTATTGAGGTATACTTAAACAAAAAAAAAATAGGATAGAACAACTAATTCAATACTTCGGATAGCTAGAATACTACCCAACAAAAATATTATACCATTAAAAAAAAAACCAACTTTCAACCAATTTTAACTCTTGAGGACGAATACATGGATAATGATCCATAAAAAATAGTATCAAAAATTTTTCTTGAATACTAGAGTTTTCTACCAAAAGATCCCCAAAAGACACAAACTTTTTATAAGTTCATTCTTATTGATTCAAATTCTATTACGGTTAAATATTATAAAGACTACAAAAATGAATCTATCATCATCTATTCAACTGCTCAAATTATTCAAGTACTATCTTCATCCACATGAGGAGATAGCCCAAATACATTCAAAAAATTATCCCAAAAATTTAGTCCCCAATATTATAATTATTGGGACTACAAAATGCTTGGCACTTAGCCTTTCTTTTCCAAAATATTCATCACAAACACTTATGGCTATTCTATTTTAAAAATTTCAAAGAATTCCATTTTCCTTATTAATTTTCTAATTGGTGGAACTTTTATGGTCAAAACTTGAAATTCTACCTCAAGTTGTCAATGAGGGCTACCAGCTTTATTAGCAAAAAATTCTATTATTCGAAAGAAACAAAAATTTTCCATTACTCAACTTTTTCTCCTAATTTTTACTCTCGAAGATCTCTTGCTGGGAGTATGTTATTACTTTTGTTCCAAAGTTCTAGCCAACACTTGCAAGAAAGTTTAAGACCAAATGGTGGCAAGAGTTCAACCCTGACAAGATCACCAAATCCAAAGTCATGGAATGGTTTGACAAATATTCTCAATGTTCACTCAAAATTGAGCCCTCAAGCATGAAATTTCTTACTTGCAAAGCCTTTGCAAGCTCAAGATTAGTAGCAACAAGATCCAAGATAAAGTACAAAAATCTCATATTAGAAATCCTAGTAGGATTAGAAAGTGATGATGAAGAAAACAAAAGTTCATCTTCTTGAAATCACACAACTAATTAATGAAGATGACTACTACAAAATACTCTAAAATGATCAATAGAATACTTAGTATTTGACAAGATCCCACTATAAAAGCATATCCTAAAAAGATTCCAGTAGGGCACCTCATGGCTAACATCCATTTTGCTCCTGACAAAATTCCATTATCAAAACCTGCCAAAAGCAAGAAGACTAAAGTAAAAGACTCCAGTAGGATTCCTTGTGATCGACAACCACTCTTCATGATCGATAGCCATCTTGCTCTTGATAAGATTCCACTGCCAAAAGCAAAAGAGATTCTTTTAAAGGACACCACAAGACCAGCAACACTGACAAAAGCTCGAAGACTACTTCGGATTTCAGCCAACATTCAATTGCAACAAAATATAGAACTTCTATAAAAAGATCGAAGAAGGATAGAAGAGGGGCAAAACTTAGAAATCCTTTGGAGTTTTCTCTTCTAAGACCTCTCCGAAACCCTTTCATGTACCTTCCCTCGTATGCAAAATATCAAACTTTTCAAAAATTATCCAAGAGCCGACAATTATATTCAAGCATAAAGGCAAGAAACAAAGGTGTGGCTTTTTGCCATCCTATGCATCATCAACTTTCAAAGTAATACAAAATCATTTCTCTCAATTTCTTCTTTTATATATATGCAGTTTTCTCAATTGCTATCTTAGGAGTACAATTAAGGGTACTTTTCTCAAATAACTCTCAATTAGTTTCAATCTTATGAATTAGTTTCAATCCTATTAATATATCATCTCTATCTACTTATAAGGTTATCCTAGTATAGCTGTGAGTGGTGAAAGCTAGCTATATTGCATGGTTATCCTAGACAAAGTAAATGATAGATTATAATCAAATCTAATGTTCTTGTTTCTCTTTTCAAATTCTATTAGTTTCAAAACTATTTCAACAGTCTTATTGTTTACTTCCAATTTTACTGATTCTCTTCAATCTTTACAATCAATGTTATTGTTTTCTTTCAAATTTACTGCTTATTATCAATTCTACAATCTTCTTATTATTTTTCTATTACCTAGGAGTAGTTGGTATCGGAGCCAGTGGGGGGAGGAAGTGTAGAGGAACATTTAGAGAGTCTCCTTGTCTTGGACCAAGATCTTTTAGAATTAAGAGAGAGTTTTGAGATTCCTTTGAATCTCCCAAAGGGCAATAATTTTTAAGAAATAGGTATATTCTTTAGATCTCATTCTCCTATTCCTTTAGTCACGTTGCCATTTCAGGGCATTTGCTAGAGGGGCATTGAGGCCATTTAGACATAAGTCGTTGACCAAGGTGTCGAAGAGGAAAGGTCTCGAGGATCTACCTGGATCTTATGAAACCATTACCTTTAAGGTAACCTTAGGTTTCTCTACCTTAATCTTGTTTTCTTGAACTCCTAATCTATGATGAGTAAGTAGCCTTTCAAGGTCTTACTTTACCAGCTTCTCATCCTTAGGTGAAGATATAGGGATGGAAGGATCCATCATCAAGAAGGAATAGACAACTGGTCTATCCCCAAACTCTCCAAAAGATCTATCTACAAACACAGTGGTTTAGGTATGCTACCTGACCACCATGTCAAGGTTGAAGAAAGAATTGTTTCAATCTCCTATGGCCATGAGGTGATTCCCATGATCACATCTAAAATGGTCAAGGTCTTTAAACCAAAATATGAGTTCATGCATATTGGGCTCATCCAAGTTGTTGTCAAACCCCTAGTTAGAAAGGGCCTAGACACAGCCATGCTTTTATATCTCAAGGATAGCAGGTTAACCTATTTTCAAGACTCCCTATTAGGCATTGTTGAAACCAGCTTGTATGAGAGACTAATTTACTTTAACTATTACACAGACTTAATAGTTAACTCAAAGGCAAAAACATCCTTAAGGCCATAGAAATAGACGTCAAGCTCCATGGCTTCAACCTTCTACTAGGGTCATTCCCTGCTACAGTAATTTATAGGATTTGCTTCAAAACCATGAACAACCTTGATCTCATAGGAGCTATCAACAAAGGTTGGTAGGAAAAACCATCTTCTTCCATGCCAACTTGGATAAAGGAAATGTCCATGTTCCCAAAACTCTCATTTGGGACCAAGTCTCCTTGCATGACAATTAGATAATCAGGCAAGCTGTTCCAGCAATTAGACAAGAAAATAGTGTCCTAGAATCAATTTCTACACAACCCAAAGGGGATGTGTCTATAAGTTTCCACAGGTCTTCCCTTAGGAGCTAGACTTGTAGGATAAATAAAAAACAACCCCCCTCAATCCCTGCTAGAAATAGTTGTTCAAGCCCCTTAATTAGACTTAGAGATCTTGACATAGAACCCAAGGCTCCCCAAACATAGTATGAAGAAACCTCTTAGTCCCCTAATTTCTCTCCTACCTATTCCCAAATAACCGAAAATAAGGACCTCGAATTGATGGTCATTTCAACACAGTTTGAATAAACAAACCTTGGTATAGACAGTTATCCTATTTCGAAGCAAATAAAGCAAAAAGAGATCAATTCTTTAAGAAGTATTTGAAAGAACAAAGAGACCAACTCCAAGCTAAGTTCTATGAATTTCTCAATAAGTACCAGATCCAGCAACACTTCTTTAAATGGCTTGACATGTGGAAGTTTGAATCTAAAGAAGTTAATATGTTAAAAGGAAAAACAATAATCTCCTGGCAAGTTGGAAAGGGTAGGGTCATAGAAAGAATTCATCCTCGCAAATGATCAAAATCCCTATTAGAGATACTCAAATTGTGCCTCACCTTTTAAAGTAAAATCAGATCCTCAAGATGTTCCTAGTGGTAGAGATATTAAAAATATCCTTGAACAAAATAATTTTACAAACCAAAACCCAAAGACCATTAGTGACCAATTGATCCATGTTGAAGATCTATTTAAGGAAGAGGAGCAAATTCCAACCAAGCCCATGGAAACCCTATCTTCACCCCCCATGAAATTTCCAAAAATCTTGTCACCTGGCTTGCAGAGCCTAGTCTAATGGAAGAAATAGACAAAAGGCTTGTGGCCATATTCCTAACTATTACTGACACCCCAGACCAAACAGCCAAATGCCACATCATTACTGTGCTTGGTTTAAGCAGCAATAGTGAAACTGAGTCACCTAGTGAAGACAGGGGTCTGACCTTTAGGTGAACAAAATCAATTTTAAAGGCCAACCTGATAAATATTTCTATCCAAAACCCACTCTTCTTAACATGGTTATGGAAGAAAGAAAAAACTTAAGGCAAAATCAATATTCTACTAATGCTATCTATGAATGGAACATAAAGGGATTGACAAAATACCAAATCACGAATCTCCTCCAAGAAATGATAATGGTTTCCACAACATATAGGATGAAACAAAATTCCTTCGACCATGCTGTGGCGCAAGCCTTAGTTGTTGGTTTCACTGTCCAATTAAAAGACTGGGGGGATCACTACTTAGGTATAGGAGATAGAGAAAGAGTCCTTTCTGCTATTAGAAAAACCCTCGAGGGAACCATTGTCAAGGATGAAGATGGTTGAGAAATTCAGGATGTTGT
This sequence comes from Areca catechu, assembly GCA_021397845.1. Taxonomy (NCBI): domain Eukaryota; kingdom Viridiplantae; phylum Streptophyta; class Magnoliopsida; order Arecales; family Arecaceae; genus Areca; species Areca catechu. The sequence continues at coordinate 150,890,280 of CM038052.1, forward strand.
TGCTACCCTGATCTATGCCATTACAAAACATTTTCTTGGTGATCCCTCTAAACTCAAAGATCATGCCTTCGATATCCTACTGAACCTTAAATGTAAGAAACTTCATGATTTTTGTTGATATAAGGACGTCTTCCTGACCAAGGTAATGACTAAAGATAACTATAAACAATCCTTCTAGAAAGAAAAATTCATTGTAGGACTCCATAGTGCTTTTATCGAAAGAATCAAGACCAAGCTTAGAATCCAATATAACAATAAGATCCCTAATGACAAATTGACCTATGGTGGCATTGTCAATTTTATCAACAATGAAGGTCTAGTAGTCTGCAATGATCTTCAATTAAAATAGCAGTTGAGAGAGAACAACTAAGAACAAAAAGGGAGTTAGGAAACTTCAATGAATAGTTTGGATATAGCCTATTAAAACAAAAAACCAAAAAGATAACCAGTTACAAATCCTATAAGTTTTGCAAAACTTGTATCAGAAGACAAGCTCGATAGGCACATAGAGCCTTATTACAAAAAAATTTTTAGAAGGCCTTTCTAGCCTAAGACTATTGGAGCAAAACTTCCTAGTGCTAGTAAGACTAGACCGGCCTAGAAAAACAAGTAAAATTGTTGGAAGTGTGGCAGACCAGGCCACTTCGCCAATAAATGTTGGCTTCAAAAAAAGATCAATGAGATAGAATTAGATGAATCCAACCTTTAGGATTCTCTTAAGAAATAGTTAGAGAGGATTTTGATCAATACTGATCCAGATCTAGAAGATAACCCTATAGAGAGCCCATATTAAGATGAGGAATTCTATTAAGAAAACATTATGTCTAGCCTTGAGTTATTCATGATCACCAAAGAATAGAGTCTTCTCCTAGATTTCATTGATCAAATTGATGATGACCAAGATCTTAGAAAAAAAAATACCCTCACTAAACTCAAGGAATCCATCGAGCAACAAGAACCTAAGACTCCCTCTACCCAAAGTATTTATAATCTTGATACCATCATGACCATATTCAACTAGCCTACTAACCAATGCATACCCTTCAAGACCTCCAATTTGAAATTAACTAGCTGAAATTCTTGAAAGAAAAAGTTTAGTTCAAATGGATTGAAGCTCAACTCCTAGATCCCTAGGTCTCCAAAGAAATTCAAATGGTTAGGAAATAGATTGAGGACCTTGCATGCTTTGGCTTATCCAATGCCTTTTGAGATAAGAAATAGCATATTGTTGACTTGCCTTATGAAAAGGACTTCAAGGAGAGGAGGATCCCTACTAAGGCACGACCAATTCCAATGAACCAACAAATGTTAGAATATTTCAAATAAGAGATTAAGGACTTGATCAGGAAGAAGTTGATCAGACCAAGCAAATCCCCATAGAGCTGTGCAGCTTTCTATGTCCAAAAAAATTTAGAAATAGAAAGAGGGGTACCCAGACTTGTCATCAATTACAAACCTCTCAATGATGCCCTAAGATAGATCAGGTACCCCATTCCTAATAAACGAGACCTCCTAAATAGGGTGGCTGAGGCCAAGATCTTTTCAAAATTTGATATGAGATACGCGTTTTATCAATTCCAAATTAAGGAATTTTATAGGTACAAAACTACTTTCACTATTCTTTTTAGGTAATACGAATAGAATGTGATGCCCTTCAGACTGAAAAATGCCCTATCAGAATTCTAAAGAATGATGAATGAAATATTCATTGAGTTCACCAAATTCTTATCATTTACATTGATGATGTCCTAGAATTCTCCAAATCCATTGAGCAACATTTTAGGCATGTCTAGTTGTTTTTATATTATGTTGTCAAAAATGGAATTGTCTTATCAAAAACCAAGATTCCTCTATTCCATACCAAAATTAGATTCTTAGGTTATAAAACTTCCAAAGAACCATCATACCCATTCAAAGGTCTACTGACTTTGCCAACAAATTCCTAGATGAAATATTAGACAAAATTCAGTTGCAAAGATTTTTAGGAAGTCTAAATTATGTCTTAAACTTTTATCCAAATCTCAAATTAGTAACCAAGCCCTTTAACCAAAGATTGAGAAAAACCTAGGCCCTTGGATCGCCTTGCATTATAAGGCTATAAAGAAAATAAAAATTGAAATCAAGACCTTGCCTTGTCTAGCCTTAGCAAACCCAAAAGCCCTTAAAATTGTTGAAATCGATGCCTCAGATTTGTGGAAATGGAGGTATCCTAAAACCAAAACAAAATAATCTTGAAAAATTAATCCAATTTATGTCAAGATTTTGGAACCCTACCCAACAAAATATTCCACATTCAAAAAAGAAATCTTGGCCTACCAAAGCTTGTCCTAGCAAAAATATTCCACAATTGTGGATTTGGAGACTTGGATTCACCCGAGGGTAAGCTTGTTTGTTTGGAAGGTTGCTTGGAGCTGACTGCCTACTAGAGTGCTTTGAGAGCTAGAGGAATGGGTATCTCAGCTACTTGTCCTAGCTATGAGTCAGTGGTGAGACTATGGAGCATATTCTCTTCTATTGCCCGAGAGCGATGCAAGTTTGGTGACTAGCCTCCCTTCTTTTCATCAACGATCCTGAGGAGTAGTCTATCCATACCTTCTTAGAGGCTATGTGGGTGAGTTTAGAGTCAGAGGCCATGAGAATGGATGGGATCAGGGCTACTTATATTGCCTATCAGATTTGGTTTGTCCAAAATTCAGGTATTTTTTAGGTGACATGGCTACCAACAAGGTTCATGGTGGAGAGGGCCATGACCCTGGCCACAGAATTTGTTGAGGCCTTGCTACATGTTGTGACCTTAAGAACTTGGGATATCTAGGACCCCCCTTCTTTTCCTTCTATTAGGAGAAGGATTTTTATCTCCTAGGAACTCCCACCCCTATCTTTCCAAAAGGTTAATTTGATAGTAGTGTGACAAATGGGAGAGGCAGAGCAAGTTTTGTCATCGAGGCCTTGACTCTTGGCTTATTTTGGCTGACGGTTTCCATTGGTGGAGACCTTTGTGCCTGGGGCTGAGTTGAGGATGGCTTGAGAGGGGATATGGTTTCCTAGGTTAACTCTTTGGGCCGATCATCTAATTATAGAAGGTGACTCCTCTATAGTTGTGACCTAGTTGTAGGGGCATCCAGACTATGACGTAGCTGCTCACCCCCTAGTATGTGACATCCGTTTATTACTTCTAATATTGGGTACACCATCATGAGGTGAACAGTGTTATAGACCGGGTCACTTCCTTTATTCTACAGTATTCTGATGGAGATCTTTGGGATGATGCATTTCTTTTATCCATTCTATATAAAAAAAATCTTGGCAATTATTTTATGTATTTTAAGATTTTAATCAATTTACTTAACCAAAAATTTATTTTGAGAATTGATTGCAAGTCTATCAAATATATTCTTAAAAAAGATGTTTAAAACCTAGTCTCAAAATATATTTTTACTAGATGGTAATTAATTTTACCGATCTTTGATTTTGATATTGAATACTTTTAAGGAAAAGACAACTCCCTTCTTTATTTCATGTCTCGTGAATTCCTACAGAGATTATCCACTCACAATGTCACCCAAAAAGGCTAATATAATTGCAAACCAAAAGTAGCCCAAAACCAATTATGCCCAATCCTCCATCCAAGCGATATCTTCAGTCCAATCCTTAAAAAGCCTAAAAGTACAAATATTGTCTGCCCAAACCATACCAACTCCATCCAATTTAACTTGGAATGACATTGTGGCTCAAGAAGATGAAGATAAGAAGAAGGCTAAGCCCTCTCTTGCTCCTAAAACTCCTCTGCCGTCCACAAACGAATTGGCCAACCTAGCAAAAGCAAATTTGACCCTTATGGGCCTAGACATTTTTCAATAAACGGTTGCACAACTTAAAAAATTGTAACCTTTTGAATTGAAACAAAATTTGGCTGTAGGAGTTGTAGACCCTACACCTCTTCAAAAGGTTTTTCCTAGAAAATCAATTACCTAGTATTTTATAAAAACCATATGCAATCAATTCTGACCGTAGAGGATGAATTCTCAAAAAACACCCAAGTTGACCGTAGAAAAAAATCTTTTAGCCAACCTGACATTTCCAACCAAAAGATTTTCAAAAAAAACATAGATTTTATGAATTCATCCTTGTAGATACTGACTCATTTGGTATCAAGTACTACAAAGATAAGACTAATCCTGTAATTGTAACGCACTCCACTGCACAAATCTTGAGGGTCATAACTCTTGGTGAATGGAAAGATAACCCTAGCAATCTAAGAAGATTTTTTCAGCCTTTTGATCCTCCTTATTTTAATTACTGTGATTACTAAAATACTTGGTATCTTTAGTTTTATTTCAAAAATAGATTTCCAAGCATTTGTGGCTCTTTCATTTGAAAACTGGAGTTCCTTACCAATTTTCTTATTGGTTCTCCGACTAGTAGGACCACCATGGGCCCAACCTAGAAATTCTCCCCTCAAGCGTATTGGAAGGTTTTGAAACCTATCAGTAATTCCAAAAAGATCCCAAAAATTTCCAATCTCCTTGAATTTCTATTCACAATTTGCACTTTCTTGGATCGCATATTAGGAATATATTTTTATTCAAAAAAATGGCTATCCTCTTGTCCTTGCAAGAAAATTTAGAGTTAAATGGTGGTAGGAATTTAATCCAGAAAAAAACCACCAAACTTAGAATTATTGAATGGTTCTCTAAAAAATCCACAGGAACCATCTATTGCCAAGTTTCTGTAGCACAAAACAGTTGCCAGCACCAGGTTATTAGCGGCCAAATCGAAAACCGAATACAAGAGACTTCTCTAAGAGATGCTCTCAATATGAAGCCCTGCATCAATTTACAGAATAATTTTTTAAAATAATATTTTTTTTAAAATAAAATTATGAAAATAGGTAATGCAAAATTTATTTACCGAACTAGGTAGGGTGGATGACGTGGATGAATTCGTCTGTCGAAAAGACGAATTCAATTTAATTGAATTCGTCTTTCGTAAAGACGAATTCAGTTAAACTGAATTCGTCTTTACAAAAGGCGAATTCTTGATAAATCGTCTAAAAAAATAATAGAAAGGGAAGATATTTTTAATTTTAAAATATTGATTTATTATATTAAAAAAAATTATTAAAATAAAAAATATTTAAAAAAAATTTGAAAAAAATTAATCCGTGAATAACTGTATAATACATGAATGTATCCAAATTTTATAAAAAATAAAAAATTAATAAAAAAATTGCATGACCGATACGTGGATCGATGGTCTGACTGATAGGTGGACCGATGGTTAGACTGGTAGCAGGATCGGTAAGTGAACCGATGATTAGCCGGACTGGCAATCGGGACAATGACCGAGGATCAGATCCTTCCATGATTTTACTGAAAAAAGAAAAAAATTATTATTATTATTATTAAATAATTAATATATTAAATTAAAATATTTTAAATATATTATTTACCAAATTACATTAAAAATTAAAAAAATAAAATTTATTAAAAAGTGTTAAAAATTTATATTTTTTTATAAAATAAAATAATGTTAAATCGCCGATTGTATCTACCATTTCACCAAATAATATTATTTTAATTAAAATTTAATAAAGAATTTAAAAATTAACGAGAAATCATGAATTTTAATAAATCCTAAAATAATTTATTATTTTCATAAATTTAATTTTATATTTTATATATTTTTTAATTTACTTGAGCAAATAAATGATTCTTATCATTTTAAGACCGATATGTGGACCGATGATCGGATCAGTAGGTGGACGGATGGTCGAATCAGTAACAAGACCAGTAAGTGAACCGATGATCGATCCTGGTAATCGGACTGGCGACCGAAACGATGACAGGACTGAGAACCAAATAGATGATAGAATCGACGGAAAATAAAATTTTTATTATTTTCATAATTTGAATTTTATAATTTATATTTTTTTAAAATTTAGTTAAGCAAATAAATAATTCTTGTCTATTTTAGACCAAAACACATATAAACACATATAAATAAACACTTATATAAATAATTCTTATATATTTTGGACCACAACACATATAAATAAATACATATATTAAAAACATAATTTTTTAAAATTAACAAGAAAATATGAATTACAATAAATTCTAAAATAAATGACTATTCGGTCCCACATTGTGGTCGTCTCCTAGTACATGCAGGTTGTATACGACGACGGATCGGAGGTGGCTGATGCTGCTCTGTCTCATGCTCTACATCATGTGATGCCTGATATGCAGCATGCTCTACATCATGTGATGCCTGCTCTACAGATACATGATGTGACGACGATGCTCCATGTCGGAATAATCATGCTGCCAGTCCATGAAATCCGGTGCAGTAGTATAATCAAAATGTCCTGCCACATCCTCAATAGATGTGAACTCGTGCATCGGATGTGGAACAATGCTATATCGTCTTGTACCTCGTCTGTGATGAGCTGGCAGAGGTGCTTCGGATGAAGATGCATATGGATAATAAGGCGAAGGAGTCTCGTCCTCCCTGTCTCCCTCCTGATAAAACTCATGTAGTGGAATCCGTGTATGCTCGCCAAGAGTATGGAGGGCAGAATGACATATATCCTGTATATCCGGGGAGGTCGTCGCATGCTCAAGTATCGTCGCAAAACTACTATCCTGTAAATAAAAAAAATAATTAGTTTGACAAAATTTAAACGTATATTATAATTTAAATAATAAAATTTAAATTACTTACAATGTAATCATATACTGCACCATTGCGACTGATGAATTGACGAGTGATCCTACGATACCACTGCATATAAGGATCGTGATAATCCATAGTACCATCGAATGGATCACCATGTATAATATAGTCATGACGACTCATCCATAATTATATATAATCCCGATGAACGGTGGACTAATTCTGATCAGATCGTCCTCTCATATCAATACGATGTAGTGTAGACAACGTATCGAACTGATCTGGCACGACCTGTCGCATCCTGAACTGGCGCATCACTCTATCGGATAAATGCTACTCTACTATATAAAAACATACTAGTGGCATGCTACTACACCAGATCTCCTGACCCTGTAGATAATAGTCTGGTAACTGTGCAATCATAGTGACAGTATATGGCTGCCATATGACCTGTTTATAAATAATTTAAAGCATAATTTATTAAACAATAACAAATAAAACAAGTCAATCATTACCAAAAATTCAATATTCATTACCTCGTCGGGTTGCAGTTGATCAAGTAAATAACGATACGAAGAGACAACATGCATAGGTACCTGTGTGACAGAAAAAAGATCTCTCCATCTACAAAATAAATTAATAAATTAATTAAATAAAATAGTATATATCATACACGGTATAAAAATATTATGTAAATTCTAAACTCACCTCATCCCTAATGGCCCCTGTGGTAAATCGGCTCCATCATCATCAAAATCGATCATCGGATCTGGAGCCTATCGAAGTAATTGTGGGGTGCAAGAATCGGAACTCTATCCCATGCCCACAGCTGTAGTAGCAACAGTGGACCAGCAATATCAGTAGCATCTCTGTGACTCGCCCTGCACATCTCTCTATACAACCAAGCGAGTCCAGTGCTACCCCAATTATACAGTCCGGCCGTCTCAAAATCCGCTAATAAAGGTAGAAATAATAGATGCATGTTGTTCACAGATTTATCCATAAAAAGGCATCCACCCATCAACTGTAAAATATATGCTCGAGCATAGCACTGAATGGCTACCTCGTCCGCATCGAATGCTAAATCCTGGAAGTGCTCGGTAAGCCAGACTAAGCTCAGTCATGATCCATGCAATCTATCATCCGGTGGGACGACCCCTAATAACTCAAGACAAAGCTGCCTCCAGTCTACTCGTGTACTACCCGTCACTGGTAGACCATCTACTGGCAAACCTAGCTGAACAGCAACATCCTGTAGGGTGATGGTGGCCTCTCCATGGAGAAAATGAAAAGTATGTGTCTCTGGACCCCACCGCTCGTCGAGAGTAGTGATCAAATGCCAGTCCAATCTAATAAATCCAACACGTGCTAGACCATAGAATCTGGACTGCATCAGCAATGGCAAAATACGACGATCGAGCGGTATCGATCTGCGCATAACCATCTCTCGATGTCGACAGTGCAAAACAATATCCTATCCCTCCCAGACCAAAGATGATCTATGTGAAGGCTGACCGTGTAGTACACTACTATCAGAAGGACCAGGATCCATAACTGTGATAACTCAAAGAAAATCAATCACAAAGCCCATTTAATGCATAGTAAGGACATTAATCCATATACAAGCTATAAACATCAGATAATAAAACATATCCATATATTACAATCCATCAAATAAAATACAAATCAATGACAAGATTAGCCTAATACATTACAATCCATATATTAAAACATCTATAAAATATGACTGATATAATTTAACTAATCTGCTTGTAGAAGCCTTGGACATGACCGCCTATCATGCCCTTCTTTACAGATTGTACACCTGCGTCTGTTGCCGGCTTCTCTTATATCCATATCATTTCTGATCCTCGTGGATCGTGGCCTACCTTTCTGTCGCAGCCTATTTACATCAGGTATAATGATCCGTGTTCATTTTGCTGGGGCCAATATTCTTCATGAGGAATTGTTTGAAATTATGGCATATAAGTCCGATGATAATCGTGTAATGTATAGTACCGATCAATGTATATTTTAAAATCAATGGCAACATGTGCACAAGCAGCCATGACGTGAGAACAAGATAAATGAAAACATTGCCATTTCTGACATGTACATGTCTGCTGGGAAAGAGGAACAACCTACAGCATCAAAAATCATAATTCAGCATATACACAACGTAATAACATATTTTCAATGATACATAAAGATCGTAAGTACCTGTGTATTATCACCCCTGTTCATGTTCGGTCCACGTCTAGCAGTTTGGACTTGGAACAAGCCAGTTGCTCTATCAAATCGTGTAATGGTATGCGATGTCGCTTTGGCTTGGTTGGAGATGACATGTCCCGTAACAAAAGGAGTAAACCTTTCATTTCTGTCCATTGCCTCTGTTGCTTGGACACGCCGGCCTTCAAAATATGACACAAGCCGAAAGAAAGTCAACTGTACCAACGCTGTTATGGGAAGAAATCGAGCATTTTTCAGAACTCCATTGAAACACTCAGATATATTAGTTGTCATCATCCCATACCGTCGTCCGTCATCATGTGAACGTGTCCATTTTGCTAAAGGAATTTCATTCAACCACTGAACAGCTTCTGGGTTAAATTTCTCAATATTTCTTATGTATTTCTGAAATTTTCTAGGCTGCGTTTACATTCCAGCTCTTTTCACCACATCTCTTAGTTTGGGATCACGGAATCTTGAATTGAAGTTACTTGCCACGTGACGCAGGCAATATACATGATAAGAATGCGGTGGCTACCAACCCAGATACTCATTCTGTACTGCAGCAAGTATACCAGCATGTCGATCAAAAATTAGACAAATTTTCTGACGTGTTGTAACAAAATTTTTAATACAAGCTAAGTACCAACCCCAGGTGTCCGCTGACTCTTCATCGACAATACCAAATGCAAGTGGAAAGATCTGATTATTTCCATCAATAGCAGTTGCAATCAATAATTTCTCCTTATACTTTCCATACATGAAAGTAGCATCGATACTTATGACCGGACGACAGTGCTTAAACCCTTCAATCGAGGATGCAAAGGCCCAAAATACACGATCAAACTGGGCACAATTTGGTATACCATTTGGAGTGCTGATAAATTTCATCTAGGTACCCGGATTAAATGTTTGTACAGCATGCAACCATTTCGAAAGCAATTGATATGACATATCCCAATCTCCGAACAGCATCACTATCGCCTTCTGTTTGGCATCCCATAATTTTCTATAACTTGGTGTATAGTTGTATTTGTTCTTTATGACTGCACCAAGTCCAGCAATAGCAATGGTAGGAATTTCTTTAACCAGGTCCCGAATTTCATTAGCAATTAAAGTGGAGTCCAAACCAGAATGATCTTGAGATATCATTGCAGATAGGCATGTATAAGGACCGGTATATCGTGAGATCTCAAAAAAATTATGCCGTTTAATACCTCTCAGCATCCACTGACAACCAGAATCTCTGCTCTTACATTTGACATGCCATAGATTTAGATTTGATTCAATAACCTTGAATTCATGATGTCTTTTAACAGAATATTGTTTTACTGCAGTCTGCAATTCTGCCTTATCTATAAAGCAGAGTCCTTTATGTAACTCCTCATTCCTTTGCCATATAACATGTTGTTCCTGCATTGAAGAATACATTGACATATTTGCAGCATTCCAATCAATTTGGGTAAATTTTCTAGATGGAGCTTCAAATGTAGAATAATTTGTAACAGTGGTATCCTCCGGACTTCATACTGGATGTGAAGTACCGGCCTCGTCACCTTCGTCAGCCAAATCATGTTCACTTTCATCATCATTTTCACTAAAAAGTTGATTATCGACATGCACTCTGTCATCAGCAGCTGTATATATTGATGCTTCTCTAATATTACTTTCTGGTACAGTATTGTCCACCGTACGTAACCGATCTATAGTAAAAACTGAGCCAATATTTTTCACTTCATTATCTGCAATATTCGGAGTACTATATGATAGAACCTGTTCAGTTACACGAGTTGTTGCTATATTTCGAACAGCTTCTTCGTAATCATCCTGTTCGCAATCAGGTTCAGGAGCTTCAATGGTTTGGATATCTATATATAACTCTGCATCCGATATACATGGATGTGAACCGATAGTTGAAAACATTATCTCCATGTCTTAATCATCGGTTAATGGAACAGGTTCGTACTTTACAAATGTCGGCTGGACAACTTGTGGATATCTATAGATAATCAAAACTTTTTTTCCAGTTCTATCAATACGGATAACTCTACATATTTTGTTATCTAACTCTTGGAATGTCATATCAGAACTGATTCTAATTACCTTTTTTGGTCCCTGATTGTACTCAATTCCATTTGATCCATCAATCATAGAACCCCCTATATAACATAATGCTGTGATTCTTTCTCCCATTATATCCTACATGTTTAATTAACAAAATATATTTAGAAATAACTTTCTCATATATTGATGTCATTAATAAACTAATTAAATTATATAATTAATATGACAATAAAATTAAAAATATAATTATTTAACTATCATGATGAATGCATCCTATCATCAACTACTAGGTAAAGGCCCTATCCCATTTAAGAATTGCATTAATTTTACGGGTCAACTTATAGTAATCAAACGGTATGCAATGAAGATCGAATGAAATTTCGGCAGCATTTTTTCTTAGTTCTCCACATACAAATATTTATGTATGCGAAGAACAAAAGAAAAATGATGATCGAAATTTCATTCGGCCTTCATTGCACACCGTTTGATTACTATAAATTGACCTGTAAAATTATTTTCAATTCTCAAACTGTCCAAATTGGATAATCAATTGATCAACATGCATAATTCTCAGATCCGTACAATTATAGAAAAATGTACGGATACTACAGAATATGCATATCAAGTAATTGACGGGTCTACGGTTTAATGAAATGCAAATTTATAAAAATATATATAGAAAATCAAATGCTTAACCTAAAAATTCATAATGCATGCTATAAAAATTCATTCTGCACATTTATATAATAATAAAAAACTTACAAATATGTAAACTTCTAACTTCATTTATAATTTAGTATTACTAAATAATTATTTAACTACATAATTATTTATAAGATATACAATTAGAATTATATCATAATACTAAATATTAAAATTTTAATAATTAAAATAATGATATTACAAATATAATATCAATACATTTATTTATAATATATATTTTTTTATTTAATTAACCATTATCAATACAATTACAATTATATCATAATACTAAATATTAAAATCTTACTAATTAAAAGAATGATATTACAAATATAATATCAATACATTTATTTATAATATATATTTTTTATTTAATTAACCATTATCAATACAATTACAGTTATATCATAATACAAAATATTAAAATCTTAATAATTAGAATAATGATATTATAAATATAATATCAATACATTAATTTATAATATATACTTTTTTATTTAATTAATCATTATCAATACAATTACAATTATATCATAATACTAAATATTAAAATCTTAATAATTAGAATAATTATATTACAACTATAATATCATTACATTTATTTATAATATATACTTTTTTATTTAATTAATCATTATCAATACAATTACAATTATATCATAATACTAAATATTAAAATCTTAATAATTAGAATAATGATATTATAAATAAAATATAAATACATTAATTTATAATATATACTTTTATTTAATTAATCATTATCAATACAATTACAATTATATTATAATACTAAATATTAAAATTTTAATAATTAAAATAATTATATTACAATTATAATATCAATACATTAATTTATAATATATATTTTAATTTAATTAATTATTATCAATACAATTATACTTATACAATTATCAATTACATATTATATAAATATAAACAAAAATATATAAATATATATATTATAACAAAAACAGCATAAATCAAACAAAATTATCTACTAATTATTCTAAATTTCATACCAAAATTATCCTACTAATTATTCTAAATTTCATACCAAACAAACAACATAATAATATTATTCAAAAAATTATAATAACAAAAGAAATATAGTAATTACCTGTATATTTTCAAATATTCTTGGACTTCTTTCGAACAGGATTCCTTCGAACAGATCTAGCAACAAATAAATAAAAATTTTAAATAATAAATCATAGAGACCATTGAAGAACCAAAAAAATTAAATTGGACCGAATCAAAATAAAACCAAACCTTTTAAAAGGGATGGGGCTGGACCGGATATAAGATGGGACCGGGAGAGGGGGATGGGGCGGGGGGGAGGGGGATGGGGCCGGGGGGAAGAGAGACAGGGGACCGGGAGAGGGGGATGGGGCGGGGGGGGGGGAAGAGAGACAGGGGACCGGGAGAGGGGGATGGGGCCACGGGGGAGGGATGGGGCCGGGGGGGGAGAGGGATGGTGGAAGAACAGCGAATAACAGAAAGAAGAAGGCCCGGGGGGTGTTCTGCCTGAAATCGTCTTTCAAAAAGATAAATTTTCAGTTGAATTCGTCTTTTCGAAAGACGATTTCAGAAATTTCAGGCCACGTGGCAAGCTCGTAGACTTCCAAGACGGTAGGCGTACGGGGCTTGAATTCGGCTTTTGAAAAGACGAATTCAACTGAGAATTCGTCTTTTTAAAAGCCGAATTCATGCATTCTCGTCCGGCCATCCGACGTGTCAAATTTTTTTTCCCGAATTATCCCGATTTTTGTCACATGCCACCTAAATTCGTAAATATATTACGGATCACTAATTTTGATAATTAAAATTTTTTTATATTATTTAAAAAAAAATTGTAATTTATAAATAGGCAACTCAAAATACAATAACAATAATCAAGCATGTGGCGACGCTATTCAAAGGCCGACGACAAGTATCCCCACTTATCACAAACAAAAAAAGGGGAGGAAAAAGTCCACGACGACTAAGCTGGAAGGAAAGGACGAAATCCACTTTGCAAAACACTCAAATGCAATCCCAGGGATATCCTTACCCATTGCCTCCAATCAAAATCCACCCAAAACCAAGGGGTGCCCGCTGGTTTCGGAAGACAAAACACATTGGATATATATCCGACCACCGACCAAGAAAAAAGCCGCCTACCTGCAAAAGCTTCAGCAATCAGTACATGTATGTGCCTGCATCAGACTCCATACTTTGGACGCATGCCCACAAAAGCCTCTACTAAATGAAATGACCCCGGACTCCATCAAATTTGAAATTCAGAGCTTACAAATAGGGGGAAGCAGAAGAAGAGAGGTAGATCTCTCGGGGGAAAAACTGACTAAGCCTATCTTCTCAAAAACCTTTCAAGAAAAACAATATCCTGTATCAAAAACCCTTCATCGAAAACCCCAAAGCCCTCTCATCCTAGAGGCCATCCATTATACTTCATCAAAATCCTACCTCTCAGACAAGGAACGGATGTATCAATTATTTTATTTTCAATGAAGCTATTAGTTCAAGGTTCGTGTTGTACTCGACCGGCTTTTCTTTGAACTGGACCGGAGCTAGCAGCTCTTCGGTCGGAGGGCTAATCCACTTCCGGTTGATCCACTCCACCAAAAGCCCGACTGGTCTGCTTCTCCTGAAGGCCTGACGGACGTTCTCCCTCGGACGACCGACCGATCCATTGAGATAGAGGTCCAAACGACCCACTTCTGTTGAGGTCCGACCGGCTCTCTCTGGTAGAAGTCCGACCGACTCACTCTAACTCCAGAAATAACTCAAAGGCTCCAGAAGCCTCCTCCAGTTGGTACCAGAATTATGTTACAACGGACATTACGACGTGGCCACGCTCTGGTGCCACCTGGCCACTATTCTGATTCTCCTAGGGGCAAATCAAACATTCCCAACCTCTCCCCTAACAGAATTTGGCAGCATTCCACATCTGTATAAAGTAAACGTGGGATCTCGTTTAGGAGCTAAGTATTCTCTTCCCTCTCTATACGCTATCTCCATTCAATTCCTCCATTCTGTTGCCCTCAAGCTCCTGCTAACTTCAGCATCGGAGTGTTCCCGCCGGAATGCCACCGGCCCTTAGAGACTTTGTTGCAGGAACCGGAAGAAGAGCGCTCCAGCACAGCCGACCGAGGCCGGTCTGAAAAAAGTCACCGTTCTTATTTCTTATTTCTCTATGTTTCTCTTATTATGAAGAAATCTTTCAAGCATCCATATATTTTACCTGTTTCAATTTGATCAAAAGTCGGCTTGACATAAGGTTTCCTGGTTTGGGAATTCATCACCCAAACTGCAAGGTTGTCCTAAGGTCGACAACTGTTCTTTCTTTGAGGGACCGTCTCATATAAAGTTGCCCTGCCTTGGTTGTGTGGTAAAAGCTGGCCAAGGTGCATGGTTGTCCTAGACGTAGCCATCACCCAGAAAGTTATTTTCAGCAAATTTCTCTAGATATTCTCCATGTGCAACTTTAACAAATTATTGTTTCAATTATCCTGTTTTTTATGTTCAAAATCAGAATTTTTATTATAATTTATATTTGCACAATATTCTCTCAAATGTTCTTTTATCTTTCACCTTTTATTGAATTCTTTCTCCTTCTCTTAGCAATTGGCCCCCTTAGGACCATCTATGAGTGGTTTGTCAACAATTACCCTTGGCCTGAAGGATGTTTGACCCAATTAGCCATTTTTATCAGAAACCATTTCTGGTAAGCCAACCTCTAACCGCTTCCCCTAAAACTCGATCCTGCTCTTCCCCTGGTATTAGAGGAAGAGCAGGAATGCATGACCCGACTCATGCATGCATTACAAGGCAATCCTAGGAAGAAAGAAAATAATAGTTACGTACCATGATTATACACTAGGATGGCCCATTGTGATCACTAATCTACGGGGCCTGGATTTTACTACTCTTCAGCCATGGAAGGTTGCTGTTGTGTGATGTAGTACTTGCTTGAATCCATATATATGATCCTACTGAAGCATCTAGATCCTTACAATCATCATTATATTGAATTGGCTATCGGGACACATCCATGTTGGTTCATGGAAGATGTGAGAATGTTTTCCTCCTCCCTAAGCCAAAGCATACCCTGCCCAAGAGTCTTCTCATGATACATATATAATCCTTCAAGAAAATAATTAGGCAGGCTAACCAAAAAATGAGATTACTCTAAAAGCAAGGATCTATTATAAGTGCATGGCCATAACAAAGATGGATAAGAGGAAAAAGTTTTCTACATTAGCCTGCATGCCCCCCTAGCTTGATTTTGGGATCTCGGGTCACCATCATTTGCACCATGCCATTCCTAGAGCAAGTTCTTGGCTCCAAATTAATGGTAGAGAAACTTTGATATCCTCGCCAACACTTCAACACCATCAAAATTTCAAAGTGTTCCTTTTGCTCTCTAAGCTCTCAGAGCTCTTCTAGAATCTTTTGATGAGATTTTTAGCTTTTGCCACTCCCTTGGGTGGCTTGTGGCAGATTCCTTAGATCTTCTTCGATGCTTTTTGGATGCTTGCGCCTGGGAAGGTCAAGAGGTATTTATAATTGAAGCCTTAGATATGGGAAAAGATTTTCATAATCCCTTGGATCGATTAAGAAGATTAGAATCAAGAACAATATTTATATATGATAAAAAGAAGTTTTCGATACATACTTGTATTCGTCATAATCTTCAAACTTAATTATGATGCTCATGCGAACACCGTAGGCAGAGTCCTCTCCCTTAGGAGATAGGCGACTCTCGATAGAAAAAATCATCGTGACAATACACCTTGTAGAGATATAAGCAGACAACCTATTCATGTCGGGTCAAATGAAACGGCTATGGTTGGTCGAATGATGAATCAGCCTCTCATGATATTGATGCTTGCAAGGTTGATTGACGCCTGAGAGGCGCAAGGCCGATTGACGCCCAAAAGGCACAGGGCCGATCAACGCCCGAGAGGTATAGGGCCGATTAACTTCCATGGGACATGAGGCTGATCAAACATCAAAGAAGGATTCATTATCTGGGCTGATTTAAATATATAGCTGACCGATGCTTAAGGTTAGCTTAATAAGTCATTCATTGTATAGTGTTGATCAGCCTATTAAGCTAGTTAAAAGACATAAATAATATAAACGGTAACTAATTACAGTTATTCTATGCATATGGTGGTTCTTAACGAACTAACCGCTTACGACTTCTCTAACTGAATTCAGTTAGGATTATAGCATATAAATACCGGTGAGTAGGAGACTTCCGGGAGGTAAGTGAGCTCAACTAGCAGGAGCTCTCCCTCATCCTTTAATCATTTTCTCTTAGATTCTTATTTGTTTAATCCAAACCTAGTGATTGACTTAAGCATCGAAGTGTCCCCCCATCGGAATACTCCCGGTGAGTGGATTTGTTTGCAAGATTGGAAAAAGCTCGATCTAGTAGACGAAGAACTCATCAAGCAATTGAAAGGAGCTCAATCTAGAAGGCGAGGCACTCATCAACAATCTTGTTGATGCTTGGGCATCACACCAGTTTGGATACAACAGATTGGTATGCCAGGTAAGGGAAGATATAAGAATTTTCAAGGATCTAGAGGGAAAGATGGTGAAAGGAAGGGTGCGAAATTTTTTTGCTAAGAAGGTTCATCACTCACCTAAGGAGAACGATCCTATTTTAGATAGAGAAGATGTTGCTCCTACTGGTAACATGGATCAACAACAGCTAGGAATCCTTCTGAATAAAATAGAAGTTCTCACTGCAACTTTCTAGAATCTCCAGGAAATAGTTGAGTGGATAGCAATGACCCGCAGCTTCAAGGTGCAACTGGCGGTCGTCTCTTTATGGGAGTCGACGTCCGAGCCCAAGTCACCATTCTCTTTATCAGCATTCATCGAGCCGGCGTTCTTCCATACGACGGCATTACAGATCCCACAATCATGCAGAAGGATGAGATAAAGGAAAATGCCCCTGATCCTACTCGATATCTTCGAGCGAGTCAACCCCTAAAAGTGCTCAATGAACTCCGGATGCTGGGAAAAGAGATCACTTTGCAAAGAAATTCCATAGGTTGGAATTACAAGTCACTAAGATTGGCGAACCAAAGAAAATGGAGGACATGATTCCCACATGTGATATCCAACCTCCTTTCTCTAAAAGGATAATGGAGGAAAAGATTCCGCACTATTTCAAAATTCCTCAAGTGGAACCATACGATGGATCGACTGATCCTCTCGACCATCTAGGCAGCTTTAAAGTCCACATGTTAATCCAAGGAGTGTCGAATGCACTTCATTGCCTCACGTTTCCAGCTACTCTTAAAAAGGCAGCGAGGATGTGGTACTCTAGCCTCCGACCAGGTACTGTCCATTCTTTTAGTCAATTGGAAAGATTGTTCATCTCTCATTTCAGGACAAATCGAAGAATGTTGAGGAATTCAAGCAGCATTTTCTTTATTCAACAACAAAAAGGAGAGACTTTGAGAGATTATGTAGCTAGATTTAACTCTGCTACGTTGGAGATCCCTGATCTCAACGAGCACGTGGCAATGTTAGCCATGAAAAAAGGGCTTCGAGCATCCAAGTTCACATTTTCTTTAGATAAGAAATTTCTAATCAGCTACTCTGAATTATTGGCTCGTGCCCAGAAATATGCTCAAGCTAAAGAACAAGCCCTAAGCCAATGCCAGGTGGAAAGAAAGTCGGCATTGAACAAGAAAAATATCAAAAATGATGGGCTCCGATCTCCTGATGACCGACCGAATCAATGATAAAATCAAAAGCCAAAGAACTTGATCGGTAGAGATTATATCAATAAATATGATGCTTATACCCCTCTGACTCTTTCGAGAGAAAAAGTACTAATGGAAAGAGAAAAGATGGCAATTGGTTTGAATTCAAATTATGTACGGTTCCTGGAAAGCTGACCGACACGATCTCATGACCTGCAGAATAACTACCCCCCAATAGGAGTGTGACATTTGGTAAGAACGATACGCATTTTTGTTATGGTGTATGAAAATTGATATTTAGATATCTCATGGAAATTCTCTTTCTCGAAGAAGAATGAGGGAGGAAAGGAGAAATATTTGATAAATCCGATTCAAAGATCGGTTCATTGCAGGCTCAAATAGCCTGGGAAGTTAAGGAAATGGCATATTGCCAAATTACCCACAAAAGCTGATTGATTTTGAATGATCAGCTCCCTTGATGGAACAACGACTAATTACTTATTTCCATTAAAAAAATCTGGTGACCTCACATATGTGAGAAATCTTTCTTATTAAAAACTTTGGTATATTGGATTTTCTTAAATGGGAGGATTATTTTGGCCGGATTTTTTAAAATATATCAATACTATTTGAAATCCGATAATCCCATATGGTAATATATCTTATTTGGATAACTTCATAGTCGGACCAATTTTTTCCAAAAACTTATCTATTCTATGTGTGATCCGACGGTCTCATATTTAGAGAAATTTTTGCTTGTAAAGATTTATAAAATGATTTATCTTGTTCTATGTTCGGATGAAATTTTTTTCAAGAGGTATCTGTTATGTTTAAAGTTCAACGATTTTTGTCAAGTTTTTTACTTGATATCAGAGTTATTAGATAAGTCGACCTATTCATATTTGTCAAAATTCATCACACTGTCATATGATTTGAAAAAGAGAGGTTTTTCATTATTCATATCGGCAAAAAGAAGAAAACATGGGTGTACATCAATTTTCTGGGTTTTGTTCAGAAACTATTACATTGACATTTTCATTCTGCTCCAAAATTGGAATCGGAGTTGTCGCACATTGAGCCGAAGCATCTTTCATCGACTCTTCGATCTAATTCTCGGTTTGCTCTTTAGTGCGATCTTCTTCATTGGTTTCATTTGTTATCTTTGAGATGTCTAAATCAGGATAACATTCTTTTACCTTTTCTAGACAATCTCCATAACCGATGTTATAGCTCTCGACTCCAGCTTCATGAAGTTTATCTTGAAAGGCTATTGACTTTTTATAATTATTGATAGCTTCTTAAGTAGCTGATTCTGCTTTTTTCTCCGCTCCCTTGGCTCTTTTTTTGGCTTTCTCAAATTTGGTCATAGTCGATCGAAGCTTTTTCTTTTTCTTCTTTAGTTTCGATTCTACATTAGCTAACTTTGATTGAGTAAGCCCAAGTTCTTTCTCCAAAGTTGAAATTTGGGCTGTGCTCTGTTCTAACTTTCTTTCCACAGCCTGCTTCAATTCTTCGACAACATTCCTCTTCGCCTTGGCCTCATCTAATCCATTTCGCATTGCTTGGCAGAGTCGGTCGAAGCCCACCATGCTCTCCTCAATTATGGTTACTCCATGAATAAACTAAACATTCTACAACAAAGTCAGCCAAATTCAAAAAATATTACTTCAATAATTAACCAAGGTAAAGTTTGGTATTTCACCTTCAACGTATTGGGATAAATAGACGAGATGGTTTCGTCTATCCGGTGGGATTTGGTTATCTTCCAATCTTTTGGAAGAATGACAGCCCTTAAGAGGTGACGAGCTAAATCTGAATCATCCAAGGCCGATTCATCTATGTATACATTGAAATTGATGGTAGGGTCTTCCATAGGATGTCTTTCCTCTTCTTCCACCTATGGGGCTTTACCTTTATCGGATTGACAAGGTCGAGATGATGATGGGCCGATAATGGGAGTTGTAACCAATCATCTTTCTTGTGTTGGCGGCTGAAGAACGGCAAATATTGGCACATCATTGTCATCGGATATGCCCCTTATTACTATAGGGGACTCTGTTCCTACAAAAATCTATGCTGATGGAGTAATTGGCTTTGCTTTCTTTGTTTTTTTTGGCTCTCCTCTTTTCGAATCGATTGGAGTAGCCGTTACTTTTCTCTTCTTCGACATTTGCCAAAGTCTCTGTACATCCATCATTATGATCGTATCTACACAATCCGAAAAACCAAATATCAGAATCAACTATTATCCGGTTAAATGAAAAGGTAATTTCAGTAATAAGATATCTAAAGAAGGGAAGGGGCTGATATCAGCCGAATATAATCTCCTTTCATTAAGGAGCTCCTTTATTGGAGGAATTTCCATTCCCTTGAGCTTGTCAAAGTCTTCTTTATCGACTGTTAGTATTTTCTTGCCGTCGTTCGGTGTCAGACGGGATTCTTTCCCATCAATGTTAAAGTCCCATGGATTCTTAGAGATTATATAAAAGAACAAAGATTTCTAGCCATGGATAGCCGAAGGAAGCCCTACAATAAACTTTTGACCATGGTGGGGGTTAATAACCCACCATCCGTGACCATGGGAATTTTTTTTCAGAACAAAAAAGGTAGTGAAGAGTGAAGTTTTGGGCATTATTTTAGCATCCTTACAGAGGATCAGAAAGGAACAAATTATCCTAATGTTGTTGGGAGTCAGCTGAGTAGGAAGTACTTGATACAATTTGAAAATTTCAATAAAAAATGGATGGAGTAGAAACCAGAGTCTAGCCTTGAGATGTTCTTCATAAATTTTAAGACTACTTGGGGGTGGTTGGTCTATTCGTCCTTCGAAACCATGTGTAATCACTACAAATTTCTAAAAAATGTTGTAATATTTCTGTAAGGTTAGAACCCTATGTTCGATCAGAGAGGTCCTAACAGAGTCTAATCTAATTGATTCAGCTTGGTGCCCCTTCTTCTTCTTCTGAGAATTAGAACCTTCGGGTTCGGTGACACGGGTGGTTTCTAAGATTCTAGCTATAAAGAAAAAACGAAAAGGAGACTAACCTGAAAGAAAAAGTAAAGAAGGAAAGAAGCCGACCTAAGAGAAGTTCTCTGCTTCTAGAGGATGAAAGGATGAAATGAAGGACAACCTATTCATTTAGAAGGGATGATGCTTATATAGAGATGAATGATGGTTAAGATTTTTTTCTCGAATAGCGAGTTTGGTTCTGATTGTGCCACTTGTCTCTGATATCCGATGGAAGGATGCGACTCTTCAAAAAAGAATTTTATAATCGATGTGATGGGAGGAAAACCAAAGTGACTATTCATGGTTCGTCGGTGGACGTGGCTATGATCTAATGTTCATGCTTATTCGATGGTTTTGATCTCTCAATCATTTCAAATTTTAAGATCGATAATGATGATAACCGGTCATGGTACGGCTGTCAAATTTGTATTATAACCACTTCTTCAATGAGAAGCTAACACGTCATCAGGACACTCTGCTCGAAAACATGAGCATTAATTTGTACCATAAAAAAAAAGAGAGAAGAGAAGGCAAAAGAGCGGAAAGAAGAACGCTTATTAAATAGCTTTTCCTAACTTATGTCAGCTTCTGATATTCATAGTATTTAATAAATTCAAAAGTGGGGGGCCAAGTGTTGGGATATAAGTAAACGACCTATTCATGTCGGGTCAAATGAAACGGCTATGGTTGGTCGAATGATGAATCAGCCTCTCGTGATATTGATGTTTGCAAGGCTGATTGACGC
This sequence comes from Areca catechu, assembly GCA_021397845.1. Classification (NCBI taxonomy): domain Eukaryota; kingdom Viridiplantae; phylum Streptophyta; class Magnoliopsida; order Arecales; family Arecaceae; genus Areca; species Areca catechu. Next base: position 150,912,436 of record CM038052.1, read on the forward strand.
CCAAGAGGTGCAAGACTGATTGACGCCCAAAAGGCACAAGGCCGATCAACACCTGAGAGGTGTAGGGCCGATTAACTTCTAAGGGACGTGAGGCCGATCAAACATCCAAGAAGAATTCGTTATCTGGGCTGATTTAAATATATAGCCGACTGATGCTTAAGCTGGCTTAATAAGTCAGTCATAATATAGTGTTGATCATCCTATTAAGTTAGTTAAGAGACATAAATAATATAAACTGTAACTAATTACAGTTATTCTATACACGTTGTGGTTCTTAACAAACTAACCGCTTACGGTTTCTCTAACTGAATTCAGTTATGATTATAGCCTATAAATACCGATGAGGAAGGGGCTTCCGAGAGGTAAGTGAGCTCAACCAGCAGGAGTTCTTCCTCATCCTTCAATCATTTTCTCTCAGATTCTTATCAGTTTAGTCCAAACCCAGTGACTAACTTAAGCATCGAAGTGTCCCCCCACTGGAATCCTCCCGATGAGTGGATTTGTTTACAGGATTGGAAGGAGCTTGATCCAGTAGACGAAGAACTCATCAAGCAATTGAAAGGAGCTCAATTCAGAAGGCGAGGCACTCATCAACAATCTTGTCAACACTTGGGCGTCGCACCAGTTTGGATACAACACAACTCACATCATATATATATATAGAGGAAGCAAAGAGGGGGCCTAGCCAATAAAATAAAAATACCTTAACTGACCTTCCATCACGAGTCAAGTCGGGCTAAGGCCTACATTATGCCACCTCAACCATACCAGATCACACGATGTGCTCCTAGCCTAAACAATGATCACATAACATTGGACTCATCATACGTCTATCAACATGGACCATAAAATTAATCTAATTTTATTAAAATAAAAATTTTAATTAATGTTAGTCGAAATTAACAAAAACTCTTACATTCTCTCACTTAGGCAATATTAATTATGATTTCTTTTAAATATTTTATTTTAAAATAACTCTCAGGTTGAAAATAATATATGGCCGGTCACTATATAATCCATAGACAACACCTACAAATGACTCGATCCAATAATATCCACCATACCAAATCATGGAATCATTGTACCACTTATCCGATATAAGATTTATCCATAGTTACAAGTGTTGCCGCTCCCGTCGTCGCGCCCGTGCCACGGATCCGCCGATCCCTCCTGACCGCCTGGCGAAGGAGCCTCCCTGGCTGCGGCTAACCTGCAAAAAAGGGGTTAGAAGACCCTGGCCAGGGATCCCGGCGAGGGAACTCCGACGGTCAAGTCAGTAGACGATGAGAGGGAACAGACTCTCCAGATGGACCCCCGAAAGGGTTCCAGACTTAGAGAGTTTACTGGTGAGAGAGACGCTCTGGGGACCAGAATCTCGGCTGGGCCTCCTTGCCGAGCTCACGCCCAGTGATTCCCTCTCGGGATCTCTGGTTTTCACTCTCCGGAGCGAGGCCTTTTGCCGCTGCTTCTCCTTTGTCCCCAGGCTTGTTCGCTTACCTTGTCGTCCCCAGATTCCTCCCTCTTTATCTCCTTTCGTCGTGCGCTTGTCTTTTCCTCCTGGGAGACTCCCCTCCCCTGTCTTCTTCTCTTCTCCCTTTTCGGTGAAGGGGGGCCAGGCGGCTTTCCGACCTCGTCCGCCGAGCCCAGCAGGGAAAAGGCAAAGACAGAAGAGAAAAAGGGAGGGCGGCGCTGGTAAGGCGGCCGGTCAGGCCTCGGGCCCGGCGAGAGCGCTCTCCCTTTCCCAAGCGTGGGCGCCATCGAGTTGGTAGAGGAGCTCTGATCCGAGCTCGACCTCGGCGAGGGCAGTTTGCCTTAGAAAATTTGCTGTGCGCTGTAGTCTTGCCGAACCTGGTCTTGAAGACGTGGCACTGACTCGGTCGGAAAAACTCCACGTGGCTCGATCGTATTCGGCGGTACCTGAGCCTGGCCACGTCACTGTCACGGCTGTAACAGTTGCCCCGCAGCTCGCCGTTCCGTCGGGGCATCGTAGAACGGAACGTCGAGATTAATTGCGGACATGATGTGGGGAGGCGAAGATCTTGCATCATAATTGCCACGATCCTCGTCGCCATGGCTCGATGCGACTGAAAACCTATGGGGAGCCGCCACGCGTCGCCCACTTGCCCGCAATAAATGTGTCGCTTCGAGGCAGAGGCCGTTGCTCTGCTAACGAGGCGTCGATGTCGGGCGTGCGCCCATGTGGCGATCGTCCAGTGGCCCGAGGCGGAATGACGGGTACGACCGCTGTCCGCTGAGTTTGAAAGGGAGGGGACTTTCCAGAACGAGGCCTTTTCCCCTTGCTTCGTGGGCGGTTTGCTGCAGGCTAACTCCTGTTGCCCTGCGCTCGTCTGGCGTATTTTCGGTGAGTGCCTTCATCTTCTCCGGCTCCCCTCCTTCTCTTTCTTTTTCTTTTTCTCTTTGATCCTCCGTCCTTCTCTTTTCCATGGCGCGCCATCGCCATGTCTCTTCCAACCCGGACGAGGCCGGTCCATCCCGGCCGAGGACTCCATCTTCTTCCTCCTCAGATGAGGAGACGATCCCGGAGGAGATCCGCCGGCGTCTGCAACTCGGGGTGTCACCATTGGCATCCCTAGGGGGATCCGGCCTCCTCCGGTTGCTCCTGCCGTGCCCCTTCGCTCTCTTCTGGCTCTTCCTTCTCTTCCTGCTCCTCCTTCTCTTCCCGCCGGTCCCTCCGGTCATGCTTCCACCATGACCGAAGGCGATCTTTCTCTGCTCCGGGATGCCTATGGTATCCCGGGGTCAATCCGCTTGTTTGTTCCGCGGTCCGGGGAGAGCGTCACCATGAGTGGCCCCGGCCGCATAGCCTTCTACGAAGACTTCCTTCTTGGGGGTCTTCGGTTTTCTCTGCACCCCTTCTTCCTTTCTTTCCTCAGCCACTTCCGGCTTGTCCCGGCCCAACTGGCTCCCAACGCCATCCGGGTCATCTTTTCTTTCATTGTCTTCTATCACTTCCACGGGTTCGTTGCCCGTTTGTCCCTCTTCAGGGCTATGTTCACCCTGAAGAAGTGCTCCACCGATGACGGCTAGTGGTACATTTCGCCCCGGCCTAGGTGTCTCCGGTTCGACATCCCTTCTTCGGTCAAGGGTTGGAAGAGCCGGTTTTTCTTCGCCTCAGTCGAAGACATCGACTGGGCCTGGAGCGAACCGGACCGGACTCCGAACCGGAACTCTCGGGTTGAGTCGGCGGACCAGGAGTCCTACTCCCTGCTCCTGAGCGACGTGGTCCCGGCACTCGAGGTTCTGCTTTCGGAGCAGAATCTTTTTGAGGCCGGGATCAGTCCCATCCGCGAGACGGGTGAGACTCGGCCCCACTTTGACTTCTGTCGCCTTTTTCTTCATGACCGAGCCGGCTGACTTTCTGTTCCTTTGTGTTGCAGGGATGAAGTTTTCGCTGGAGAACCTCCTGGAGGGCGCAGCCCAGAGGGATGTCATCGAGGTGGACGAGCCCGCGGTGAAGAGGGCCCGTACTGAGGTGAGCCGGGAGGTCGTGATGGCGACCGCACCTAGCCCGATTGCCGTCGCTCCCCCGCCCAGGCTGCCCCAGGGCGGGGCCGTTGATGCCTCGGTCACACGACCTGGTGGCGCCGCTGCTGAGAGGGCTCCACCGCCTGCAGCTCCGTCCAGCGCCGGTCCCGTCATCGCCGCTGCCTCGACAGTGCAGCCGGTGGCCACCGCCGTCCCGTCGACCGCGGAACCAGCTGAGGGGGCGGCCGGCGCAGGAGCCGGCCTGACACCTCCAGCACCGGTGATCACCCACCGGGACTCGGTCATCCGCGACAAAGGGCTCGTGGAGAAGATCATGGAGTATGCCTCCACCGCCCGGGACCGCCGAGCTCGGGGCGGCCGGGACTACGCAAATGCCCTGCTCGGGATCCTCCCGTAGCTCTTCACGGTAAGCCCGAGCTCCTTCATTCCTTTTCTTTCAAGACCTAACTCCTTTTATCCTGACCTGGTTTGCTCTTGTTGGTGCAGATCGGGAACGACGTTCTCCTACTGAGGAACTTCCTCGTAGGGAATGCACAAAGGGACGCCGAGAAGGAGAAGAAGCTCGGCAAGCTCGCGGCCGATGTCAAAGACCTCATGGAGAAGGGGGTCGAGCTGCGAGCCAACAACCAGGCCCTCCAATCCGACCTGGCGCATTCTGAGGGGCAGAACAAGGAGCTGGAGGCTTCCTTGTCGGAGGAGCGGACCTCCTACCAACGCCGCACGGAGGAGGACGCGGCGGAGAAGGCTCGCCTGCAGGCCCACTCCCAGTGGCTGGAGCACCAGTTGGAGGAGGCCCGGCGAGATGCGAGCGCGGCGAGGGACCGGAGTGCGTACATCAACGGACTCCTGGAGGCCGCAAAGCGGGAGGCGCAGGAGGCCATCCCGAAATTCCGGGCTTTCGACGAGTACACGTCGGAGGTCCGGGAGGCCGCCGTGGACTCCTTCCTGAAGGGGTTCCGGATGTGCCGGGAGAAGGTGGGGGCCTTCTTCCCCGAGCTCGACCTTAGCGAGGTGGTGATCGGAGGCAGAAGGCAGGGAGTCGAGAGCAGGGCCTCTGGTGCGGCCGACGCAACTCCTGCGGCACCGTCGACTAGCGAAGCTGCGGCTCCGGAGCAGCCTCAAGAGCCGGCCGCCGTAGAAGTCGAGGATGCAACGCCTGCGCCCCCGGCAGAGGGCTCCGACCCTGCACCATACTGAGCCCGGCGCCTTCTCCCTGCTTTCTGTTGTTGTAGTGTCTTTTCTTTTTCCTCTTCTGCATTTTCTTCTTTTGGGGACTCTCGGCCTGTCGGGACTTCCGGCTTGTACTGATCCCTTGTATCAATGAAAATTTTGGTTTGATAAAATTTCGAGTTCATCCCATCTCATCTTTCTTTTTCCTTCTTTCTGAGATGTTGGCATGGAATGCTTGAAACGATTGCAGGCCTGGTCCTTCCATTGCTCAAATCGAAGGTTGGGGCCTCCCGGATCGCGTGGCGGCAGAGTAGGCCTTAAGCGGGCCCGTCTTTGGGATCGCCTTCATACTTGCGCAGGCGACACGGTTTCTGCACCGCCTTCCAGGCCGAAGCCCAGGATCTCCGGACTGAGCTCGATGCCGCAGGCTTTCTCAAGCCTTGCGCGGCTTGCTGAGCTGTTCTCCGGGCTTTCGTAGGTGAACTGGGTTCTGCGCCACCTTCCAGGCCGAAGCCCAGAATCTCCGGACTGAGCTCGATGCCGCAGGCTTTCTCAAGCCTTGCGCGGCTTGCCGAGCTGCTCTCCGGGCTTGCATGGGCGAACTGGGTTCTGCGCCACCTTCCAGGCCGAAGCCCAGGATCTCCGGACTGAGCTCGATGCCGCAGGCTTTCTCAAGCCTTGCGCGGCTTGCTGAGCTATTCTCCGGGCTTTCGTGGGCGAACTGTGTTCTGCGCCACCTTCCAGGCCGAAGCCCAGGATCTCCGACTGAGCTCGATGCCGCAGGCTTTCTCAAGCCTTGCGCGGCTTGCCGAGCTGTTCTCCGGGCTTGCATGGGCGAACTGGGTTCTGCGCCACCTTCCAGGCCGAAGCCCAGGATCTCCGGACTGAGCTCGATGCCGCAGGCTTTCTCAAGACTTGCGTGGCTTGCCGAGCTGTTCTCCGGGCTTGCGTGGGCGAACTGGGTTCTGCGCCGCCTTCCAGGCCGAAGCCCAGGATCTCCGGACTGAACCCGATGCCGTAGGCTTTCTTGTCGAAGTGAGAAGGGAGTGTTTGAAGTGGGGGAACTTTATTACAGGAGCAGGGAACCTTACATTACTGATAGTACATCCTCAGGTTCGAGGCGTTCCACGTCCGGGGGAACCTGGCACCTCCCAACTCCTCCAAGTAGTATGCGCCATGAGGGAGGGCTTCTGCCACCCGGTATGGGCCTTCCCAGTTGGGTGAAAGCTTGCCGCATTCCCATGGCTGGGAAGCTTCAGCACGCCGGAGGACCAATTCTCCGGGACGGAAAACCTTCGGCCGCACTCGGGAGTTGTAATATCTGGCCACACGTTGCCTATACGCCGCCATTCGAACTCGGGCCTTGTCCCTCGTTTTCTCGAGAAGGTCAAGGTTGAGCATCATCCTGGCTGGGTTTTCCATCTCGTCATATTGCTCCACACGCAGTGTGGGTAGGCTGAGCTCGATCGGGATAACTGCCTCGGCTCCGAAGACGAGGTTGAACGGGGTTTCGTCGGTAGCCGTCCTCGGGGTGGTGTGGTATGCCCAGAGGATGCTAGGAAGCTCGTCGGCCCACCTGCCCTTGGCCTGGTCCAGCCGCGTGCGGAGGCCCTGAAGAATGGTCCTGTTCTTGACTTCGGCCTCCCCATTGGTCTGGGGGTGCGCCACCGAGGTAAAGCGATGCTTGATGCCGAGGTCGCTGCAGAATTCTTCGAACTCCCGGCAGTCGAACTGGCACCCGTTGTCAGTGACCACGGTGTGGGGGAGGCCGAAGCGGCAGACGATGGACTTCCAAAAGAACTTGGCGACGTTTGCTTCGGTGATCCTCGCCAAGGGTTCGGCCTCGACCCACTTCGTGAAGTAGTCGATGGCCACTATCAAGAACTTCCGCTGGCCAGACGCCGGCGGGAATGGGCCCAGGAGGTCCATCCCCCACTGGGCGAACGGCCAGGGGGCTGAGAGCTGGGAGATTGGGTTGGAGGGCTGCAGCTGCACCGTGGCGTGACGCTGGCACCGGTCGCACTTCTTCACGAAGTCAGCGGCGTCTTCCTTCATCGTCTCCCAGAAGTAGCCCTGACGGAGGGCCTTGTACGCCAATGCCCTGCCCCCCACGTGGTTCCCGCAGACGCCTTCGTGAATCTCCTGGAGCACAAGCCTGGCTTCCGTGGGTCCTACGCACTTGAGGAGGGGGTAGGAGTAGGATCTTCGATACAACTGCCCGTCCATCAGGACGAACTGCACGGCCTTCTTCCTGATGAGGCGAGCCGCCTCACGGTCCTCCGGCAGGGCGCCACTGGTGATGTATGCGGCGTACTTGTCTATCCAGCTGGGCTCATGGCTGACCTGATGGACCTCCACCGGGGCCTCGAGGCTTGGGATCTCCAGACGCTCCACATGAGTGTGTCCCAGCATCGAGTCCGGCAGGGTCGCCAGCCGAGAAAGAGCATCCGCGCGGGCATTCTCCCCACGGGGGATGTGGAAGATGTTGAAGCGCCGGAATCTGGACGCGCCCGCCTTGACGAGCTCCAAGTATCTCGCCATTTGGGGGTCGTGCGCGACGTACTCCCCGGACACCTGCCCCGCCACGAGCTGGGAATCAGTGAAAGCCTTGAGGTTGGTTACGCCCAGCTCGCGGGAGACTCTCAGTCCGGCAAGAAGTGCCTCGTACTCCGCCTGGTTATTTGTCGCGGGGAATTGGAAACGGAGTGCGCATTCGGCGATGACCCCGTTGCTGTTGGCAAGGATGAGCCCAGCCCCGCTCCCGCCGGAGTTTGAGGCTCCGTCTACATGGAGGATCCAGGCGTCCTCTCCGGGCTCATCGGTGCCTATCTCCATCGACTGGCCTGAGGGGCCTTCCTCGGGCTCCTTGCCCAAGCCTGCACATTCGACCAAGAAGTCGGCTAGCACCTGTGCCTTCATGGCCGACCTCGGCCTGTACGTAATGTCGAACTCGCTGAGTTTCAGTGCCCACTTTGCCAATCGTCCCGAGGTATCGGGTCGGCTGAGCACTGCCTTCAACGGCTGATCCGTCAGGACAGCGATGGGGTGCGCTTGGAAATAAGGCCTGAGACGCTGGGCAGACACTATTAGCGCAAAAATGAGTTTCTCGGGCCGAGAATACCTGAGCTCCGCGTCACGGAGAAGTTTGCTGGTATAGTACACCGGCCGCTGGGCCCCCTGGCCGTCGGTTCGAACCAAGACTGAGCTGACGGCTTCCGGGATAACCGCTAGGTAGAGGATAAGCTCCTCTCCCTCCTCGGGCCTGGACAGCAACGGTGGCGATGCGAGGGTCTTCTTCAGCTCCTCGAAGGCCTGCTGGCATTCCTCGGTCCAAGCAAAGTCATTCATTTTCCTCAGTACCTTGAAGAAGGGACGGCAGCAGTCCGCCGACCTGGAGATAAAACGGCTGAGGGCCGCAACCCGGCCGGTTAGTTACTGCACTTGCTTCTTGGAGGCGGGCTGCTCCATATCCAGGATGGCCTGGACCTTCTCCGGGTTGGCCTCGATTCCTCTTTGGGTCACCATAAATCCTAGGAATTTCCCGGCGGAGACGCCAAAGGCGCACTTCGCCGGGTTCAGCTTCATCTGATGGCGTCGGAGGTTGCCGAAGGTCTCCGCCAAGTCAGCCACGTGATCCGACTCGGGTTTGCTCATTACCAGCATGTCGTCCACGTACACCTGCATGTTGCGGCCGATCTGGTCTTTGAAAATTCTATTGACCAGGCGCTGGTATGTGGCCCCCGCGTTCTTGAGGCCAAATGGCATCATCCTGTAGCAAAAAGTTCCGCGGTCAGTTATGAAGGCGGTGTGCTCTTCGTCCTCCGGGCTCATTCGGATCTGGTTGTATCCGGAGAAGGCGTCCATGAACGACAGGAGGCGATGCCCCGAGGTGGTGTCGACCAGTTGGTCGATCTTTGGAAGGGGGAAGCTGTCCTTTGGGCAAGCTCGGTTGAGGTCGGTGTAATCCACACAGATCCTCCACTTACCACTACTCTTTCTTACCATGACCACGTTTGCCAGCCAGCTGGGGTACTGGACCTCCCACACAAAACCGGCGGCGAGGAGCTTCTCCACTTCCTCGTTGATCGCCTTCTGCCTTTCCATGGCGAAGCTCCTCTTCTTCTGGCGGACCGGGCGGCAACCTGGGTCCACGTTTAGCCTGTGCATGATGACCTCGGGCGGAATGCCCGGCATGTCAGCTGCTGACCAGGCGAACACGTCAGCGTTCGCGCGGAGGAACTCCAGCAGGCGGGTTTGTTCTTCCTCAGGGAGCTGGGCCTCGACTTGCACCATCTTCAGGGGATCCGAACCGAGGGGAAAGATCAGCAGGCGCTCTATGGGCCCTCCCCTGGGTTCCTTCTCTCTCGGATCGAGGTCATCGATATCATAGGCGAGCTCCGCGCCCCTGGCGCCCGGGACCGTCTGAAGGCAGAGCGGGACTGGCTGGGTCGTCCCCTTCATCTCCCGAGCCCGGAAGGCATGGGGAACTGTACCAACAGCCTTCTCGTGGAGATGGTGGCGTCCAGTTGGTTGAGCCCGGGATGGCCGAGAATGGCATTGTAAGGCGAGGGGAGCCTGACGACGGTAAATGTTATCAGGACGGTCGCCTGCCGGGGTGGGGATCCGGCGGTGACCGGGAGAGTGATCTCCCCCTCGACCCCCACGGAGTCCCCTGTAAAACCTACCAGGGGGGTGTGCACCGGTTTCAGCTGATCGCGGGACAAGTTCATGCGGGAGAAAGCGTCATAAAAAAGTATGTCAGCCGAGCTTCCACTATCCACCATGATTCGATGTACAGGATGCTTCGCGATGGTCATCTCGACCACCACGGCATCGTTGTTTACATTATCATTAGCTTCCCCCCCCTTGGGAAGGATTACATTCTCCGGGTTCCTGACTTCCCGGGTTCTCTTCGTCGCTCGACCGGACCCGCGTGAGATCATGCCCACGGGCTTCTCCGTTGGGCGGTTGTCGATCGCAGGGACGGACGGTAAGGCCGCGAGCGGCTGCCCTTCAGAGGGGGCCTCATTCTTGACGAACTTCCTAAGGTAACCCCTCCTAATCAGCTCCTCGATCTCCCGCTTCAGGTGACGACACTCCTCTGTGTCATGCCCATGCTCGCGGTGGAACTGGCAGTACTTCGATTTGTCTCGGACGGCTCTCGGGTTCTGAGGAGGAGGTCGGCGGAGGTAGCGCTCGCCCTCGATTTCCATGAGGATCTTCGTTCGAGGTGCGAGGAGAGGGGTGTACCTCCGCTCGGGAGTGGCTTCGCCCCTCGGGCGAGGGTCGGCAGACGGCCCGGGCCTCCGAGCTCCCGGGGCGTCCCTCGGGAGCGACTTCTTCGGAGTCTTCCCGTCTAACTCTCGACGGGTGCGGTCAGCCTCCTCGCTCGGATGTACTTGTGGGCGCGGAGGAGGAGCTCGGAGTACGTCCTGGGCAGCTTCTTGTCCAGGGAGTAGGTCAGGCGGGACGTCTTGAGCCCGCGCTTCAAAGCCAGCATGGCGACGGGCTCGTCCAAGCTGTAGATCTCCAGGGCCGTGGTCTTGAACTGGGTGATGTAGTCCCGGAGCAGCTCCTGGTCCTGCTGGCGGACGGAGAAGAGGCTGTCCACCTCTCTCGGCACCTTTCGACAAGCGTCGAAGTGTGCCACGAACCTTCCTTCCAGCTGATGGAAGGAGCAAATGGATCCGGGCTCGAGGCGGGTGAACCAGACTCGAGCGGCCTTTCGGAGGGTGGCCGGGAAGGCGATGCACAGGAGAGCGTCAGTGGCCCCCTGGACCCTCATGAGGGCTTTGTAGCTTTCCAGATGGTCCAGAGGGTCGGTGGTCCCGTCGTAGGGATCCACCTGCGGCATGCGGAACCATTTTGGGATTGGTTCCGCCTGGATTTCTTCAGAGAAAGGGGGGCGGGAGTCGTAGCCCGCCGGGTCTGCCGACGAGTTCTGCAGGTCGGCAAATCGGCGGGCGAACTCCGCCAGCTTGCGCTCATGCTCCTCTAGGCGCCTCTCGGCCTGGTGCCTGATGGCTTCGTCGATGGAGTCTTCCACCGAGGCTGCTGGTGAAGGGGGCGCCGATCGGTCCCGGTGCGAAGTCAGGCCTCGGCGTCGCTTGCTGCGATGCACCGTTTCGGCCTCGTCGGTCGGGGATCGACTCTCGCGATCCTCCGAACCGGAGTAGTTTCTTTTTGCGGGAGCTTGGTGGCTCCCCCGGGGGTTGGAGACGGCCCTCGGATGGGATGGCCTGCCCTGGATGGAGCGCAGGCTCCCACGCTGCCCCGCGGCTCGGGCCGCGGGGGTCCCTGGCTGCGGCTGCGTGGCCAGGGACCGCTGCTGATGCCGAAGCTGTCGGACCGCCGAGGTCAAGGTCTGCAGCTGCTGGATGACATCCGCAAGGGGTCCGTCCGTTGGGGTAGGCTGTGGTGGAAGAGGAGGGGGAGCTGGAAGCTCCCTCTCCGGGCTGCGGGCCCCTGGAGGGGAGGGAACCTCCCCCACGCGGCTGGTGGATGCCTCGCGGCCACGAGTGACCACCATTAGTCAGAGAGCGCGACACCTACAGAAAGCTGGCCCCCGCTCGGGTTTGGTGTCCTGCCCCCCTACCTGGCGTGCCAATCTGTTGCCGCTCCCATCGTCGCGCCCGTGCCACGGATCCGCCGATCCCTCCTGACCGCCTGGCGAAGGAGCCTCCCTGGCTGCGGCTAACCTGCAAAAAAGGGGTTAGAAGACCCTGGCCGGGGATCCCGTCGAGGGAACTCCGACGATCAAGTCAGTAGACGACGAGAGGGAACAGACTCTCCAGACGGACCCCCGAAAGGGTTCCAGACTTAGAGAGTTTACTGGTGAGAGAGACGCTATGGGGACCAGAATCTCGGCTGGGCCTCCTTGCCGAGCTCACGCCCAGTGATTCCCTCTCGGGATCTCTGGTTTTCACTCTCTGGAGCGAGGCCTTTTGCCGCTGCTTCTCCTTTGTCCCCAGGCTTGTTCGTTTACCTTGTCGTCCCCAGATTCCTCCCTCTTTATCTCCTTTCGTCGTGCGCTTGTCTTTTCCTCCTGGGAGACTCCCCTCCCCTGTCTTCTTCTCTTCTCCCTTTTCGGTGAAGGGGGGCCAGGCGACTTTCCGACCTCGTCCACCGAGCCCAGCAGGGAAAAGGCAAAGATAGAAGAGAAAAAGGGAGGGCGGCGCTGGTAAGGCGGCGCTGGTAAGGCGGCCGGTCAGGCCTCGGGCCCAGCGAGAGCGCTCTCCCTTTCCCAAGCGTGGGCGCCATCGAGTTGGTAGAGGAGCTCTGATCCGAGCTCGACCTCGGCGAGGGCAGTTTGCCTTAGAAAATTTTCTGTGCGCTGTAGTCTTGCCGAACCTGGTCTTGAAGACGTGGCGCTGACTCGGCCGGAGAAAACTCCACGTGGCTCGATCGTATTCGGCGGTACCTGAGCCTGGCCACGTCACTGTCACGGCTGTAACAACAAGCATCATAAATACTATCGACATGAGTCTTGGTATGGTAGTGTAGCAAGAAAATAGCATCTAAGTGATCCAAAATAAAACATGCTATTTTTTATTGTCAGTCCTCTAATTTTCTTCAACATGCTTGAAAAATAAAATAAGCAAGAGAAATTTTAATAGCATCAAATAACAAGCCATTCTATCTCACATACTCAACAATAATATTAATGACAAGACAGCATAATATACATGAGACTCGATACCTGGTCTCAGTCAGGTACAAACCAAAAGAGATATCTCATAATCAAAGTAAATTAAATATATATACCATCAATCATGATTTTTCTTTAACCATATACTTTATTACAAGCTAAAGAAATCCTATGACTTTAAAAGAAATTTGTATATCTCCAAACATAATGAGATCTCATAATTATTAAATGAAGCATACCCATATAACTATCATTCTCAAAACAAAGACACAATCTTGAGATACTATGTTATATTTTATTATTCCACATGTGCACATAAAATATATAAGAATTAACCAAACAATTATTATAATAAATATAAATGAAAAACAAATTCATATTGATAACAAAATTTAATTACATAATCATTCCCACTAACCAAGTACATCAAAATAGCTCAATATACCTTTATTTTCAACAAGCTTTGTAAAGTATATGGGCCTCAAATCTTTGATCAGAGGATCAGCTAATATAAACTTTGTATCAATGTAATCAACAATTACATCTCCATTCTTCACAAGATCTCTAACGGCCAAATACTTCAGCTCGATATGTTTAGACTTGTTGGAAGATTTATTATTCCTTGTGAAGAATACCATAGCTTTATTATCACAATAGATCAACACATATTTGAAACTCGAATATAAAATCTGAAGCCTATCCATGAAATTTTTTAACCAAATAGCTTGAGTAGCAGCTCCATAACAGGATATAAATTTAGCTTGCATGGTAGAAGTAGTCAATATCTATTTAACACTTTTCTAGGATACTGCACCACCAGCCAATATAAAAACATATCCAGTGATTTATTTCAAATCATTAGGACACCCAGCATAATCTGAATTCGAATATCCAACCAGCTCAAGATTATTAATTCTCTTATACATAAGCATATAATCCTTGGTTTTCTATAAATATCTCATTATCTTCTTTGCAGTAACCCAATATTGATAGCCTGTGTTTGATAAATATCTAACAAGAACACTCACTATAAAGATAATATCAGGTCTGGTGTAGACTTGTGCATACATCAAATTCTCTACAGCACTGGCATAAGGCACATCTTTCATCTGATCTTTCTTAAGCTGATTGTTTGGACATTGATCTTTACTGAACTTATCACCTTTAAAAACAGGTGAATCACATGGTCTACAATTTTGCATATTAAATCTTTGAAGAATTTTGTCAATATATATCCTTTGTGATAAACCCAATATACAACGAGATATGTCCCTGTGAATTTTAATTTCCAAAACAAAGGATGCCTCACCAAGATCTTTTATATCAAAATTCTTAGTCAGTATTTGCTTGGTCTCAGAAAGTAAACCATAATCACTGCTAGCAAGTAAGATATCATCGACATACAAAACAAGGAAGATAAAATTTCTCTCACTGATTTTAAGATAGATATATTGATCAACTTTATTCTCCTCAAAAACCAAGAGAGGTTACAACCTCATCAAACATCAAGTACCATTATCGTGATACTTATTTTAGGCTGTAGATAGATCTCTTTAATTTGTATACCAAATGTTCTTTACCATTTCTTTGAAAACCTTCTGACTGCTTCATGTAAACTTCTTCATTGAGATTACCATTCAGGAAAATAGTTCTAACATCCATCTGATATAGCTTCAGATTATAATGTGCTACTAAAGACATGATAATTCTGAAGGAGTTCTTTGAAAATACTGGAGAGAAAGCTTCAGTAAAATCTATTCCTTCTCTTTGAGTGAAGCTTTTTATTACCAGTCTGGCCTTGAAATACTCAACTTTTTCCTTGAAATCTCTTTTAATCTTGTATACCCATTTGTGTCCTATATATTTACAACCCTTAGAAGGCTCAATAAGCTCCCATACATCATTATTAACTATAGACTGTATCTCTTCTTTCATAGCACTCATCCATAAATCAGATTGGAAAGAATCAATTACATCAAGATAAGTAATTGGGTCAATGGTATCCCAATATCAAAATCATTTTTTCCAAGATAAACATAGAAATCATCTAAAATTGTAGATCTTCTTTACCTAACAGATTTTCTTATTTGAACTTCTTCAACTGGTTGAAGATTCTGAATAGGCCCAGGAGGATCAAAGATTTCATTATCAATTCTATCAATAGGAACATAAATTATATTTTCACTTTGATTGGATATGAGAATAGAAATAATCTCAGCTTGAGCATTGTCATTACAGTAGGTAGGGAAGATCCTTCATCAGCCACATCAAGTTCTTGAGATTTTGCAATAAGAGACTCCACTATTCTGTTACTTCTTCCTGGACTATAAATTCTTTAAAATATTTCGAATATCCAATGTTTCCACCAAGATCGCCATGGCCTATAGCTCTGATGTGTCGGGTTCCCGCAAGATGCTTGGTCCTCTCTTTCGGTCGACTCCTTGGCTGGCTAACCTACAAAATAGAGAAGACCTGGGCCGGGAATTCTAGCAGGAACACTCCAACGATCGAGTCAGTGGGATGATCGAGGAGAACAGAACCTCTATGGCGAAGAGCGTGAGGGACTCTCCGCATAGAGGGTGAAAAATGGAATGGAGATGGGTTGAGAGAAATGAGAGAGAGCTTGGGAGGTTCCCTTGAGTGGTTCCTTGCCCCTTTGCTCCCCCCCGTTTGCTTACTTACCTCCTCTCTCTAGTTTTATATGCATTAAATGGCCCATACCAGGTTAGGGGCTTCTTCCAGGTGTCCATTTTTGGATACCTTTTTATTGACTCTGGTCTTGATTTTGATGATTGACAAAATATTTAAGTATATATGAGTACTAATAATATTTTAAGTATATTTTTCATATCTTATTACTCAACCATATTGAATGAAGAAATGATTGTATTTCAGTTGAAAAAGTTCTTAAATTAATAGAAAATCAAGTATATGGACTTTGGAATTAATATAGAAGAACTTGAAGAGGTTAAAGTTTAAATTTGAAGAAGTTTCAGTAAAGTTTCAGCCTAGCACAGTGAAGTGTCGATACCTGGAAATGAAGTATCGACACCTGAGGATTAAGTGTTGACACTTGAAGAATGAAGTATCGACTCAAGGCCTGAGATTTTTTGAAAATACAGAACTATGCCATATGAAGATTTTTGCCTCAAGTGTCGACTCAGGGAATGAAGTGTCGACACTTGAAACTGAAGTGTCAACACTTGAACAGTAATGGCTAGTTTTCAAAAGCTGCAAACTTCTTCACCTTACTTCAAACGGCCATATTTTCATCCCTAACAGCTATAAACGGTCTTTTAAATGTTGGGAGGCTATATAAATATCAAAAATCAAATGAGGAAGCAATCCTTTGGTGAGTTTCTTGAATATTCTTAAAGGATTCAAGAGTTAAGTGATTCAAGCCTTCAAGCTTCCAAGTTTTAAAGAGAGCATTCAAAGTCTACATCCACAAGCATCAATCAAAGGCTTCATCAACTTGAAGACAAGATCTTCATCAACATTCAAGGGCTTCAAAGAGATATTTACTTTATTTTAGAAAGCTTTTATTGTATTCATCTATACTTGCTCTTACATTGTTTTACTTGAGATTTTTGGTGAACCTTGGAAAACCAAAGAGGTTTTTGGTAAGCCTTGAAAACCAAAGTGGTTGTTGATGAGCCTTGAAACCAACTAGGATTTTACTTGTGAGCTCGAAGCCAAAACAAGTTAGCTAGATTCTTGGTTAGCCAGTAAAACCAAGGATGGTTGTTGGTGAGCCTTGAAACCAACCAGGGTTTGACTTGTGAGCCCGAAGCCAAAACAAGTTGTAAAGGTTGTTGGTGAGCCTAAGTTATAAAACCAAACTTAGTAAAATTTCCAAGGGTGGCTTGGGAAGTGGATGTAGGTGCTTGGTTGGCACCGAACCACTATAAACCTTTGTGTTTATGTAATTGTTCTCCTTGTACTTTTATTTCTTTATTTCCGCTGTATTTATTTGAAATACACAAGCACTTGAATTGTATTAGCGCATACTTGCTTTAGTTCATAATTTTTAAAAGTAGTTCAAAAGTTTTATAAAATCCAATTCACCCCCTCTCTTGGGTTGCCTACCTGAGACTTCAATTGGTATCAGAGCAGGTGCTCTGTTTGAAAATCTATCGATTTTGAGCTAAAGTTCATGGCAACCCTTGTAGGTATTAATGTTAGACCACCATTTTTCAATGGCATAAATTACACATTTTGGAAAACTCGCATGCGCATCCATATTCAATCTATTAGTTATCATCTTTGAAAAATTATTATTAATGGTCCTCATATTCCTTCTATTTTGGTTAATGGCATTTCCATTCCAAAGCTCGAAGAGGATTGGAATGAATATGACATTAAGCAAACTGAACTCAATGCTAAAGCAATTTACTTGCTTTATTGTGCGTTGGACTTAAATAAATTTAATAGAATCTCATCATGCACATCGACGAAGAAAATATGGGATACACTTGAAGTTACTCATGAGGGTACTCTTCAAGTAAAGAATTCTAAAATTAATTTGCTTGTACATTCTTTTGAAAATTTTGAAATAATGCATTATGAATTTATATCTGACATGTTTACTAGATTCATGACTATTATTAATGAATTTAAAAATCTTGGCAAAATTTATACTAACACTGATTTGGTGAACAAAATTCTTAGATCTTTGCCAATATCATGGAATCCAAAGGTGACGGCGATCCAAGAAGCTAAAGATGTAGAAACC
This sequence comes from Areca catechu, assembly GCA_021397845.1. NCBI lineage: Eukaryota > Viridiplantae > Streptophyta > Magnoliopsida > Arecales > Arecaceae > Areca > Areca catechu. Next base: position 150,929,496 of record CM038052.1, read on the forward strand.
TTATCTTTGGAAGAGCTTATCGGTTCACTCATGACCTATGAGTTGAACTTATGGCAAAAGATAGTGGATGCTGACATAGAGAAGAAAATAATAGCCCTCAAGGCCAAAAAGAAATTCAAGGTAGTGATGGCAACTTGGAGCGATAGCGAAGATTCAAGTACGGATGATGAAGTTGCCCATCTTTGCTTCATGGCAAATAAGAAAAAGGTATGTGCTAAAAATAATTTTACCTTTGATGAATCACATGATACACCTAATGATCTTGTGTATGAATATAAATTGCTAAAAATTGAGCACAAGAAATTAAATAAGCATGTAGATTCATTTTCTCTTAAGAACACCAATCTTGCTGATAAAAATGATGATTTAATTGCCAAGATTGATATTTTGAAAAATGAAAAGAATATTTTTTCTAAAGAAAAATAATTTTTAGAAAAAGAAAATGATGTTTTGAAAGATTTATGTGATAAATTTTTGAAAGAGAAAAATATTTTAATTAAAGAAAAGAAGAAATATCTTTTGAAGAATTTTTTTATTCCTGCTTCTTTCAATTTATCTTATAAATGTGGTTTTAATGCTTATCCTTCTAGATTAAGAAAAGTTTGGATTCCAAAAGGAACCATAATTACTAATCATAAAGGATCCAAGAAAGTTTGGGTACCAAAAATATCCACTTAGTTTGTTTTACAGAAATGTCTTGCAGCCCAACATGAAGAAAGGAAGTTCTTGAAAAGTGGCTATACAAGATAATTTGAAGAAGTGGACAAACTATATTTTAGACCAAATTGTAAAAGGAAGGACTATGTATATTGGTAAATTCTAAACATCTCCTTCCATAATTAAAAATGTTGTTAAATTTTTATTGCATTAATTACTTTGAAAAATTATTTTAAATAGTTAATTATAATCAAGTTTGGACTTATCGTCATTGGCTATGATCATGAACTTTTTGGTGATTGATGAATTTCATGCTATCGTTATTAAACTTATGATTGTAAGACCTTCATTTGATTTTGATTATTATATCTTAAATTATTTCATGAAAAATACTTTTAAAGATGCATATTGATTTGAAAAATATTTTAATTGATTAATTAAGATCAAGCTTGACTAATAGTTATTTATTATAATCATGACCATTTTGATGCTGATAGATTTCATGCTCTCATGATTTCAACTTATGATTATTAGACTTTCACTTGATTTTGATTAACATAGTTTTTGAATTACTTCAAGTGAAATGTTACGATTTATGTGTTTTCATGTTTGACATCTATGCTTAATATAGAAATGATTTGGATCAAGTATAGAACTAGTAGTTAAGGGTTACATTTCAGAAGAAGGTATGCATATTGATAAACCCTTGCTCTAGTAGTTACACTTGCTATTAAATTACTTCTAGTATTTGTGTAGATACCAAATCATTTTAAATGAATTTGAAATTATGCTAAAAGTTTAAATGATCAATCATTTGTATTTTGAAAATCATGAGTATCTTGAAAAATTTAAATCTTTGATTTCAGACTTAGAATTTATATTCATATCTCAAAATTGTCTGAAATTATGTTGCATGTGCTTTCATGTTCTTATTCCTCAAATGAATGCATATTTTTAAGGGGGAATAACATTTAGGGGCAGCATCCAAATATTTGTTATCATATATGATGCTTTGAATGTTTTGCTTGATATCATGATGTACTTATATTGCTTTGATACTCCTTCTCCTTGATTTCAAATCTAATCTTTTGAGGGGAGTTACATTTAAGTGGTATCATATTCAATTGGTATCAAAATTTATTTTTAAAAGAATTCCTAGTAACCGCTTCGGATTGGGTTAGTCATTATGGACGTCCGGTCATAGGAGCTAAGTAAGGTTTAAAGACCCTCTCTTCCCATTCACTAGGATCTTTTATGACGTGTTGGGGTGTCGCTGTGGCCTTATCCCATGAACAAGTAAGGTGAATGGATATATATATATATATATATATATATATATATATATATATTGAATTATTTTATGCATATGCTTATCATTGTGTGGTATCATGCTCAAATTGTATCATATTTCAAGTGATATCATGTCTAATTGATTTCATGCATTATTTTTGATGATCTACTTGCTATTCTTTCCACCTTCACTCCCATTTTGTATTGCCTTTCACCCTTTTTTATGATGTCAAAAAGGGGAAGAAAAATGTTAAGTATGAAAAGGGGAAGATAAGATAAACATGAAAAATCTTTTGAGAAATGAAAGAAAATGCAAAATGGGAAGAAGAATGCAAAATATTTTTATCTTAAGGGAAGAATCAGTAAGATAGAGAAAATTTGAAAATTTTGCATATTTTAAAAAATATTTTTGAAATCATATTTTGAGGGGGAGCTTAGTGCTTATTAATTTTTGAGCTAACATGTTTATCTTATTGTTAATCTTTTTAAAGCTTACCCTATTCATATATTTAAAGGTTTTGTTATCATAAAAAAAGGGGAGATTGTTGACTCTGGTCTTGATTTTGATGATTGATAAAATGTTTAAGTATATATGAGTACTAATTATATTTTAAGTATATTTTTCAGATCTTAGTACTCAACCATGTTGAATGAAGAAATACTTGTATTTCAGTTGAAAAAGTCTTTAAATTAATGAAAAATCAAGTATATGGACTTTGGAATTAATATGAAAGAACTTGAAGAGGTTAAAGTTTAAATTTGAAGAAGTTTCAGCAAAGTTTCAGCCTGGCACAGTGAAGTGTTGACACCTGGAAATGAAGTGTCGACACCTAAAGATCAAGTATCGACACTTGAAGAATGAAGTATCGACTCAAGGCCTAAGATTTTTTGAAAATATAGAACTATGCCATCTGAAGGTTTTTGCCTCAAGTGTCGACTCACGGGAATGAAGTGTCGATACTTGAAACTAAAGTGTCGACACCTAGAGGTGAAGTGTCGATACCTGGAGGTGAAGTATCGACATCTGGAGGTGAAGTGTCGACACCTGGAGGTGAATGCTAGTTTTCAAAAGCTACATAACTTCTCCAACTTGCTTCAAACAGCCATATTTTCATCCCTAACAGCTATAAACGGTCTTTTAAGTGTTGGGAGGCTATAGAAACATCAAAAATTAAATGGAGAAGCAATCCTTTGGTGAGTTTCTTGAATATTCTTAAAGGATTCAAGAGTGAGTGATTCAAGCCTTCAAGCTTCCAAGTTTCAAATAGAGCATTCAAAATCTACATCCACAAGTATCAATCAAAGGCTTCATTAACTTGAAGACAAGATCTTCATCAATATTCAAGGGCTTCAAAGAGATTTATTTTATTTTAGAAAGCTTTTATTGTATTCATTTATACTTGCTCTTACATTGTTTTACTTGAGGTTTTTGGTGAGCCTTGGAAAACCAAAGAGGTTTTTGGTAAGCCTTGAAAACCAAAGTGGTTGTTGGTGAGCCTTGAAACCAACTAGGATTTTACTTGTGAGCCCGAAGCCAAAACAAGTTAGTTAGGTTCTTGGTTAGCCCATAAAACCAAGGGTGGTTGTTGGTGAGCCTTGAAACCAACTAGGGTTTGACTTGTGAGCCCAAAGCCAAAACAAGTTGTAAAGGTTGTTGGTGAGCCTAAGTTATAAAACCAAACTTAGTGAAATTTCCAAAGGTTGCTTGGGGAGTGGATGTAGGTGCTTGGTTGGCACCGAACCACTATAAACCTTTATGTTTGTGTGATTGTTCTCCTTGTACTTTTATTTCTTTATTTCTGCTGTATTTATTTGAAATACACAAGCACTTGAATTGCATTAGCACATACTTGCTTTAGTTCATAGTTTTTAAAAGTAGTTCAAAAGTTTTATAAAACCCAATTCACCCCCCTCTTGGGTTGCCTACCTGAGCCTTCACTTTTCTGGGAGGGTTTTTAATTGCTCGCTGTCACCCTTCTGTCGGGTCAGTCTTACCCTTATGATGGTGTAACTTCCCGTGGGAGAGGTGGGCGCCGTGCCGCTGAGCCCCGAGCCATGATGGCACGTTCTCATTTTAGGGGGAACCGTTGGAGTGTCGGAGGACCTGGGGCCTTAGTGGAATACCCTTCTTGAAAAGGCTCAGGTTCTTGTGTTATGGGGGATTGCATCATGCAGGTCGTGTAGGTGGTGCACTGCAGAGCCTATATTTGTGGCAGGACGTGCACCACCTCTCAAAGGTAGTGGGTGGCCAAGTTCTCCTTTGTCATGATTTAAATCTCCATTGATCCTCCTCCCCTTCATGCCATTGGCAAGAACTATGGCCTTCGCAGGACAGGGGAGCCCCACATTGGGGGGCCCCTTGCCTTGGTAGCATGAGCGCAATCCCGGCTAGGAGCTGATCTCAGATGGAGGGCTCGCCTTATAAGCACGATCCCGGTTGGGAGCTAACCTCAATAGGAGGGCTCGCCTTGGCAACATGAGCGTGACCCCGGCCGGGAGCTGACCTCGGATGGGGGGCTCACCATATAAGCATGACCCCGACTGGGAGCTGACCTCGGCAGGAGGGCTCGCCTTGGCAGCATGAGCACGACCCCGGTCGTGAGCTGATCTCAGATGGGGGCTCGCCTTATGAGCATGATCCCAGCCGGGAGCTGACTATGGTAGGAGGGCTCGTCTTGGCTCCTTACTAGGCCACAATGTCCAGGTGGCGGGGCTTTTGCCAGCGTGGCTTCCAGTAAGGCTCCATGTCAGTAAATATATCGCATCATCCAATAAAGTAACAATGATTGGTTTTTGGATCAGTCATTTTCTCTATAGGATTATATAATTTTACTTATGTAGGATAATCCCAAACCCAAAAATGACTCAAACTTGGTTTTCTTCCAATCCAGAGTTCAAAAGGTATCTTCAATATAGATTTACTGTGAACTCTATTGAGAATGTATAATGCAGTTTTGAAAGCTTCGCCCCATAAAATTCTGGCATGTTAGACCTACTCATCATGCTCCTCATCATATCCTTAAGGGTGCAATTCTGCCTTTCGACCATACCATTCTGCTCAGGACTTCCAGGCATAGTATGTTGAGGAACAATCCTATAATCCTATAAGTACTTGGCTAACGGATCCATATGTTGCTCTGCCATATCATGTTTGCCATAGTACTCACCTCCACGATCAAATCTCATAATCTTGATGACCTTTCCCAATTATTTATCAATTTCAATTTTAAAAATTTTAAATTTTTCAAGGGCATCAGATTTTTCTTTTATTAAATAAAGATAGCCATATCGAGAAAAGTCATCAATAAATGTGATAAAATATCTATTACCATAAAATATAGAAGAATGAGGTTCACTAATATCAGTGTAAATAATTCTTAAAAGGTTTGAACTTCAAATTATCCTTTTCTTTTTGGTCTTGGTCAATTCTTCTTTAATATGGTCAACGCAAGTCTCCATGTCCCCAAGATCCAAAGTAAGTATGATGTCATCATTAATTAATCTGGTTATTCTTTCTTTAAATATATATCCTAGGCGCTTATACCATAACATAAAAGATTTATCATTAGTCATGGGACGTTTGGCTACAACACTTTCAATACTTAAGAAAGCATTAGAATTACTAGTGGCCAAAGATAATCTATATAAACCATCAACCAAAACACCATAGCTAATAATTTTTGAATTGAATATCAAATCAACTCTTTTATTATCAAACATAAAGCCAAAACCAAGTCTATCTAAAGACAAAACAGAGATCAAATTCCTTCTAAATGAAGGTACATAAAATATATTTTCTAAAATAATTACAAAACCAGACTTTAAGGATAAGTTGACAACTCCTACACACTCTACTTCAACTTCTAAATCATTTCCAACCTTCAACTTGCTTTCATTCAAGCTCGACTTCCATTTGTTTATCATCCCCTATAAAGAAATGATAATATGAGTTGAAGCACCACTATCTATCCACCAAGAATTAATAGGGACATTGATAATATTAGACTCACAACAAACTAAAACTAGGAGCTTACCTTTCTATTTTTCTTTCTTTTTAACCAAGAGCTGATTTAAAATACTTACTTCTTATATGTCCTTTCTTCTTATAGTGGAAGCACTTGATCTTCTTTTTAATAGCAGCTTTAGGACCTCCTACAAAATGATTCTGATCAAAACTTTTTCCATCCCTCCTAGAATTCTGAGACTGTTCAGGAGCAGTAGGCTTTTCCTTTTTCTTATTTATAAAGCGCTTGCTAGATTGAGGTTGAAATTGAAGAGTAAGAAGGACACTATCATTCTTTTCTTTTTTGACCTTTTTTTCTTCAGCAACATACTTGGTGATCAAATTATTAACACTCCACATCTCATTTAGAGTATTACAGGCAGTCTTGATCTGGGAGAATTCAATAGGTAAAGAATTCAAGAAATGAGATACCAAAAAAGAATCCAGTAGATCAATCTTCAGACCCTTGAGTTTGGATTGGAGATGAACTATTTTCATAATATACTATTTAGCACCTCTAATATTATTGTATATCATCGTTGTCAATTCTTTCATCAGTAATCCGATCTCAGCATTATTGGATACAAGATACCTTTGTTCAATAACATCAAGCAGCTCTTTTGCATTGTCTGACTTAGGTAGACCACTTAGGAGATGCTTGAAAATTGACCTCTTAATACCAATCAGACTTAGTCTATTTGACTTCTCCTATTTAACAAAATAATCATTCTGTTCAAGAGTGCTTTGATCATTTAAATTATCAGGTATGGTCTCACGTAATACGAGATCAATATCAGTAATTCCAAGAGCAAACTCTAGTCTTACCTCCACTTCTTATAATTTGACCCGATAAGCACCTCAACAATAGTATTGTTGTTGTTCACACCAAAAATAACTTATAATCAAAAAAATAGAAATGTTAAATATTAATTATCGGACATAACAGAACAATATCATATCATAATAATAAACAAGAGCCCGAATACAATATCACATATTTTTCTTTGGATAGAACATGCAACATGCATAAGTGCCCTTTACATGAAGCCACAAGCTAATCAAAATATTCCAGCATTCATGAACCTATCCCTTTTGGGCAGACAGATCCATGAAAGCTAGATTATCTTAGCAATACAATTCTTCATGCTATATTTTCTCAGTTAAAATGTACAACAATCCCTTTTGGACAGGCGGTTGTATATCATAATCAAAAAATATCCCTCACATGATGAAAAAAATTTAATGGACTAACACAACAAACTACTATGGTGATAAATATTTATGCCAAACCATAAATTATTCATATAAGGAATTAATATCCAAGCCAAAATAAAAAAGGATATTTCAAAACACATGTATGTCCAAAAAAATGATCAGGTACAAATAGGATACTAATCAACATAGACCCACTGATCAATTTTAAAACACCATAGCATTCTAAATACATTGTACAAGTTAAACAAAATGAGCAAAAGGATCTAAAGAATGCTCCTCTGAATTTTTTGGATCAATATATAAATACAAATTTTATAGGGTCTAAACTATAAAAGGACTAATTTATAATATCAAAAAAGTCAGGGTCCTAAACGCAAAATGATCCTTTGGACCAATATGTAAATACAAGTTTGACATGGCTAAATTGCAAAAGGACCAATTTATGATATCAAAAAAGGTTAAGGTCCTGAATGCAAAATGCCCCCCCTTTTTTATAATGGGTTACAAGTTATTGGGTTATTGGATTTTGGGTTTGAACTCAAAACCCAAGACCCACAAACTCATCTTCCTCCCCACAATTCACCCAAAACAAAAACCTTTTCATGGTCGCCGCCCCTTTGGAATCCAACCAGTTTGCGCAACCGCCACCAGGACCGGCCGAGAATGGCTGGTTGCCGGCTCCAATGGTGTTATTAGAGATCAAGACTCGCCCAACATCGAGTTTAAGATCTCTCGGTTCCCTTTCTTTTTTTGTGTTTTTTTTATAATCTCGGCCCACCGCCAAAGATCTGGTTCACCAATCTTTGGGATCGAGTCTAGAGACCTGATCGTTGCCGCCGGGAGAGATATATTTTTTTGTTTCGGGGTGTCCAAGAAGTCGAAGCCACCGACTTCGCTGGTGGCTAAAATGGCCATCACTGTGCCCGTTTAGGCCTTCACGGCCACCACCTCACCACCACCGAAGGGGACCAGCACGCCCAGATCCATGATGGCCGTCGAGGGATTTTGGGGAAGAAAAAGGGGTTCAAAGAAAATAAAAAAAACAAGAAAATTCTTCTTAGATGATTAAAACATGCATATTGGTTTTATTTTACAGTTTTAAAAAAACATGGAAACAGATCAATATAGCAGATTATCAAGATTTCTAACGATTCCAATCTTTCACAGAGATACCAGGGCTCTGATACCAAATGTGGGAAAAGATTTTCATAATCCCTTAGATCGATCGAAAAGATTAGAATCCAGAATAATATTTAGATCTAATAAAAAGAAGTTTTCGATATATATCTATATTCGCCATAATCACCAAACTTACTTTCGATGCTCATGCGAACATCACAAATAGAGTCCTCTCCGAGCTTTCTCAGGAGATAGGTGGCATTTGATGGAGAAAATCATCATGACAATACAACTCACATCATATATATAGAGAAAACGGAGAGAGGACTTAGCTAATAAAATAAAAATACCCTAACTGACCCTCCCATCATGAGTCAAGTTAGGCTAAGGCTGCACTATACTGTCTCAACCACTTCAAATCAAATAAGGTGCTCCTAGCCCAAATAATTATCACATAATATTGGGCTCATCATACGTCTATCAACATGGACCATAAAATTAACTCGATTTTATTAAAACAAAAATTTCAATTAATGTTAGTCCAAATTAAAAAAAAAATCTAATATCAGGTTCTCAATGTGACAACCCAACTAGACAAAAAATGTTTTCCCAACAAATTCTTGGCCATCTATCTCCGATCACACCGGTGGTAGAGAACTTGGCATTATTATTAACTAGCAGTAATAACCTTACCAATAATATAACCTATCCTCTTTCTTCATCTTCTTCTTTTCTTTTCTTCTTCTTCTTCTTTTTTTTTTTTTTATAGCAATAATATAACCTTACCAATAATATAACCTATCCTTTACCATATTGATAGCAAGCAAACAACTGCTAGTTTATGTTCCAGCAACTTTGTATAGCCACTATATCACATGAGAATATTAGCGGCTAGAACTTACCACCAGTATCAGTCGTTGACAAGCAACTTTGTATAGCCACCATATCATATGAGCATATTAAAGGATCGCTTCGAATCTCCCACGACCGGCATCATGGATAGATGTCGGCCCCGCATTGGGGGTGTAGGAGTCACAGTTAATGCGGAGAGGGCGCCATGATGAGGGGCCAAGCTAGCCCGCACGACGGTCTGAGTGGAGGGACGTGCCGCATCACGTGGCAGCATCTGAATGTTCGATGTCATTTCCCATACAATCTTTGCATCATTGATCCGGCCTTCACGTGGATCGCTGCCTGCCGATTCTGATCGACCCGTTGCTTCGATTTCTGAGGCGTGGAAGGTCGCATTCGCTGATGGGATAGTCAGAACCCCCATGACGCGAAGGCCAGCGCTCCCCTAAAGACCTATAAAAGGAGGGGCGAGGTGCTCGGGAAGGATTTTTTCGCTGCGACTATGCTCCGTGAGAGAAAGAGAGCCTCTTCCTCTTCTTCCACAAGTCCAGTCTTCTAGGAGTCCGGCCTCAGGTCAGTCCCCCAGCCCTTCTTTTCCTTTAGCTCTAATGGCGTCTAGTAGGCAAGGTCCGACCCACAGGCGTAGGGAACTAGGGCCGAGTGAGATTCAATCGATGATGACCCGGGAATGGGTCGAGAACCTTAGGGTCGTGTACAACATTCCGTCGACCTTGCATCTATCCATTCCGAGCTGAGAGGGTAGAGCCAACAACCCACTAGGACCAGGGAACCTCCAAATGTACGAAGCCCACTTTAAGGCATGCCTCAGGTTTACCCTGCACCCTTTTTTCATAGAGGTCTTCAACTACTACAGAGTCACTCTAGCGCAGCTAACCCTGAACAGCATTCGGGCGATCTGTTGCTTCATAGTGCTCTATCACAAGGCCAAGACTGAACCTAGGTTGTCCCTCTTTGGCAATCTCTTTCTTCTAAAGAAGGACTTCAGGAGCCGAGAGTGGTGGATGTTAAGTCCCCGCCCTAACTGAAAGATCCTGAAGTGCCTTCCTTCGGCCATCCACGGGTGGAAGGCCAGATTCTTTTTTGCAGATAGTCTTCACCCTTAGGGTTTTGAACCCTTATGGAGAGAGCCGCAGCTGAGGCTTTGCGAGGGGAGAGCGATCCTGATGGCTGACCAAGCCAAGTTTAATGAGATTGACGGAGCTGGCCCGACCATGGCATATGAACTGCTCGGGGAGGGTGCCCTTCACCAGGCAGGGATTAGCCGACAGAGACACCTAGGTAGGAACAAAGGGGCCGTCGGGGTTGGCTGACCTCCTATGCGTTCACCTCATTTATCCCGTTGTGTTTCCTTCCTTTTGTTCACCCTGATCTCTTTTTTCGGAGCAGGAAAGACAATGAAGATCGACAAAGCTAGAGTTATCCAGTGGGCAATGAGGAAGAGGGCCGCCCCAGAGAGAAAAAAGAAGAGGCAGGAGGAGGAACAGCCTACACCCGTAGTAGACGTAGACTCCGATGAAGATGGCACCCCTCTTATAAAGGTATTGGCGAAGAGGACACCAGGGTCTTCAGCTCCTGCTGGGGGTTCGGCCCCATCACTCGTCAACCCAGAAGAGGTGGTTCCCCTCACAGACAAGGGAAAGGGGACGGCCGAAGGAGGGGTGGCCGAAGGCGAGGCAGTCAAAGTAGAGGCAGCCGAGGGAGAGACGGTCGGAGAAGAGTCCGGGAAAGAGGTCCGTCAGGAGGCATTCCAGCATTGGCATGCCCTGAACAATTCGAGAAGAGCATGGAGTTTGCTCAGAGGGGCCATGACAGACGCCGACTGGGAGCTGTCCATTCAGAGGAATTTGAGTGACGTGGCCAAGAAGTCCTACCGCGACCTCATGAGGGTAAAATGCCCATCTTGCTCCCTTGTACTTTTCCTTTTCTTCCAATTATTTTGCATAGTGCTAATTTGACCTTCTGTTTACAGCTTCTTCATGGCATCTCCTTGATGGATGACGGCATCGATCAGATACTGCGTGCGGCGAAGACCTCTGCCAAGAGAGTGCAGGAGCTGGAGATGGCTCAGGTGGCCATGGAGGCATCTTTGAGGTCCATGGAGGAGAGGCTGTCGACCATCCAGGCGGAGGCCGAGTCGTCGAAAGAGGTAGTGAAGGTGATGCAAGACCAGCTAGCTGATCAGGAAGCTAGGCTGAAAAGGAGGAAGGTGAAAGTTGACTCCTTTACCCGCCGACAAAGAGAGGAGGAGGAGCATTTTGCTGAGGCCAATGGGAGGGCCTAGGCTGAGCGGGCAGCTGCAGTGAAGTTGGCAGTCCGGCTTGAGGAAGCCAAGGAGCTGGCGGTGGGACAAGTCCGGGATAATGTAGCGAAGTACAAGGCTTCGACTAATTTCACCGAAGAGGTAGAAGAAGTGGCGTCGAACTTCTATAGAGAAGGCTATGATGACTGCTTGAAGAGGGTGGCTGGACTTTTTTCGGAGCTTGACCTGTCTGGCGCCGAGCTAAGGAAACCAGTAGAGGAAGGGGGCACCAGGCAGAAGGCGGTGTAGAAGAGGTTAGGGCCCAAGCCCCAACTCAAACTGATGTAGAGACTATGGATGTCTTAGTTGAAACTCCAGTTGTAACGGGCGGGGCCGAAGTTGAGGCCCTTGCCGTACCTTCGGTGGATCAGACCTAGGGCATTTGTAAAGGTCTAACCTACATTTGTAAATAGTTTCTTCGAACTTAATAGAAGAAGCCTTTTGTCACTTGTGCGTATCGATGAATATAAAACAGAACACCTTCTTTCTAAAATTCTTCTAAGTGTTTTCGGTCGGCTCTTTAGGATCGCCAACTTTTCAAAATAGTTGCTAAGCGCTAGCTCAATCCAAATTTGAACATTTAGGAAAATTCCAAGTGTCAGCCCGTCGGCTCATTCAAATTGAGGCCTGTAGGATGGCTAATGGACAGTAGCTTGGTCCGGACCTAGGTACTTAGAAATCTTGCCAAGTATTGGTCTGTCGGCTCGTCCAAATTTGAGGCCTATCCTCCATGTGGGTTGTTTTAAAGCCTTTGCCGACCAAAATCAGACTTTTGGAATGGGCTGCCTTGGAGCCTTTACCGACCGAGGTCGAACTTTTGGAAGTGGACTGCCTTAAAGCATTTGCCGACCAGGATCGAACTTTTGGAAGTGGGCTGCCTTAGAGCCTTTGCCGACAGGGGTTAGACTTTTGGAAGTGGGCTGCCTTAGAGCCTTTATCGACTCGGGTCAGACTTTTGGGAGCGGGCTGCCTTAGAGCCTTTGCCCACTGGGGTCGGACTTTTGGGAGCGGGCTACCTTAGAGCCTTTGCCGACCAGGGTCAGACTTTTGGAAGCGGGCTACCTTAGATCCTTTGCCGACCGGGGTCGAAATTTTGGAAGCAAGCTACCTTAGAGGCTTTGCCGATCGGGGTTGGACTTTTGGAAGCGGGCTACCTTAGAGCCTTTGCTGACCGGGGTCCGACTTTTGGAAGCAGGCTGTCTTAGAGCCTTTGCCGACCGGGGTTAGACTTTTGGAAGTGGGCTGCCTTAGAGTCTTTGCCGACTGGGGTCGGACTTTTGGAAGTGGGCTGCCTTAGAAAAAATTGTAGACTTTAATGATAATACTTGCGAAGGTTGTCTACATTCCACGAGCGTGCTATCTATCGTTCGTCTAAATGTTTGAGTCAGTAGGTTTCGGCTCGAATCACCTCAACAACTCGATATGGTCCCTCCCAATTAGGGGAGAGTTTTCCTTGCTCAGTTGGTCTTGAAATCTCAGTCCTTCATAAAACCAGATCTTCGACTGGAAGGTTCGTGCTTTGACCCGCGAATTGTAATAGTTAGCCATCTTCTGACAGTAAGTTGCCATCCTTAAACTGGTATGGAGCCTGGTTTCTTCAAGTAATTCTAAGTCAACCCTTCGTTGCTCTGAGTTGGTCAGCTCAGCGAAGTGATCAATCCGGAGGGATTGCAAAGAGACTTCCACGAGGATAACTACTTCGCTTTCGTAGGTCAGGTTGAATGGAGTCTCCCCGGTCACCGTTTGGACGGTCGTTCGATATGCCCAGAGCACTGAGTGAAGCTCTTCTGCCCAAAGCCCTTTGGCTTCGTTCAGCCTGGTCTTCAATCCATATAGGATCGTCTGATTAGTAACCTCGGCTTCTCCGTTGGACTGAGGGGGACCAACCGATGTAAGCCAATGGGAGATGTGATATTGTTGGTAGAAATCTCAAAACTTAGAGTTATCGAACTGTCTTCTATTATCAGTAATGATTGTCCATGGGATGCCAAACCGGAAGATAATGTAGTTCCAGACAAAGTTCTCCACCTTGGACTCCGTTATTTGCGCCAGTGGTTCAGCCTCCACCCACTTGGTGAAGTAATCAATGGCTACAAGGAGGAATTTTCGTTGGCCAGACGTCAGGGGAAAGGGTCCCAGAATGTCCAGGCCCTATTGTGCAAATGGCCAAGGCACCATAAGCGAGGTCAGCAGGCTGGCGGGCCTCCTTTGGATATTAGAGTACCATGACATGCGTCGCACTTTCGGACGATGTCCGACACATTCTTCTGGATTGTAGGCTAATAGTATCCCTGCCGGATGACTTTATAAGCCAGGGATCTCCCTCCAAGGTGGTCGCCGCAGTTGCCTTCATGTACCTCTCTGAGTGCATAGTCCGCACCGGTCGACCCCAAGCACTTCAGCAGCGATTGTGAGAATGATCGTTTATAAAGGATGCTGTCAATAATGACGTACTTAGAAGCTGTCCAGCACACACGCTTAGCCTCGGTCAGATCATCCGGGAGAGTCCCTTTGACCAGGAATACATGGACTGGGTCCATCCATGAGGCCTCCTGCTCAACTTGGTGAACCTCGGTCGGCTCTTCGGCAATGCTGGGGCACTGCAGTTGCTCCACAAAGGTTCGATCGAAGGTGCTGGTAGTGGTAGTGGCCAATCGTGACAGAGCATTCGCCCAGGAGTTTTGTAGTCAAGGTATATGGAGAATCTCAAAGAATTTAAACCGAGATACGAGACCTCATACCTTATCCAAGTACTTGGCCAAAGTTGGGTCCCTCGCTTCGAATTCACCCTTCACATGATTGACCATCAACTGAGAGTCGAAAAAGGCCCAGATTCTGCCAATGCCTAACTCATTGGCTATCTTTAGCCCCGCAAGCAAGGCTTCATACTCTGCCTGGTTGTTCGATACTTGAAAAGCAAAGTGTAGAGCGTACTTTAGGCAAACCCGTCGAGGTCAGCTAAGATCAAGCCTGCCCCGCACCCTGTGAGGTTGGATACTCCGTCCATTTGGAGGGTCCAAGCAGGTTCGGTCTCTTCCACGAGATCGGCTTCTGGCACTTCAGCTACTGGTGAGGTCGCTCCCGGCCTCCAGGTGCATTCTGCAATGAAATCAGCGATTACCTAAGCTTTCAAAGCCGATCGGGATTGGAAGGAGATGTCGAACTCGCCGAGCTTGATGACCCACTTAGCTAGGCGGTCGAAGGTGTCAGGACTTCGAAGGATCGCCTTAAGGGACTGGTCAGTTAGCACGGCGATCGGATGTGCCTGGAAGTAGGGTCGGAGGCATTTTGCCTCTATGACTAAGGAATAGACCAGTTTCTGTACTTTAGGATACCTTGTCTCGGCATCATGGAGGACTTTACTAATATAGTAGACAGGTTTTTGCTGGCCATCTTTACCCACCTGCACTAGGACAGCACTGACCACCTCGTCCGACGCTGACAAGTATAGGTACAACACTTTTCCCTCCGTTGGCTTAGCCAACAACAGAGGGTTTTTCAGGTAATCCTTCAAGGCTTCAAAGACCGACTGACACTCGTCGGTCCAATGAAAGCGATCCGACCGGTGCAAGGTCTTGAAGAATGGTAGAGACCTCTCAGCCGACTGGGAGATAAAATGGCTAAGAGAAGCTATGCGGCCTGTGAGCTCTTGCACTTGCATTTTACTGGTTGGATGTGCCATGTCGATGATAGCTTTAATTTTGTCGAGGTTGACTTCAATCCCTCTTTGAGTGACCAAGAAACCAAGGAACTTCTCGGAGGTTATCCCAAATATGCACTTGGCAGGGTTTAGCCTCATCCGATGGTGCCTCGGTACGTCAAAGGATTCCTGCAAGTCCTTGATGTGGTCGGCCCTGCGGAGGCTCTTGACAATCATATCATCGATGTACGCCTCCATATTCCTTCCGAGTTGTCCTTCGAAGATTCGGTTGATCAGCCTTTGAAAAGTGGCACCCGCATTCTTTAGGTCGAAGGGCATCATCTTGTAGCAATACAGCCCTTTGTCTATGACAAAGGTCATCTTCTCCTCGTCTTCAGGGTGCATCCTAATCTGGTTATACCCGGAGAAGGCATCCATGAAACATAAGAGCTGATAGCCCGCCATGGCATCCACTAGTTGATCGATCTTCGGCATGGGGAAGCTGTCCTTCGGACAAGCTTTGTTGAGATCAATGTAGTCCACACAGATCCTCCACTTCCCACTGGCCTTTTTCACCATGACGACATTGGCCAGCCACTCGGGATAATGAGTCTCCCTGATGAAGCCAGCGTCAGAGAGCTTCTTCACTTCTTCTTCGATGGCCCTTTATCTTTCGGGGGCGAAGCTCCTCTTTTTCTGTCGGACAGGTCTATAGGTCGGATCCACCTTAAGCTGGTGAGTGATGACGTCCGATGGAATGCTTGGCATGACAGACGACGACCAAGCAAAGATATCAGCATTACTCCTCAAGAAGCCAATCAGTGCTTGTCTGGCCTCTTCACCTAGTGTGCTCCCAATTTGGAGGACCTTGGTGGGGTCGTCCTCTCTAAGGGGAATGAACATGATCTTCTCGACATGCTGACCACGGTCGGCGGCTTTATCCCGGGGGTCAAGTTGTTCAAGAATGGGGCATCCTTCCAATTGTTTGTCATGAATAGCCAGGCATTGTCTAGCCATCCTGCGGTCTCCCCTCATTTCTTCGACTCCATTATAAGTCAGAAACTTTGCCAGCAAATGGTAAGTGGATACGATGGCTCGAAACCTGTTGAGAGCCGGGCGGCCTAAAATGGCGTTGTATGCCGAGGTCATACGGATGACCATGAAGTTGATAGGGAAAGTCCTTTGGTAAGGCTCCGTCCCGATGGTCATGGGTAGAGTTATCTCTCCCTCAACTCTGACAGAGTTTCTCCCAAAGCCAGTCAGCGGTATTAGGGATTCTCGGAGCCTGGACCTGGACAAGTTCATTCGGACAAAGGCATCATACAGTAAAATTTCTGCACAGCTTTCATTATCAATGAGGATGCGCTTTACATCATAGTTGGCAATGACTGCCGACACAACTACAGGATCATCTCCTGGAAGATGAGGCTCCAGGAGGTCTTCGTTAGAAAAACTGATTATATTGAAACCCCTGGGCCTCTTTACAATATCTTGGTCCCCTTCGTGCCCCCAGTCGAACCGTCGATGCAGCATACCAACACCCCCATCAGTCGAGCACTGGTTGGGAAGCTCCGCCTCCTCCAGAGGGTCTCTGGCGGTTGAGGTCTCGGCCCAATCCTAGTGGGGTCGGATGTACTTGTTTAGGTACCCCCTTCTGATGAGATCTTCAATGGCATCCTTCAGTTAGAATCACTCTTCGATGTTGTGCCCGTGGTCCTTATGGAATCGGCAGTACATGATTTTGTTTCTGGTGGCAGGAGGGCCCCTCATCGGCCAAGGCCTTTGCAGGAAAGCCTCGTTCTCGATCTCCATGAGGATCTTCTCCCTTAGAAGGGAGAGGGGTGCATAGGTCTCGAACCTCCTAGGAAAGTCCATCGGCTTCGAACTTCGGTGCTGGGCGGATCGGCCGCCAGAGCTGGGAGGTCGGACTTCGGGAGCCTTATCACTCCGCTTCTTGGGGGCCAACCTCCCTTCAGCTTGGCATCGGCTCGCCGCTTGCTCCTCTGCCAGAGCATACTTCTGCACCCTGGCCAATAGCTCGGTGTAGCTCGTGGGAAACCTCTTGTCCAAGGAAAATGTGAGCCTGGACGAGCGGAGCCCTCTCTTGAAGGCTAACATAGCTACCACCTCATTGAAATCCGGGACCTCCATGGCCGCTAAGTTGAAACGGGCCATGTAGTTCTGGAGGATCTCTCCCTCCTTTTGAAGCACGAGGAAGAGGCAATCGGTGTTCTTTGGGGTCCGGCTGTATGTCCTGAAATATGAAAGAAAGAGGTTCTCAAGTTGAGAAAAAGAGTGGATCGTACTTGGTCGGATGATGTTGAACCACATCCGAGCAGCCTTCTTTAGGGTTACTAGGAAGGCGATACAGTAAAGGACATTGGAGGCGCCCTGTACCATCATGTGGGCCTTGTAGGTGCCTAGATGGTCTAGGGGGTCGGTGGTGCCATCATAGGGATCCACCTGAGGAATTTTAAAGTGACGGGAGATCAGCTCCCCAAGATTTTAGTAGAAAAAGGTGGGCGGGTGTCGTAAGCCTGCCCCCCCTCGGCTTTCTGCCGTTCAATAATTTCGGCAATGCGCTCTTCCATGCGCATGATTTTGCTACCATAGTCCCTTGGATCTTCAGTAGGGTGCCGACCATTATGGGGGACGGAGTCAGCAAAAGAGGGAGAAGCCAACCTCGCCCTCTTCCCGTCAACACGAGGCCCTAGGGACCTTCGGGGCTCTGGAATGGCGTGGGATGGAGGCGGAGGAACCTTCGACTGCTGACTTGCCCCGGTGACTGGCTGATGGTTGATGCAAGACATCGCAGGCGGCTGCTACCGGTTGTCAGCCATCTCTTGGAAATACTGGACCGCCATAGTGAGTGTTTCGATGCGGTTCACCAACATCTGGAACTGCTGCAGTTCCAGAGTGATGGTGGGCTCAGAGGCAGCAGCGGCGTCATCTTCCCTAGGAGGTGCTTCAGACCTGTGCTAGGAATGACCTCTTCTGGCGGAGGTATTTTGAGTTCTTCCCCTCGCCATTGCAGGAATTTCTCAGTCGATTTCTCCTTTTAAAGTCAAGAGCAGAACGAAGGTTCATGCCCCTTCCTCTAGTGCCAATCTGTTGCTGCGCCTTCTCCTGGACCGGGTTTGGTCGGCTGCACTGGAGAGCTCCTCTGTCGGTCAACCTGCAACAAAGTCCCCCAGGCACCGTTGGTGTTTCGGCGGGGGACACTCTGATGCTTAAGTTAGCAGGAGTCTGGGAGCAATAGAATGGAGAAAACCAAAGAAAATGTAATGCGTGGAGAGGAAGAGTATACTTAGCTCCAAACGGAGGTCCCCCGGTCACCTTAAGTAGGCATGGAGTACTGCCAAATTCTGTTAGGGGATAGGCTGGGAAGTCCAGATTTGTCCCTAGGAGAATCAGAGTGATGGCCAGGTGGCGCGGAGACGTGGCCACGTTGTGGAATCCGTTGTAACAGAATTTCGGTGTCAACCGGAAAAGGGCTTCTAGAGCCTTCGAGCGGTTCCCAGAAGGAGAACGAGTCGGTCGGACTTAATAGGAGCCCGTCGCCCGGCCGACAGGAAGCATCTGACAGGAGCTTTGAGGAAGTCGACCGGTACATGTGGAAAGAAGCTTTTGGAGTCCCCGAGATATCCTTAGAATGGGTCAGCCGTACCTCAGCAAGAGTGGGTCGGTCCTCAGGCTAGTCGGCCTTCGGCCTTCTGGTGAGGAAATCTGTTAGGATCCCCTAGGGAACTGATCGGTCGGACCTCAAAGGAAGCGGGTCATTCGGACCTCTCCTTCAATGGGTCAGCCGGTCAGACTTCTTTTGCCGGTTCAACTCAGGATTAGCCGGATCGGTACAATAGGTGGCTAGGGAAGAAAGAGTTGTTCTTTTTTCATGAGTTTTCTCCCTTACCTCGAGTGTCCCCTCTTACCAGTATTTATAGTGGTTGGGCCAATTTGTCATTCGGTATTTTCGCCCTGTGATTAGGATGGAGACTAATCAATTTCGTCTCGCCCGTAACCGTAGGCGGTTACCAAAAGATATTGGCCAGGCTGGAGGCGTTGAAGTTGAAGCTAGCAGCCATGTGGCCATTCTGAAGCAGTTATAATTTGACGGTAATGGTCAGGTAACTACTAGCAACTGTTATATCCGCTTCCGTTATCATGGAGTCGATCGGAGATCCGCTTCTTGGCCTCCTCTTTGTGAGGGGCTATTGTTGTGTTGCTGAAATGTCTTCGCCCTGCCTCGCCGGGGAAGTCCGAAGATATTTATATTTTGACCGTTTGCCACGAAGCCTTTCCCTTCAGAATGGATCGTAGGGTGGACCTGGCATCGTCTTCGGGCTTGTCTTCTTTGGGTCGGCTTCTTTCAACAGTGCACAGGAGATCGATCTTCGGGATCAAGATCCTCGGATAAGGCCAAAGACTGGGACTACAACATGACGGGGGCCGAGATGCCACTTCATCCATTCTCGTGGCTCTCTCTGGGCGTTTCGATCTAAATGTGCAGTTCGAAAAAGATCTAGCGGGCGGTCGATCTAACCGATAATTGTCTGGTGCTTAAATCGACATATCCCAACAATATTTATTTATCTTAATATGGATATAAATCGGATATTATTATAAATATCAATCAATTTTTAAATAAAATTTAATGATAAAAATTAACAATAACGACATGATCATAAAAAAATTAAAATAATTATAATTATAATTCAAGATAATAATGATTACATATAAGAGAGATAATTAAAATAATTTTTTTAAAAAAATATTAAATAAATCTGGGGTCCCGAACTCTAGTTATACATAAAATAGATATTCAAATTTGAATCCAATGGATAGAAATCTGTATCTAAATCCGTATTCAGATAATTTTATAATTAGCTATCTAAATCCGATAAATTCAATTATATATATCTGAATTTAGCTTAAATCACGGTCAGATAAAATCCAATCCATTTTCAACCCTAATTAGGGATATCATATGATATATCCATCGTCTTGAGATAATGTGAAGAGTTGAATGTCCAAGTGGTAGCTTAGAATTTAGCGATTGATGGAAGAGAACTTGGAGAGGAAGTTAGTTTAGGGGCACGGAAGCACAGAGCTTGGGATTTAGATAAGAAGGGGAGCAGGAGAGTTGAGGGGTCCTTCCGCCATGGGGGAGGATTTAAAAAGAGAAAGTCCTCATCAAGCAAAAACTGGGAGGAAACAGTCATTACTAGGGGATCATCATTGTCACACCAAGGGATCGACATGCGTGTATATTACCAATAGAGGACAAGATGATGCGGGTTAAATTTTATCAAACTTGATGAAGTAAGGGGATATATTGATGTTGATTGGTTAATCAAGTGCAACCACGTGTAAAGATAATGTGTTGCGACATGGCTGTCCTAGGCTACAATTGAATATGGTTAAAATAATAGATACACCGAGGAACCAGCAATGGTGGTGACAATGTGCAATTGTCAAAGACCATGTTAACCTGGGAGATGTGAGCTGAGTTATGGATGCTAGTTTGTAGTGCACTAATTTCAAAAGGATAGAGTATGCTAAGGTCAAAGTAGGATGGAATAAGAAGGGGGGGGGGGGGGGGGGGGGGGGGTGTTGAGGGTGGTGGGTGTGGAGTGGTTAGCAAAATCAACCTATACAGGACTAAGCTTTTGATTATTTGTTTGAGTAATTCTTTGTACACCGCCCACAGGTGTAATAAATCCAATACAGAGCGCACCGCGTGTTTGGATTGGGCCATGCTATGCTTGCATGGCACAACTGGGTTTCCATTCCTTTAGTATCAAATCATAGTGGAGATTGTTGGTGCATGTAGGATGTCAGGCTTGACCGGAATTTAATATCAAAATTTTAAAAATTTTAGGACCAAAATGCTCCTTTCCTTCAAAATGAACAATTTTTTCTATTATCATGCTCGTGCTAAAACAGTAGCCAGGTTCCCGTTCTCTCTCTTCTTCTGCCGCCAACTGTCCGAGCTCTAGTTCCCTGCCATTACTCCATATCGAGAGTTATTGGTAATAGCTTCCCTACTTAAATCACTGCAAGACAATATGTTAAAGCCATCAAGAAGTAAATAAAACCTTTGTAGTTTCTTTTTTGTTATGCGGTTCACTAATTATAGCACCCTCATAGGTTGTTAAATCAAGTTTATGCATTTGGTAGGTTTGCCATGACATAAATGCTCCTCGAAGCACTCTTTTTTCTCAACCCTGTGATACATGGTGGCCAGCTTATAACCATCTATGCCCCTAACGAGCCTTTTTACCAACTGCCATGACATGCCGTGGCCCGATTATGACACTTGATGGCCAACTTATGACTTTCCTTGCTAGAACGGACCCTTTTCAAATAACTAATGACATGCAGGAACCCAATTATGGCACCTGATGGCAGCTTATGACATTCCCAGCTTGAATCGGTCATTTTCAACAACTTCTGGCCAACTTATAACAATTTGTCCCCATAAAACTCCTTGAAACTAGCCTTTTCAGCGTATTATGACACCTTGTCCTCAAAATACTACACAAACCAACCTTCTCACTTACTTATGACATGTTGTGGCCATCTTATGATATCCCCCTTGCCAAAATACTCCCCGAACCATACTTTTATACTAGCTTATGACATCACGCGACCCCATTATGACACCTCATATGCAACCTTCTGGCATCCCATCTACATAATATTATTATCCGAACCAATCTTTTTAACCTACTTATAATGCTCCATTGCCTATTTATGACATCCTATGTCTAGCTTATGACATTTTCTATCCCAATTACTCCAGAAACTAACATTTTTCATAATATTATGATATTCTGCGACCTTATTATGACACCATATAGCCGACTTATGAAATCCCCTCTGTAGTTTTTATGTAGAACCAACCTTTTTTTCCTTCTTATGACATCCAGGAAACAAAATTTTTGACTAGCTTATGACATCCTACAACCCTATATGACACCCCATGTGTAGCTTATCACATCCCTTTCCCAGGATACTTCTGGAACCATCCTTTTTCACGAACTTATCACACCCCGTGACCAATGTATGACACCTCGTCCCCAAAATACTCGCCACACCATCATTTGTCATCACCTTATGATATCATATGTCACGAATATGACACATCATGTCCATCTTATGACCTCCTCAAGCTAAAATACAACCCCAATCAAACTTTTTCTCTATGTTATAATATCCTTTGGCCAAATTATGATATCCAGTGTTCTAAATTCTAACATACACACTCGAACTACTAAAGGAACTAACCTTTTTTACCATCTTATGGCCTCCTCAGGCTAAAACACAAACCCAATCAAACTTTTTCTCTACCATATGACATCCTTTGGCCAATTTATGACATCCAGTGTTCCAAATTCTAACATACACACTCAAATTACTAAAGGAACTAACCTTTTTTACCACCTTAAGGCATCGTACGGTCGAATATGACACCTTATGTATACCTTATAACATTCTGTGACCGAACCATGGCTTTTCACCAGTGTATGACATCCTACGATCAAATTATGATGCCTATTGGCCAACTTATGATATCCCCTTCCCAAACCGAGCCTTTTTAATAGTTTCTGGCCTTCTTATGACATCCCGTTTCCAGAGAATTCTTTGAACCCAGCCTTTACAGTATTTTATGTCATCCCGTGGTAGCATTATGACATCCTAAGGCTCGATTATAACATTTTGTTGCCCAATTATGACCTCCTGTCCCTAGAATACTACCCAAACCAACAATTTTCATCTATTTATAACATCCTTTGCTTAATTTATTACACCCCATCTCCACCTTATGACTTCTCGTGCCCAAAATAATAACCCAAACCAACTTCTGACATCTTGTTGTCAATGATAACATCTAATTATCTATTTTATGACTTTTATTACATTGTTTGTTGATAATAATTCATTTTTATATCTTCAATAGATCTCACCGCAAATGATCAATTTGATGACTCTACAGGTGGTGGTTGTCTTGAGAATCTACCTTGTTCTACTATACTGTATGTAGATAATGATAATGTTGAACCTCTTGTTGGAAAAGAGTTCGATTCAGCAACTGATGTGTATAATTTCTATAATGGATATACAAGAAAATTAGGTTTTAGAATCACAACCATGTGTAGTGGATCAAACAACAAAAATTAATTATATTTCAAGCATCTAGCATGCTAAAGGCAAGAAATGTCTAAGAAAAGGAATATTTCCATGAATCACGGGGACACAAGCAAAATTGATTGCAAGGCCTCAATAAAGGCCAGACTTAATTTGAAGACTAGTAAGTGGAGATTGGATGAGATTATTCTAGAATACAACCATGAGCTCTTCATATCAACTATTGGTTATCTACGGTCCCATAGGAGGATTAGTATACCAGAAAAAGCAAAGATTAGCAACATGCATATCTTAAATATATCCACAACTCAAATTTATTCTATCATGGTAAGAAGGAAAGGTGGTAAAAGGTAATTAGAGTTTTCAGAGAATGATGCTCATAATTTCATCTCTCAAAAATTTTAAAGTCAGTTGAAAGAAGGAGATGCACAATCAACGGGAATCCACTTCGCACAAATACAAGCTAAAAATATAATTTTTTTTCTATACATTGGACTTGAATGGGAATGGCTAGCTTAAGATTGTGTTCTGGATCCATCCACGATCAAGAATGACATGCTCTTACTTTGGTGATGTATTGACTTTCGACTCCACTTACTTGACGAGAACATACCAAATACCATTCTATCCATTCGTTGGAGTTAATCTCAATGGACATTTTACCATGCTTAGATGTGCATTGTTGTTAGACAAGATGACTGAAACTTTTCAATGGATATTCCTGTCATGGCTGGATGCAAATGGTGGTCAAGTGCCCGATGCCATAATCACTGACCAAGATAAGACTATTGAGGGTGCTGTCAACGAGGTGTTTCCCAATGTATGTCATCGATTTTATCTCTGGCACATTTTAAAGAAAGTTTCAAAAAAGATAGGCTATATGTGCACAACATATCCTACTTTTATGGTTGAGTTCTTTGAGGACGTATATGATACTGTTATGCTAGAAGATTTTGAGAAAAAATAGGCACAGCTCATAGACAAAAATGAAGAATGCAACTACTGTTGACTTTGGCTCCCTGGTTTTGATGAATATCAACATGTTGAGTATTTGTTTGGACTAATATTTCAATTGGAGTATGAATTTTAGAAAATAGGTACATCAAATTCTTTACTCAAGTCTATCAAAATGCCAACTTCAAAGCAAGATAAATTTTGATATTTAAGTTATTTTCTCACCTTAGAATATTGATAAAATGATCACTTTGGCCCTCATAAAGATAAGTCTAAGAGGTTCTTGAACAATATTTGAAAAACTTAGAGTTTAGCATGCAGTTTTGAAATGACATAGAGCAAGTGTCGACTCATGAAGAAAGTGTCGACATTTTAGAAGACTGGCATGCAAAGTTTTAGATGGCATGCCAAGTGTCGACTCACAAATTTAAGTGTAGACTCACAGACTTCAAGTATCGACTCACAGGTCGATTCAAGGCCTGAGAATAGAAAATGAACAGAACATGCTATTTCAAGGTCTTTCTGCCTAGTGTCGACTCAGAACAATAACTCACAGACTCAAGTGTCGACTCAGAGACTGACTTAAAACCTGAGAACTGAAAGTGAAGTAGAACATTGAAAATTCAAATTTTTGTTCATGAGTCGATCCAGGTGTCGACTCATAGAGCCCAAGTATCGATTCACAGATCAACTCATGAAGAAATTCAAGTGTCGACACTTAGTGTAATGGCTAGTTTTCTAGAATGTCAGAATTATTTCCAAACGGCTCCAAATGGCTAGTTTCTTCACTCTAACGGTCTCCAACGATTCTTTCAGTGGTTTTGATCTATTTATCACTTACCAAACTCATTGAAGAAAAGAATATAAGAAGAAATAAAGTTTATCTTTTGAGAAAAGACAAGAGTGAGCTAAAAAGTTGATTCCACCTGAAAAAGTCTTCAACTCAGCCTTGAGCCTTCAAATCATTAGCCAAAAAGAGTGCATTCAAAGATTCTAAGAAGGAGACAACTCAAGCATTCAAGAAGAGCTTCATCGATATTTATTTTTGCTCATTTAGGAGCTATTTCTTGTGCCTATTTCTATGTACTTGCTTTTTTTTTTGTTGCTAGTTTTAAAGGTATTGAAACTAGTGTTAAAGGTTGTTGATAAGCTTAAGAGATAAAACCAACTTGGGGTTGACTTGTTAGCCCGGATTAAAAACAAGTGTTAAAGGTTGTTAGTGAGCCTAAGAGACAAAACCAACAAGGATTTGACTTGTGAGCCCGAATTAAAATAAGTTATAAAGGTTGTTGGTGAGCCTAGGTGATAAAACCAATATAGGTTTTGACTTGTGAGTCTCGAAAAATAAGTCGGCTATAATCTTGAGTAGATTATAGTAAAAATTTTCAAAGAAAAGCTTGGGGAGTGGATGTAGGTGCTTGAAGTGCACCGAACCACTATAAATCTTTATGTTTGTGTTTGATTGCTTCTTTCATTACTTGCTCTTCATTATTCTGTATTTAATTTGTTACTTCTGCTATATATCTTCTTAGCACAATCTCCTAGTTACACAAACACTCTAAGTAAAGCATATAATTGCTTAAATTTTTTAAATACCCAATTCACCCTCCTCTTGGATTGCTTCACTGGGCAACAAGTGGTATCAGAGCTTGGTACTCTATTTATAGGTCCAATGATCTTGAGTCAAAGATCATGGCAGCCCAAATCGATGTAGGAATTGTAGAAGGTCAAGTGTTAAATCATCCCCCATTGTTTAATGGCACAAACTATATATACTGGAAGACACACATGCGCATATACATTCAAGCTATTGATTATAATATTTGAAGAAATATAGTTAAAGGCCCTCATCAGCCTACTCTCTTGATTAATGGCATTCCCACTCCCAAGCTAGAAGAAGATTGGGATGAGAATGATATTAAGCAAGCTGAGCTTAATACTAAGGCCATTAATTTATTATTTTGTGCTCTTGATCCAAGTAAATTTAATAAAATATCCAATTATACTTCTGCCAAAGAAATTTGGGATATACTTGAAGTTATCCATGAGGGTACACATCAAGTGAAGACTATTAAAATGAACATGCTCATTCATACTTATGAGATGTTTAGGATGGAACCAACTAAAATAATTAGTGAAATATATACTAGATTTACAAACATTGTTAATGGCATGAGAAGTTTAGGGAAAGTGATCTCTAATGCTGAACTTGTTAACAAAATTCTTAGGTCTCTTCCAGCTTTTTGGGATCCTAAAGTCACTACTATTGAAGAAGCTAAAGTTGTAAACACTCTTCCACTTGAGTAGCTCTTAGGCTCATTGATGATATATGACCTTCCTTGAAGCAGAAAACTATGGACAATGAAAAGAAGAAGAAGGCTATTGTGTTTAAGTCCATAACTAAGGAGGACTCAAGTGATGATTCTGAAGAAGAGGATGAAGATGATGAAACAGCCCTCATTACAAGAAAGTTCAAGAAATTTATGAGGAGGAAAAAGAATTTTTACAAGAAAAAGTCTCAAAAAGGAGATCATAGTAAGGAGAAAGAAAAAGAAAAGAAAAGAGAATAACCAATATGTTTCGAATGTAAGAACCAAGTCATTACAAGTTGGATTGCCCCACTCTCAAGAAGGGTAAAAAGAAATTTAAGAAAAAGGCTATGATGGCAACGTGGAGCGAGAGTGAAGACTCAAGCTCTAATGAAGAACAGCAAGAAGAGGCCAACCTCTGCTTTATGGCCAACGATGACGAGGTAAGATCTGAAACTGAAATTGAGTTTACTTTTGATGAATTTCATAATGTCTTTGATGAATTAGTTATAGAATATCAAAAACTTAAGATAAGAAACAAAGAATTGAAAAAGAAAAACCTAGAGCTTTCAAAGTCAAATGACAAGTATTTAATAAAAAATAACAATTTGATTCAAGAAAATAAAAACTTGAATGAACAAATTATTATCTTGAAAAACGAGAAAGATCTTTTGAAAGAAAAAGATTCTTTGAAAAAGGATAAAATTTTTGCTACAAATAAAAAGCTTGCAAAACAAAATAAGGAGTTTTTGCTTGAAAATAAGAAATTCAAAGAAGAACTTGAAAAAGTGAAGCCTTTTGTTGAAAAGTTTACCTATAGTTCTGAAAAACTAAACATGCTTTTGAATAACCAAGGAATAGTTTTTAACAAAGCCGGGTTAGGTTTTAAACCACAAAAGCAACAAAAGTATTTTAAATTTTTTTTTATACCTACTTCCTCTAGTATTACTTGTTATGCTTGTGGTCAAATAGGACACAAATCTTATATGTGCGACAAAAGAAAGTTCTTCAACTAAGCCAAAAGGATCCAAGATGACTTGGATACCTAAAGTTTTCACTTGATTTATTTTGTAGGTGTGTCTTGCAATCAAGGATAAAAGAAGAATATGATATCTTGACAGCGGTTGTTCAAGACACATGACTGGGGATGCAAAGCAATTCTCATCTCTAAAATCTTTAAATGATGGAAACATAATTTTTGGTGATAATAAAAAGGGCAAAATTGTCGGTATCGGTAAAGTCCATATCATCCCTTCTACTTATTTTGATAATGTCTTGTTCGTTGATGGTTTAAAATATAATTTGTTTAGTATAAACCAATTTTGCAATAAAGGATTTAAAATAGTTTTTGAATCTTCTATATACATGGTATCTAGTCTAGATAACAATGGCATCAAGTTCATTGGGCATAGGCATGGGGACATTTACATTGTTGATCTTGATGATCTACCCATGCAGAATGGTCAATGCCTAGTGGCTAAGGAAGCAAAGACAAATGAAACTAGTTAGCTTTGGCATCGTAGAATAGAGCATGCAAGTATGCATTTGTTTTCAAAATTAAATAAAAATAATCTTATAAAAGATTTGCCAAAACTCACTTTTGAAAAAGATAAGATTTGTAGTGCATGTCAACTTGGAAAACAAACAAAATCTTCTTTCAAACCAAAAGGAGTAGTATCTACAACTAGACCCTTAGAATTACTTCATATGGATCTATTTGGACCAACTAGAATAACTAGTTTGGGAGGTAAGAAGTATGGTCTAGTAATTGTGGATGACTTCTCATGTTTTACATGGATAATATTTTTAGCTTACAAAGATGAAACCTTTTCTGCATTCATTAAGTTTTATGAAAAAGCTTCAAATGAAAAAGGTGTTTCAATTATTTCTTTACATAGCATCATGGTACCGAATTTGAAAATCATGATTTTGAAATATTTTATAATGAAAATGATATTAATCATAATTTTTCTGTACCTAGGACATCTTAACAAAATGGGGTGGTAGAATGAAAGAATAGAACTCTTAAAAAAATGGCTTGCATGATACTTTATGAAAATGATTTACCTAAGTTTTTTGGGCAGAAGCCATAAATACTGCTTGCTATGTTTTAAATTGTATTTTAATCCATTCGATTTTAAAGAAAATGCCTTACGAACTGTGGAAAGGTAGAAAACCTACTATAAATATTTTCTTGTATTTGGATGCCGTTGTTTCATTCTAAACAATGGTAAAGATAATCTCAGTAAATTTGATGCCAAGTTAGATGAGGGTATCTTCATAGGATACTCTACTTCTAGCAAGGCATATAGGGTCTTCAACAAAAGAACTCTTCTAGTTGAAAAATCCATCCATGTAGTGTTTGATGAAACTAATGAAAAATCTTCTAGAAAAGAAGATACTCTTGATGATGAAACAGGTATTAAAAAATTTGAAAAAATAACAATTAATAAAGAAGCTTCTAAAGAACAAGATGGTGATCAAGGAAATAAAGAACAAGCACAAGAAGTTGGAGCATCAATACCCAAACCATTGCTTAAAGAATGGAGGTATACCCATGGACACCTTAAAGAACTTATCATTGGTGATCTATCAAAAGGGATAAGTACTCGTTTCTCAATAAGAAATGTTTGTGATTATCTAGCATTTGTATCTCAAGTAGAATCTAAATCAATTGAAAAAACTGAAAAAGACTCAAATTGGATAAATACTATGCAAGATGAATTAAATCAATTTAAAAGAAACAAAGTTTGGACTTTAGTTGAAAGACCTTCAAATATTTCAATAATAGGAACAAAATGGGTTTTCATAAATAAACTTGATGAAAATGGTATAGTAACTAGAAATAAAGCTAGATTAGTTGCAAAAGACTATAATCAAGAAGAGGGTATTGATTTTAATGAAACATTTGCATCTATTTCTAGATTATAAGCAATTAGATTATTACTTGCTTTTGCTTGTTCTATGGATTTCAAGTTATTTCAAATGAATGTCAAAAGTACCTTTTTGAATTATTTTATTGAAGAAGAAGTTTATGTTGAATAGCCCCCTAGTTTTGAAAATCATGAATGCCCTGATCATGTCTTTAAACTCCATAAAGCTTTATATGGTTTAAGACAAGCTCCAAGAGCTTGGTATAATAAACTAAGTACTTTCTTGCTTGAAAATAAATTTTTTAGAGGCAATGTTGACACTACATTATTTTTGAAAAAAAAAATGATGATTTATTAGAAGTACAAATTTATGTTGATGATATCATTTCGATGCTTCTAATAAAATCTGTCAAGAGTTTGCCAAGCTTATGCATGGTGAGTTCGAGATGAGCATGATGGGAGAATTAAACTTCTTCCTTAGACTCCAAATCAAGCAAACCAAAGAAAGGATCTTCATCAACCAAGCTAGGTATACAAAGGAAATCTTAAAGAAGTTTGGGATGGAGAGCACCAACCACTAGGTATTCCTATGAGCCCTTCTTGTAAACTTGACAAACATGAATCAAGTAAAAATATAGATAAAAAATTATATAGAGGCATCATTGGTTCACTATTATATTTAACTGCAAGTAGGCCAGATATCATGTTTAGTGTATGTATGTATGCTGGATATCAGTCTGCTCCTAAAGAGTCTCATCTATTAGCTGTTAAACAAATAGTTAGATATCTGTCTAGCATAATTGATATTGGTCTATGGTACTCTAAAGACTCATCTATTGAATTGATTACATATTTTGATGCTGACTTTGCTGGATGTAAACTAGATAGGAAAAGTACAAGTGGAACCTGTCAATTTCTTGGAGTGAATTTTATTTTATAGTTTAGCAAGAAACAAAATTTAGTTGCTCTATCTACGGTGGAAGCCGAATATATAGCAGCTATAAGTTGTTGTGCTCAAATCCTATGGATCAAACAACAACCTGAAGATTTTAGCATAAAATTAAATAAAACTCCCATAAGATGTGATAATACAAGTATAATAAATTTAACTAAGAATCATGTTCAACATTCAATAAGCAAACACATAGAAATAAGACATCACTTCATAAGAGATCATATGCAAAATGATAATATAATGCTTGATTTTGTATGTTCTGAAAGACAACTTGCTGATATTTTTACTAAATCCCTTAGCAAAGATAGGTTTTGCATGATTAGAAGAGAGTTAGGAATCATTGACCCTTTTGTTTGAAGTCTCTTCAAATTCTTGTTAAATCCTCTCAATTGCTCAAAAATCCTCTCATTTATATCTTAGAATGACCCTTAGATACTTTCTTGAATTTTTTAAAAATTTATTGCAATTTATTTTGGAATTTTGACCAAGTGTTGATACTTGGAAAAGTTCCCAAATATCGACTCACCCGAAGTGTCGACACTTAAGCATTTTCAAAGTGTCGACTCATGACCATCGGGACTGTACTTTTTAGGGCTTCCGGTAAGTCTCTTTTTCCTATCATTTTCCCTTTCCTCAGCCTCGTACGGTCCCCAAAACCTTCCTAACTTCCGAGAATAGTGGAATCCTATCTATATCCTTTCATTTTCGGGTAATCTCTTCCTTTTCTTCATGTTTTGATTTTCGGTTGGTCCGATTCATTTGTTTCTTCATTTTTACTATGTTTCAGTCCATCTTTTTCTTCTCCTCTCTCGTGTTTCTTCTTCCTCCAAACCATTCCTTCTTCTTTGGTCTATTTTGGTCCGATTCTTGCTCATTTTTCCCGACTTCTCCCTCATTCCCACTATTTTTCTCTTATTTGGCCCATTTCCTCCTTTTTGGTCCACTGTTGGTCCGATCCTTCCTCTTTTCCTTCTTTCCTCTTCCGGTTCACCCTTTCTTTTCTTGCTAGTCCTAACATGGCACCCAAAAAGCAAGTTGTATTTTGCAAGAAGAGGACTGCCCTAGAGCATGGAGAGCCTAGTTCTAGAGAGAGGAGGTCCAAGGCTTGTCAGGATCCTGTGCAGCATGGTGAGGAACAGCCCCAGGATCGGTCTACTAACAGAGTTTCCACTTCCCAGGTTTCCCCTATAGCTGAGAGAGTGGCAGGGAAGGTCATTGCTTGTGGGAGGCATGTGGATTTGCAGTTTTGGGACTTCTAGGGTTTTATTATCGATGATCTACTGAGAGCATCTAGACTCGTACCTTTCTGTACTATAAGAGAGAGGTACTACCCCCACCTAATCAGAGAGTTTTATGGCAGTTTAGCCACTGATGGACTGAGGTGGACTGCAGTAGTTAGGGGAGTTCACATACCAGTGACAGCGAAGACCATCAGTAGGATTTGGGAGATTCCTCTCAAAGGCTTGGCAGCGAACTATGTAAGGAACAGGGAAGCTGCTTTCAGGTGTATCTTAGAAAGAGAGGATGTTAAAGGTATTTCTTTGGTGTCAGCCAACCAGTTGTCACTTGAGATGCGTGTTCTACATCATATCATTGCTTGGATATTGATTTCGAAGACTGGGAGGTTCGATTTCATCACAGAGAGGGAGCTTGTTCTGATGGTAGCCTTGAGACAGCAGACTGCTGTCAACCTACCGATGATTATAGTGCATCAGATGGGTGATGTCGCTACTCAACACCGACTTTGTCTACCATATGGTATGGTGCTCACCTGGATATTCAGAGAGTTTGGTATCCAGTTGGAGGGTGAGGCCTCCAAAGAGATTCTCCACACAGACACCTATGGGAAGAAATCTCTACATCGCATGGGTTTCAAGCATATCGATGGCAAATTGGTCAGGAGAGAGTCTGGACAGGAGCTAGATGAAGAGGATGAGATTAGAGCTGCTGAGGCAGAGCCATCTGGACGTGCTGAGCACTTTTTTCCATCGAGACCTGCACCAGCCACTACTTCAGGATCTGAGCCATCCACCCCAACACCTACTCGCGCACCTGCCACTGCTCCTCGTGATACTATAAAGATAGAGTCCACTTTTGAGGAGCAGATCACTGCCCAGATTACTGATGTTCGAGAGGAGGTTTAGGGACTATCTGTCCAGACTAGTAGACTTCAATTGGAGCTGCATGGTTTGAGGAGCTATACTGATGAGTAGCTCACTGGTATACGATAGGCGATGGAGGCTGATTTTATTGAGATTCGAGACTTGCTGAGATCTTTATTACCTCCAGTAGGACCTTTGGATACTCCACCTCCTCCTCCGCCAGCAGACGATGATGACCACGATACTCATGATGACACTGCTGGTGGTGATACAGCTCCTGATGGTGACGATACAGCTGGTGATGGCGGTGGTGCAGCAGATGATGATAAAGACTCTATCAGTGTGGTGATGAGGCAGCTAGCTATCAAATTGTTAGTAGGGAGGATCAAACTCCTGCTATTCCAGATCAGACTCTGGATGCTCTCATTGACTCTACTTCTACTTTTGAGACTCCGACGGAGACACTTGCTAGTCATGCCACAAGAACTACCAGACTTGTACCTAGATCTGGCCCTTCCCTTAGGACTAGGAGCATGCTTTATAAGACTCCTAGGTTGTCATTCTCTATGATTATGGCCCCTATTGTACTTGACTTCTCTTCTGATGGGGATTAGCCTCTCATATACCTTTTCTGTATGTTTTTTTTATTGCATGCTATGGTGTTATCTTATTGGCATTATATTATGACTTCTTGTACTGAAACTAGTTATTAATGAAGGTTATCTTTTATGGTTATAAAATTTGCTTCATGGTATGTTTTGTTACTCTTCTTTTTGTCAATTTATTTCATGCATAAATTTAGGGGGAGAAAAATCCTTTTTAATGCTTAATAATGACAAAAAGGGGGAGTAGAAAATGATTATATAAGCAACATTTTTAAAATCTCAAGAATTCACAAGTTACTTAAAATAGGGGGAGAATTTAAAATTCCAATCTTGAAACTCTTGAAACATTATTGTATGAACTGATATTTTGATTCATTCTCACCTAAATTTGTGTGAACCTTTTTTTTTGACGATTATGAAGATGTTTTGAAAGACTCATTCAATTTCTGACTTTTTGATACTATAATAGTCAAATTTTTGAAATTATGTGCTTATATACTCAAAGTTTTGTCATCATCAAAAAGGAGGAGATTGTTGGCTTTGGCTTCCTGGTTTTGATGAATAATAAAATGTTAAGTATATCTTTGGACTAATTTTTCAATTAGAGTATGAATTTCAGGACATAGGTACATCAATTTTTTTACTCAAGTATATCAAAAATGCCAACTTCAAAGCAAGATGAATTTCGATATTTAAGTTATGTTCTCATCTTGGAATATTGATAAAATGATCACTTTGGCCCTCATGAAGATAAGTCTAAGAGGTTCTTGAACATTATTTAGAAAATTCAGAGTTTAGCGTGCAGTTTTCAAATGGCATAGAGCAAGTGTCGACTCAAGGTGTCGACTAATGGACCAAGTATTGACTCAAGGTATCGACTCATGAAGAAAGTGTCGACATTTCAGAAGACTGGCATGCAAAGTTTCAGATGGCATGCCAGGTATCAACTCACAGGTCGACTCACAAATTCAAGTATCGACTCACAAACTTCAAGTATTTTTTCATAGGTCGATTCAAGGCTTGAGAACGAAAATGAACAGAACATGCTATTTCAAGGTCTTTTTGCCTAGTGTCAACTCAGAAGAATGACTCACAAACTCAAGTGTCGACTCACAAATCCAAGTGTCGACTCAGAGATCAACTTAAAGCCTGAAAATAGAAAGTGAAGCAGAACATTGGAAATTCAAATTTTTGTTCATGAGTTGACTTAAGGGTCGACTCACAGAGCCCAAGTGTCGACTCACAGATTGACTCATGAAGAAATTCAAGTATCGACACTTGGTATAACGGCTAGTTTTCCTGATGTTAGAATTATGTCCAAACTGCTCCAAATGCCTAGTTTCTTCACTTTAACAGTCTCCAACGATTCTTTTAGTAGTTTTGAGCTATTTATCACTCACCAAACTCATTGAAGAAAAGAATCTAAGAAAAGACAAATTCTATCTTTTGAGAAAAGACAAGAGTGAGCTAACAAGTTGATTCCACCTGAAAAAATCTTCAACTCAGCCTTGAGCCTTCAAATCATTAGCCAAAAAGAGTGCATTCAAAGATTCCAAGAAGGAGACAACTCGAGCATTCAAAAGAGCTTCATTGACATTTATTTCCTCTTATTTAGGAGCTATTTCTTGTACCTATTTCTATGTACTTGCTTTTATTTGTTGTTACTAGTTTTAAAGGTATTGAAATTAGTATCAAAAGTTATTGGTGAGCCTAAGAGATAAAACCAACTTGGGGTTGACTTGTTAGCCCGGATTAAAAATAAATGTTAAAGGTTGTTGGTAAGCCTAAGAGACAAAACCAACAAGGGTTTGACTTGTGAGCCCGGATTAAAACATGTTGTAAAGGTTGTTGGTGAGCCTAAGTGATAAAACCAACATAGGTTTTGACTTGTGAGCCTTGGAAAACAAGTCAACTGTATTCTTGAGTAGATTATAATGAAAGTTTCCAAAGGGTAGCTTAGGGAGTGGATGTAGGTGCTTGGAGTACACCGAATCACTATAATCCTTTGTATTTGTATTTGATTGCTTCTTTCATTACTTGTTCTTCATTATTCTACATTTAATTTGTTACTTCTGCTGCATATCTTTTTAGCACAATCTCCTAGTTACACAAATACTCTAAGTAAAGCACATAATTGCTTAAATTTTTTAAATACCCAATTCACCCCTCCTTTTGAGTTGCTTCACTAGGCAACAACTACGTTGATTGGTTGCATAATCTTTTCGAATGCTGTGATAAATATATTCCAGTTTACATCAAGGATATATTCTTTGTAGGTATGTTTGATCGATACATCTTAACTTTTTTCATGTCTAATATTTCTTTCCTAATCATAGAATCTCCTCGGGATGTATAGAATCCCCTTGGGAAGTCATGAGTTGGTGAGAAGGTGATTCCATAAGCTTTTTGGATAGCGGGTTGTCATAGAATTCTCTCAAGATGTCATACAATATCCTCGGGATCTCATGATGTCATGTCCAACCTTATATCAAGACCTATTTGGATACTAGAAAATCATAATTGGCACTCAGGATGTCATGAGTTGGTCAAACCTGATTTTGGAACTTATTTGGTTACCAGGGCATCATAAACTAAATCCTATTAAGATGTCATGAGTTCATAGCAAACCTAATTCTATGACCCATTTTGATACCAAGGTGCCATAGAATGCCCTCATAATGTTTTAAAATCCCCTCGTGATATTATGCATTCATGCGAAACCTGAATCGGGGACCTATTTGGATATCTAGGTGTCATAAAATCCCCTCAGGATATCATATAATGTCATGCTAAATGGGTTTTAGTTTACATCAAGCTTACATTCCCTGTAGTTAAGTTGGATTAATAAAACTTTACTTATTATCATTTGAAATATTGATTTCGTAATCATTATATGAAATGCCACGACACATTATGAGTTATCTTCTATGTTTTTGACATCCTTTATAGGCATGTCTTCATCCCAGAAGAGTAAAAGCATTAATCATTTATTTGATGGTTTTGTCAATTCGAAGACTACCTTAAAAAACTCATCAAGAAGTATGAAAATTATTGGAGAAGAGATATGAAGCTGAAAATGAGCAAGACAATAAATCATTGCAAATTTATACTTTCCTCAAGACATTTTCACCTTTTGAAAGGCAAGTAGCAACCATATACACCAGGCATGTATTCAAAAAATTCCAAAACAAGGTATTTGAGATGGCTACATTAAATGCTAAATTAATTGAAGAAGTTAACAAATGCATTGTTTATTCCATGATGTATTCGAGAGAATTGAGGTCAATGGAATTAAGAAGGAGATTATCAAAAAAAATATTATTTCATTTTTAGTTGACCTGGTAGAAGTGAATTGCCAATGACAATCTTTCAGTTTAGGGGATATTTGTGCAGGCATGCCTTATTGGTTCTCCATCAACACATAGTTTCTTGCATTCTACACAAATATTTCCTGAAGCAATGGCGCAGGACATGAAATACCAGTTTGATGATTTTAACTACGATATGTAATTTTATGATAAGAGTACTAGAAAGACCAGGTATGTCATGCTATAGTTAAATTATTATATCCTATTTTATGATTACAACATCACATTAAATATTATTACATCTCATCCTCACATACGTATGCTTGTTAAGTCATTGGATGATGAAGCTTGTAGAGGTTACATCCATGTTTGAAAATGCCTTTAACTTAGTTATGGCTGATCTGATTCCATTATTTACAAGAGTTGTGGATGCTAATTGTTTAGCATAGTAGTTGCCCAGCTAAAGCAACTCAAGAGGGGGGGTGAATTGGGTTTTAAAACTTTTTGCAAGAGTTAAAAACATGTGCTAATATGTTTGCAAAGTGTTTATGTGCTCAACAAAAATATGCAGCAGAAGTAATAAAATAAATGCAAGAAGAGAAAGATAAGCAATCATAAATACAAGAATTTATAGTGGTTCGGTGTACTCCAAGCACCTACATCCACTTCCCAAGGCCTACTTGGATATTTCACTATAATCCTTTCTTGATTACAGTAGATTAGTTTTCCGGGCTCACTAATCACAATCCCTTGGTTTTCACAAGGCTAACCAAAAATCTAGTTAGTTTTTAAACAAGGTTCACCAACAACCTAGTTGGTTTTTTAAACAAGACTTACCAACAACCTAGTTGGTTTTAAAACAAGGCTCACCAACAACCCAAGCACTAGTTTCAATCCACTTGAAACTAGGAACAACAAAATAGTTCAAGTACAATGTAAGAATATAAGTAGCTTTCAAAATAAAAATAAATATCTCTTTGAAGCTCTTGATTGTTGTTGAGAAGCTTGTCTTCAAGTTGTTGAAGCCTTAATCAATGCTTGAGAATTAGACTTGAATGCTCTCTTTTAAAACTTGAATGCTTGAAGGCTCAATTTCACTCAAAAGTAATAAATACTCAATGAATGTTCAAATGGTTTTCAATGAATTGCTTCTCCCTTGTATTTGGTGGACTTTAAATACCTTTTTAAGCCTTAAATAACCGTTTATAGCTATTGGAGAAGAGAAAATAGCCATTAGATACAATTTGAAGAAGTTTTGTGCTTAAAAAAAACTAGCCATTACTATTCATTCAGACCTGCAGGTGTCGACACTTCAAATCATAAGTGGACACTTTGAGTTGACACTTCATATTATGAGTTGACACTTGAGTGAAAAAAGTTTTTTGAATCTCTCTGGAGTGCACTTGTACGTCGACACTTCTTTTGGTGAGTCGACACTTGAGTCGATACTTCATCTTTATGAGTCGACACTTAGACAAAATCTCAAAATCAGTATGTTCTGTATCATTTTTGATCTCAGGCCTTGAGTCGATACTTGGCTGATCATGAGTCGACACTTGGATTTCATGAGTTGACACTTCAGCATGCCAGCTGAAATATTTTTTGTGTATCAGCTCAGAGTTCTATGAGTCGATACCTTGAGTCGACACTTGATCTTCATCAGTCGATACTTGGTTGAAACTTTGCTGAAACTTGTCCAAATTTAAAATTCGAGTCTTTCAAAGTTATTCTTATGTACTAAGATCCATATAACTTGAGATTCCATTAACATAAGTGACTTATTCAACAAGATGATAAGCAATTTGATCTCTTCAACACATTACAACTTTGATGCGTACCTTGTTCTAATAAACACATTTTTAACACATTGTTAGTACTCAAATATACTCAAGTATTTTGTTATTCATCAAAATCAAGATAGGAGTCAACAATCTCCTCCTTTTTAATGATGACAAAATCTTTAAATATATACACATTGTATACTTAAAAGATTTGCAATAAGTATCAAAGCACTTGACTATAAGTATCAGAGCTTTTGATAATAAGTATTAGAGCTAAGTTGTAATGATTATTGATGTGGCGAGATCGCTAACATGGGAGAACTAACAGGTGCCATGTCAAAAGAAGCTGCCACATCGAACGCCACGTCAATTCTCCTGCTCGGACTGCTTCATCGAGCTGAGCTCATTCAGGACAACGAGTCGAGCTCCATCCTCCACCAGGTCGGTCCCGCGAGCTCGGGATGCCTAGGCCGGAGCCGCATTCTATCCTCCAGAGCGAGACCCTCGGAGATCGTGCCCTGTGGTCAAGGTCGAGCTCAGCCCTCCTCCGCCATGTGGAGCCTCTTCGAGGCCGAGCCCTCTGGACCGGGCCCGCACTCTACCCTCCAGAGCGAGACCCTCGGAGATTGTGCCCCGTGGTCGGAGTCGAGCTCAGCCCTCCTCCACCACATGGAGCCTCTTTAAGGCCAAGCCCTCTGGACCGGGCCTGCACTCTGCCCTCCAGAGCGAGACCCTCGGAGATCATGCCCTGTGGTCGGAGTCGAGCTTAGCCCTCCTCCGCCACGTGGAGCCTCTTCGAAATCGAGCCCTCTGGACCGGGCCCGCACTCTGCCCTCCTCCATCAAGGCGATCTCGCAAGCTCGAGGCGTCTAGGTCAGAGCGAGCCTTGCCATTCCTATTCAGCCCTAGCTCAGACGTTGGCACCGCCATCCCAGGACACCAGCAAGCCACCCGAGGACTATACTGGGACACCTGCCATACCGCACTGACCGCCTGCAACCGCCGGTTACACCAGAAAGGGGAGAGACCCACTGATCGAGGCGCCACGCTCCTCACTAATCGCCTGAACCACCCGAGAGAGGAAGTCAACCAAGAGATTCGAATCCCAGGGGCGGCGGTCCACCAATCGAGGTACTGCCAAATTTCCTGGAATGAGGTGACCAAGAGGAATGTTAGAGCACATGATAGCTTCCCTTATCAAGGATTGAGAAAAACTCCTGCTGCACACGCCTGACAGCTAGGTGGAGATCCCAAGATGAACGCCCAACGGTAACCTAGTCTACAAAACTCGGAGGTAATAACCACAATACAAGCAAGACATAAGCTATACCACTTGAACACAAGTGCAAGCTCAACCAAAAATAGCACGGCACCACCAGCATACTCAAGCAAGGGCGGGTGGAAGAGCCACATAGAGACTCCCTCTAGCCAGGCCATTCTTCCCTCGACACACTTGCACCCCACTCTCATACCACTCACTCCTCCTCGTATGGAGTCCATCAAGAGGAGCTCGACCAGGAGGATATGTTCTCCTGGGTCGTCACTGACTTGATCGTCAGAGTGCCCCCGCCAGAAATCCCGGCCTGGGTCACTAACCCCTACTTTGTAGGTCCAGGACCACCAGACGGCGAGACAGCGAAGGAGGTGCACTCTGACGTCGACAGCAGCTACAGGCCATGGCGATATTGGCAGCAACAGATTGGCATGCCAACTAGGGGGGAGTGAGCAGTCTTTGATTCAGATCAAGTCCTCCACCTCTTCTACAAGCAGTCCGATGGAAGGATGGTGACAACACGGGTAAGGGAGGCTTCCACCAGCCATGCGGGGGACTCCCTGTCCCGGGGGAACCCGCACCGCTAAGAGGTGGAGCCACCAATTTTGGTTCAACCACCTCCATCGGAATCCCAACTGGCCGCACTCATCCAGTAGATGCAAGTCCTCGCTACGACAGTGCGCCAGCTTCAACAGCAATACCGGTCCCTAGCTATCCACTAATAGCCGGGGACACCCGCGGCCCATGCCACGGTCCCCTGCGACAGTCTGAGTTCCTTCCAAGGAAGGCCTTCGCAGCCACGGGCTATCACTAATAATAGGGGTAGCCATCAAACTCCGACAAAAAGGCAATGAGCTGGCTCTATGGACAGGGAGAGCTGCTCACCAAACCTCGGGCGAGCGGTGCTCATACCCCACCGAGGTAGAAAGAGTAAGACCCCCCATCATGGAGACCGTGCACCCATGTCACGTTCTCTGTCTCCCTCGGTGGAGGGGTCTACTAATGAAGCCGCCAGGCACATGGCAGAGAAGCGCTTGGAGGAGCATGAATGCAAGCTGGCGGAGTTTTCTCGCCGGTTTGCCAACATGCAGGGCTCAGCTAGCGAGCCAATGGGCTACGATGCCCGTCCCCCTTTCTTCCAAGAAATCCAAGGCGAGCCGATCCCGAGTCGATTCCGTATGTCGTAGGTGGATCCCTATGACGGGACCACCGATCCCCTGGATCACCTGGAAAGCTATCGAACCCTCATGAGGGTCCAGGGGGCTACCGACACTCCTTTGTGTCACCTTTCCTGCTACTCTTCGGAAGGCAGCTCAGGTGTGGTTCACCCGTTTTGGAGCCGGAGAGCATCAACTCTTTCGCCCAACTAGGGCAGAAGTTCGTGGCCCACTTCGATGCATGTCGAAAGTTGCCACGAGAGGCAGACAGCCTCTTCTCCATCCGGCAGCAAGATCGCGAGCCCCTATGGGACTACATGGCCCACTTCAAGCCGCCGTGTTGGAGATTTACAACCTTGATGAGCCAGTTGCCATGCTGGCACTGAAGCGAGGGCTCATGACCTCTCGCCTGACATACTCGCTGGATAAGAAGCCCCCCAAAACTTATTCTGAGCTCCTTCTCCGAGCCCAAAAGTACATCCGTGCCGAGGAGGTAGATAGTACGAGGCGGGAGCTCGATGGGAAGCCACTGAAGAAGCCGGCCCCCATTGAGTCGCCCCGAACTCGGAAGCCAGCACCCTAGGCTCCGAACTCCCGGAGGGACCGGCCAAGATCGAAAGGGGCTCCCGCTCCTGAGGAGAGTTATACCCCCCTCCTCGCCCCGAGGACAAACATTCTCATGGAAATTGAAGGCGAGGACTACCTGAGACGCCCGCCTCCGATGAAGTCCTCCACTGGCCATGATAAAATAAAGTACTATCGCTTTCACCGTGACCACGGCCACGACACCAAGGAATGCCGCAACCTCAAGTGGAAAATCGAAGAACTCATCAAGAGGGGCTACCTTAAAAGGCTCGTGGGGGGCAGACCTCAGGTGGAATCCCAGGCGCTCGTCGCTCTCCCACCGGCTCCAGCTATCGACAACCGCCCTACCAAGAAGCCGGTGAGCATGATCTCTTGGGGAGCTGTGCGCAAGCCTAAAAGAGCCCGGGAGGCAGGGGATCCTGAGAATGTACTCCCCTTTATGAGGGAAGGGGAAGATGGGAAAAAAAATATAAATAATGATGCCGTGGTCATCGAGATGACGATCGCGAGGTATCCTGTAAAACACATCATGGTTGATAGTTGAAGCTCCACAGATATGCTTTTTTACGATGCCTTCTCCAAGATGAACCTTTCTCCAGATCAACTCAAACCTGTGCATGCACCCCTTGTCGGTTTCACGGATGATTTCATAAGGGTAGAGGGAGAGATCACTCTCCCGGTCACCGCCGGGACCCCACCTCGGCAGAGCACCGTTATGATGACTTTCATGGTTGTCAAGCTTCCTTCCGCCTACAACGTGATCTTGGACCGACCTGGGCTCAACTTGCTCGATGCCGTTGTCTCCACTAAGAGGCTACTTGTATAGTTTCCCACTCCCTACGGTGTCGGGGAAATGAGGGGAGCACCCCAGCCGGTGCAGCATTACTAAACCCTCCCTGGGGCCAAGGTCCCCGAGGATGACCCTAGAGTAGACGATCTTGACCAAAGGGCCCAAGATCCCAGGGGAGGCCCGGTCGAGCATCTCTCTCTTTTCCACTCGAAGATGATCCCGCGAAGACGGTGCAAATTGGAGCCCAGCTACCCGAGGAGGAGAGGGCCTAACTACTAGAGTTTCTATGGGCGAGC
Source organism: Areca catechu (assembly GCA_021397845.1). Classification (NCBI taxonomy): domain Eukaryota; kingdom Viridiplantae; phylum Streptophyta; class Magnoliopsida; order Arecales; family Arecaceae; genus Areca; species Areca catechu. The sequence goes on from CM038052.1 coordinate 150,971,728, forward strand.
GCAGATGTGTTCGCCTGGATAGCGGTGGACATGCCAGGTATTCCTCCTGATGTCATTACTCACAAATTGAGTGTTGACCCAAAGCACAGGCCAGTTCGACAGAAGAAGAGAAGGTTCGCCCCAGAGAGGCAGACAGCTATCAAGGAGGAAGTTGACAAACTCCTAGCGACCGGTTTCATTCGAGAAGTCCAGTATCCGAGCTGGTTGGTGAATGTAATCATGGTAAGGAAGAAGAATGGCAAGTGGAGGATCTGTGTAGACTACACCGACCTCAATAAAGCTTGCCCGAAGGACAGCTTCCCTTTGTCGAAGTCGACCAGCTGGTAGACGCCACCTCTGGCCATAGGTTGCTCTCCTTCATGGATGCATTCTCTGGGTACAACCAGATCCGTATGCACCCAGAGGATGAGGAGCACACCGCCTTCATCACTGACCAAGGGACGTACTGCTATAGGATGATGCCCTTCGATCTGAAGAATGCAGGAGCTACATACTAGCATATGGTCAATAAGGTCTTCAAGGACCAAATTGGCCGGAATATGCAAGTATATGTGGATGACATGCTCGTCATGAGCAAGCCGAGCTCGAGCCATATTGTTGACCTCACCGAATCCTTCCACAACCTGCGGCAACATCAGATGAAGCAGAATCCGGCGAAGTGCGCTTTCGGAGTGGCGGCAGAGAAGTTCTTCGGCTTTATGGTCACCCAGAGAGGCATCGAAGCGAACCCGGAAAAGGTTCAGGCAATCATCGACATTGAGCACCCGACCTCCAAGAAGCAGGTCCAGCGCCTGACGGGGCATGTTGCCGCCCTCAGCAGGTTCATCTCGAGGTCCGCCGACCGTTGCCTTCCATTCTTCAAGGCGCTGTGCAAGATGCATGACTTCACTTGGATGGAGGAGTGCAGAATATCCTTCAAGGAGCTGAAGAAATTCCTTGCCTCTCCCCCGTTGCTCTCCAGGCCGGAGGAGGGGGAGGAGCTCCTGCTCTATCTGGCGGTTACACCAGGAGCCGTCAGCTCGATTCTCATATGTACAGATGAGGATAAATCTTAGAAATCGGTATACTATACTAACAAAATCCTCTACGATGTGGAGATCAAGTATACTCGTTCCGAGAAACTCATTTTTGCACTAATGATGTCTGCTTAGTGTCTCAGGCCCTATTTAAAAGCGCACCCAATAGTGGTTATGACATACCAGCTGCTGAGGACCATACTCAGCCGACTCGAAACTTCCGGGAGATTGGCCAAGTGATCCCTGTTGCTCAGCGAGTTCGATATAGTGTATTGACCGAGATCCTCATAGAAGGTCCAAGTCCTAGCTGATTTCATGGTTGAGTGCACCGAGTTTGCCGAGGAGCCAAAGCAGAAAATAGCGAAGCTTGGATCAGGAGAGGAACCTTGGATCCTCCACGTGGACAGAGCATCCAATTCCAGCAGGAGCAGAGCAGGCCTCATCCTCACCAATGGCGATGGGGTTATGACGGAATGCGTCCTTCACTTCAAATTCACTGCAACAAATAACCAAGCGGAGTACGAGGCACTCCTCGCGGGTCTAAGAGTCTCCTACAAGCTGGGTGTGCAGAATCGAAAAGTCTTCACCGACTCCCAGCTGGTTGCCGGACAAGTCTCCGGAGAGCATGAAGCCAGGGATGCCCAGATGATGAAGTACTTAGAGCGGGTCCACTCGAGCACGGTAGGCTTCCGGTGCTTCAGCATCTTTCACATCCCTCGTGGGGAGAATGCGCGCATGGATGCACTATCTAGGCTCACGACCCTGCCGGACTCATCACTGGGATGCGCCTACGTCAAGTATCTTGAAGGTCCCAGCTACGAAAGCTTAGAGGAGGTGCATCAAGTCACCCCCGAGCCGAGCTGGATGGAAAAGTACATCAGGTACATCACCAATGGTTCCTTACCCGGGGACCGAGTAGAAGGAGTCCTTGTCAAGAAGAAGGCCTCCCGGTTCATTCTGATGGAGGGCCAGCTCAACCGATGATCCTACCCTTATCCACTCCTGAGGTGCCTCAAGCCCGTCGAGGCAACCTTTGTACTCCAAGAGATACACGAAGGCCTCTGCGGGAACTATGTGAGAGGGAGAACACTAGCTTATAAAGCCCTTCGCCAGGGATACTTTTGGGAGACCATGAGGGAGGATGCTGCTGACTTCGTTAAAAGGTACGATAAGTGCCAGCACCATGCGAACATACAACGCCAGCCGATGGCGCCGATCTTCCAACTTTCAGCCCCTTGGCCTTTTGCCTAGTGGGGAATGGACATCTTGGGGTCGTTTCCTCCTGCACCAGGGTAATGAAGTTTTTGTTGGTGGCGATCGACTACTTCACAAAGTGGGTCGAAGCAGAGCCACTGGCCTGGATCACGAAAACCAATGTCCGTCAGTTCCTTTGGAAGTCAATTATTTGCCGCTCGGACTCTCCCGTTGTATCATCACTGACAACGGACGACAGTTCGACAACCGGGAGTTTGAAGGGTTCTGCACCGAGCACGGCATCCAACATAGATTCACCTTGGTAGCTCACCCTCAAACAAATGGGAAAGCCGAGGTGACCAATCAGACCATCCTCCAAGGACTCAGGACCGGGCTGGACCAAGCTAAGGGCAAGTGGGAGGAAGAACTCCCAAGCATTCTTGGGCCTACCACACAACACCCAGAATAGCAACCGACGAGATGCCCTTCAACCTTGCTTTTGGTGCCGAGGCGGTCATCTCGATCGAGCTCGGCGTGGCCACTCTACGAGTGCAACAGTATGACGAGGCGCGGAACTCGGCAAATCTCCTGCTCAACCTGGATCTCCTCGAAGAAGCAAGGGATAAAGCCGGCTACAAATGGCGGCATACCAGCAACAAGTAGCCCGGTACTACAACACTCGGGTCAGGCCAAAGGCTTTCAAACCCGAAGACTTGGTGCTATGCCGGGTAGAGGCATCTCAATCCCGAGAGTGCAGCAAGCTCTCACCGAACTGGGAAGGCCCCTACAAGGTGGCTAAGGCCCTCTCACAAAGGTCTTATTACCTCGAAGATCTCTACGGCGTCAGGTTCCCTCGAACATGGAATGCCTGCAACTTGCAGAGATGCTATCAATAATGTAAGGTTTCCCATCAATAATAATAATAATGGTTTTTTCCTTGCACAAGTATCTATCTATCTTGTAGGAAAACATTATCAACGCCTTCGAGCCCAGCACCGCGGCACCAAGACCTGAGCCCAGCTCTCAGGCAACCCATGACCAAAGCCCATAACTCCGGCCAAGGGACCTTCGAGCTGCGCTGCTCCCAATCATCATCGTCTCCGAGCCCAGCTCCGGGAAGCCAACCCAAGACCGGAGCCTAGATCTCCGGCCAAGGGACCTTCAATCCGCGCTGCTCCCAATCATCAACGTCTCCGAGCCCAGCTCCGAGATGCCAACCCAAGACCAGAGCCTAGATCTCTAGCCAAGGGACCTTCAAGCCGCGTTGCTCCCAATCATCAACGTCTCCGAGCCCAGCTCCGAGATGCCAACCCAAGATCGGAGCCCAGATCTCCGGCCAAGGGACCTTCGAGCCGCGCTGCTCCCAATCATCAACGTCTCCGAGCCTAGCTCCGAGATGCCAACCCAAGACCGGAGCCCAGATCTCTAGCCAAGGGACCTTCGAGCCGTGCTGCTCCCAATCATCAACGTCTCCAAGCCCAGCTCCGAGATGCCAACCCAAGACCGGAGCCCAGATCTCCGGCCAAGGGACCTTCGAGCCGCGCTGCTCCTAATCATCAACGTCTCCGAGCCCAGCTCCAAGATGCCAACCCAAGACCGGAGCCCAGATCTCTGGCCAAGGGACCTTCGAGCCAAGCTGCTCCTAATCATCAACGTCTCCGAGCCTAGCTCTGAGACGCCAACCCAAGACCGGAGCCCAGATCTCTGGCCAAGGGACCTTCGAGCCAAGCTGCTCCCAATCATCAATGTCTCCGAGCCCAGCTTCGAGACGCCAACCCAAGACCAGAGCCCAGATCTCTGGCCAAGGGACCTTCGAGCCAAGCTGCTCCCAATCATCAACGTCTCCGAGTTCAGCTCCGAGATGCCAACCCAAGACCGGAGCCTAAATCTCCGGCCAAGGGACCTTCGATCCAAGCTGCTCCCAATCATCAACATCTCCGAACCCAGCTCCGAGATGCCAACCTAAGACCGGAGCCCAACTCTCCGGCCAAGGGACCTTCGAGCCAAGCAGCTCCTATCAACGCCTCGAGCCTAGCTCCAAGGTGCCAAAGACATGAGCCCAGCTCTCAAGCGATCCCTGGACTGGGGCCCAGTGCTCAAGCCAGGAAGGCCTTGAGCCTAGCTCCAAGGCATCCAAGACCTGAGACCAGCCCTCAGGCACCTTGGACCGGGGCCCAGCTCTCCGGCCAAGGAACCACCGAGCCCAGCTGCTAACAACTGCCAGAACCTTACGCCCGACTTGCCGACACCAAAGCCTGGTAATTAAGTCCCAGGCAAGGTGAGACCCTCTTCTCTGATCTCCCTATTCATCAAAAAAAAAGAAGAAGAAGAAAAAGAAGAAAAAGAGAAAGAACAAAGAAAGAGAGGGAGGGGAAGGAAAGAAAGAGAAAAAGAGGGAAGAACCAGGCAAAGGACGGGTTGCAAGAAAGTTCAAATTTTATTAACCAAGAGCCAGTTATAAACATTTTTCGGGCCCCCGACATGCCGGGTGACCCTGACTAAGTACAGAAAGAAGACAGTACAAATGAAAGAAGAAAAGACTACTCTGCACCGGCCGGCGCCCCTGCTGAGCCTTGAGGTTGAGAGGTCCCGCCCTCAGGAACCTCCGGCTGAACGGCTTTGACCTCGGATGGCTCGGCCTTCGCTGGCATCGGAGGCTCGGAGGCCACAGCTTCCTCGACGATGACCTCCTCATCAGGCTCTACATCTGAGGTCGAGGGGTACCTGAGGCGATCGCGGTTCTTGCCAGGAATGAATGCCTCGATCTGGCCGTGCAAGAACATAAGGCCTTTAAAGAAGGAGTCCGACGTCGTTTGATGAATCTCGGTGACGAACTCCTCCGAGGCCTTGAACTTGGCAACGACCTCCTTAGCATCCTTCTTGGCCTCGGCGGTCCCCTTCCTTGCCTCGGCGGCCTCCAACCTGGTAGCCTCCGCTGACTTGGCCGCCACCTCCGCCGCCTTCTCAGACATGGCCAACCTCTCTTTCCCTACCGCCAGTTCCACCTGGGCAGTTCGTGAGGCCTCCTTGTGCCGATCAGCCTTGGCACTGTACCACTTCAGCTTCTTCTCGATGGAGAAGAGATCATCAACAGCTTTCCTTGAGCGACTCCGCTCCAAGTTAAGGGCCTCCAAGAGTTTCCTCGCTCGCCCCTCGGCATCGGCGAGCTGCTTCTCCAGGTCCTTGACCTTCTACTTGAGCACCCCGTTCACCCCGGCCTTCTCCTTCAGATCGGTCTTCAAAGACTCGATCTTGGTCACTTGTTGTCGCTCAACACGCTCCTAGTTTTGACAGCACCCCTAAAGAAGACTGTCTCGGCACCGATCTGCACCATAAAAAGAGGTCAGCCAAAAAAAAAGAGAGAGAAGAAAGGGATAACTCACCGAGTAAAGCTGGGGGAAGATGGTGCTAAGGACGTCATTTAGCCACAGTCCGGCCATCTCTTGCCGGTCGCATGCCTGGATTGAAAAATCCATCATGCACTCGTCCAGAGTGGAGCTCGGGAGGATAGAGCTCCTCGCCCCATCTTGAAAGGGAGCCGACGTTGTGCCTCTTCTCTCCTACTCTCTCCTGGAGTAGGCGGACCTTGCCCCACTAGCCGCCGGGCCCCCGAAGACAGGCTGAGGAGCTGATACCGGTGCAGGCAGTGCCTCAGTCACGGCCTTAGTCGTGGCTCGAACCTCCTCATCTCTGACCTCGATCACAGGCAGACTCGGAGGACTGGGGGACGCAGCGGCAACAGCTGCGGCCCTTGCCTGGGCTACTACCTCGGGCTCCATGGCGAGGGCCGCCCCCTGATGATCGAGCCGCTCTGGGACCTTCTGGGCCTCCCGCTAGACCGACCCCAGCGCCGTAGATACCGCCCTCTCCATTGGTGCAGGGGCAGCTCGGGTCGCCCTTGAACTATGACCGATCAGAGCAGCAGGACTCGGACCGTCCACCATGGCAGGAGCAGTCGCAGGCGCGCTCTCGCCTTGGACCTGCCTTGTCGGAGGCTCCTCGACTAGTCCGGTCGGCGGCCTCTTCTGGGTGATCGCCAGCAGGTCACTCTTTGTAAAAATCATCCCTGCATGCAAGTCACACAACGGTTAGAGCCCGTAGGAAGCAATGTAAGAAATGCAAGGAAGAAAAAGAAAATTTCAGGTCGAACTCACCCAACCCATTCGTTGGGTCGACCCCGGTGTCAGAGAGGTTATGCTCTAATAATAGGACCTCGAGAGAAGGGATCTGGGCGGTGCGGAGTTGCTCATAGTCATCCCGGTCAGTCGCATCGACCATAAAATTTTGGTTGGGGGACTAGTCCATATCGCTCCAGGCCCAGTCGACCCCCTCAACCACGGCGAAAAAGAATTTGCTCTTCCATCCCTTGATGGAAGAGGGGAGCTCGAATCTAATGCCCTTCGGACGGGAGGACAAGGACCACCACCCGTCCTCAGTTGGGTGGCACTTCAGGGCAAAGAAAGCCTTGAACAAAGAGAACCGGGCAACAAACCCATGGAGGTGATAGAGCACAACGAAGGAGAAGATGACCCTAATGATGATTGGCACTAATTGGGCAGGGACCAAACGATAGTTGTCCAAGACGGACATGAAGAAGGGATGGAAGGGAAAGTGGAGACCCCCTGAAAAGGTCTCCTTGTAAAAAGCAATGCACCCCGGACCACTGGAAGTGACCCATTCCTCGAACGAGGGATCATAAGTCGAACAGAATGTGGGATGCCATAGACATCCCGAATGGTCCCCAGTTCCTCGGCGATGATCGTCGAGGTGACCCCGCCAGGACCTAAGGACTGGATAGACTCAGGAGCAGGTACAGAAGAAGGGGAGGGAGAGAAGGACCAGATCCTGGTTTCCTGATGAGCACCGGACTGGGAGAACGCCTCCTATTGAACTCGAAGCGAGTCGCATCCTCCTCCTCACCGGAGGAAGAAGAAGATGCCAGCCTCTGCTCGGAGGGACTGGCCTCGCCCTGATCAGTGGAGGGGCGGAAGCTTGGGCCAAAGCGGGACATCCTCAAGAACGAGAGAAGTGAAGAACTCGAGGTAGAGGATGAAAGAGCGGACTTGACTCGAAGGAGACCCTAGACCCGGAGGAGGGACCCTACTCTAACAAAGGGGAAAGAAAGAGGGGACTAACCTGGTTCCTTAGAAGATCCGAGGCAACTAGGAGGAAGAAGAAAGCTCGAACACAGCAGCAAGCGCGAAGAATTCAAAAGGATGGATATTTCGGGTAAGGCCCTCTTTTCATTTCGAAATGACCCGATGGATCCGTACCGTTATGACCCCTCCGCCAACGGATCCATGCCACATATTGCCCATCGGTGAAAATGGCATCCCGGCTGCTCTATATTTTGTGCCAACATTAACTACTCCTCGGACATGACTACGTGGTGCCCCCGCATTGGTCTATAGGACCATCTCACGGAGCACTAGTAATCATGGCCATCATTGCACCAGATCTCCACCTTTCCATGTCATCATCACAATTACTCCCTTTGGCCCGCATGCCACACACTAACGAGCCTCGAAAGTGGGGGGCAAATGATGTGGTGAGATCGCTGACATGGAGGAGCTGACAGGCACCACGTCAAAGGAAGCCGCTGCATCGGATGCCATGTCAATTCTCCTGCTCGGACTATTTTACCGAGCTGAGCTCATTCAGGATAACGAGCCGAGCTCTGTCCTTCGCCAGGTCGATCCCGTGAGCTCGGGATGCCTAGGCCGGAGCCGCATTCTGTCCTCTAGAGTGAAACCCTCGAAGATCGTGTCCCGTGGTCGGGGTCGAGCTCAGCCCTCCTCCGCACGTGGAGCCTCTTTGAGGCCGAGCCCTCTGGACTGGGCCCGCACTCTACCCTCCAGAACGAGACCCTCGGAGATCGTGCCCCATGGTCGGAGTCGAGCTCAGCCCTCCTCCACCACATGGAGCCTCTTCGAGGTCGAGCCCTCTGGATCGGGCCCGCACTCTCCCCTTCAGAGCGAGACCCTCAGAGATCGTGCCCCATGGTCGGAGTCGAGCTCAGCCCTCCTCCGCCACGTGGAGCCTCTTCGAGGCTGAGCCCTCTAGATCGGGCCCGCACTCTGCCCTCCTCCATCGAGGCGATCCCGCAAGCTTAGGGCGTCTAGATCGGAGCGAGCCCTACCATTCCAGCTCAGCCCCAGCTCAGACGTGGGCACCGTCATCCCAGGACACCGGCGAGCCACCCGAGGACTACACTGGGACATCTACCAGACCGCACTGACCGTCTACAGCCACCGGTTACACCAGAAAGGGGAGAGACCCACTGATCAAGGCGCCACACTCCTCACCAACTGCCTAAACCACCTGAGAGAGGAAGTCAATCGGGAGATTCGAATCCCAGGGGCAGTAACCCACCAATCGAGGTACTGCCAGGTTTCCCGGAATGAGGCGACTAAGGGGAATGTCAGAGCACATGACAGCTTCCCTTATCACGGATTGGGAAAGGCTTCTCGGGATACCGCCACACGCGCCTGACAGCCTAGTGGAGATCCCAAGACAAATGCCCAATGGTAACCTGGTCTACAAAACTCGGAGGTAACAACCATAATACAAGCAAGACATAAGCCATACCACTTGAACACAAGTACAAGCTTAACCAAAAAGAGCATGGCACCACCAGCATACTCAAGCAAGAGCGGGTGGAAGAGCCACATAGAGACTCCCTCTAGCCAGGCCACTCTTCCCTCGACACACTTGCACCCCACTCTCACACCACTCACTCCTCGTGTGGAGTCCATCAAGTGGGGCTCGAGCAGGAGGATCTATTCTCCTGGATCGTCACTGACTTGATCGTTGGAGTGCCCTTGCTGGAAACCCGGCCCGGGTCACTAACCCCTGTTTTATAGATCCAGGACCACTAGACGGCGAGACAGTGAAGGAGGTGCACTCCGACGCCGACAGCAGCTACAGGCCACGACGATCTTGGTGGCAACAATTATCAAGAGCAAAAACTCATCTACAATGTATCAGAGCTATATATATATAAAAAGGAATTCAATTCATATAGTTTCAATGTATCAGAACTGTACATATATACATAGAAAGGAATTCAATTCATATAGTTCTAATGTATTAGAGCTGTAACCATAATGTATCAGAGCTATAATTAAAATATATTAGAGCTATATACTTATATGAGATGTTCAAAAGGTGTATCAAAACTAAAATACAAAAGGTGTATCAGAGCTAAAATAAATTTGAAAGTTAAGCATTAGAGCAAAAATAGGTTGAACATGAAAAGTATCAGAGTAAAGTCTTTAAGAGTATCAAAGTAAGTAATACAACTTAGAGAGTATCAGAGCAACAAGAAAAGTATCAGAGCATATCAGAGCAAATAATATAATATAAAGATAGAGAGTATCAGAGCAAAAATATCATAGCATGAAGAGTATCAGAGCATGAAAATAAAGAGTACCAGAGTATAAGAAATAAGGAGTATCAGAGCATAAAAAATAAAGAGTATCAGAACATAAAATTAAAGAGTATTAGAGCATGAAAACAAAGCTCTCCCTCAATATATGATCTGAAAATATTTTTCAAAAACTTACATGTATTAGCATTTTTCAAAAGGTTTAGAAAATTTAAAATTTTCAAAATTTATTTCTTTCTTTAGTACTTTTCTTTCCCTAACCATCCTTCCCTCTTAATTATTACTTAATGCTTTCTTGTCTCCCCTTTTTTACTTATACCATTTATTCTCCCCCTTTGTTTATTATTTTGATACCACAAAACATTAAACATTATGCCATTTGCTACCAATATTCTCATTTCTATTTTTTCATTACCATTACCATTATTTCTCTCCCTTTTTGTCATCAGAAAAAAGGTGAAAGGTGGAGATAAAGTGAAAAGCAGTATAGTAAGAAGAGTGTAGAAGTACAGTAAGAAGAGATATGAGTACATAAGAGAAAATACTGAAAAAGTCATCATATATATAATTTCAAACATTGATACATAATATTTAAAATTTGACACATAATTTGATATAATGAAATATAGTTTGATACAAACATACATCTAACTGATATGATACTAACTAATACACTGACCAATATTAAGGGGTGTTGTCCTCATCAGAGGAAGACCCAATCTCTAAAATGATAGGCCTTGTAATCCCAAAGGGACAAGGTCGAGGTCACATCGATCAAAGATCAGCAAGCTTAGTACGGACGGCTCTAGGAACGTCACCATGTCCTCGGCTTTTGCTTCTAGGTTGTGCTCTCCCTCTAGCTCATGCTGAAGAAGAAGCAATGTTAGGAGCAAAACCAGGAAATGGAACAGGGTCATAATCAGTGAGATTAGTATCAGTAATAGGTAGAGTGATATCAAAAATAGGACCAGATAAAAGAACGTAAAATCCAGGAGTATAAAATCCCAGCTCCCTGGACAAGGGAGGAGTGGATAAGGAAGTAGAAGGTACTAAGGGTGTCCTATCTAGAAAGGTAGGGGATACACTAATGGAAGGTATAGGTAAATCAGCAAAAGTATCTGATGGATCAGAATAAAGAATAGGGGTAGATACATCAGGGTTAGAAAGATCTGGAATGATGGGAGTGCTAGGAAGGACAGGGGTCTGAAGAGTAGGACTGAGTGGAGCAGGAGCAGCCTCAGAAGTCCTCGTTTCATCAACTGTAGGCTCAGCATCCTGGTTAGCTCTAGTGTCCGACTCAGGATCCGCCATAAAGTCAGCAACATCAAAGTCTGTGGATGAGTCACCCTAACCATCTTCCATCTCAGTATCTGCAGGTGGAGCTGGTGGAGCAGGTGGTGCTGATGGAACAGGTGAAGGGGAAGGTGGCCTGCTAGAAGTCAATCTTTGTAAAGCAACCATGACAGCAGTAAATCCCTCCTTCATTTCATCAAATCCTGATCTCATCTCCATATAAATCAGATCCACTCACCCTTTCAAAGTCTACATCTCTATCTCCAGGCGAGTGATCTTATCCTCAGAAGCATCTCCAAGAGGTGGCACCTTAGCATGTGCCGATGTTGATGGCTCGGGTGTAACTCTGGTGTAGCTCATGATGGCCCAGCCTCATCTCTCTATGAATCCTCCTTCTTAGCTACATCATGATCTGAATTCGAGTCAGGCTCTCCAGAAACTTTCCATCTCCATTGATCTCGGTACCTACAATAACCCAAATGATAAGTGATCTCTCATTATATACATCAGTGTGGAGTAGCTGTTTGTATGGCTCACCATCAGGGTCGACTCTGTATGCTATAAACAGTATCTTAAGACCCATCCCATATGGTAAGCAAAGTTGCCTGCTGGTCGCCGCCTCTGTTATCTGATGTATTATTGACTCTGATCTTGGTTTTAATGATTAACAAAATACTCAAGTATATATGAGTACTAATTATATTTTTAAGTGTATTTATCAGATCTTACTACTCATTCATGTTGAATGAAGAAATACATACTTTTAGTTGAAGAAATCCTTAAATTAATGGAAAATCAAGTATATGGACTTTGGAATTGATATGGAAGACTTAGAAGGACTTAAAGTTTGATTTTAGAAAAGTTTCAGCAAGTTTCAACATTAGCACACTCAAGTGTCGACTCATGAAGAAGTTCAAGTATCGACTCAAGGCCTGAGAACAAGAAAAATATAAAACTGTGAAAATCCAGATTTTTGCCTTGAGTTAACCCAAGTGTCGACTCACAGAACTCAAGTATCGACTCACCAAATTCAAGTGTCAACATTTGGAGTAAGCTAGTTTTTTAAAAGTACATAATTGATTTCAACTTGCTTCAAACGGCTAGTTTTTCATCCCCAACAACCATAAACGGTTTTCTATTGGTTGGAGAGCTATATAAACACTAAAAATCAAATGAGGAAGCAATCCTTTGGTGAGATTATTGAATATCCTTCAAGGATTCAAGAGTTGAGTAGTTCAAGCTTTCAAGCTTCCAAAGATAGGAGAGTGCATCCAAGTTCACATCATCAAGCTGCAATCAAAGGTTTCAAAAACTTGAAAACAAGTTCTTCATTAACAATCAAGGGCTTTAAAAAGATATTTGCTTTGTTTAAGAAAGCTTTTATTGTATTATTTTATATTGTGCTTACTTTGTTTATTAAGATTTTTGATGAGCCTTGGACAATCAAAGAAGTTTGTTGGTGAGCCTTGTATGAAAACCAACACGGTTGTTGGTAAGCCTTTGTATCAAAACCAACTAGGTTGTTGGTGATCCCGTAAAACCAACATAGGTTGTTGGTGATCCCGTAAAACCAACATAGATTATTGATGAGCTCATAAAACTATCGGAAGTTGTTGGTTAGCCTAAGTTATAAACCAACAAAGGGTTTTGACTTGTGAGCCCGGGAAAATAAGTTGGGTTTTGATTAGTGAGCCTGAAAAACTAATCGACTGTAATCTTGGTGATTATAGTGAAATTTCCAAGAAAAACTTAGGGAGTGAATGTAGGTGCCTTGAAGTGCACCGAACCACTATATATTCTTGTATTTGTAATTGCTCTTATTTATTGCTTATTTACTCTTGCATTTACTTTGTTAATTCCATTGCATATTTTTATTAAGCACATAAATACTTTAGCAAAACATAAGTACTTAATTGTAATTAGCATAAACTTGTTTTATATCCATTGAAATATTTCAAATAGTTTTATAAAACCCAATTCACCCCCCCTCTTGGGTTGCATCATCACTGGGTAACAATTGGTATCAGAGTCCAGAATCCAAAATCGTTAGTATCTAAACTTGGTGCTTTATAAAGAATCTAATGGTTTTGAGTTAAAAGATCATGGCAGCCCTAAAAGGTGCTTGTTTTGTTATAGGACATGCAACTAATTGACCACCATTTTTCAATGGCACTAATTACACTTTCTGGAAAACTCGCATGCTCATCTATATTCAATCTATTAGTTATTATCTTTGAAAAATTATAGTTAATGGTCCTCATATTTCTTTCATTTTGGTTAATGGCATTTCCATTTCAAAGCTCAAAGAGAATTAGAATGAATATGATATTAAGCAATCTGAAATTAATGCTAAAGCAATGAACTTACTTTATTATGCATTGGACTCTAATGAATTCAATAGGATCTCCATATGCACATTGGCAAAGGAGATATGGGACACACTTGAAATTACTCATGAGGATACTTTTCAAGTAAAAAATACTAAAATTAATATGCTCGTTCATTCTTTTGAAATGTTTGAAATACTACATTATGAATCTATATCTGATATGTATACTAGATTTATGACTATTGTTAATGAATTGAAAAGTCTTGGCAAAGTCTATATTAATGTTGATTTGGTTAATAAAATTCTTTGATCTTTGTCAATATCATGGGATCCAAAGGTAACGGCGATCCAAGAAGCCAAAGATATTGATACCCTGCCTTTGGAGGAGTTTATTGGTTCACTCACGACCCATGAGTTGAATTTATGGCACAAAGAAGTGGTTGCTGATCAAGAGAAGAAAAAGATAATAGCCCTCAAGGCCAAAAAAAAATTCAAGACAATGATGGCAACTTGGAACATTAGTGAAGATTCTAGTTCGGAGGAAGAACAAGAAGTTGCCAATCTTGACTTTATGGCAAATGAGGAAGAGGTATGTGCTGAAAATGAACATAATTTTATCTTTGATGAATTACATGATGCATTTAATGATCTTGTGCATGAATATAAATTACTAAAAACTGAGCACAAAAATTAAAAAGGTATATTGACTCTTTTTATCTTGAAAACATCAATCCTGTTAATAAAAACCATGATATAAATATAAAGATTGATGTTTTAGGAAATGACAAGAATAATCTTTCTAAAGAAAAAGAAATTTTTAAAAAATAAAATTTTGATTTGAAAGAGTTATGCAATAAGTTCTCAAATGAGAAAAATATTTTATTAAATAAAATAGAAATTCTAAGAGTATCCAAGATTTTTGTATCAAATGATGAGCTTTTAAAGAAAAATAAAAATCTTGAGTTGAAAAACAAGAATTTCTTTATTGCTACTTCTTCCAATATTGCATGCTTTAAATATAAAAAATTTGGACTTAATGCATATCCTTGTAAATTAAGAAAAAATTGGGTTCCAAAAGGAACTATATTTACTAATCCTAAAAGATCCAAGAAAGTTTGGGTACCAAAATTGTCCACCTAGTTTATTTTGCAGGAGTGTCTTGCAGCCCAACATGAAGAAAGGAAATTTTTGAAAGGTGGCTATACAAGACAATACAAAGAGTGGACAAGCTACATTTTAGACTAAATGATAAAAAAAGGATTATATATATTGATAAATTCTAAATATTTTCTTCCATAATTAAAAATATAATTAAATATTTGTTATAAATATTGCATCAATTATTTTGAAAAATTATTTTAAATGATTAATTAGAATCAAGTTTAGATTTATAGTCATTGATTATAATCATGAACTTTTTGATATTGATAAATTTCATGCTATCATGATTAAACTTGTGATTATAAATCCTTTACTTGATTTTAATTAATGTATCTTAAATTACTTCATGAAAAATTCTTTTAAAGTTATATGTTGCTTTGAAAATTATTTCAATTGATTAATTAGAATCAAGTTTAGACTAATAATTATTTGTTATGATCATGAACTTTTTAATATCGATTAATTTTATGCTTTCATGATTAAACTTGTGATTATTAGACTTTCACTTAATTTTGATTAATATAGTTTTAAACTATTTCAAGTAAAATGTTATGATTTTTGGCATCTATGCTTAAGTTAGAAATGATTTGGATCAAGACTAGAACTGGTAGTTAAGGATTACATTTAAGAAGAAGGTATGCATATTGATAAATCCTTACTCTAATAGCTAAACTTGGTACTAGATTACTTCTAACTTTTGTATGGGTAATCAAAATCATTTCAAATTATATGGTTTTCATGAAATGTATTCTATTTTGTAACCATGCTTAGACTAGAAATGATTTGGAACAAGTATAGAACTGGTAGTTAAGGGTTATATTTAAGAAGAAGGTATGCATATTGATAAACCCTTAATCCAGTAGCTAGACTGATATCATATTCTTCTAGCATTTATATGGATATCAAATCATTTCAAATAAATTTGAAATCATGCTAAATTTTTTTAAATAATCAATTCTTTACATTTTGAAAATCTTGTATATCTTGAAATTTTAAATATTTGATTTTAGACTTAGTATTTATGTTCATATCTCAAATTATCTAAAATTATGATGCTTGTGCTTTTATGTTTTATTCCTTAATGAATGCATATTTTTAAGGGGTATAATATTTAGGAGGAGCATCCAAAGATTTGTTGTCATTATATATATATGATGCTTTCAAAGTTTTCCTTGATATCATGCTTTACTTATATTGCTCTGATACTCATTCTCCTTATTCTTAAATATAATCCTTTGAGGGGAGTTACATTCAATTGGTATCAAGATTTATTAAGAATCTTAAAAAATGAGAGAGAAGAGCTCCAAGTAACTACTTCGGATTGGGTTAGTCACCATGGCCGTCCGGTCATAAGAGCTAAGTAGGGTTTAAAGATCCCTTCTTCCTATTCAATGGGATCTCTTATGATATGTTGGGATGCCATTATGGCCTTATTCCATGAACAAGTGAGGTGAATGGATTGTTATCATGCTATCAGTTATGCATATTAGAGCTAACATATATTGAATTAATTTTTTGCATGTGCATATCATTTTTGTGGTATCATGTTCAATTAGTATCATATTTAATTAGTATCATGATTAATTGATTTTATGTATTGATTTTGATGATCTACTTGCTATTCTTTCCACCTTCATTCCCATTTTGTATTACCTTTCATCCTTTTTCATGATGACAAAAAGGGAGAAAAATATGTTAAGTATAAAAAAGGAAAAGATATGATAAACATGAAAAAAATTATAAGAGAAATGAAAAAAAGTGCAAAAGGGGGAGAAGAAAGCAAAATATTATAATTTTAAGGGAAGAATTAGTAAGGAAGAGAAAATTAAAAATTTTTGCATACTTTGAAAAATATTTTGGATCATATTTTGAGGGGGAGCTTGATACTCATTAATTTTGAACTTACATATTTATCTTATTGTTAATCTTTTCAAGCTTACCTTATTTATATACTTAAAGATTTTGTCATCATCAAAAAGGAGGAGATTGTTGACTATGATCTTGATTTTGATGATTGACAAAACACTCAAGTATATACGAGTACTAATTATATTTTTAAGTATGTTTATCAGATCTTAGACTCATCCATGTGTTTGAAGAAATATATGTTTTTAGTTAAAGAAAGTTCTTAAATTAATAAAAAATCAAGTAATGGACTTTGGAATTGATATGGAAGACTTGGAAGGACTTAAAGTTTGATTTTGAAGAAGTTTTAGCAAGTTTCAACACTGGCATACTCAAGTGTCAACTCATGAAGAAGTTCAAGTATCGACTCAAAGCCTGAGAACAAGAAAAATATAGAATTGTGAAAATCCAGAATTTTTGTCTTGAGCTGATCCAAGTGTCGACTCACAGAAATCAAATGTCGACTCATAGAAACCAAGTGTCGACTCATAGAAACTAAGTATCAACTCAAATAACTCAAGTGTCGACTCACCAAATTCATGTGTCAACTCTTGGAGTAACGGCTAGTTTTTCAGAAGTGTAGAATTGATTCCAACTTGCTTCAAATGGCTAGTTTTTCATCCAAACGGTCATAAATGGTTATCTATGGATTGGAGAGCTATATAAACACCAAAAATCAAATAGGGAAGCAATCTTTTGGTGAGATTATTGAATATCCTTCAAGGATTCAAGAGTTGAGTGGTTCAAGCCTTCAAGCTTCCAAAGATAAGAAAGTGCATCCAAGTTCACATCATCAAGCTGCAATCAAAGGCTTTAACAACTTAAAAACAAGTTCTTCATCAACAATCAAGAGCTTTAAAGTGATATTTGCTTTGTTTAAGAAAGCTTTTATTATGTCCTTTTCATATTGTGCTTACTTTGTTTATTAAGATTTTTGGTGATCCTTGGAAAACCAAAGAGATTTGTTGGTGATGTTGCCCATTAAGCAATCCAAGAGGGGGGTGAATTAGGTCTCTAAAAAATTATTTGATGTAATGCAATAGTGTGTGATCCAATCCAATAATTAAACAATGTACTAAGAATGCAAATGAAAAGCTCTTAAGTAAATGTGCAATGAAAATATAAAGTAATAAATGTAAGAGCAAATAGAAGAGACAAGTAACCACAAACACAAAGAAGTATAGTGGTTCGGTGCTATCCAGTGCACTTACATCCACTCCCCAAGATCTCCTTGCGACTTCACTATAATCTCTACCGATTACAGCTGATTAGTTTTCCGGGCTCACTAATCAAAACTCGACTTGTTTTCATAAGGCTCACAAGTCAAAACCTCACTTGGTTTTACAAGCTAACCAAGAACCTAAATGGTTTTAAGGCTCACCACCAACCTCCCTTGATTTTCTGGGCTAACCAAGAACCTAATTGATTTTCAAAGGCTCACCAATAACCTTCCTTGATTTTGCAATAGGCTAACCAAGAACCCTTACAACGAATAATAGTTTGAAGTAAAGATAATAAAAGCTTTCTAATAAAAAGTGGGTATCTCTTTGAAGCTCATTGTTGTGATGCTTTCAACTTGATGAAGCCTCTTTGATTGCTCAAGATTGATCTTTAATGCTCTTAAAGGCTCTTGAATGCTTGGAGGCTTACTTTTGCTTGAAAGTGGTTGAACTCAATGAATAGGAGTAAATGCTCTACTTTTCTTCTCTCTTTATTATTCATTTTTCATCCTCTTGATATATATTTCATTTTGATTTAATTTGGATCATATAAATACCTTTTCAAGGCCTCAAATCTGGTTTCTAGCCGTTAGATACGAAAAACTAGTCGTTGGGAGCCAAGAAGGACGAGTTCTGCATTTGAAAAACTAGCCATTACTATTTCCATAACTCCATATGTCGACACTTCAGGCTGTGAGTCGATACTTCAGGTCGACACTTGAACTTCTTGAGTCGACATCTAGTTCAAAAATCTTCAATATAGCTTTCTGGAAATCTCATATGTGTCGACACTTCTTCAGGTGAGTCGATACTTTGAGTCGATACTAGTATCTATATGTCAACACTTTATCCAGATCTTCAACTTTAGCAAGTTCTGTGACTAAAAAATCTCAGGCGATGAGCTGATCCATGTGTCGACACTTTGAGTCGATACTTCAAGTTCATGTGTTGATACTTCAGCCATGCCATTTGAAACTTTCTTTGTATACCGACTTGAGTCGACACTTCATTATCATGTATCGATACTTGGTGTCATGTGTCGATATTTTGAGTCGACACTTCACTGAGATTCTTCTCAAACCATCTGAACTTGTGCTGAATCAAGTCTATATTAAAATTAAGTATTCATTCAAGCAAACTTCAATTGTTCAAGTCTTCTTTGAGCAGATCTTTCATCTAAACTTTGACTTCTTCAATCAAACAATATTTATCAAATTGATGAGCACCTTTTTCTATAAAAACACACTTTAAAGAAATCATTAGTACTCAACTTATACTTAAGAATTTTGTTTATCATTAAAATCAATAACGGAGTCAACAATCTTTCCCTTTTTGATGATGACAAAACCTTTAAGTATAAATTGCATAAAAAGCTTTCAAAAGAATTTTTCAAGGTGCAAAGAGCTAATTGCAAAAGATGTATCAGAGCAATTTGCAATATTGAAAAGATGTATCAGAGTAAGAGTATTACAATGGTCAAGAGTATTAGAGCTTGGGATATATATATAAGATATAAATTCATGTATCATGATACTCTAAAAGAAACATGCTTAGGAGAGACAAATTCAGTAATAGACTAGGCTCCCCCTGAATAGATGATTCATAAAATAATTTATAAATATCTTTTTAAACATCTAAAGAAAAGATTTAACATGAAATTCAATTCGAAATAGATTTTTGATGTAAAGAAAGTATTACTCCCCCTTACTTAATGAGTTTTGGAAAGAATTTTCAATTTAAGCTCAAGGAATTCTCAAAAGATTTTTTTTTTTGTTTTTGGTAAGGATTCTCAAAAGAATTTTTAAACACAAATTTTCAAGCATATTTGTACTATTACTCTTATTACTCCCCTGCACATTTATACTTTAGTCTTATTACTCCCCCTTTTTGTTATCATTAAAAAGGTAAGAAGAACAACATTCAAGATATAACAATGAAGTACAACATAAAAATTCATTAATCCATTCATTCATGAATAAAGATAATGAAGTACTAAAGAAAATTAATGCATTTCATTCATTTGAGATCATAAGATGAAGTACAACAAGATATTTCATTTAATATCAAAATTTGTATATAAAGAGAAAATCAAAACATACAAAAAGTGTAGAAAAGCAAACTATCTAAACATACAAAGTATCCTAATCCTCATCCTCATCCTCGAAAGATTCGATCTCTATCGGTCCTGTATCAGTGAAAGAGCGAGCTCGGGGCCACATCAATCTGAGATCACAAAGACGGGTCCTGGTCGATCGTGGAGGAGTACGATGATCACGTCCTCTGCGTCGAGCAGATATCCTACCTCTAGCTGAAGCCGAAGAGGTGGAGGCAATGTCATCAGCAGGAATAGAGCAGATCAAAGCGACAATCTCTACAACTGTCGGATATGGTGTATGATCAAATGATGGATCGGAATCAAGATAATGAAAGCCAAGTGTGTAAAAACCTAGCTCTCGGATAAGAGAGGATGTATGAAGGGTAGGTTTATCAACTGTGGGTGTGTCAAAAATTGGTGTATCAGTTGAGGAAATGATAGGCGTATCAACGATAGGCGTATCAACGACAAGCATATCAGCTAAAAAATCAATAGGTATATCGGTAATCAGTGAGTCAACGATACCAATATAAGTATCAATAATGGGGGTATTAATAATAAATGAATCAACAACAGGTGAAAGAATAGGTATAGGAGCATGATCATCTAATCTGGATGGTGGAGTAGATAGAACAGGAATCTGAGTGGGTGAACTGGAAGGGTCACGAATGGGACTTCTAGGCAAGTCTACTATCACCTCTACCGCTGGCTTTGAAATCAAATCTGGAAAGTCGAAACCGTCAGAGTCAGTCTCCTCCTCCTCATCATCATCAATAACTAGTGCTGGGGTAGATGGAGCTGGAGCTAGATCTGGAACACTCTGAGAAGAGTGTCTGGACAGTGCAGATAAAATAGCGGAGATGCTATCACTCAATCCTCTGTGGCTCTCTCTGGTCTCCATAATAAAGTTGTCAAGTCGCTGTCGAATAATCAAGATACCTGTCTCTATGCGACTGACTTTGTCTAATAGACTCTTTGAAGCTCCTGGAGCATCCGACTGAACTGGCTGAGACTGTGGTGTGGGCTCAAACTGAGAAGCAGACTCGGCTGCGCTGCCGGCTCAGGTTGACTCTCTGGAAGAGGTCCCTCTATAGGTCCTGCCTTGCTGGAAAGAATATGCTCCTCCTTTACAGCATCCTCATCTCTGTCATCAGCTTGACCAGATACTCTACATCTCCATTGGCCTCTAAATAGCTGATATCCCATCCGATATAAAGACCTGATGTCATAGACATCAGTATATAGTAGCATCCGGAAGGGCTCATCCTCAAAACTAACACCATACTCCCTGAATAGTAGTGTTAACCCCATCCCGTAGGGTAAGCAGAGTCGCTGACTCATCGAAGTCTCCATCATCTGATGTATCATGAGCACCGGAAGGCAGACGGGTGTGTGTTGAACCAATGAGACCATCATGAGCAACTCTCTTTCAGTGATGTAATCAAAATGGCCGGTCTTTGGCAGAAGAATCCGGGTGATAATGTGATGCAGAAGTCTCATCTCAACAGACAAACAGGATGCAGGCACAATGGCTCCCTCAGGCAAAATATTTGACTCAAATATGCACTGAAGTCCACTCACTCTATCAATCAGACTATCAACAACTGAACCAGTCATAGGAATATCCCATACTCTGCTCAATATCTCTGAAGTCACGAGGATATCCTTGCCTCTGACCTGAGCTAGCCAACCATCACTCCCATGGGTTAATGATCCATAGAACTCTCTTATGAGCCCTGGGTAGTATCTCTTACTTAGAGAATAGAATGACCTCATACCAGCATCTCTAATCCACTGACCGATCCTGAAATGCTACTGGTCGACAAAATCGAAATCCACACGGCATCCTCTGACAGTCATCTTCGAGCTCATCCGACTAGAAGTAGTGAATAGGGGTCGAACAGGTGGATTTGGAGCTGCGGCCTCATGTCTGGCTTTGGTTATTCGCTCTTCTTCCTGATTGGATGGCCGAGGGTGATGGACAACCTGTTTCCTAGGTCCCATTGCACAGAATAAAGGTTTGAACAAGATTGGAGGAGAAACCTAGGGTTTCTAGGGTTCAAAGTGGAAATGGGAGAGGGAATGTCGCTCAATTTGGACCAAAAAGCCATCCAAAACAAAGAATCGAGGGGTTTTGAGCTAAAATTGGAGGGAAGGAACAGTTGGGAAGAGTTAGGGCATGTGTCGGCTCGAGTAGGGAGGAAAAATGGAAGAAAAAAAATACTTCGAATTGCCCTTAACCTCAGTCAGCTGCTGTTCATGTGCCGACTCACGAATGTGTCGACACATTTAGGTGTCGACACATAGACTTAACACCGAAAGTTAAGAGAATGAAAGGCTGAATAAAATCACTGGAAATTTAATAAAATTAACAATAATTGAATATGATTGATGTCAAATTTGATCGCTTTGAGTCAAAGATAAGAAAATTTTAATCAAAAGGATTAATGATCCCGAGTTCTCTTCTAATCATACTGAACCGATCTTCTTGGAGAGGCTTAGTCAAGATATCAGCTAATTACAATTCAGTACAAATAAATTCAAGCACAACATCATTATTTTCAACATGATCCCTAATAAAATGATATCTAATTTCAATATATTTACTTCTAGAATGTTGAACATGATTTTTAGTCAAACAAATAGTACTGGTATTATCACATTTTATATGTGTACTAGTTAACTTGATTCCAAAATCTTCAAGTTGTTGCTTAATCCATAAGATTTGAGCATAACAACTTCTTGCTATAATATACTCAGCTTCAACTGTGAATAGTGCAACTGAAGTTTGTTTCTTGTTAAACCAAGAGATTAAGTTAACTCCAAGAAATTGGCAAGCACCACTAGTACTCTTTCTATCTAATTTATATCTAGCAAAATCAGCATCAGAATATCCAATTAATTCAGTAGATGAATCTTTTAAATATCATAAGCCAATATCAATTGTACCAGATAGATATCTAATAATGCGCTTAACAGCCAATAGATGTGATTCCTTAGGTTCATATTGATATATAGCACACATGCATACATTGAGCAGTTAAGTACAGTAAGGATTCAATCATACCTCTATATAATTTTTAATCTATAAATTTACCATGCTCATCTTTATCAAGTTTACAAGAGGGGTTCATAGATGTAACTATTGACTTAGTAGTCTCCATCCCAAACTTCTTTATAATTTCTCTCATATACTTAGCTTGATTGATGAAAATTCTATCTCTAGCTTGCTTGATTTAGAGTTCGAGAAAGAAATTGAGTTCTCTCATCATGCTCATCTCGAACTTATCCTGCATTAGGTTGCAAACTCTTGACAAAGAATTTCATTAGTAGCACCGAAAATAATATCATCAATATATATTTGTACTACTAATAAATCATTATCTTTCTTCTTTAGAAACAAAGTTTTATCAACATGGCATCTAGAAAATTCATTTTTAATTAGAAATTTGCTGAGTCTTTCATACGAGGCTCGAGGTGCTTGCTTTAAACCATAAAGTGCCTTGTGTAATTTAAAAACATGATCAGGATGTGCGTGATTTTCAAATCCATGTGGTTGTTCAACAAAAACTTCTTCTACTATAAAATCATTTAGAAAAGCACTTTTAACATCCATTTGAAAGAGTTTGAAATTTATAAAACAAGCAAATGCTAATAGTAGTCTAATTGTCTCAAGTCTAGCAATAGGAGCAAAAGTTTTATCAAAATCAATTCATTCATCTTGATTGTAGCCTTTGACAACTAGCCTAGCTTTATTTCTAACAACAATTCCATTTTCATCTAATTTATTCCTAAACATCCATTTAGTGTCAATAATAGAAATATTAGATGGTCTTTCTATTAATATTCAGACATTATTTCTATCAAACTGAATTAATTCATCTTGCATAGTATTTATCCAGTTAGGATCTTTTTCAGCATCTTTGAAACATTTAGGCTATACTTGAGAAACAAAAGCTATATAGTCACATTCATTTCTAATTGAGGCTCGAGTTCTTATCCATTTAGATGGATCACCTAGGATTAATTCCTTAGGATGTCCATGAGCATACCTCCACTCCTTAGGTTGGTCTTGGTTTTTTGGAGTGCTTTTACCTTTCTCTTTTTTATCTTAATCTTCTTCACTTGGCTGAGAGGTTGATCATTCAATGTTAACCTTTGAAGCTTATCAGCACCTGCACATGCATCAGAAGTATCCTTTTTTCTAGAGGATTTGTTAGTAGACTCTTCAAAAACAACATATACAGACTCTTCTACAACTAGGATTCTTTTATTAAAAACTCTGTATGCCCTGCTTAAAGTAGAGTATCCTAAAAATATACCTTCATCAGACTTGGCATCAAATTTTTCGAGATTGTCTTTGACATTATTTAAGATAAAACATTGACAACCAAAAACTCAAAAATATTTTAAAGTTGGCTTTCTTTGATTCCAAAGTTCATAAGGAGTTTTCTTTAAAACATGGCAGATTAAAACTCGATTCAAAATATGACATGCAGTATTAATAGCTTTAGCCCAAGAATATCTTGGCAAATCATTTTCACAAAGCATAGTGCGTGCCATTTCTTCCACAGTATAATTTTTTCTTTCTACTATCCCATTCTGCTGAGGTGTCTTAGGTGCAGAAAAATTATGTTCTATACCTTTTTTACTACAAAAACTTTCGAAATCTTGATTTTCAAATTCAGAACCATGATTATTATGAATGCATATAACTGAAACACCTTTTTTATTTGAAACTTTTTGGTAAAATTTTACAAATGCAGAAAATGATTCATCTTTATGTGCAAGAAAGAAAACCCAAGTAAATCTTGAAAAATCGTCCACTATAACTAATCCATATCTCTTGCCTCATAGATTAGATGTTCTAGTTGGTCCAAAGAGATCCATATGAAGTAGTTCTAGTGACCTACTAGTAGTAACAAAATCTTTATGTTTGAAAGAAGTTTTAATTTGTTTTCCAAATTGACATGCTTGGCAAACTCTATCTTTTTCAAAACTAAGTTCTGGTAAATCTCTAACTAAATTCTTTTTGCAATGTTTTGAAAGTATATACATACTAGCATGCCCTAATCTTCTATACCAAAGCCAACTAGTCTCATCTTTAGTATAATTCATTGCAACAAGGCATTCTCTATTAGGCAAAGATAGATCATCTAAATCTATCAAATAAATATTACTATGCATTTTTTCAATGAATTGTACTCCATTTTTATCCAGACTAGCAATCATGTAATAAGATGATTTATAAATAACTTGAAAACCTTTATCACAAAATTGACTAATACTTAAAAGATTATGCTTTAAACATTCAACTAAAAGTATATTGCTAATACAACTAGAAGGAGTAATGTAAACCTTACCAATATCAATGATTTTTTCTTTACCATTATTCTCGAAGGTCACACTCCCTCCATTTATTGCTTCAAGAGAGATGAATTATTTCACATCTTCCGTCGTGTGCCTTGAGCAACTACTATCAAGATACTACAGTCCTTTATTTTTCTTGGTTGCAAGACACACCTGCAATACAAATGAGACTTTGTTTTTAGGTACCCAAGCCAACTTGGGTCCTTTAGGGTTAGCACTTGAGATGGTTTCTTTTGGAGCTCAAACTTTTCCAAAAGAATTAATTTTTCTCAAATTACATTGAAAGGATTTATGACATTGTTTTTTGCATGAAAAGCATGTTATGCTAGATGATGCAGGTACAAAAAAGTTTTTGAAATATTTTTGTTGTCTTTGGGGTCTATAACCTAATCCTGCTTTGTTAAAAACTGCTCTTTGGCTATTTCAGAGTAGGTTTAGTTTTTCTAAACTATAGATAAATTTTTCAACAAAAGGTTTCATTTTATCAAGCTCATTTTTGTACTTTTCATTTTCCAACTCTAAATCATTATTTTTCTTCAAAAGATCACCATTTGAAATGATTGTTTTGGATCTTTTTAAAACTTCATTTTTCATTGTTAAAGCTTTGTTTTTCTTTTCTAAAATATCTAGTTTAGTTTTCAAATCACTAACTTCATTTAACAAAGAATTATTTTCATGTGAAAAATTATTTGCATGCTTTTTCAATCTTTTGTTTTCACATAAAATTAACTTATAATCATGCATTAGTTCATCAAAAGCATTTCTCAATTCATCAAAAGTAAAATCTATTTCTGTATCAGATGTTACCTTTTCTTGCTCTGATGTGCCATGAGACAAAAATTTGCAATTTCAGTCTGTTCTTCTGAACTGGAGTCCTCGCTATCACTCCAGGAGCTATCATTGCCTTCTTCCTTAACTTCTTTCTTGACTTCTTTAGGAGAGGGCAGTCGAATTTATAGTGTCCCGGTTTCTTAAATATTATTATATTAGATTATATTTTTATAATATAATAATACTATAATAAATTATATTATATATTTATAATATATCATAATATTAATTTATTATCATATTATATTTTATTTATAGTATAATAATATAATATTATATAATATAAGATGTAATAATGATTTTTTATTATCGATATTTTGGTCATTTAGAAATTTTATTTAAATCAAAATAGCTAAAGCCTAATTTTTTACCAAACATTACTTTATTATCTACAAGTACTTATGGAGGGCTAGAAAGTACTTTCTAGTACTCCAAAAGCTTAGATAAATAGGACCTAAGAGCCAAGTTTGATTTTTTAGAAGAGACTTGAGATCAAGCCCACCTACGAATGACGATGTACTGATAGCGAGAGCTTTGGTACTACAACTCCTAAGCAAGGTCAAAAGCTTTCCACCTCGAAGATCTTATACTACATCGTATAGAAGTCTCAAGACTGACTAAGCAAGGCAAGCTATTTGTAAACTGCGAAGAACATTATCGAGTAGTAAAAGCCCTTCATTCAGTAGCATATCGGATCGAGGATCTTAATATAACTCCAATCTCTTGGACATAGAATGACAAAAATCTCTGAATATAATACCAATAAAATATTTTTTTTATTTGGCAATATCAAAATTTTTTTTCTCGGGAAGAGTTTCTAAGTCTTGTCTCAATTAACCAACATTGATAATTTCTATAAACATATTAATAAAAGCATTAACTTACATATTAATCAATTTTTATTAATTAAAAATTGATAATTTTAATTAGCTTTTGTAGCAAAGAAACTTACAAATGCACAGAGCTCGATTAGCAGGTTAAAACAAAGGAAATTTGGAACAAATCAGATTTATAATGGATTCATAATTAAGATCCAAAGACAAACCCAAGGCTACTTTGAAAACCATATCAAAATCCATTTAAAATGGCCCAAAAATAGATTTTAGAGTAGCCGATCCATGGTGGACTAGCTGCTCGGTCTACAGAGAAGTTAAGCAGTCCATGGAAGCCATTGTTGCAGTCCATGGCTAGGCTACTCTAAGAATGGGCATCGGACTGATGGTTTTGGATGGTTTCGCGATAAAGGAGGCGGTGCCAGCAAAGGGAGACGATGAGCATCATGGTTTCGACAGTGATGGAAGGTCTCAATAGCAAAGAAAGAGATCCACGACCATGGGGTTGACTGAATGGGAGATCTTGGTAACGAAGATGATGGCGACATTGACTTCAATAATGTCTTCATTGGTGCCAGCAAATGCAATAGTGAAAGCTGATGGTTCGATGATAATGATGGCACTTGTGTAGGACGTTGAAGAAGGTGACTCTAATAATGGGTTTTCAAGCACGATCCGGTCACTCAGGAGCGGCAACGATAGCAACACCGGCAAGCAATGGTCTTTCCGGTGACGAAGGTGGTGGCATGGCAGCAAGGCAATACCCGAGTGGAGGTCCTTGGCAAATCCATTGGCTACAGCAATGAGGTCCTCGGCAAGGTGTTGGTGACAGTGGTGGCAAGGTTTCTGCCAGTAGTGGAGATGGCATACGAGGGGCTCCGGTAAGGTTTCCTGGCATGTGATCAAGTGATAGAAGGCATGGCCCGATAGTGGCGAAGAAGTTATTGTCCGAGGAAGAAGATGGCTGGTAGAAACAACACTCTGGAGGCATGATCTAGCAACCAAAAATGATCCAGTGGCCCAATCGGATGGCTACAAAGTAATCCAAATTTATCCAGGCTCTATAAGCATGATTTGCAGTGGGTTTTGGGCTTGCTAGTCATTATTCAATGATAGAAAGCTTCATATGGGTCAAAGAAAAGTTGGAACAGGAATTGGATGCTAAATTTGACATGGATTGAGCCTAGCTATACCCATCCAACCGTTAATTTATTATAAAATTAAATTTTAGCCACTCTTATATTCTTTTTGCTTAGTCTCATATCTAATAATTATGTAAACTTCCTCACTGGTGGTAGTATCAGTAAGGACTATTCGACGTTTAAGTCGGTACTCTAAAATAAATGAGTGAATATAAAAAGCAAATAATTGCATACCTAAGAGCTCCTATGAACCTTTATTTATAGGATGGGACTAAAATATTATAAATATTTTAGTCATTATGCTTATCTTTATGCTTATCTTTATCTGTTGGTTTTATCTGTTGGTTTTACGAGTCATTTATAGGATGGGAGAATCAAGTCATTATGCTTATCTTTATCTGTTGGTTTTACGAGATTTGACAATGATTTCCTATTTTGTTGATTAATACCTAGTTATTATCGAGAAATATGAGATTTTGCGATTTGTGTGGAACTCATAGACACGTGTCTTAAGCTTGTCGATCGAGATCAATCATGATCTATTAGAATACATCGGGTTAGACAGGATAGAAAGTTGATTCAATCGAAGTTAGCATTTTGTTGGCGGGTCTGAAACAAAATTCTTTTTGATAATATTTGGATAAAAAAAATATTTTTGGAACAGAAGTATCAATTTTCAAGGAATATCTATTCATTTTTATTATTTCAGATTCGTTGAAAATCTAGAATAACAATTTTATTCCAGTATAATTATTATAGTGGGGCTCATCGTATAGAGATAAAATAATTTAAAATAAGCTATTCCATGGTCCATCATGAATATCTATTCTAGAATATCAAAATTTAACTGAAATAGTTTATTTCAAGTGGTCCATCCCGATTTTTAAAACTGTCTGAGAGAATAATCTAAAATAAAATTTTATTTTGGATAGGAATAGTCGAACTTCATCACGGAATAGCTGGTTTAGAATATTAAAATTTGATGAAAATAATTTATTTCAGATGATCCATCTCGATTTTTATAGCTATTTAAAAAAATAATATAAAATAAATACTTTTATCCCGAATAAAAGTAACCGAACGAAACACTACCTTCATCCATATTAGGTTAGCATGAAGAAATAGTTCACGCCTGAACTTCCTTTTTGTGCGTGGCACTTCCACCTTGTCCTAAAGCAAACGTGCAATACAATTGAGAATAGAGAGCAACCCAAATGGGCATTGCATGTTGTGGCGTGGTACCAAAAGGTAAAGAATCGAATGGTCCAACACTGCCTCGTGTTCTACCGAGCTAGATTAATAGACCCGGTCCATTTATCGAACCGCTTGGTCTATTTTTCACCGCATGACGTCGCCAGGCGCGCTGTTTGCGTGAGGAGCGAGGCGGACCGGTTCACCTGGTAAAGAATGAATCCTTCTGTATCAAAAATAGAAAGAATCCTTGCCGTACAAGTTAGTAAGTGCACCCGGGGACAAACAAATAATTGACCCACGAAGCGTCGGCGCCCAAGTTGGACCCAAACTCGGAGTTCCCGAATCGCTCAAGCTCTCAGCGATCCTCGTCGAAACATTCCAACCAATTAGGAGAGAGCACACAGATCGTGTGTTTCTTCAAACCCATCCTGGGCCGTCCGATCCCCATCAACGATCCCTAATCTCCCTCATACGTAACCGCCCTTTTCACGTCTTTCCATCCTCCCTCTCTCTATATAAGTTGCCTAAGAGCAACGTTGCCCTTCCTAATCGCCAACCGTTTTGAGAGAAACAACGCCGAAACCCTAAGCCAGACGCCAGATTTCTCCCTCTGTGATGGCTCGTACGAAGCAGACCGCCCGGAAGTCTACGGAGGCAAGGCCCCCCGGAAGCAGCTCGCCACCAAGGTATCGTAGTCATGACGAAACCGATC
Source organism: Areca catechu (assembly GCA_021397845.1). Lineage (NCBI taxonomy): Eukaryota > Viridiplantae > Streptophyta > Magnoliopsida > Arecales > Arecaceae > Areca > Areca catechu. Next base: position 151,001,410 of record CM038052.1, read on the forward strand.
TACTTTCCATGATTTCCTTAGAAATCTTTTACCCTAATTTTTTTAAATTTTCTTCTTGAAGGCGGCGAGGAAGTCGGCGCCGACCACCGGTGGAGTGAAGAAGCCCCACCGCTACCGCCCAGGAACCGTAGCTCTCCGGTACTATTCTATAATCATCAAATACCTTGTGTCCTTACCATTGTTTTCCGGGATTCTTTTCTAATTTGATGACGATGACGAAATTTAAGAGAGATTCGGAAGTATCAGAAGAGCACGGAGCTTCTGATAAGGAAGCTGCCGTTCCAGAGGCTGGTGCGTGAGATCGCGCAGGACTTCAAGACGGATCTGAGATTCCAGAGCCACGCCGTCTTGGCCCTCCAGGAGGCGGCCGAGGCCTACCTCGTCGGTCTTTTCGAGGACACCAACCTTTGTGCCATCCACGCGAAGCGCGTTACAATCATGCCGAAGGACATTCAGCTCGCTCGCCGCATCCGTGGGGAACGTGCTTAGATTCGTGCTACTTTTTCATATGTTTTGGTTCTAAGTGTTATCTTAACTGTTTGGACTAATCTTGTTTTGTTTTAGTGGTATAATAGTTATTTTTAGAACATATTTACTGGCCTATTTCTGATGTATATTCTTGGATTAAAATCCCGAAATTTGGAATCAAGGTTATGGATTTGTGATAATGTTTATTGTGCTGGTGTTTCTGTGTGGATTAAAAAAGTTTGGATGGGATTAACTTACTCTAATTGGCATTTTTTTTTGTTTTTATTTATGATCAGATCTTTTGTTTTCAATGGTGCTTGCGATGGCTTAGTTTCATGTATGCTTATGATTTGTTAATGGTATTTATTTGTCGATGAGAGAATTTTTTTTATTTTATTTTTGCGATGTCTGGTTTGTGAGGCGTCAAGGATGTGTGAACTTTTATATAATAATTCATTAATGTTGAAAACGACGGGCTGGTACGGTAAATGCTTGGTGCTTCGTATAATTTTCTCCAATTGCCAATTGCTGGGGTTGTGCACTTTTATATAATAATTCATTAATGTTGAAAACGACGGGCTGGTACGGTAAATGCTTGGTGCTTTGTATAATTTTCCCCAATTGCCAATTGCTGGGTTTGAGGCGAAGCGGAGCAAAAAGATGCGCGTTGTTTTTGGTCACATATTTCGGGTGATGTCATATTGTTGGCTACTTCGAAAAAATCTGTTTAGAAATATGAAGCAAATAACTGAAGATGGTTTGGGATGTGTCTCTCCCTGTTGGATGTAGTTATTTGTCTACTAGATGCGATTTTGAAAAAAAAATACCGATAAATATGTTTGGGTGACGTTAGCCCTATTTTTCAATAGCGTGTTTATGTATTTTAGGAAATTTTGGATGGAAAAAATATTTTTTTAAAAATAATAATGATATTTATTTGTTGCGATACATATCATCTTATAAGCCTTTTGTGGCTTGGGAACGGTATGTTGTTGTGTTTTAAATTTACATTACAAATATACTTGCTCAGGGAAAGCACGGTCGGTTAGTTTGAGTTGATTATACGAAATTGAATTTTAAATTATTTAAATTATTATTCAGATGAGTTTTAGCAAGAAGGAAAAAATATTATTTATTATTTTATTTAAATAGTAAAAAATGATTTTTTATAAAAAATAATAGTTTAAAGAATTAAGAATTTATTTATAATTACGTAAATATAAATTAAGAAAAATTTGATCTAATGTTTGTCAAGATTTTCATAAAAGGTAAAAAAACAATTTAAAAAAATTATGAGTTTCTGTCTATTATTATTATTTTTTAATGTTGAATCAAGTATAAATTATAAAATGATTAAAATTTAATATATAATTAATTAAGACTCTCGGCAAAAAATATAAAAAATAAAATTTAAAAATTTTAATAAAAAGTTAAAAAGAATTTTTATCATAGTCTAATTTTATCATAAATTTTGTAGGACTTGGTTAGCTACGTATATATTTTAAATTAAAGTTCTGAATTTAAATATTAAAATAATTAAATAAGTCTAATATTGAAATTTAAAAAATTATAAAAAAAATTATAGGAATTAAATTAATCTAATTAGTGAAAATGAAAAAAATGTAAAATTAAATTTAAAAGAAAACTAATTTTATTGTTAAATAAAATTTTTAATATAAAAAAAACTTAATTCTTAAACCATTAACAGGTCTTAAGTTTTAACAGAAACTAATACAATTTTTAAAACTTTTATTTTTTTTATATTTTTTCCTCTAGGCCCGCTTGTATGTTGCGGAAGGGTGGAAGGAAATAGGAAGTGAGCGATTTTTTCAGAGAATATATAGGTTTTTTTTAATAATGTTAAAGGAGGTTGATTACATTATTCTGACGTGGGATTAAATAAATTGAAAAAATATAAATTTTGGACTGGATGAATCAATATATAATTTATTTTTTTAATTCATAGATAAATTAGGATATAATTTTTTTTTAAATTTATTGATAAATCTGGTATCAAATTTTTTTCAAATTTTATGGTAGATCACGTGAAGGCATTTTATGGATTAAATTAAGAATCTATTATGATGAACTGGCAGCATATGAATTTATTTTTGATCATTTTTAAAATAGATTTTGGACTAATTATTTATTATTTAAATTTATTGATCGAGTTCTTTGTTACATCAATAAAAAAAAATTAGATATATAAATTACTATTTTTATGATTAATTTATGTATTTATCGTATTCTTAACTTGAATTTTATTTGTTCTGGAATAAAAAATTTAAAAAATATTTATGAATTGTTTATTAAAAAATATTTGAAAAGCTATCAAAAATTTTCAAAATCATTGAAAAGTTTGTTCGGATTTAAAGATTTTCTTATTTTTTTAATAAAAAAAGATTTTATTAGATGGAATAAATTTTAAAATATTAATATTTTTTAGCAAATTGGTTATATACAAATTTCTTATTTTTTTAAGATAACTTCTGTTATTATTTTTAAATCTTTTATTTGAAGTGCTAAGATTTTATTTTAGTATAAGTATGTTTTTTTTTTATTATTTCATCAATTTCTGTTATTATTTTTAAATCTTTTATTTGAAGTGCTAAGATTTTATTTTAGTATACGTATGTTTTTTTTATTAATTTTTTAAAAAAGATCGTGTAATACTTTGATTTTTTAAGTTTTCTATATTTTGTAATAAGTTTTCGATTAATGTCTCCAGGACTAGATAGTCATGAGAGTACCATGTGTAAAATATTTCTAAGTTTTATCGGCTTGAATTAGAAAGGTTATAGCTCAAAATTAATTATGTAGTAAAACTTTTTATATTTTTATTTTTTGACACGAGACTTAATACTTCTTAGAAAAAGAGCCTGGTTACTCGATAAAACATTATTTAAAATTTACATTTTATTTTTTTTTTTAAAAAAATATATAAACAAAATTTTGTGTTTGTCAATATCCATCCATCTAATAAATAGATTTTTTTTGATGCAAATAAGAGGTTTAGAATTATCTAGAATTGATTTTATTTTTACTTACATTTTTTTATTTAAATCTATTAATATTTTATTCCTCAATACTGTTTAATCAATTACTTATCAAAAGTATTTAATTTATCTTAATTCAAGACATAACAAATATAGAATATGAAGATAGAAGTAGTTCTAGATATATATTAATTTGGTTTATTATTTTCCTATAACATTTATGGAGGAATTTTTATTAAGGTCATCTTCTAAGGGAAGTACAGAGACAGAATCTGATAAACCAATATTTGTTAAGCTCTCCTCCTAACTTAGCTAATATTGTTCCCAATAGACCTCATCTTCTAAGTACAGGGACAGGATTTGATAAAACCTAATCAAATTGGAAAAAAAATAATTAGAAAGTAAAAAGCTAGGTTGTCTCTTAAGAGTGCTAAGTTTACGGTCTTCAGCAAAACTAAATATTGATAGCATGCTAATCAAGATATGTTAGCTCACAGAGAACCATGGCTTGTCGTAGATTCTATGGACAGTTCCAAGAATGTTATCATTAACCACAAGAGAACCTCATATGAGAATGGCTTGTCGTAGATTCTATGGACAGTTCCAAGAATGATTTTAATCATTAACCGTTAATTTTGAAAATAGTACAATTGCTTAGTTTTCAATTTTTACAACCTCATATGAGAAGGGTTTTTCAACTAAGAAAGGTCTTATTCATCTAGACCTAAGCTTTCCAGGAAAAAGATGTAACATCAAATTATATATAAGAGAACTTTCTATCATAAGTAAAAGATTTTATAATAATTGCTTGATCATAAAATACTTTTGTTCTTTCTTTGTATACCCTGACATTCTCGTAAGCTTCATTTGTAAGTTTATCTAATTAATTAATTTGAAGCTTTCTATAGTTTTCGGCTATGTCCAAGTTTATGTTTAATTTCTTGATGGCACACAACTTTATGTTCAAACTTAACAGGCAAGTGACATAGTTTTTTATACACAATCCTATAAGGAGACATTCCTAGGTTAGTCTTGTAGGCGATGCGGTATGTCCAGAATGCATCAACAATTTTAAAGACTAATCCTTTCTATTGGCATTAACGGTCTTCTTAAAGATTTGTTTGATTTATCTTTTGGACACTTCTACTTACTAGTTTGAGAATGATAAGATGTTGACAACTTGTGGGTAATTAAATATTTTTTCATTAGTGTGGCGAAGGTTTAGTTGCAAAAGTGTATCCCCCAATCACTAATGACTGCCTCATAAATACTAAAATAGGAGATAATATTTTTTTAAAAAATTTAATGATCCCTCTGCTATCAGTGGATTTACATGGAATAGTTTCTATTCACTTAGAGACATAATCGACAGCCACTAAAATATATTCATGTTTAAAGGAGTTTGAAAATGATCCCATAAAATTGATCTTCCAGATATCAAAAATTTTGACCACCAAGATTGAATTGAGCGGCATCATGTCTATCTTGATGATTCGATCCATTTGTTGGCATCAAGCACAATTTCTATAGTACACATGTGCATCCTTAAATTAATTGGACCAATAAAATCTACATTGGAGAATTTTGGCAGCTATTTTTTGGGATGCGAAGTAACTATTACATGCTTGGTCATGACAAAATAATAGAATATTTTTAATCTCATTATTTGGGATGCATCTTTTAATAATTTGGTCAGGATACTGTTTAAACAAGTATGGATCATTTCAAATGAAGTACTTCACATGGAAAAAGAATTTACATTTATCTTGGATAGTCCAATGAAAAGGAACTTTACTGATGGCTAAATAATTTATAATATTAGCATACTATGATTCAGTGAACATGGATATGAGTTGTTTATCAGGAAAGAATTCATTGATAGGTGGTTAACTAGATGGTGTGACCATGATTTGTGATAAGTGATCAGCTACAGCTTTCTCTGTTCTTTTCTTATCCTTAATCTTTAGGTCAAATTCCTGAACGAGCAAGATCCATCATATTAAGTGTGCCCTAGCATCTTTCTTTGCTAGGAGATATCTAATGGCTTAGTGGTTAGTATAAACAATAATGTGCGACCTAACCAAGTAGGACTAAATTTTTTTAAGATAAATACAATGGCGAGGAACTCCTTTTTAATGGTTGTGTAATTAAACTGTGCATCATTTAAGATTTTACTTGCATTATAAATAACTCTAGGCAGCTTATTAATCCTTTAACCTAAAACTGTACCTGTAGCATGATCGGATGCGTTACACATGAGTCAAAGAATTCGGTCTAGATAGGTGGATGAATGATGGGAGCTGAAATGAGTGCCTTTTCAAGGAATTCAAAAGATTCTAGATATCAAGAGTGAACTCAAAATTTATTTTCTTTGCTAACAAATTTGTCAATGGATGAGCTACTTTGCTAAATTGGATATGAACCTTCTATAAATTCAGTATATCCCAAAAATGAATGAATTTCTTTGATAGACTTGAATGGTGAAAGACTCATAATCAGGTCAACTTTGGCCTTGTCAACTTCTATTCCCTTTTTCGAAACTACATGGCCAAGAACTTGATGAGGACATTGCCTAGTATGGATTTTATGCCTAGAATCTTTTTAAATAGATGATGTATTTATTTTTCTATTTTACCTGGATGTATGGGGATTGGATTTATTTTCTTATATCCAGCTCATGCATAGATCTTAGAGTATAGAACTGGATTAGTTTAGATTTTTTAAAATTTATTTATATTAGACTATTTTTTAGATTAGTTTGAAGTCTTAGAGTTGGTCTTCAGGTTATTAGAGTTTAGAGTCTATTTAAAGGATTTTGTTATTAAAAAAATCATCGAAAAGTGAATAAAAGAATATGAGATTTCCTTTATCTTTCCGGTTTTCTTCTCTCTCATGTTCTCTCTCTTCTTTTCTCTACTTCTTTCCCTCTTCTCCTTCCCCTGCTTCTACTTCCTCTTGTTCCCACTTACCTGCTTCCCTAAGTCTCCTGCACAATCGATCAAGCTCTAAACCTCCCTGCACAATCGATCAAGCTGTCGTTTGCCACCATTAGGCCATTCCCCACCAATGTCAAACCACCACCGACCACCGCCGACTCTCGCCTTTCCCCTTCCACCACGAATGCTGTCTCCAACCTCTGCTTCCCTCACCATCCCATCCCCTTTGTCCCTCTCTAGGCCATTGTCGTCCACCGCCTTCTCTCAACCTAAGGGCCTTGTGCCCCTCCATCCTCTGCCCAGAACCCTCCTCTCGGCCACTACACACATGGAGGATGACCACGCCGCCTGAACCAGTGTCGCCCATGTCGTCTCCCACATCCATCATCCCACTTCGTGAACCCTCCCATCATCTCCGATCTTTCACTAGTGCTCCACTTCAATCCTCATCGCCTGCTCCCCCTTCGCCCTCTTTGGCTTCACCATCATCGCCATTAATGTTGACGCTAGGCTGCACATCCTCAACCTTCTCCTTGGACTCGGGAACTGCATTGGCTACATCACCGTCATGACTCGTAATGGTGACTACCATTTTAACTAGGTCTACATCCATGGTTGCCACTATCTCTCCCTCGAGTTCCTCTGCATCTCCAATCTTATTGGAAGCTCCCTAGTTTCGGCAAGCCTTATCCTCCATCCATGGTCACCTCATTCGAAGCTTGGCTGTCCCTCTTCCACCGAGCTTTTGATTGCACGAACATGAAAGCCTCAATGGAAGCTGCATGCTTTTCAGAGCAAATCCCAGAAATCCCTATCGACATCTATTTTGGGCCATATTGGTTGAATTGTTCTTTTGTTCCTATTTGGGATAACTCTTGTTTATTTAACTGTTATTATCTTGTATTTTGGCAATCCAGATTTGAAGGCTTTAACAGGCTCACCATCTAACCAGGATCGCAACCTGGCTTGGTAGAATACCTTCTCTTCCAGGTTTGATGACGATCGTGATTGTAAGCACTTTCTCTTTTGTCTAAAAATAAACATTTAATTGATATTGATAGTGAGCATAGCTCTTTAATTTTATTAGATCAATACATTAATTGCCTGTGTTGAGCCTAACCTTATAGGTGGTTTCTCAATTATCCATGATCCTAATATTTAGATGTAGGATCTTCTATTAGTGCTGTAGTTATTTTTTAAAGAAAATATTTGATTATAGCTTAATCCATTCCTTAATCATTTAACAAAATTTGAAGCAACTAATTTTGGTTATAGTTTCAGCTTGCTGGTAATTAAAAAAAATTCACATTAGTCTCATCTCTTGCATCCCTAGATCAGGTCATCCCATATCAACTTCTTTGGTATTAGAGCATGGTTTAGGTTAGATTAAGGATAATTGCATTGCATTAATTAGAAAAAAATTTAGTATCCATATTCAGCATTATTTGGGAGTCTATATAACCTATACATCCTTTAGTATTTTAGAAAGTCCCATCTTTAGAAAACTCAGAAAATCATAAAACTTGCTTCATTGAAAAATAGACTCGAAAGTGAATATTTTTATATTTGCAGACTTATGAGATTTCTCTAAAATTCAACCAGTTTAGAGTTGAGATTCAAAGTTTCTATTTTTAGAATTTTGCAACCTGTAGTCTAGGATAATCTCTGTTCAAACCCTAAGTCCCATTTCTAGGAGTGTCAAAAAATTATAAAATTGCTGGATTTAGAAACTAGACTTAATTTGAAAAATTTCTAATGTATGAAAATTTGAGAACTTGCTTTAGGATTCATGCTAGTTTGATTTGAAATTTTTGAATTATGTTTTGCAGAAATCTGCAACCTACATAACTATGTAACCCTTGTTCTTTCATCGATTCCTGTTAGGACTGTCTAAAAATTGTAAAACTTATAGATTCAAAACTAGATTTGATAAGAAAAATATATATGTTTGATAATTTTAGAATCGAATCCTAGATTGATACCATATTTTATTGAAAAATTGATCACTGTACTTTAAAAATCTTGCTAAAAACTCAACCTATGTAGTTCCTTAAAATTGGTCATTTCCAATCCTAGGAATATCCAAAAATTTTGAATTTTTGGTTATTGGAATCCCCACCCATTGAGAAATCCGACTTTGCTTTGAAATATGTGAAAAACTTTCCTAGGATATCTATTTTTGAGCATCAATCTAGCTCCTATATATTGTGAGATTGAAAAGTCAATAGAGAGCTCGTTGAGACCCTATATGACCACCAGGTCAGGAGTAAAGTACCATTTGAACCTTGCCAGATAGCAAAATGGATCCTATCCAATTTACTACAATCCTTCAAACCCTTGTTGAAAAAAATGATAATCTGATTGGCATTTGTTAAGAGCATGGAGTAAAGCTAGAAAATTTAAAACAAAATCAAGCCAATAGTGCCCAAATTAGTGATACCCCTCCTAGACCTAGTAATAATTAGACCTCTACTAACATTCCCAACTGATAGGACCACTATATAGAAAGGATGATAAAGGAAAAGTTATTTCAAGATAGGTTCTTCGAACTAGTAGCTCCAAGATTCAATATTTTAAGTGTAATAAGCTAGGTCACTTTGTGAATCAATGTCCATCAAGAGTTTTGTATATTGGAGAGCCTGAAGAAGAAAACACTAAGGATGAACTTGAGGAAAAAGTTTATATTATTGATCCAGAGTTAACGTACAGCTTTGAAGAATATGATACCACCCAAGAATAATGCGAACACCAGAGGCACCAAGAATAAGATAGAGGCCTCTCAACCCTCTGTGGTTATCTTAGTAATATTTTGAGTAATTGAGTCCAATTTTGTAATAATGGCTTAGCCTACTCGAGCTTATATTCTGGTCCTTTAGTCCTGTTTTGAGTCTGTATTCTGGCCCCGAGTCTTGTTTTAGGCCTTTCTGTATTTGAGTCCTGTAATTAGAGTCATCCATACCATTAGGGTTTTGGATAAGTCAAGTTCTGTTGAGTCAAGTCATGAGTCTGGTCATGTTGAGCTAGTTTTCATTTTGAGTCCTGTAAGTCTCATTTTGAGTCCAGTCCAGTATGAAGACTCAAGACACTGATGGACCCCAGTTGGAGCAAGAATTTGACAACTTCAAGGAGTCCTAGTTACATCTAGATGTGCCACATTGGATTACATAAAAAGGATCATCACTCAGTCAGCCTGCTAGGAGGACAACTGGAAGAAACCCTAGAATCGGCCCAGCACTGAAGTGGGCCGCCCAAAGCCCAAAGCCTTCATGAATTGGCACCCCACCCTTAGGATTACCTCCTTTGGGCACCCCACTTATGGTCACCTCCCTTGGCCAAGACCAAGTCAAAGAGAAGGAGAGGAGTAATCCTAGTGAGAAGAAGAAGTTTGAACCTATTTGGGAGAGGAGATCTCCATGTATTTGAGTGGGAAAAGGATACTTAGGGTTTTACTTGTATGCCCTTACTTGGAGCCCAAGCTTGTATGCCTATATAAAGGCCCCCCACTCATGTATTTTGATCAATTATTATGAATGAGTTTCTCTTAAGTTTTCCTCAAAATTTTGTGTGATTTCTGTGTGAATTATGTGTGAAGGAAATTTTTGTGATCCCAACCCCTGCGCCTGCCTCCAAGCCCTCCAACCAGAAGCCCTAGTCGCCCCTCATCCTTTCCTTCCTTCCCTTCTTCTTCTTTCAGTGATCTAACCCTCTTCTTCCTTGTTTCCTAACCCATGAATGGTGATTTGTAGGTCCCTCAGAGTTCCCACGAATCCAGGACTCCAGTTGACTAGCTTTCGGACCACCGGATTGAAAGCCGCGGATCCACAGGGTCTTCAACTTGATTTTCCAGGCCACATCTGGGAGCGACGAGCAATCTCTTCATCGATTCATCTTTAAATCCCTGCCAGGTACACACCCTTGACTCTCCAGTTAAGGTATTGCAGAAGAGCCAGCCTTACCAGGGCTTCTCAGCCTTGGCGATCCTTCGCTTTCACTGTTTAGGGTTTATTTCTGCATGACTGTACTTCAGATTCTCTATAGAACTCCCTGCTTAATATTTTGTCTTAAAATTTAGGATACAAACTCCTAACTTAATACCTAATCATAAAAAAATAACTATCATGTATAAATAGTCCCGCATCAGTTTGGCATCAGAGCATATTTTAGGGCTAGTTTCCGCATCCCATAATTCCTGTATATGGTATGTTATTTTTACTATTTTTGTAAAAGTAGGTAGATTAAAAAACTTTGATTTTTATTTTGCTAGACTCCTCATAATTGATAGTATTTTTCAGAATTTTCTCATGATTTATTGCGGTATGTAGATTTTCTTCACGCCGGAATACTGCCTGTGAATAGTTCTGACCTAATTTTTAGCAAGACTAATTTCAGCATGTTTAGGGTTCTTTGTGCATAATTTTACATATAATAATTTTCTGCATATTTCCTGCATATTATATTTCTGCCAAAATATAAAACAAAAAATATATAAAATCAAAAATTACAAAACAAAATTTTAGAGACATTGCATCATTAGGGTTTCATCTGCTTGTCATCATATGCATAAACTACTCTAAGGGGAGTTGATAACCTCTCCTTAGCCCAAAACAACAATCTTTGCATTCAATCCCAGCCTAATTAAAATTAATTAGACCTAATTTGCTCTAATGAGCTGGGGACATCAACAGGTCGGGTCAACCTTTATTGGAAGACTAGTGCACCCAATACTTTTCTATTACTAGAAGCTGGTGTCTAAGGCTAGAGGTATAGTGTCAAACGACCTAAGCGGGTCGATGGTTCCTTAATTGGGTTCCTGCGAAAGCAAGGGGGGCCTCCCACCATCCCGCCTCTTACCTGGCCAGTTGAAGGATTAGGGGTTGTGTTGCGTGTAAGTTGAGTTGACCCATTCTATTTGAGCTCTAGGTCTAGGAAGCCGTAGTCGATTCATCTGTGAGTCTTGCATGTGCACTAGATCAGGAGTCTCATATTATCCACCATACCCACAGTCAGCTGAACCCATGGATAATTCAAATCTTGAAGCCTAGATTTGAGCCCTCACTGAATAGATGGCCTATACTAAACATAAATCATCTAGGCCCAATTTTCTTGATCCAAGAGCCTATTATCATGATCTTGCCCCTGAGTCTAACCCTAGATGTCCATACCTATACTTGATTGATTTAGAGGAAAGACCCATTAGGAGCACCCAACCTTATGCACCCACTTTTGATGGAAGACAAGAGGTATATATTGATTGGGAGGAGAGAATGGATGAATATTTTGAGTACACTGAGATGTCGGAGTTGGAAAAATTTAGATTGGCTATACATAGGTTAACGTGATATGCTAAGTTGCATTGGACAGTTATTGAGGATGAATGTTATCGAGGAGGAGATGAAATATGTACCTCGAAAGCCATGAGAAGTAAATTGAGAGAGAAGTACCTAGGTGAATTTTATGAATACAAACTTTTAGACCAATGGTACGAACTTAGGTAGGGTAATACAACTGTGTTTGAGTATATTGACCAATTTAATGAGTTTAGTAGGAGATGTAACACAGTTGAACCTGAGTCTAAGATCATGGCTAGATTTCGAGATGGCCTACGTAGGGACATCCAGTGGAAACTGTTTCATTGAAAAATTCAAAACTTAGAGGAAGCCTATCACTTAGCTAGGAAATTTGAGTTATATCAGAGGGAACTCATGACCAGTCAATCTAAGTCCAACAAGGTTAGTTCCCCTGAACCTAAGCCCAGACCTAGCCGACTTCTTTCAAACTAGCCTACTACTCCTATCCCACTAGTTTGCAAGGAAAAGACCCATGAACCTAATGTAGAAGTATATGAGGGTAATCCAAGTTTAGTAGATGAATACGAAGGAGAAGACTTTGAGGAGGAATGTGAAGAAGAGGAACAAGAGAGTGAACCCATTGAGGAATCAAAGGATAAAGATCCTGAACCCACTATAGAATTTGAAGGAGTGATTGAGCCAGGATCGAACATAGCAGATGAAAGTGAAGGTTCACAAGAGTTATCCATAGAGGAGGTCCAGGAACAAGTCCTTAAGGAACCTGACCCTTCTATTAGAATCTTACCTGAGGAGCCACTAGAAGAAAGCCTAATTATAGAGCCTAGTCCTAAAACTCAAGAACCTCAGGAATTTATTGAGGACATCATCTCTTTAATTCAGTACCCTTAGGATGAGTCCCTTTCTATAGTTTTCATTGAAGATCTTTTTCCAGAATTTGTTGACCCATCCCTCCATAGTATGGACCTTTTCTTGCCCATAGATATAACTCAATGTTCATACATTAAGGTTAGTCTCCTTAGCCCAGAACTAGTCCCTGAATCCTCTCCCTATTTTCTACCCTTCCCGATTCTTCTCATGTGTCTAGAACCATTAGGTTACATTTTGTTGAGATTATCAAGTTGCATGAATCCTTAGAGCCCATCCCATTTTCTACCTACTTCTAGAAGACCCTCTAGGATTTACTAGAAGTTCAATGTAAATCTACATGTGCATGTCAAACTAGGGTTAAACCTAGAGAGCCCAAAGTCTGTTAAGTTTAGGCCCAGAAGAGTCCAATAAAGTTCCTCTTAATAGGAATGCATAGTTGAGACTGCATTTTTGTTAGGTGTCAGTACAAGTCAGGTGCATCATCCACATTAAACATTAATTTTGAAACAAACTGGCTAATTCCCGAAAAAGAGCCAAGAAATTTAATGTAGGAGATTCTGTTATGCTCGCAGAGCTGGACCCTTTAGAGTGATAGAGAAGGTAGGACCCAATGCCTATGTGCTAGATCTGCCCTCGAATTTTAGCATTAGATCTACCTTCAATATTGCAGACTTGGTTGAGTATAGGGAATCGGTAGCGATTCCTAGTGAGGATTTTGGACCTACCCCATCCTTTGAGAGCGAACCTAACCCAGAATGTCCACCTATAAATTGGCTTGAGAGCGAAAAACGGATCGAGCGTATCCTGGACGATCAAGCTATCACGACCCGGGACTGCGGCTATCAACGCTACCTGGTTCGTTGGCAAGGTCGACTAGAATCCGACGATTCATGGATTACTCGAGAGGACTTGCAGTGCCTCAACCCAGATCTCCTTGAGCGATACCAGAGCCAGAGCAACCCTTACTCGACGGAGTCGAGTTCCTCCCATCCCAGGAGAATTGGTGCGGACACCGGAGGCACCAGAATAAGACAGAGGCCTCTCAACCCTTTGTGGTTATCTTAGTAATGTTTTGAGTAATTGAGTCCAATTTTGTAATAATGGCTTAGCCCACTCGAGTCTGTATTCTGGTCCCTTAGTCATGTTTTGAGTCTGTATTCTGGCTCCTAAGTCCTATTTTAGGCCTTTCTGCATTTGAGTCCTGTAATTAGAGTCATCCATACCATTAGGATTTTGGATAAGTCAAGTCAAGTTATGTTGAGTCAAGTCATGAGTCTATTCATGTTGAGCTAGTTTTCATTTTGAGTCCTACAAGTTTCATTTTGAGTCCAGTCCATTATGAAGACTTAAGACACTGATGGACCCCAGCCAAAACAAGAATTTGACAACTTTAAGGAGTCCCAGTCATATCTGGATGTGCCACATTGGATTACATGGGAAGGATCATCACTACGTCAGCCTGCAAGGAGAAGAACAACCGGAAGAAACCCTAAAACTAGCCCAGCACTAAAGTGGGCCGCCCAAAGCCCAAAGCCTTCATGAATTGGTGCCCGACCCTTAGGATTACCTCCCTTTGGGCACCTTACTTATGGTCACCTCCCTTCGCTAAGACCAAGTCAAAGAGAAGGAGAGGAGTAATCCTAGTGAGAAGAGGAAGTTTGAACCTATTTGGGAGAGGTGATCTCCATGTATTTGAGTGGAAAAAGAATACTTAAGGTTTTACTTGTATGCCCTTACTTGGAGCCCAAGCTTGTATGCCTATATAAATGCCCCCCTCTCATGTATTTTGATCAATTATTATGAATGAATTTCTCTTAAGTTTTCCTCAAAATTCTGTGTGAAGGGAATTTGTGTGATCCCAACCCCTGCGCCTGCCTCCAAGCCCTCCAACCAGAAGCCCTAGCTGCCCCTCATCCTTCCCTTCCTTCCCTTCTTCTTCTTTCAGTGATCTAACCCTCTTCTTCCTTGTTTCCTAACTCATGAATGGTGACTTGTAGGTCCCTCAGAGTTCTCACGAATCCAGGATTCCAATTGACTAGCTTCCAGATCACCAGATTGGATGCCGCGGATTCGCAGGGTCTTCAACTTGATTTTCTAGGCCGCATCTGGGAGCGATGAGTGATCTCTTCATGAATTCATCTTCAAATCCCTGCCAGGTACACACTCTTGACTTTCCAGTTATGGTATTGTAGAAGAGCTAGCCTTACTAGGGCTCTCAGCCTTGGCGATCCTTCGCTTTCACTGTTTAGGTTTTATTTTTGCATGCCTGTGCTTCAGATTTTTATAGAATTTCTTGCTTAATATCTTAGCTTGAAATTGGGATACAAACTCCTAACTTAATACCTAATCACAAAAAAATAACTAGCATGCATAAATAGTCCCGTATCAAAGAAGAACCTGAACTATCTCTTACATCAGAAAATAGACTTGGAGTGGTTAGGTGTGTACTCACCCAGCCTAAAGCGAGTGAAGATTGGTGATGAATGTCCATCTTTCAAACCTTCATTGGTTAGGATAACAAGGTGTGTAAAATAATCATCAATAGTGGTAGTTGTATCAATGCAATTTCCACTGATACTTTGAAATGATCAGGTTTAACACCTATGGACCACCCGAGTTTATACAAAGTTGCTTCGATAGACATTTCGTCAATTCCAATTAAGCACAGGTATCTGGTACCTATCAAGTTCCAATCCTATCAGGATAAAGTTTGATATGATGTCATGCCCATGGAAGTTGGAAGTATTATACTAGGAAGACCTTAGTTGTTCGACTAGGATGCAATACTCTATGATTGGTCCAATTCATGTACTTTTGAGAACAAAGGCAAGAAGATCACTATATATCCTTCACCTCCTAGAATTGCTAAAAAGAATGAAGTTAATGGATCAAAGAAAGATAAACTTAGTAAGAGCCTACAGTTTATAAGTACTAAAGAAATTGAAAGGAAATTTATTGAAGGCTTTGATCTGGATCGTAGCAATTAAGGAAGTTGGTAATGAGAACTAAAAATAATATCCCCAGGAGGTACTATCCCTCCTTAATAAATTTAAAGATGTGTTCCCTGAGGACCACCTGGACTATTTACCACCGACAAGTGACATTTAGCATGCAATTGATCTTATTTTGAGAGCTATCCTATCGAATCTTCTCGATCATTGGTTAAACCCTATTGAACATGTAGAGCTACAACATCAAGGGAGAGCTTCTTTAAAAAGATTTTATAAGGGAAAGTCTAAGCCCTTGTTTAATGCCTGCACTCCTGATACCTAAAAAGGATGGTTCCTAGAGGATGTGCATGGATAGCAGATCTATAAATAAAATCACCATTAAGTATTGATTTTCCATTTTTTAATTGGATGATTGATCGATATGTTAGCAGGATCTATATTTTCTCAAAGATCGACTTAAAAAGTGGATACCATCAGGTTAGGATCAGACCTAGTGATAAATAGAAGATCACTTTTAAAACTAAGGATGGTCTATATGAGTGGTTGGTAATGCTGTTTGGCCTATCTAACGCCCCTAATATCCTTATGAGGATAATAACGTAAGTGTTATGATCTTTTATAGGTTCATTTATGGTCGTATTCTTTAATTATATTTTGATATATAGTAAATCTAAGGAAGACCATCTAGCTCATCTACAACAGGTCTGTCAGATGCTAAGAACTCAAAGTCTATACACAAACTTAAAAAAATATGAATTTATGATAGAACAAATTATTTTCTTAGATTTCATAGTTATCCTAAATGGTATGTTTGTAGATCCAGAAAAAGTTCGTGTAATAACTGAATGGCCATATTTCGGAATGTGCATAAGGTCCGAAGCTTTCATGGCTTCATGATTTTTTATTGAAGGTTTATAAAGGACTTTGTACCATCGAAGCCTCAATCACTGACTATATGAAGAAAGGAGTTTTGAATGGACTAAGGTTGCTGAACGAGCTTTCCTAGAGATCAAGGAAAAGATGACCCATGCTCTTGTATTGCATCTACCAAATTTTATAAAAGTTTTTGAAGTTGTTTGTGATGCATCAGGAGTTGGGATTGGTGGAGTCTTAAGCCAAGAAGGACATCCTATGGCTTTCTTTAGTGAAAAGCTGAGCGATACTAAGTACAGGTATTCCACCTATGATAAGGAGTTCTATGCCATTGTCCAAGTGTTAAAGTTTTGGAGGCATTCTTTGCTTCCCTAAGAATTCATTTTATACTTCGATCATGAAGCTCTTAGATTTTTTAATTCATAGAAGAAATTAAATACCAGATATAGCAAGTAGGTTGAGTTTTTGTAAGCTTACACTTTTGTTATAAGATATAAAATAAGTTTAGAGAATCATGTTGCTGATACACTCAAAGGAATATGATGAATGCCCTGACTTCAATAATATTATAGCATCACTAAGACAAGGACAGTCTAAAAAAATTAGTGAGTATACGTTTAGGATGGTTACCTTTTCAAAATAATAAGCTATGTGTTCTTCGAACCTCTGTTCAAGATTTTCTAATTTGGGAAGTATATATTGGAGGGTTATTTGGATATTTTGGAAGAAATAAGACTATCGAAGCTATGAAAGTCCAGTTTTATTGGCCTAGCTGGAAATGCAATGTGGCTCATATCATGGCGCAGTGTCGAACTTGCACAGTAGCCTAGCATCACAAATAGAATACTGGATTATATACCCCACTACGGGTATCTAATTGTTCATGGTAGGATGTGAGTATGTATTTTGTTTTAGGATACCTAGACAGTTAGAAAGAGTGATTCTATTCATATAGTAATAGATAGATTCTTAAAAATGGTGCACTTCCTTCCTTGCCCTAAAACTTTTGATGCCTCTAAGTTGCATGATTATATTTTGATGAGTTAGTTAGACTACATGGTTTGCCAAAATCAATTGTGTTTGATAGAGATGTGTGTTTTATGAGTTATTTTTGGAAGACACTATGGCACTTAATGAAGACGAAACTAAAATTTTTATATGCATACCATTCCTAAATTGACGGTCAAACCAAAGTCATGATTCGGAGCTTAGGAAATCTCTTTCATTACTAAGTAGGAGAGTATATGAAGAATTGGGATTTATTACTACTAGAGCTGAATTTGCTTATAATAGTTCTATTAATAGGACGATAGGAATGAGTCCTTTTAGAGTGGTATATGGTCTTAAGCCTAGAAAACCAATTGACCTCATTCCATTATTTATGTATATTAGGATATCTGAATCAATCGAAGCATTCGCACATATAATAGATTTGCATAGAAAAACACTAAAAAATTAATGTCAGCAATAAATCTATAAGAAATTAGCTAATTCACATCGACGAGCTCATAATTTTGCTATAGAAGATTATGTTATGATACGGATTAAGTTAGAGCAATTTCCTTCTGGAACCGTTAAAAAACTACATGCTCGAGAAGCAGGCCCTTTTAAGATCTTGTAGAAACTTAGACCGAATGCATATATTATGGACCTACTATCTGACATGGTATTAGCACTACTTTTAATGTATTGGATCTAATAAAGTATATAGAATCAATAACAATACCCAGTGATCCTTTTAAGCCTAATTCCTTTATTGAGAGTGAACTCCTATCCAATATCGACAGCTAAAAGTTTCTCGAAGACATGATCGGATTAAGAAGATTTTGGATGAGCAAGTCGTTTCCACTAGGAGTCATAGACATCAGAGATATTTGGTTAGATGGCAAGGCCATCCCGAGTCTGAGGATATATAGATTACTCGAGAAGAGTTGCAATAGATCAATCCAGATATTTTTGAGCATTATCAAAGCAGTATGGAGCCTGACTCAACAAAGTCGAATTCTCCCCATCCTAGAAAAAATGATGAGGACATTGTCCAGTATGGATTGTATGCCCAATACTTTTTTAAGTAGACAGATATATTTATTTTCTATTTTACCTGGATGTATAGGGATTGAATTTATTTTTCTAGCATCCAGCTCATGCACAGCTCTTAGAGCATATAACTGGATTAGTTTGAATTTTTTAAAATTTATTTTAGATTAGTCTATTTGTTTTAGATTAGTCTGAAGTTTTAGAGTTTTGGTAGAGTTGGTCTTCAGGTTGTTGGGATCTAGAGTCTATTTAATGGGTCCTGTTATTAGAAAAATTCATCGACAAGTGAATAACAGAATTTGAGAGTTCTTCTATCTTCCCTATTTTCTTCTCTCCCCTATTCTCTCTCTTCTTTTCTCTACTTCTTTCCCTCTTCTCCTTCCCTTGCTTCTTCTACTTCCTCTTCTTCTCACTTAACTACTTCCCTAAGTCTCTTGAGATCAAGCTCTAAACCTCCATGCATAGTTGATCAAGCTGTCGTCCATCACCATTAGGCCATCCCCCACCACTGTCAAACCACCAATGATTGCCGCCGACTCCTACCTTTCCCTTTCCATCGCGATCGCTGTCTACATCCTCCACTTCCCTCACCATCTCATCCCCTCCATCCCTCTCCAGGCCATTGCCATCCATCACCTCGTCTCACCCCAAGGGCCCTATGCCCCTCCATCCTTCGCCCATAACCCTCCTCCCGGCCATTGCACATGCAGAGGACAACCACACCACCAGAACCCATGCCACCCGTGCTATCTCGCACGTCTGTCATCCCACTCCATGAACCCTCCCATCATCTCCGATCTTCCACCTCTGCTCCGCTTCAATCCTCCTCATCGCCTGCCCCCCTTTGCCCTCTTTGACTTCACCATCATTGTCGTCGATGCCAACATCGGCCTCCACATCCTCGACCTTCTCCTCAAACTTGGGAACCACATCGGCTACGCTGCCATCGAGACCCTTAACAGTGATTGCCATTTTGACCAGGTTTGATCCATGACCGCCACTATGCCTCCCTCGAGTTCCTTTGCATCTCCAATCTTATCGGAAGCTCCTCAGTTCTGGTGAGCCTCATCCTTTATCCATGATTGCCTTATTCGAAGCCTGGCCATCCCTTATTCCACTGAGCTTTTTGCTGCATGAACTTGAAAGCCTCCATTGAAGCTACATACTTTTCAGAGCAGATCCCAAAAACCCCTACTGACTTCTATTTTGGGCCTTATTGGGCTGAATTGTTCTTTTGTTCCTATTTGGGATAACTCTTGTTTAATTGAATGTTGTTATCTTGTATTTTGGTAATCCAGATCTAAAGGCTTTAATGGACTCACAATCCAACTAGGATTGCAACCCGACTTGGTAAAACACCTTCTTTTCTTGGTTTGACCTTGATCATGATTGTGAGCACCTTCTTTTTTGTCTAAAAATAAATATTTAACTGATTTTGGTAGTGAGCATAACTTTTTAATTTTATTAGATTAATACATCAATTGCTTGTGCTGAGCCTAACCTTATGGATGGTTTCTTAATTATCTACAATCCTAATCTTTAGATCTAGGATCTTCTATTAGTGCCTGTAGTTATTTAAAAAAAATATTCGATTATAGCTTAATTCCTTCCTTAATTATTAAAAAAACTTGAAGCAACTAGTTTTAGTTATAGTTTTAATTTGCTAGCAATTAAAAAAATAAAAAAATAAAAAAAATTACATGAGTCTTATCTTTTGTATCCCTAGATTAGGTCATCTTGTATTAGAACTACACCTTCACTAACCATGAATTGATATTTTTTCAATTAAGAATTAAATGCTTCTCCTTATATCTTTCTAGAACTAGTCTCAGATGGTTTAAACATTTGAAGAAGGTAGGGCCAACAATAAAAAAGTCATCTATGAAAATTTTTAAAAATCATTCAATCATATCAGAAAAAGTACTAATCATATATCTCTAGAAGGTTGCTAGTGCATTACATGATTTAAAGGGCATGCACCTTTAAGCAAAGATTCCAAATGAATAGGTGATTGTAGTCTTTTTCTAGTTTTTAAAGGCTATGGGGATCTGATTATAGCTAGAGTATCCATCAAAAAAATGGTAAAACTCATATCTGGATAATTTCTCTATCATCTGGTCAATAAATGGCAAAGAAAAGTGATCTTTTCTTATTACTATGTTCAATTTTCTATAGTGTATACAGACCCTTCATCCCATTTGGGTCTTGGTTGGGATAAGCTCATTACTTCATTTAGGACCACTGTTATCCCAGATTTTTTGGGTATCACTTATATAGAACTTATCCATAAACTATCAAAAATGGGATAAATAATTTCATTATCTAGTAACTTTAAAATCTCTTGCTTGACTATATCCTTCATTACTAGTTTTAATCTTCTCTGGGCATCTCTAGTTAGTTTAGCCTCTTTCTTTAGGTGTATCTGATGTTGAATTATGGAAGGGTTTATTTTGTAATGTCTATCATGGTCTAGCCTATTGTTTCTCGATTTTTTGTTAGAACAACTAATAGCTCCTCTTGTTTAGGATTTAAGTCTGAGTTATTAATTACATGCAAGCTTTTGTTGGACCTAGATATACATACTTAAGGTGCTTAGGGAGGGGTTTAATTCTAATTTTGATGCCTCCTTTATTGATGGCTTAGATGATGGTTTAGCCATTTTCATGAGTGGCTCAGTGGGAGGCTCCCATCTTTGGTTAACCTTATTGTCAACAAGTATTTTGCTAATATTCTCGGATTCATGGGTTGGCCAGAAACTTGACTCAAGATCAACTTCTTCATCACTAATATCATTGGATTCATAAATCTTATCTTGGATTACATTTATATTAGCATGCTCAGTAGATTCTTATTCCAAATTAAATATATTTAGCTTAATAGTCATGTTCCCAAAAGACAACTTCATAAGTCCATTACGGTAGTTAATTTCAGCATTGGTAGTAGTTAGGAATGGTTTTTTTAAAATGACTAGGATATGACCCTTGAGATTTGATACTAGTTTAGTCTCTAAGAAGATAAAATCTATAGAGAAGATAAAATTTCCAACCTTGATTAAAACATCTTCTACCATTCCCTTAGGGTTCCTAAAAGATTGGTTTGCTAATTACAACATGATCCTTGTTGGCTAAAATTTTCCTAATCCTAATTGCTCATAAACTGAATAGGGCAAAATATTCATACTAGTTGTTCAATTAAGCAAGGCTTTCTTAATGTCGGTTTCTCCTATAACACATGAAATTGTTGGAGATCTTGGATCCTTATATTTTATAGGCATGTGACTTAATAAGTATGAGCTCGCACTTGCTGCTAAGAAAGCTTTCTTTGATATATTGGTTATCTTTTTCTTGGTCTGAAGATCTTTTAAAAATTTGGCATAAGTCAGAACTTATTGAATCATGTCTAACAGAGGTTCTACTTGAACTTGCTTAAATAACTCTAATATTTTATCTAAATATTTTGATTATTTATTAGACCATAGTTGATTTGAGAAAGGAGCTCTAGGAATTATGGGTATTGGATTTGGTATACTATCAGTTTTAAGACCTTGAGTTTATAAAGTAGGTTGTTCATTGGGTGACTCGGTAGATGAGTCATCTCTAGTATCAAATGTATCTACCTTGTTATCCACTTGTTTCCTTGATCTTAAAGAGTGAATAACATTCACTTGGTTGACTTGGTTTCCTTGGGATCATGGACCATTTTGGCTAGATAGCCTACCTCATTCTTATTTACAAATGGTAGAATCTAGCTGACCCACCTGCATTTCCAAGTAGGCTATGGCTAGGGAGTTTGAATTTAGGAGTTGCCCCGTGGTTTACATTAAATTTCTTAATGTGGCATTGGAATACATATTGGATATGGATAGGGCTTCTAGGTTTTTTTCTAAAGAACTAAGTTTCTTTTCATTAATCTTAAAGCCTGGTGGTGGTGGGCTATTCATCATAATGTTAGGCCTTAGGTTTGATTGATTAATTGAAGGTTAGACTACCTATATTTGGGCTCTGTGACCATAAAAAAATGGATGATTCTTCCATCTTGGGTTATATATGGGTGCATAAGGATTATTCATTGGTCTCTGGTATGTGGCATTCACATGTGCATATCCATTATCTATTATATTCACAAGAGAGGACATTCCTTAAGGACATCGTCTGGTGCATTGCATCCACTGTACATGGGTATAGATACTTTATTTACACTAGCTGGTCTCTGAAGTTTTAAGGCTTTTAACCTACACGTCAAGGTTGCAATTTTAGCCTCTGCAACTAGGAATGTTTGAATTTGGTGAATTCCACTTCTTGAGATGTGAATCTTTTTAGTTTTCTAGTTATTTTCCATTGTAAGTTCTTCTCGGCTAAGTCTTCTAAAAATTGCCAGGCTTTATTGGGTTCTTCATATATAAATTGACCCTGGCACATGAACTTTGCATGGTTCCAGAGTTGGAATCTAGTCCAAAACTATTTGGCATAGCTTCCAGATCTTTATTCCATGGTGTAGGCATTGGGTCAAGAGGTTCTTAAAATTATCAAAGTATTTTCAAAATGACTCGCTAGCTAGTTGGTAAAATTGGTTTATCTTATCCTCATTCTAGTTGTTTTATGATGGGGAAGTATGTTTTAGGAATACTTTTACAAAGCCCTCTCATGTCGTAATTGATTGATTTGGAAGACTATAAGCTACTTTTTGGCATTATCTTTAAAGGTAAAATATCAATCTCAACTTGATTTCATCTTTCGATAATTGTTGCATGCTCATGGTTGCACAAACCTATTCAAACTTCCTAACAAATAGTATGTATCCTTTATTCCCATGAATTTTGGAAGCATATTAATAATCTAATGTTTGATTTCAAAATTATTTATAGTGGATTGGGATAACCTGATACAAGTTGGATAGAACTGATTGGATAACATAAATTCTTAAGAGTTTGTTGCTAATTTGTTATATCCATGGTTGAGATCATAGGGTCTGAATAGGAATTGAATCAGTTCTAACTAATCGAATCGATATCCTTCTCCATGTAGGAAGCAAAGAATTTACTATATTCACTATATCTTCTATTTTTTATATTATATATATTAATATATTTTTAATTTTTTAAACATTTCTCGAAGGTTCTAAATTAATTTAACTTTTTCATATCCTAGGACAACCATGCAACATAACTTCTAGTTATGTTAGGAAAACTTTATATCAAGGAAATCAAGATTGATAAAACTAATCTAAAACAAGGTTTTTTCTTTTCTCTGTTTTTTTTTTATGAATAGAGAAGAGAAGAAGGAAAAGTTCTAAAGATAAGAACCTAGAGATTTTTTTTTTTTAATTTTTTAAACAAGTTTTGAATAAAATTAATTCTATCCTAGGGTTAGCATAGAACTAGACAACTCTTAATTATTTCAAGTCGACCTTCAAGCACTCTAAGTTCGAACCAATTCACCAAATTGGCCAGGTAAGTGTAAGATTAGCAGGGTCCTCCCATCACTTTCCTTAGATATCAATTAGATTGGCTAGGTCAGTGAATAGATCCAATTAAAAAACTACCTTTCTTTAGGACTAAGATTCCTAAACCACTTTTCCAGATACCAATTCAATAATCGAAACTAATTTAGTACAACTCTTAGGAGGAATTATCCTAATGAGCTTAGATGTCTCTAAGGTCAGTGTCTAATTGATTTTATTTATGAGCTTTTGGTTAATACAAATGAGGGAAACTTATTTGTGGACTAAGGAAGGGTGATGAACTGTTAACTCCACTAATTGATTTTGATAATAAGCAAAAGTTAAGTATAAGTTGAGGACTAATAATTTGCTTTGAGTGTGTTTTTTTTGAAAAGGTGCTCACAAAATTTGAAGAAGCCTAATTGCCTTGAAGAAGCCAAGTTTGAAAGAAAAGTTTGCTCAAAGAGGACTTGGACACTTAAGAGATGGTTGAATAGATGGTCAAGCTAAGTGGAAACTTGTTCCAGCTCAAATTCAACAATTTCTGTGTGTTTTTCAATAAAGTGTCGACTCAAAGTATCGACACATGACATGAAGTGTCGACATATGAGGATGAAGTGTCGACTCAGGCCAGTACGCAGCAAAGTTTCAAATGGCATAGATGAAGTGTCGACACATGGACCTGAAGTGTCGACTCAAGGTGTCGACAAATGGATCACACATCGCCTAAGACTTTCAAGTCACAGAACTTGCAGAAGCTGGAAGAGCAGCTGAAGTGTCGACACATGGAAGCAAGGTGTCGACTCAAAGTATCGACTCAACTGAGAAGGTGTCGACATATATGAAGTTTTCAGAGAATCTGAATGAAGCTTTTTGAACTATGTGTCGACTCAGGAAGAACATGTGTCGACCTTATGTGTCGACTCAACTGAGAAAGTGTCGACATATGGAGTTCTGGCAACAGTAACGGCTAGTTTTTTCAAACGCAGAACTCATCCAAATTGCCCCCAACGGCTAGATTTTCAAGTCTAACGGCTAGAATTTGGTTTTAAGGCCTTGGGAGGGTATTTATATGCTCCAAATCAAATCAAGAAGAGAGAGATTCAATACCAAAAAAAGAGTTTTGAGAGAAAAGAAGAAAGAAGAGCTTTAACTCCTATTCATTCAAGTTTCAACCACTCAAAAAGCTAAAGAAAGCCTCCAAGCATTCTAAAGCCATCAAGAGCATTGAAGATCATTCAATCTTGGACATTCAAAAGGCTTCAACAAGTGCAAAGCAACTCTACATCGAGCTACATCGATATATTCACTTTGTTATTGAAAGCTTACATTGGTTCTTTATTTCTAAACCTTATTTCTTGTAAAGGTTCTTGGTTAACTTATTGTAAAACCAAGTGAGATTATTGGTAAGCCTTGGAAAATCAATAAGGTTGGTGGTTAGCCTGCAAAACCACTTAGATTCTTGGTTAGCCCGAAAAACCAAGGAAGGTTATTGGTTAGCCTTGTGAAAACCAATTAGGTTCTTGGTTAGCCCGTAAAACCAAGTGAGGTTGTGACTTGTGATCCTTGTAAAAATAAGTTAGGTTTTGGTTAGTGAGCCCAGAAAACTAATCGACTGTAATCGTGTGATTATAGTGAACTCCCAAGGGGCTCTTGGGGAGTGGATGTAGGTGCATTGGTTGGCACCGAACCACTATAGCTTATGGTGTTTGTGATTGCTTGATCTCTCTCTCTCCTTGCTCTTTATTTATTGCTCTTAATTTTCGCTGCACTTTTGTTGCCCAGAAATGGAGCCCAAGAGGGGGGGTGAATTGGGTCTTTTTAAATTTAAAACAGTAATGTGAAGGTCTAGTGGTGTTTGTGAGTAATAAATTCAATGCTTAAGATTAAATGCAGCGGAAAGCAGTAAATCAAATATAATAAGCAAAGAGCAAGAGTGAAAGAAGGCAATCACAAACAAACACAATATTTATAGTGGTTCGGTACAAACCTAGCACCTACATCCACTCTCCAAGCCACCCTTGGAAATTTCACTATAATCCAATCAAGATTACAACTGACTTGTTTTTCAAAAGGCTCACAAGTCAAAACCTATGTTGGTTTTGTCACCTAGGCTCACCAACAACCTTTTTCACTTGTTTTGTCTTCGGGCTCACAAGTTAACCCTAGTTGGTTTTATCCCTTTGGCTTACCAACAAACCACAACAACCTTCTTTCAAGACACCCTTGAAAGCAAGGTCAAATCACAAGACAAAAACAAATATACAATTTCAAAAATAAGATAAACTCTCTTCAAGAGTAGAATGGAAGCTTTGAAGCTTAAGTTGATGCTTTGTCTTGTCTCCTCCTTGGAATATCCTTCAAAACACTTCTTTTGGAATGATGTAAGGATGAGCTTGTAAGCTTTTTCAGGGAATCAAACTATAAATGGCTCTTGATGTGAAGTTCTTGAGAGAATATTAGCTTTTTGGCTTTGAATGGACTTCAATACTCTTCAATACCTTTAGAATGAAGTTGGTGGAGGTTAAATACAACAAGAAACTTCTAAAAAATGGTTTGTGACCATTGGAGCCTCGAATCTAGTCGTTTAGAGCTTGACAAGTGAGTTCTGCAAGTCAGAAAAATAGATCCGTTAGGGCTGTCAGGCTTCAAGTGTCGATACTTGGCTCATCAGGTGTCGACACTTGGCTGTTAGGTGTCGATACTTGATTTCTAGGTGTCGACACTTGAACTTTCAAGTGTCGACACTTGATACACAGGTGTTAACACTTGACACAAAAACCCTCCATTGGCAAAGTTCTATATTTTCAAAAATCCCAGGCCTTGAGTCGACACTTGGAAACCTAAGTGTCGACACTTGAAATGCAGGTGTCGACACTTGAGCTCTAGGTGTCGACACTTGGGTTCTAGGTGTCGACACTTGGCATGCCAAGGGTTTTTCTGCATGCCAAATGCTGAAGTGTCGACACTTGGCTTCCCAGGTGTCGACACTTGATATTGAAAAATTCATAATCAAGTGTAATTTGAGCCAAAAATACAAATATTGATTTTGAAATTTAAATGGAACATAAATAAATAACAATTGAACATGTAAAAGCCCTTTTTCCATGAAGAGGATGTCCAGAATTATGAAAAATGCTCCGTGCCACGGCGTGCCATGATACAAAAGCTTTTGAGATTCTGAGGTGCTTTTTTCTGAAAACTCATAGCTTGAAATATACATTAGTATACAATATGCACTCAATATTTTGTTATTTATCAAAATCACTGGGTGGAGCCAACAATCTCCCCTTTTTGATGATGACAAAACTTTGAGTAAAATAGCATTAAGTTTCAAATTTCAACTATGATAATTCATGAGTATGATTATAAGTTCATATAAGTCATAATTTTCATAGTTAGGAAGAATCAATCTCTCCCTCAATTAGATATTTCTAATCAGAACAAATAATATGTTATACCAGGGTATCAAAGTAGATCAAATTTGAAAATTTACATAAACAAATTGGAAAAACTTCACAAACAATTTATGCCATACTTATGCCATACTCTCATACAATCTATACTATTACTCCCCGTTTTTGTCAATCGTTAGAAAGGGGAATAACCTCCCCCTCAAAATGAGCATGGAGAAAAAAAGTGGTAGAGTATCAGATATGACAGGTGTCAGAGCCAAAAAGATCCAAAGAGAGTATCAGAGCTAAAGAGAATAAATGTAACTAATCAAGCAATCAAAGTGAATCACAATTTTTAAACATCCAAACTGAAATATATATATATAATAAGTGAAGTTTTCAGTACAAAATTTGCTGACTCATCAGCAAAACTGAAACATACAAAATGTATTAGAGTCATACAACAATAAGAAACATACAAAGTAGCATGAAACATAAAGCCATATAACAATAAACATCTATGAGGCTAATCCTCATCAAATGGAATCTCAAAAGAAATAGGACCGGTAACCCTAGTCCTACGGGCTAGACTACTAGGAGTCCTCAGGATACCACAGCTTCTAGTCCTAGTGGATGGCCCAAAATGAGGTGCAACTCTAGAGGCCCTAGAAGAAGGAAGAGGTAGAGTCTCAGTGGGGGTAACAAAGACTGGATCAGTGGTAGCTGGAGTGTCAGCAGCATCAGTTGGAGGAGCATCAGGGGTCTGCAGCTCTCGACTGACGACCTCATAACCATCGGCACCATCATCACTGTCACTGCCGTCGTCAAGAACATTTGTAGCCCTGTCATCATGGTCATCCTGGTGGTCGTCGCCATCATCATCATCATCACCCGGAGGAACAGCAGGAGTAGCTGGAGGAAGGAGGGATTTGATCAAACTCTCAATGCACGCAAAACCAGCTTCCATAGTCTGACGAATCTCGGCATGCTCAGCAGTAGTGTGAGCTCTAAGGCTCTCAATCTCGATCCGAAGCTGAGTTGTCCTAGCTCCCAGACTGATAAGCTCGCCTCTCACCTCTGCAAACTGCTCACGTGAATACTCCTCAAAGTGTACTCTAGTAGAAGCTTGAGGAGCTGCTGAAGGTGTGGCAGAAGACGTCGCAGGCTCGATCTCTGATGTATGTGCTGTCTGAACAGGAGAACTGACCGGCCCTGATGGCCCTGCCTCAACCTCATGTAACTCATCCTCCTTATTTGGCTCCTGGCCAGACTCTCTCCTGACCCATCTGCCACCAACCACTCTGTATCCCATCCTATGGAGTGACCTCTCATCATAAACATCTGTGTGTAAGATCTCCTTGGGGATCTCCCCCTCCAAGGATACTCCACATGCTCGGAATAGTCGGGTCAGTCCCATCCCATAGGGCAAACAATGATGACGCTGGCTGGTCGCATCTCTCATCTGTATCAGCATCAAGGAAGGAATGTCTACTTGCGTCCTTTGTGTCAAGCAGACCATGAGCATAAGCTCCCTATCTGTGATAAAATCAAAACGCCCTGTCTTCGGCAGAAGAATCCGGGCCATGATGTGATGAAGGAGCCGCATCTCCACTGATAGCTGGTTCGTGGTGACTATTGTCACACCGCGAACATCCTTGCGCTCCAAAATACAACAGAATGCGGCCTTCCTATCATCCACAAAGAAAATGCTAATCTCTCGATGTGGTATCTCCCAAACTCTGCTCAAGAGCTCCTCTATCAGTAGAATCTCCACACCTCGCACAGATGTCCTCCAAGTCATACACCGGCAATCCAAAGCTCCATAAAACTCATATACCAGATGAGGGTAATACCTCTCCTGCATAGTGCAGAAGGGCACCAAACCCGCATCGATAAGGGTCTGCCGGATCTGAAAATCCTGGCAGTCAAAAAACTCTAAGTCCACTCGTCGACCGGTAGCAACAGCCTTCCCTGCCATCCTCTCTGCAGGGAAACCAGGTGCAACTGAGCTGCTCGACTCGCCAGTGTCATGCCTAGCCTTTGTTCTCCTCTCTGTCCTCTGACTCGGTCTCCTAACTGCTAGTCTCTTTCTAGGACCCATGTCAAACCAGTTGGATATGAAGGAAAAGAGGATAGATTCAATCAAACTTAGAGCTATGGGACTGGCTACAGGTTCAGCTAAGGAGAAATTTATTTCACAAGAGGTGCAAAGATAGTTTTAAAACAATTATGGGTTGTAAAATACTCTTTAAAAAATTTAGGAAATCTACAAACAATTAGAAAATGTTTTTGGTTGTTAAAATATATTTGAACTTTTGTAAAAGTACATTTTGTAAGGTCAAAATACCAAAACACATGGGATTTGGGCTTAAATCAATTAGGGTTTTAGCAAATAGTGAAAATGTCGCAAAAACATCATGAAAAACTATGATAATCCAATATAAATAAGTTTAGAACTCTAGATTTTAGGTGAAAACCCAAATTTTTAGGCTAAAATCAATAAAACAGTGATTTTTCCCAAATTCGGATGGAATGATCGTGAAAACGGCCAAAATCCATGAGAAATCCAAGAGAAATGCCGTTAAACCACCATTCCTTCAAATGGAGTTTTAGAAAACCAATAAAACCCATGAAAATCTGATTGAAATCCCAAAAAATAGTCAGGAAAATCCCCTTTTTAGGTTGTACGGCTTCACGGTAATGAAAACAAACCGAAAATTCATGAAATAAAATGAAAATTAAAGAGAAATTAAAAGAGGGAATACCTGATATGTGAAGGGGCAAACGGGAAGAGGAAGGATTTGGAGTGTAGGGGATCACTATAGCTTGAGAGTGATGGGGGAAAGTGAAAACAAATTCCTCGGTCGATCGTTTTAAAAATAGATTTCTTTTCGCAAGTGTCGATACTTAGTATTTGTCAAGTGTCGACACTTGGTCAGGTGTCGACACTTGACAAAATCCAAGTATCGACACTTGGCCAAGAAAATCCCAAAAAAAATTGAAAAATTTTCAAAAAATCTAAGAAAATATTTAAAAGCTTTTGGGACTCAAAGCAAGTATTTTTTTTGAGAAAAATACCTTGGATAAGATGAAGTTTGTGAGAGTTCTAGGAGAATGGGTCAATGACACCTAACTCTCTTCTAATCAGACAGAACCTTTCTTCACTCAATGGTTTGGTAAACATATCAGCTAATTGATCATCAGTACACACAAATTCAAGAATAACATTAGAGTTTTGTACATGATCTCTTATGAAATGATGTCTTATTTCAATGTGTTTACTTCTTGAATGTTGTACAGGATTCTTAGTTAGATTGATTGTACTAGTATTGTCACATCTTATGGGTGTCTTAGTTAGTTTAATGCCAAAATCTTTGAGTTGTTGTTTGATCCAAAGGATTTGAGCACAACAGCTTCCAGCTGCTATATATTCGGCTTTCACCATAGATAGAGCAACTGAATTCTGTTTCTTGCTACTCCAAGAGATTAAATTTACTCCAAGAAACTGACAGGTTCCACCAGTACTTTTACGATCAAGTATACACCCAGCAAAGTCAGCATCAGAATAAGCAATCAATTCAAATGAAGAATCTCTAGAGTACCACAAACCAATTTCAATTATGCCAGATAGATATCTAAGTATACGTTTAACAGCCAAAAGATGAGACTCTTTAGGATTAGACTGATATCTAGCACACATACAAACGCTAAACATGATATCTGGTCTACTGGCAGTAAGATATAGCAGTGAACCGATCATGCCACGATATAATTTTTGGTCAATAGATTTACCTGATTCATCCTTGTCAAGTCTACAAGTAGAGCTCATAGGGGTACTTAAAGGCTTGGTGTTCTCATCCCAAACTTCTTGAGTATTTCTTTTGTATACTTCGCTTGGTTGATGAAGATCCCCTCTTTGGTTTTCTTTATTTAGAGCCTGAGG
The DNA here is from genome assembly GCA_021397845.1 of Areca catechu. Lineage (NCBI taxonomy): Eukaryota > Viridiplantae > Streptophyta > Magnoliopsida > Arecales > Arecaceae > Areca > Areca catechu. The sequence goes on from CM038052.1 coordinate 151,032,624, forward strand.
AAGAAATTTAGTTCTCCCATCATGCTCATCTCGAACTCATCCTGCATTAACTTTACAAATTTTTGACAAACAGATTCGTTAGTAGCACCAAATATGATATCATCTACATAGATTTGTACTACTAAGAGATCATCATTCTTTTTCTTCAAAAATAAAGTTGTCTACATTACCTCTAGCAAAATTATTTTTGAGCAAGAAAGAACTTAAACGATCATACCAAGCTCTAGGAGCTTGTTTCAAACTATACAAAGCTTTATGAAGTTTGTAAACATGATTTGAAAATTCAAATTTTCAAAGCCAGGAGGTTGTTCAACATAAACCTCTTCTTCAATAAGACCATTCAAAAGGCACTTTAAACATCCATTTAAAATAATTTAAAATTCATAAAGCAAGAAAAAGCCAACAATAGCCTAATTGCCTCAAGTCTAGCCATAGGAGCAAAGGTTTCATCAAAATCTATCCCTTCTTCCTGATTGTATCCTTTGGCAACTAGTCAGCCTTATTTCTAGTAACAACACCATTTTCATCAAGTTTATTTCGAAAAACCCATTTTGTGCCAATAATTGAAGTATTTGAAGGCCTATCTACTAATGTCCAAACATTGTTTCTTTTGAATTGATTAAGTTCATCTTGCATAGCATTTATCCAATTACTATCACATTCAGCTTCCTCAATAGTTTTAGGTTCAATTTAAGAAACAAAAACTAAATAATCATAGATATTTCTAAGGGATGATCGAGTACTTATACCTTTAGATGGATCACCAATAATTAGTTCTTTTGGGTGTCCATGAGCATACCTCCATTCTTTTGGCAGTGGATCAATTGTAGATGTGTTTTCATCACCTTGTACTTGATCTTCTTCAGTGTTTTGATCATCTTCTTGTTCCTTGGTAGGCTCTTCGTTGTTGTTTATACTTTTAGTTTTTTTGGTACCTGTTTCATCAGAAAGCACATCTTCTTTTCTCAAAGATTTCTGGTTAGATTCATCAAATACCACATGTATGGATTCTTCAACAACAAGTACTCTTCTGTTGAAGACCCTGTATGCCTTACTAGATGTGGAGTTGCCTAGAAAGACTCCCTCATCTGATTTGGCATCAAATTTGCTCAATTTATCCTTACCATTGTTTAAAATGAAACAACGGCATCCAAAAATACGAAAATAATGAATTGAGGATTTTCTACCCTTCCAAAGCTCATAAGGTGTTTTCTTTAAAATTGGTCGGATCAAAACTTGATTTAAAACATAGCATGTAGTATTTATGGCTTCCGTCCAAAAATATCTAGGTAAATCATTTTCACAAAGCATGGTGCATGCCATTTCTTCAAGAGTTCTATTTTTCCTTTCTACCATCCCATTTTGTTGAGGTGTCCTAGGTGCAGAAAAATTGTGATGTATGCCATTTTCAATACAAAATTTATTAAAATCAGTATTTTCAAATTCGGTTCCATGATCACTTCTTAAAGATACGATTGAAACACCTTTTTCATTTGAAACTCGTTTATGAAATCTAATGAATTCATAAAACGTTTCATCTTTATGTGCTAAAAACATGACCCATGTAAATCATGAGAAATCATCTACAATAACTAGACTGCACTTCTTACCTCCCAAACTAGATGTTCTAGTTGGCCCAAAGAGGTCCATGTGAAGCAACTCTAAGGGTCTAGATGTAGAGATTACTCCTTTTGGTTTGAAAGAGGATTTGGTTTGTTTTCCAAGTTGACATGCACTGCAAATCTTGTCTTTTTCAAAACTGAGTCTAGGCAAATCCTTTATCAAATTCTTTTTGCTAAGTTTTGAAATCAAATGCATACTAGCATGTCCTAGTCTACGATGCCAAAGCCAACTAGTTTCATTGATCTTGGCTTCCATTGCCACTAGGCATTGACCATTTTGAATCGAAAGATCATCAAGATCAACTATATAAATATTGCCATGCCTATGACCAATGAACTTGATGTCATTGTCATCTAAACTAGAAACAATGCACATAGAAGATTCAAAAATAACTTTAAAATCCTTGTCGCAAAATTGACTAATACTAAGCAAGTTATGTTTTAAATCATCAACATATAAAACATTATCAATGTAAGAAGAGGGGGTGATATGGACTTTATCAATACCAATAATTTTGCCCTTTCCATTATCACCAAAAGTCACATTGCCACCATTTTGATATTCGAGCGATGAGAACTGCTCCACATCTCCTGTCATATGCCTTGAGCAATCGCTATCAAGATACCACATTCTTTTCTTGTTGGTTGCAAGGCATACCTGCAATAAAGATTAAGTGGAGACTTTAGGTACCTAAGTCATCTTAGGTCCTTTTAGGTTAGTGGCATTGGTTCCTTTTGGAACCCAAATTTTCTTAATATTACTCAATCTTCTTTTGTCGCACATATAAGATTTATGCCCTTTAGTACCACATGCATAACAAGTAATGGATGAAGATGCAGGCACAAAGAAATTTTTGAAACATTTTTGTTTCTTATGAGTTCTAAACCCTAAACCTGCTCTATCAAAAATAGCTCTTTGATTATTCAAAAGTAAATTTAATTTTTCAGAACTATAAGTAAATTTATCTACAAAAGGTTTTAATTTTTCAATTTCTTCCTTATATCTTTTATTTTCATCCAAAATTTCTTTGCTTTGTTTTGAAAGATTTTCATTTGAAACTGAAGAACTTTTCTTTTTCAAAACTTCTTTTTCCTTTTCAAGAACTAAAATCTTATCATTTAATTTTCTATTTTGAAAAAAAAGGCATTCATTTTCATTTGAAAGCTTATCATTTGTTTTGGCTAAATCTAAATTTTTTTTTTTCAAATCTTTATGTTTTGACTTTTGTTTTTGAAATTCTATGACTAATTCATCAAAAACTTCATGAAGTTCATCAAAAGTAAATTCATTTTCTGTTTCAGAATGTACCTCATCATGATCCACCATCAGACAGAAGTTTGCCACCTCCTGTTGTTCTTCCTCAGAACTGGAGTCCTCACTGTCACTCCAGGTTGCCATCATGGCCTTCTTTCTTAACTTTCTTCTGCTTTTCTTGAGCAAGGGGCAGTCCACCTTAAAATGATCGGGTTTCTTGCATTCAAAACAAGTGGGCTGCTCCTTCTCCTTCTCCTTGTCTTTTCTTTACTTGGATTACCTTTCAGAGGTTTTTTCTTGAAGTTGAATCTTTTCTTCTTCATAAACCTTCTGAATTTTGTTGCCATAAGAGCCGTCTCATCATCTTCATCATCTTCTTCGGAGTCATTGCTTGATTCTTCTCTAGAAGTGGATTTGAAGGTGATCACTTTCTTCTTTTTGTTGACTTCTACATTCTTTTGCTTGAGGGAGAGCTCATAGATCATCAGTGACCCCAATAGTTGTTCAAGTGGAAGAGTGTTGACATCCTTGGCTTCTTCAATAGCTGTTACCTTTGCATCTCAAGAAGCCGGTAGAGACCTGAGAAGTTTATTTACAAGTTCACCATTAAAATAATTTTTTCTAGGCTTCTCATGCATTCACAATATTTATAAACCTAGTGTACATCTCACTAATAGACTCAGTAGGTTCCATTTTAAACATTTCATACATATGAATGAGCATGTTAACCTTGGTTGTTTTCACTTGGTGTGTACCCTCATGGGTAACCACAAGTGTATCCCAAATATTCTTGGTGGAGAGATAATTAGATATTCTATTAAATTTTACTTGGGTCAAGAGAGCAAAATAACAAGTTCATAGCCTTAGCATTAAGCTCTATTTGCTTAATGTCATTCTCATCCTAATCATCTTCCATCTTTGGAGTGAGAATGTCATTAACCAACATAGTAGGATGATGAGGACCTTTTATAATTATCTTCCACAAATTATAATCAATAGCTTGAATAAAAATGCGCATGTGTGTTTTCCAATACGTGTAATTTGTGCCATTGAAGAGTGGAGGATGATTTGAAGCTTGACCTTCAACCATACCCATTCCTATTGGAGCTGCCATGATCTTTCACTCAAGATCCTTGGACCTACAAGAGAGTATCGGTGCTCTGATACCACTTGTTGCCCAGAAATGGAGCCCAAGAGGGGGGGTGAATTAGGTCTTTTTAAATTTAAAATAGTAATGTGAAGGTCTAGTGGTGTTTGTGAGTAATAAATTCAATGCTTAAGATTAAATACAGCGGAAAATAGTAAATCAAATGTAATAAGCAAAGAGCAAGAGGGAAAGAAGGCAATCACACACAAACACAATATTTATAGTGGTTCGGTGCAAACCTAGCACTTACATCCACTCCCCAAGCCACCCTTGGAAATTCCACTATAATCCAATCAAGATTACAGCTGACTTGTTTTTCAAAAGGCTCACAAGTCAAAACCTATGTTGGTTTTGTCACCTAGGCTCACCAACAACCTTTTTCACTTGTTTTGTCTTCGGGCTCACAAGTTAACCCTAGTTGGTTTTATCCCTTTGGCTTACCAACAAACCACAACAACCTTCTTTCAAGACACCCTCGAAAGCAATGTCAAATCACAAGATAAAAATAGATATACAATTTCAAAAATAAGACAAACTCTCTTCAAGAGTAGAATAGAAGCTTTGAAGCTTAAGTTGATGCTTTGTCTTGTCTCCTCCTTGGAATATCCTTCAAAACACTTTTTTTGGAATGATGTAAGGATGAGCTTGTAAGCTTTTTCAGGGAATCAAACTATAAATAGCTCTTGATGTGAAGTTCTTGAGAGAATATTAGCTTTTTGGCTTTGAATGGACTTCAATACTCTTCAATACCTTTAGAATGACGTTGGTGGAGGTTAAATACAACAAGAAACTTCCAAAAAATAGTTTATGACCATTGGAGCCTCGAATCTAGTCGTTTGGAGCTTGAAAAGTGAGTTCTGCAAGTCAGAAAAATAGATCCGTTAGGGCTGTCAGGCTTTAAATGTCGACACTTGGCTCATCAGGTGTCGACACTTGATTTCTAGGTATCGACACTTGAACTTTCAAGTATCTACACTTAATGCATAGGTGTCGACACTTGACACAAAAACCCTCCATCGGCAAAGTTCTGTATTTTTAAAAATCTCAGGCCTTGAGTCGATACTTGGAAACCTAAGTGTTGACACTTGAAATACAGGTGTCGACACTTGAGTTCTAGGTATCGATACTTGGCATGCCAAGGATTTTTCTGCGTGCCAAATGCTGAAGTGTCGACACTTGGCTTCCTAGGTGTTGACACTTGATACTGAAAAATTCATAATCAAGTGTAATTTGAGCCAAAATATAAATATTGATTTTGAAATTTAAATAGAAGATAAATAAATAACAATTGAACATGTAAAAGCCCTTTTTTCATGAAGAGGATATCCAGAATTGCGAAAAATGCTCCATGCCATGGTGTGCCATGATACATAAGCTTTTGAGATTCTGAGGTGCTTTCTTCCTGAAAACTCATAGCTTGAAATATGCATTAGTATACAATATGCACTCAATGTTTTGTTATTCATCAAAATCACTGGGTGGAGCCAACTACTTATATTTTGGAGCATTGCATTTGAATCATAGTACCTTGCTTATATATATTTGTTGAATTGGATTGCTTTGCTTTGTACCAAGTCATATTAAGTTAGCTTAAATTAATATTTTTTTAGACCTAATTCACCCCTCCTCTTGGGTTGTTTACTGGGCTACATGAACTCCCCACCTTATCCTGTTTAAGTTTGTATAATTAAAATAGTTTAGAAATGCTTATGCATAAACGATAATAACAAACAAGTTTTAATTAAGAACTAAGACTAAATTAAGATTAAAATAATATATTGAAAGAAGAAGATATAGTTTAGATTGTGTACCTAGCTTCTAGCACTCACCAACCTGATGTAAAAATAAAAAAATAAAAAAGTTAAAAAGGTTAGATTAAAATTTAACTAAAAGCATGAAAAATAAGAATTTTGAACATAGTTTAAAATATGCCAATTTCCTAGCAATGGCATCAAAAACTTGATGTGTCTTAAATTTATACCGCAAGTGCACGATATGAAAGGTTGCGCATTCGACGAGTACCGGTCAATCCCATAAAGAAATAGATGTGAATTAGATGTTTGAACTTTGTTCAAACCCTTGCTCAGCCAAGCTTTAACAAAGAAAAGGAGAAGTTGCTTGTTTACTACTACTGGAGCAAAAAAGAAATAAGTACTTGTAGAAAATAATAATTTAAAAATTTAGGATTTTTGAATCTACTAGATCAATGACTCAGATAGCCTTTCTATGATTTCTCCTATGAAATCCTTTCAACTTCTTTCCTTGTATTACCCAAGTATAGATTATGAAGGGATTCTAACCCAATAATATTCCATCAAGGTTTCTACAAGGAAAAGAAAAAAAAATGGTTTAAAAAGATTATGAGCATTTTATCTATTATCTTTCTTACACCAAATCAAGTATAAACTATGAAAGGATTAAAATCCAACGATAACCTATCAAGACTCTTGATAAGAAGGTTAAAAGAAAAAGAACTCAAAAAACATTAAAAGCTTAAAAAGAAATCCAAAAGGACTTCTAATTATGATCTAGTTTCATCACAAATCCTAGAGAAATTGCTTAGCTACACATGATTTAAATTAAAGCTCTAAATATTATTTTAAAAAATAAATTATATGCTACTTACTAGAATTTATATTATAAAATTTAAATATTTATAGAAATTAAACTATCCTAGTGTTGAAATTAAAAATTACAAGAAATTAAATTGGAAGAACTTAAACTAATCTAATTATTGAAAATAAAAGAATTTCAAAATTAAATTGAAAAGAAAGAATTAATTTATTACTAAATAAAACTTTTAATGCAAATAAAAAATTTTAACTCCTAAGTTACCAACAGGACTTGGAGTTTTAATAAAAAAATAAAATTTTTATAACCTACAAAGGCTCTTTTTTTCTCTCAGCTTACTCTCCTTCTCGTATATTGGAAGGGTAGAAAAAAGTTAAAAGTGCTTTTTTCAATAAGTATACCGACCTTTTTAAAGGTGCCAAGAGAGAAGGATTGTTTATATTCTTTCAATGTGGGACTAAAAAAATAAAAAAAATTAGATTCTAGATTAATCTAGCCATAATTTCCTTCTCAATTTATTGATGAATCTAGATGCAAATTTCTTTCAAATTCATTGATGAATTGTCCCAAATCTCCTTCAAATTTATTGGTGGACTACATGAAGGCTTCTTATAGACCAAGCTACTGGTCTATGTAGGTCGGTAGTATGTGAACTTTTTTGGACTATCATTAAGATGGATGTTTGGCTCTAATTGTTTACTATTTAGACTCTAATATATATCGTTTAGGCCTGTAGATCAGACTCTTTATCAGGTGCACCTCTTTCTTGCAAAATATAAGAAAAAATATCAAGTTTAAAAAATAAAGATAATTTGATGTATAAATTAATGCTTCTATTGCTAGATTTATGTACTTATCACATATCCATACCTAATTTAAATTTGAGTCAGATTTTCTATATAAAATTCATATATGTTTTTAAATTAAATGGATCTAGTTTTATCTATTTCATTAGGGTCAAGTCAAGTAATAATCGGGTCGGTAAAAATTGTCATCCTTGTTTATAGTCTTTTTTTTGAAAAAAATGTAGGATCATTCTCTCAACTTTAAGCCAATTTCACTAACACTAATTTAAAAAATCTCAATTAAATCCTTCAAGTTGGTATAATGTCTCAATGTGCTCCTTCTATCCACTGATGCCATTATGTAGAGTAGCAAAAAGATGGAAATATCTCTTGTTACTTTAAAAGAGATTTTCAAAGGCGACCCTTCAAATTTCAAGGACTCTTCTCATCGCATCCCTACCATTTTTGGCCCATTTCAAAACTTTATTCAGTGAAATTCCAATAACGACCTCTCCACTCGTGCAAAGGATTTTCTCCTTCCAATCATCTATCATCCATCTGCCATGAAAGCCCTCCTTTGTTAGTAAGATTTCATGCCTAATTATGATGTGTTCTTAAAAAAATAGGGATTGGGGAAAATATTATATTTATTTTGGCCTGTTTAGTGGTCAACCTAAAGTATATTGATCATAAACCATATTTTTAGGATTCTTTTTTTAGTATTTTGTTGTGTAATGGGATAAGGCCATTGATTTTTGCTTTCTATTATACTTTTTATCCTAGTTTTTCTTGTTCCATTGAATGGTTCCCCTGTAAAACTGTATGGTGGTCTCTTGTTGTGCATGTTCATGACAGATGGGTTTCATTGAAAGGTTATTAGCGTATTGTGGTCCCATTTCAGTATTCATGCCCTTTGCATTGTATAGTGAAAGGATTGGTGTTGCCCATAAATGGAGCCCAAGAGGGGGGGTGAATTGGGTCTTTTAAAAATTTAAAGCAATAATGTGCAGGCCTTGTTGTATTTGTGAGTTATGAAATTCAATGCACTAGATTAAATGCAGCAGAAAGCAATAAATGGATTGCAATAAACAAAGAGCAAGAAAGAGAGAAGGCAATCACACACAAACATAAAGTTTATAGTGGTTCGGTGCAAACCTAGCACCTACATCCACTCCCCAAGCCACCCTTGGAAATTTCATTATAATCCAACCAAGATTACAGCCGACTTATTTTTCAAAAGGCTCACAAGTATAAACCTATGTTGGTTTTATCACCTAGGTTCACCAACAAACCTTTATACTTGTTTTGTCTTCGGGCTCACAAGTTAACCCTAGTTCGTTTTATCACCTTGGCTTACCAACAAACTACAACATCCTTCTTTCAAGACACCCTTGAAAGCAAGATCAAATCACAAGATAAAAGCAGATATACAATTCCAAAAATAAGACAAACTCTATTCAAGAGAAGAATAGAAGCTTTGAAGCTCAAGTTGATGCTTTGTCTTATCTCCTCCTTGGAATATTCTTCAAACTCCACTTTTGGAATGATGTAAGGATGGGCTTGTAAGCTTTTTCAGGGAATCAAACTTTAAAAGGCTCTTGAAGTGAAGTTCTTGAGAGAATCTTGGCTTTTTGGCTTTCAATGGACTTCAATACACTTCAATATCTTTAGAATGAAGTTGGTGAAGCTTAAATACAGATAAAAAATTCCAAAAAATGGTTTGTGACCGTTTGAACATCGAATCTAGCCGTTAGGAGCTTGAAAAGATGTTTCTGCAAGTCAAAAAATTAGATCCGTTAGGGCTGTCAGAACCCGAGTGTCGATACTTGGCTGTTAGGTATCGATACTTGGCTGTCAGGTGTCGACACTTGACTTCCAGGTGTCGGCACTTGAACTTTCAAGTGTCGACACTTGACTCACAGGTGTCGACACTTGACACAAGAACACTCTAATAGCCATGTTCTGGATTTTCACAAAGTCTCAGGCCTTTAGTCGACACTTGGGAACCTAAGTGTCGACACTTGAGTTTCAGGTATCGATACTTGAGTCCTGTATGTCGAAACTTGGTGTGCGAAGGAATTTTTCTGCATGCCAAATGCTGAAGTGTCGACACTTGACTTCCCAGGTATCGACACTTGGTTCTGAAAAATTCATAATCAAGTGCTAATAAAGCCCAAAACACAAGCATCAATTTTGAAACTTAAATGAAATATAAATAACCAATAATTAAACATATAAAAGCCCTTTTTGCACGAAGAAGATGTCTTAAGTTGCAAAAAATATTCTGTGCCACGGCGTGCCATGATATTTAAATTTTTGAGAATTTGAGATGCTTGCTTCCTAAAAACTTTCTTTTTCAAAATATCTTTCTCCTTTTCAAGAATAGAAATCTTATCATTTAATTTTTTGTTTTGAAGAAGTAGACAATAATTTTCATTTGAAAACTTATTATTTGCTTTGACTAAATCCAAATTTTGCCTTTTCAAATCTTTATGTTTTGACTTTAGTTTTTGAAATTCTATAACTAACTCATCAAAAACTTCATGTAACTCATCAAATATAAATTCATTCTCAGTTTCAGATTGTACCTCATCATGATCTGCCATCAGATAAAAGTTTGCAACTTCTTGCTGTTCTTTCTCAGAGCTGGAGTCCTCGCTGTCACTCCAGGTTGCCATCATGGCCTTCTTTATTAATTTTCTTCTACTTTTCTTAAGTAAGGGACAGTCTACCTTGAAGTGTCCCAATTTTTTGCATTCGAAGCATGTGGGCTGCTCCTTGTCTTTCTCTTTATCTTTCTCTTTACTTGGCTCACCTTTCAGGGGTTTCTTTTTGAAGTTGAACTTCTTCTTCCTCATGAACCTTCTGAATTTTCTTGCCATTAGAGCCGTCTCATCTTCTTCATCATCTTCTTCAGAGTCATCACTTGATTCTTCTCTTGCAGTAGATTTGAAAGCGATTACTTTCTTCTTTTTGTCAACTTCTATATTCTTTTGCTTGAGGGAGAGCTCATAAGTCATCAGTGAGCCAAATAATTGCTCAAGTGGAAGAGTGTTGGCATCCTTGGCTTCTTCAATAGCTGTCACCTTTGCATCCCAAGAAGCCGGTAGAGACCTGAGAAGTTTGTTTACAAGTTCACCATTAGAAATAATTTTTTCTAGGCTTCTCATGCCATTCACAATATTTGTGAACCTAGTATACATCTCACTAATAGACTCAGTAGGTTTCATTTTAAATATTTCGTAAGTATAAATGAGCATGTTAACCTTAGTTGTTTTCACTTGGTGTGTACCCTCATGGGTAACCTCAAGTGTGTCCCAAATCTCCTTAGCAGAGAGATAATTAGATATTCTATTGAATTCACTTGGATCAAAAGAGCAATACAATAAATTCATAGCCTTAGCATTAAGCTCTATTTGCTTAATGTCATTCTCATCCCAATCGTCTTCCATTTTTGGAGTGAGAATGCCATTAACCATCTTAGTCGGTTGATGAGGACCTTTTATGGTTGTCCTCTAAAGAATAAAATCCAATGCTTGAATGAATATGCGCATGCGAGTTTTCTAATAAGTATAATTTGTGCCATTAAATAGTAGGGGACGGTTTGAAGCTTGACCTTCAACAACACCCATTCTAATTAGGGCTGCCAAGATCTTTTACTCAAGATCCTTGGACCTACAAGAGAGTACCGATGCTCTGATACCACTTGTTGCCCAGAAATGGAGCCCAAGAGGGGGGGGGTGAATTGGGTCTTTTAAAAATTTAAAGCAATAATGTGCAGGCCTTGTTGTGTTTGTGAGTTATGAAACTCAGTGCACTAGATTAAATGCAGCAGAAAGCAATAAATGGATTGCAATAAAAAAAGAGCAAGAAAGAGAGAAGGCAATCACACACAAACACAAAGTTTATAGTGGTTTGGTGCAAACCTAGCACCTACATCCACTCCCCAAGCCACCTTTGGAAATTCCACTATAATCCAACCAAGATTACAGCCGATTTGTTTTTCAAAAGGCTCACAAGTCAAAACTTATGTTGGTTTTATCACCTAGGTTCACCAACAAACCTTTACACTTATTTTGTCTTCGGGCTTACAAGTTAACCCTGGTTGGTTTTATCACCTTGGCTTACCAACAAGCCACAACAACCTTCTTTTAAGACACCCTTGAAAGCAAGGTCAAATCACAAGATAAAAGCAGATATACAATTCCAAAAATAAGACAAACTCTTTTCAAGAGTAGAATAGAAGCTTTGAAGCTCAAGTTGATGCTTTATCTTGTCTCCTCCTTGGAATATTCTTCAAACTTCTTTTTTGGAATGATGTAAGGATGGGCTTGTAAGCTTTTTCAGGGAATCAAACTTTAAAAGGCTCTTGAAGTGAAGTTCTTGAGAGAATCTTGGCTTTTTGGCTTTCAATGGACTTCAATACACTTCAATAGCTTTAGAATGAAGTTGGTGAAGCTTAAATACAAATAAAAACTTTCAAAAATTGGTTTGTGATCGTTTGAGCATCGAATCTAGCCGTTGGGAGCTTGAAAAGACATTTCTGCAAGTCAAAAAAATAGATCCGTTAGGGCTGTCAGAATCCGAGTGTCGAACTTGGCTGTTAGGTATCGATACTTGGCTATCAGGTGTCGACACTTGACTTCCAAGTATTGACACTTGAACTTTCAAGTGTCAACACTTGATTCATAGGTGTCGACACTTGACACAAAAACACTCCAATGACCATGTTCTGGATTTTCAAAAAGTCTCAGGCCTTGAGTCGACACTTGGAAACTTATGTGTCGACACTTGAGTCCTGGGTATCGACACTTGGCATGCCAAAAAGTTTTTCTACATGCCAAATGCTGAAGTGTCGACACTTGACTTCCTAGGTGTCGACACTTGGTTCTGAAAAATTCATAATCAAGTGCTAATAAAGCCCAAAACACAAGCATCAATTTTGAAACTTAAATGGAACATAAAAAACCAATAATTGAACATATAAAAGCTCTTTTTGCACGAAGAAGATGTCTTAAGTTGTGAAAAATATTCCGTGCCATGGCATGCCATGATACTTAAATTTTTGAGAATTTAAGGTGTTTGCTTCCTGAAAACTCATAATTGAAAGTAAACATTAGTATACAATATGTACTCAAGATTTTGGTATTTATCAAAATCACTAGGAGAGCCAACAATTGGAATGCTAGTGTCCTTCTCACTATACAAAGTATTTCTGATATTTTAAAATGCATAATGTATAGTGAAGGTTTTCTATTATATTATAGTCTGTCATATTTTTTTGGCATATTGAAGGTCTTAGTGTATTGTTTTTTAGTTGTTTTTTATTCCATTTTCTCTATTTAACGGAATAAAAAACAATCACATAGTAAGATGACTATGGTTGTAATAAAATTGATTATAAAAAGTATAAAAAATTATATTATACAAATTTATAGTACACTGTGAGCACTGAGTATTTGATAACATATCAAATAATTATCAAGTGTTAGAATATCACAAAAGTTCTAATAAATTCTTACAATTACAAATAATTATAATGTAGCACTGTTCTTTTTCTTATCCTTATTTTAATCTATTATTTTTTTAACATTTTTGTCTATTATTTTTTAGACTATTGTTTGAGTTATTCCTTATACATGGATTGACTCCAATTTTTTCACTGTAGAGATCCACTATGGTAGATCTTTCAAGTACCATCCAAGCTACCATTATATTGAGAGTAGTGTAAAATATTTTGATAATTATGATAGAGATGGATTCAATATCATGGAGATAGAGGAAATGATGGAACAGTTAGGGTATAGAAACTGTACCCACTATTATTACCTCATGCCTGGATAAATATTAAAAAATGGCTTGAGAGAATTAAGATGTGATGCTAATATATTGGAGATGTTGTTTTCCATCCAAGGTAAAGATATGGTGCACATATATGTGAAGTACCAAGCCAATACAGCAGATATTCTTTCATTGCAAGCAGACAATGAGAGCTCAATAGTGAATATCCTAGTCATAGCGGTAGAGATGCCGCCAAGGAAGATGTAACTGCATCAACACCAAAGATCCGAATAAAGAAAGTTGTAGTAAAAAGAGTTGGTGATTTTAGATTTAAAACTGCTGAGAAATTAAAAGAGGTTGTAGCTGCCACTTCAAAGACTACAGTTGGCAGTGATAGCAATACCAATGAATCACCTAGTCAGCTAGGTGATTCGGACGATGATGACAATATATTTGATAAGCATGTAGATAGAGATATTATGGAGGAGTTGAGATCTTGGGCATATCATTCTTCTCTTCATGGGGATGCTGATTTGTTTGGTGAGGAATACCCTCCTAGCAATGAACCAGATATTAGTAGTAGCATGTATCACCATAGCTTGGGTAGTGATAGCGATTAGATACCAGGATTCAGGATATTGATTGTTTTGAATTTAATAAACCCTCTGATATCAAAAGAACTATAAAACTTTTAGTTGGAATAACTTTTACTAATGTTGTACAATTTAGGAAGGTGTTGTGGCTTTATAGCATACAAGAGGATTTAGATTTTGTGTACAAGAAGAATGAGACTAGTCGAATTATTGTTGTATGTAAGCTTGAATGTGGCTGGAGGATTCATGCTTCACCAGTACAAAGGGAGATGACCTATCAAATAAAGACCGTCTAATATGTACATAATTATGGATGGCAATTTGACAATTACAATGTCACATCCAGGTTTCTAGCAGAGAAGTACCTTGACAAGATTAGAAGTGACATAAAATAGAGTATCAAGGACTTTCGAGAGCAAGTTAAAAGGGATGTTAACATTTTTGTATCGAGGGCACAGTGCTATAAGCTAAGAATAAAGCATTAAAGATTATTCAGGATAGCCACGGGGAGCACTATGCCTACTTGTGGGAACACTGTTAGATCATCAGAGAAACTAATCCTAGGAGTATGATGTTGATGAATGTTAGTAGGCCTGATGAGAGTAGCCAATCCATTTTTAGGAGGTTATATTGATGTCTTGCACCATGCAAGCATGGCTTCATCAAAGGTTGCAAACCTATCATTGGATTGGATGGTTGTTACTTGAAGGGCTCATTTGGAGGATAGCTCCTAGTTGTAATGGGAAAGGTGGTAATGAAAATATTTCTCATTGCATGGGCCATGGTCGAGGTAGAGATGAAAGACAGTTGGACTTGTTTTTTAACTTATTTATTTCAAGATATTGATCTATTAGAAGATCATGGTTGGATCTTTATGTTGGACAGACAAAAGGTATGTTTATTTTTTTCAAGACTTGAATTTTTTAATATATTTGATTATGTATCATATATAACTTATTTACTTCAACTTTTTTATAGGGTCTTGTTGAGACCTTCTAGAGTATTATTTCTATTCCTGATCATAGATTTTATGTGCGACACTTGCATTCCAACTTTAAAATAGCTGGATTTAAGGGCAAGCATTATAGATATGTCCTTTGGAAATGTGCAAGGGCAACCAGACTTCTTGATTTTAAGATTTCCATGGAGGAGATGCTATATGATGAGGTAGCATGGTAGTGGCTCCAACAGCACCCTCCTGAGCTATGGTCGAGGCATGCTTTCAGCCCTAAAAGCAAGTCAAGCATGTTGTTGAACAACATTTATGAGTCTTTCAATAAGTATATCATAAATGCTCGAGATAAGTCTATCATTACCTTGTTTAAGACTATTCAGAGGCTACTGATGCAGTGCTTTCAAGCAAAAAGAGAAGGCTTGCAAAAAATTATAGGTTCACTTTGTTCTAAGATTCAAATAAAATTGGAGAAGGCAAAGTTGAAAGCCATGGACTGCCACTACATATGGGCAGGAGGCCATAGATTTGAAGTTGAGCATCATAATGACAGATTTGTTATGGACTTGGAGGAGTGTACATGTGGATGCAGGGTATGGATTTTACTGGCATCCCATGCTCCCATGTTGCAATAGCTATTATGTTTGTAAGAAAGAAAGCATAATACTTTATTAACGCATGGTATACTAAAGCAACATAGGCATTGGTATATGAGCATATCATTTAGGTCGTACCAAATATGAAATCTTGGTCAAGAATAAAATACCCCATTGTATCCTCCCCTCTTAAGGGCTCCTTTAGGTAAACCCAAGAAGGCAAGAAGAAAAGAAGAGAATGTGCCAAAAGATTCTTGTAAAGTCAAAATAAAGGGTACGTTCTTAAGATGAAAAAACTGCCAACAATGTGACTAAAACTATAGGACTTGCGAAGGCCCTAGGAAGAAGAAGGCAAAGAAGAAACAAGATACTGCAACATCCAGTCAAACCAAGAGCCAAATTAGTTGGAAAAGAGATAGATCACAGATATGATTACATTCAACATATTTGTTAAACAGAAAGATGACATTTATGTACTTATATTTCTGAACTTTTGTACAGGCTCAAACAATTGGGAGAAAAAAGAAGACAACAACTCAGTCATCTTAGCCGGGGGATACTTCATCCTAGATAGCTTCCTCCCAGCCAGCAGCTCAGTTATCTTAGCCAACAACACCTTTGTTGTCTCAGGTAGCCTCAACATCCTCCCAACCATTAGATGTATCAGGGTTATTTTAGATGTATCAAGTTTGGAAATTGTTTAGAAAAACTTTTGGATGTTTTAAAATCTGATAAGCTTTATTGGATGTTTAACCAAAATTCTTATTTTTTCTTTAGTTGGAAAGTTTGTCATAAAAGCCATTGAAACTTTATATTTGCATATGTTTTGCTCATGTCTTTGTTTTGCAATAGGATTCCTGCTATCTTTGTTTTGTAGTAGGATATAATATTGGGGGTATATTTCATTTGCTAACTTGTTGTTCAACAGGATTACTGTTGTGTTTTGCTGCTTTCTCTATTCTATGGTAGGATAAATTCCTTTGATGTTATTATTTCAAGTGCTGTCTCTATTCCATTGCTTTTCACGGTCAGGCTCTTTATTTTGTTTCTCATTCTTATGGTATGTTTATTAATCATTTCAAATCTTGCCCAAATGCTCTAAGGTCTGAACTTGATATTTTGCTACTGTCCTTATCTCTATTTTGTAGTAGGATTGCTAATATGTTTTGCCACTATCTTTGTTCTAGATGAATTTCTTTAAGATCTGAACTCCTAGGTAGAAATGTTCTTTTTAGGGATCAGGTTTGTTGTCTGCTACATGGGAGGTGTTGAGATGGAGAATCTCAAAGTTGGTAAAGCAGATGAAACATAAGCCTTGGAGGCTACTCTTGCCCAATGCTTTCCCTAGCTTTAATGATAACCATAGTCTAGAAGATTGAAGCATCAAACACCCAACTTAACCAGCTACTTCGAAGTGTCATAGCTATGTAATTTTGTATAATTGGGATATCATTTTGATCATGGACTTGGTTGTATTTTGTATATATCTTGAGTCTATATCCTGATACATTGTGAAATATTATGGTACATTAGGAATTCAATTATAAAATATTATGATATTTTAATATATTGTCATACAAATATATCTTATAGGTACCCCCGAACTAAATATGCCTTTATTCAACTTTTTATGAACTAAATATGCCTTATCATTGTGAAACATTATGAAATATTGTTAAATGTTGAAGAATATTTCAATTCATTATAACTTCTTCCCAAAATTTTTTATACACCATTATATTTTGTTTAAATTGTGATATTTTATAAAAAAATCTTACAAGTATTCCCGAATTGCATTTGTAATATGCCTCTATTCAATTTTTGTTAATGTCAAGGGGTATGTATTCAACATTTTGATAGTATACGAGGTGTAAGTGTAACAACAACGATAGTAGAGAGGGTGTAAATGTAACATAATGAAAAGCTTAGGGGTCTCATTAAGACTTTAAAAATGAAAGGGGGTTATTTTGCAACATCAGAAGGGGGTCTAGAAGAACATGATATTGTTGAAGTTTGTAATAAGGCAAGCCGGGTGCTTTAGACCTTTACTTAAATAAGAAGTTGTAGCATTGTCTTGAGATTTATCCATATGTTTTAGATGAGACAACTTAAAATTATAGCTGATCAAATTCTTTTGCTTAGAGGGGCTTGTTCATCTTGTAATTTCTTTGCTGCATAACTCTGTTGAGCAAAATTGTATAATTTTACAAGTTGTAGAACTTCAAATATATAACTTAAGAATTATAAGTGAAGTACCAAAATTAATAAAACCAAAAAAGGTACTTCTCTGATATAAGATAAATGCATTATATTTAAAATTCATTATCGAGCTAAATGATTTAATATTACAAGCTACTCGGAATGTCTCCAAAATAGAGCATTTTCAGTATATTTATATTTCAAAACCAATTACATAGAAAATCATAGCAACCCAGCATGCTAGCATAAACCAAATAGTGTGGCCCTTCTTTTGTAGCTTTGTATTTCATCCTCAAGTTTTTTGTTCCATTATAAAAGTCTGTTAATAATATTATTGTCCCTCGCATTTGAAGGTGGATAATGCTAATGAAAGTACCCATAGCCCTCGTTTTTCTAAAAAAATAATATAAGGTTAAAGCTAAAGATTGGATAAAAAGTAGAAATGAGGAAAATTAATAAGTACCACATACATCCTACATCCAAAGAAATGCCGATTAGGATTTGCAGTGGTCTAAGAGGTTCGCATAGGCAATATGGTCTCACAATGACAAAAATTGAGAAATCTATAAGAATACCTGGAAGAACTTGAATGGAAACTGTTGTCGCCTAGATTGTCATGGCCTACAGCTCCTACGTGGCATCGGTGAGTGGACTCCCGCCTGGCATCCTCCAAGTACGATCGGTCCTGTAAAAGAGAGGAGACCCGGGCCAGGAATCCTGGCATGGGTACTTCAACGATCAAGTCAGTGGGCGATCAAGGAGAATAGATCCTCCTTAGCATAGCCCAAAATAGCCTCCACATCTAGAGGATTCTTGAAGAGGTAGAGCAGAAGTTAGAGCAGTGGGAGCTAGAATAGTGGTGGCTGTAGTAGTGGGAGCTTTTGGGGAAGTTTCCAGACGTTCTTTCTGCCCTCGAGCTTCTCTCGCTTGCTTTTGCTTGCACTGGTTTTTGCTCGTTTGCCCTTGCACTTTGACTTACCTTTGCTGGAGGCCCCTTTGAGCTTCTTATAGAAGCGTATCTCATCTGGCAGAGCATAGAGCCCTGGTCTGATGCTTTCTGGGAGCACCTTATATGGGCGGAGCATAGGCTTGTCCCACCTCCTCCTTAGAGGAGGGAGACAAGGTTCGTAGCCTTTGTAGGGAGGTTCTACCATGGGTGCAGGCAAATTACTACGAAGTGCGCATCTCTTCCGTGGTGAGCACGAGTGGTATGCCACAGGGCCTGACACCCCGACTGGACACTGCTTCTTACAGGCATCATGCTCCATGTCTGGGGACCTGGCAGAGCACTGGCCTGGCAGGATATGCTACAGGGTCTGAGACTCATGGTAGAACCTTCCTCTTCTGGATGGTACAAGCGATGGGTTGAAGGGCACGATGCTCTGGGCGGAGCGCCTTACCATGGAAGGTATCGATAGTAAGCTACGAGGCCTGGTACTTCGACGGGATGCTCCTCCATAGGGGATACAGGCGGTGGCATGCCCTGGCGGAGTGCCACTCCATAGAGGTTGCAGGTGGTGTGCCTTGGCGGAGTGCCACTCCACAAAGATTATAGGTGGCATGCCTTGGTGGAGTGCCACTCTATAGAGGTTGCCGGTGGCGTGCCTTGGCAGAGCGCCACTCCACAGAGGTGGCAGTCTCTCTGAGTAACATAAGGATTTTGGTGGGGATGGTGATACCACCTACTTGGATCACTATCCCAATCGCTCCTAAAGTTGCTCGAGAGGGAGACCAGGCCCACTCATCTTTATCCACACTCGACCCCAGGTGGCGAATTTGACTTTGACTTTAACTAGAAGCTAGACCTCGGATGGGAGCTCGACCTTGGTAGGGATCTCGATCTCGGTAGGGAGCTCGACCTCGGTAGGAAGCTCGACCTTGGCAGGGAGCTCGACTTCAGACGGGGAGCTCGACCTCGGATGGGAGCTCGATCTCGAATGGGAGCTCAACCTCAGACGGGAGCTCGACCTCAACAGGGAGCTCGACCTCGGTAGGGAGCTCGACCTCAACAGGGAGCTCGACCTCGGTAGGGAGCTCAACCTCGGACAGGAGCTCGACCTCGATAGGGAGCTCGACCTCGGACAATGAGCTCAACCTCGACAGGAGGTTGGTGATGGCATCTAGGTGGTACCTTCTACCAGTTGGATCTCCAGTTGGGTTTGACATGGGTTCCACATCAATGGTCAGGCTACATCAGATGCCCCCCACTCTCGAGTCCAGAGTGTGATGTAGCGCTCGGGGCGAAGGGAGTTATGGTGATGCTGACATGGAAGGATATTTTGCTTATACCATTTAATGCCTCGATTGCTGGTGATTCACAGATCGTGTCCTAGCGCTAATGAGGAAGCACCATGTTAGCTAGCACAGGGGTGAGCATGATGATTGCACCTAGCCTGAAAGCGGTTTTCGGCATGTCAAAGCACCATTCCCAGTGGACCTTGATGCATGGAGAGCATCTAGTGGTCAGCACTTAGCCCGGAGAGGTTTCATGAATATCGAAGCACCACTCTTGATAGATTCTGACACGTGGCGAGCATTTGATGATTAGAGAGGTGAAAGGACATATGTTTTGACTGGTACGATGCAATGGGATGCTGTCAGTCTTTTGAAAAGAGGCCATTTTGCCTTAGCCACTTCTTAAGAACCTTCGAGTGAAGGAGCAAGGGAGAATCAGATCCTTTTCCTCCAGTGTCAATTCCCTAACCTGAGGCATTCAGGTCAGTCCTTCTTCTTCTCGCTTTCTCCTCCTTTGGCTTATGCTAAAGGGGATCAATTAGGGCTCTAGGTTTTTCTCTTCTTCTTCTTCTTCCTTTCCTTTAGGATGTATCCTTCCAGCTAGAGGCACCATTGCTCAGACCATTCCGGTGAGGTGGGGTCATCCCAGCTGAGGCCTCCTTCTTCCGATAGCGAGGAGGAGGATGTCTTGCTTAGGATTTGTAAGGGCCCTCGGTGGGCAGGGATAGTCATAGGACCCCCTTCTGTTCCTTATCCTCCCCCTCTTGCTCTTTCTGCTAGCCGTGATTTGTTCGGTCTTTCTGGTATTACTTCAGCGATGACCCAGGAGGACCTCCTTCATCTTCAGGATACTTACAGGATTCTAGACTCCGTCCGTCTCTCAACTCCAGGGTCGGAGGAGCAGGTCACTTCCAGTGGCCTGGGCTGGATCGTCCTGTATGAGGACTTCTTCCTTGAGGGCCTTTACCTTCCACTTCATCTCTTCTTTCTCTCCTTTCTCAAAAACTTTCGCTTGGTCCCTGCTCAGCTTGCTCCAAATGCTGTCAGGGCCATTTCTTGTTTGACTATTCTTTGTCACTTACATGGGATTGTTGCCTATTTTTCCGGGCACTCTTCACCCTGAAATGCCACCTGATTGATAATGGGTGGTGGTTTGTGGCCCCCCACCTGGGGGCCATCAAATTTGATCTACCTATTTCCATCAAGGGATGGAAGAATAGGTTCTTCCTCATCTTGGTTGAGGGAGTTGACTGGGTCTAGAGTGACCTAGATCGCACACCCAACCGTAATGCCCAGGTGGAGGCAACCGATAGGGAGGTGTACGATCGGCTTGTCAGCTTCGAGGTTCTTTCGCTTCAGGACCTGTTGACCAAACATAATTTGTTCGAGGCCGGGGTCAGCCCAATCTGATCCTTGGGTAAGGCCCAAAACCTGAATTTCTCCTTAAAAAGAATTCTTCTTTGCTTTGAGTCTAACCAGAATTTTCTTCTCTCTACAGGCATGAAGTTTTCCATGGACCAAATCTGGGAGATATCTCGGAAGAGGCCTGCATCCCCGGGTTCCAAGGAGGACCCACAAAAGAGGCCCCACAAGGAGCCAGGGCAGAGGCTTGTTGAGGAGCCTTCAACTGGCCCAGGAGAGAGGAGGCCTAGGCCAGCCCCAGCCACATCTGGAGTGGCGGCCCAGATGCCCACGCGCGGGCCCAGTAGGAGTGTTGCAGCTGGAGAGGGGGCAGCACGAGCCCCTCAAGCGACTTCTCTTCGTGCTGAAGTCCTACCATTATCAGAGGTGGTGGAGGTGGTGGCCAACGTGGTGACCTGAGGGAGGCCGACACCACTGGTGGCCATGGAGGTAGCCATCGCCCAACCAGTGGCCTCCACACCTTCATCATTGACCACGTCAGGCCCGGTGGCACCCTCCACGACACCAGGCCCGGGGGTGGTCAGGGTGTCAATGATGGTACCGCCGAATGCGGTGGTCACCCTCAACCTCGTGCTGGTTGAGAAGATGGTCAACTTCATCATCCAACTGCATGATCGCTGGGAGAGGAGTGGCAAAAAATTGTCGACCATTATCACGGGTTTGTTCCCCCAGTTGCTAGCGGTAAGCTCATCTCTTCCTTAGCCTTTCTTCCATTACTGTAGGTGGCTATTGATGCCTTGCTAATCCGAGACTCCTTCTTGGTGTTGGCTTGGCGGGACATCAACCATTGAAAGCGCTCGGAGGCTGTGAAGGTGGAGGCCCGGGTGTAGATCGAGTGGATGCACGATTTAGAGGGGCAGACCAAAGCCCTCCAAATCGAGGTGGCCGATGCCAGGTTCATGGTGGTGGAGTTGGAGGGATGGGCCAAGGACCTCGAGGCGGCCTTGGTGGCAGAGAGGGAGAAGGTTGCCCACTAGGTGAAGGAGTTCATCGTGAAGGCGGTGTGCCTGTAGGGGCGGGCGTAGGCCCTCTAGGTCCATCTTGAGGTGGCGATGGCCCGGGCTGTGATAGAAGACGAGAAGGCCACGACGATGGTGGCCGTGATGGAGGTCGCTAAGAATGAGGCCGCCGAAGCCATACCAAACTTCAAGGCCTCGGAGGTGTTCATCGATGAGGTCTGGGAGGCAGTCCTAACTCATTCCTCAAAGCATTCGAGGACTTCCAAAAGAAAGTGGCTCAGGCCTTCTCTTACAAGGGCATGGAGTCCATTATCCTGGACCTGCCAGGCGGTGGCGATGGAGAGGAGGCCCGATCTGAAGAGGCTAGCATGGAGACCAACATGGCATTGGAGGCGGAGACAAGGGTAGCCATGCTAGAGACCAAAACGAGGGAGGTTGTTGACCCAGCCACCCCTCTGACCGAGGGCTAGGAAGAAGTTGACGAAGTCTCCCATCGACCTGCCAATGCTCCAACGATGTCTCATTGAATTTCATTTCTCTTTTTTTTTTGTACATAAACTTTTTGAAGGACCTCCTAGCCTGTCGGGGGTTCCTTTTTATTGCAAACTCTTTTTCATATCAATGAAATACAAAATTTAAACTACATTGTGTCTCTTTCTTCTTCTTTGTTCATCTTTTCTCTCTTTCTTCTTTTGTACTTGGTAGATTTTGAGGGACTCCCTAGCCTGTCAGGGAGTCCTTCTCATTGTAAAAACTTTTTCCATTAACAAAGTTTCTATTCTGTAATGAGCTTCATCTTGTCTCTTTTCTTTCTCTTTCTTTCTTTCTTCTTTTTTTTTGCATGGTACAGATATGAAACATATGAATCACATAGTAGCCAAGTGTAGGGTTCCCCAAGTATTGGCCTTCTTTGCTAAGTTTAAAAGCTAGTAGATGGCCGAGGAAAATTTGGAAACTTTCCAGCTTTACTTGCTGGACTGAGAATCATGTAGATTGGAGTGCGGGGCTTTTAGAGTTCCTGGCTTGCATCACCGAACTTAGAGTCTGACGGATAGAGTGCGAGGCTTCTGGAGTTTCCTGGCTTGCATCGCTGAACTGGGAATTTGATAGATAGAGTGCGGGGCTTCTGGAGTTTTCCGGCTTGCATCGCTGAACTGGAAATCCGATGGATAGAGTGAAGGGCTTTAAGAGTTTCCTGGCTTGCATCGCAGAACTTGGAGTTCGACGGA
The DNA here is from genome assembly GCA_021397845.1 of Areca catechu. NCBI lineage: Eukaryota > Viridiplantae > Streptophyta > Magnoliopsida > Arecales > Arecaceae > Areca > Areca catechu. The sequence continues at coordinate 151,055,970 of CM038052.1, forward strand.
TAGAGTGCGGGGCTTCTGAAGTTTCCCAGCTTGCATTGCCGAACTTGGAGTTTGATGGATAGAGTGTGGGGCTTCTGAAGTTTCCTCACTTGCATCATCGAACTTGGAGTCTGATGGATAGAGTGTGGGGTTTTTGGAGTTTTTTGGCTTGCATCACCGAACTCGGAGTCCAATGGATAGAATGCGGGGCTTCTGGAGTTTCCCGGCTTGCATCGCCGAACTTGAAGCTCGCAGATAGAGTGCGGGGCTTCTGGAGTTTTTTAGCTTGCATCACCAAACTTGAAGTCCGATGGATAGAGTGCGGGGCTTCTAGAGTTTCCTGGCTTGCATCACCAAACTTGGAGTCCGATGGATAGAATGCGAGGCTTTTGGAGTTTCTTGGCTTGCATCACCAAACTTGAAGTTGATAGATAGAGTGCGAGGCTTCTAGAACTTCCTGGCTTGCATCGTCGAACTTGGAGTTTGATGGATATAGTTTGGGGCTTTGAAGTTTCTTGGCTTGCATCATCGAACTTGGAGTCTGATGAATAGAGTTCCTGCATAAGTGGGAAACAATGTTGCACCAAAAAAGAATATTTGTCATTAAAGGAGAGTCTTACATTATTGATTGTACATCTTCAGGTTGTTGGTGTTCTAGGTTTAGGAGAATTGGATGCCATCGAGTCCAGCGAGGTAGTAGGTTCCACACGGCAGGGCCTCGACCACCTTGTAGGGACCTTTCCAGTTTAAGAAAAGTTTACCACATTCCCTAGGCCGTAAAACTTATGCTTGCCATAGAACTAAGTCACCCAGGCGGAAGGCCATCGGCTTCATGCAAGAATTATAGTATCGGGACACCCGTTTCCTGTAGACCATCATGTAGAGCTGAGCCTTGTCCCTTGTTTCTTCCAGCAGGTCCAGGTTGAGCAGGAGGTAAGCCGAATTCTCAGCTTCATTATATTGTTCTACTCGCAGTGTGGGTAGGCCCACTTCCACTGGAATCATAGCCTTGGAATCGAAGACAAGATTAAAAGGTATCTCACTTGTCACCATCCGAGGCATGGTGTGGTAGGCCCATAGTACACTGGGAAGCTCCTTAGCCTATCAGCCCTTCGCCTCATCTAGTATGGTGCAAAGTTCTTGCAAGATAGTCTGGTTGGTCACCTGGGCCTCCCCGTTGATCTGCGGGTGAGCTACTGAAGTGAAGTGGTGGTGGATGTTGAGATCGGCACAGAACTCCTCAAATATTTGGTTGTCGAACTGCCGTCCGTTATCGATGATGATTGAATGGGGAAGATCGAAGTGGCAGAGGAAGGATCTGGCCTTGGCTTTAGTAATCCATGCCAGTGGCTCAGCCTCGACCCACTTGATGAAGTAATCAATGGCCATGATCAGGTATTTTCATTGACCGGATGCTGAAAGAAAGGGATCCAAGATGTCCATCCCCTATTGGACGAACGGCCACGGGGCAGAGAGTTGGGAGAGTGGCACAATTGGCTGACGTTGTATGGGAGCATGCCGTTGGCAGCAGTCGCACTTTCTTATGAAGTCAGCCACATCTTCCCGCATGGTCTCTCAGTAATATCCTTGCCGAAGGGCTTTGTATGCCAGCATCTTGCCCCCCACATGATTTCCATAGAGGCCTTCTTGTATCTCCTGGAGCACGTAGGCCGCCTCTGAGGGTCTCAAACACTTTAACAAGGGATAGGAGTGGGACCTCTGGTAGACCTGCCCGTCCATCAGTACGAAGCGTGCAGCCTTCTACTTGAGGAGATTGGCCTCCATGCGGTCCTTGGATAGGGTGCCATGGGTGATGTACCTGATATAGTGATCCATCCAACTGGCCTCGGGGGTGACCTGCTAGACCTCGCCTGAGGGCTCGTAGCTTAGGGTCTCTAGGTATTCGATGTAGGCACGCCCCAGCGACGAGTCTGACAAGGTTGCAAGCCTAGAGAGAGCGTCAGTGCGGGCATTTTATCCACGAGAGATGTGGGAGTTGCTGAAATGCTAGAAGCCTGCCGCGCTTGAGTGCACTCGTTCTAGGTATCTTGCCATCTGAAGATCTTAGGCTTCGAACTCTCCTGAGACTTGACCTACAACCAGCTGTGAGTCGGTGAAGACTCTCAAGCTTGACATGCCCAGCTCACGAGATACCTTTAATCCCGCGAGGAGCACTTCATATTCAACCGGGTTATTTGTAGCTTTGAACAAGAAGTGCAACGCGCACTCGACCATGACCCTGTCAGAGTTGGCAAGGATGAGGCTGGCCCCACTCCCTCTTGTGTTGGATGCACCATCCACGTGGAGTATCCAGGCCATCTCATCGGTCGACGGTTCCATGGGATGCTCGGGGGAGGCCTCTTCTGGCTTTTCGCTTGTCTAGGTGCATGTGCCTTCTGAGATGGCCTTGGGTGATAGGTGATGTTAAACTTATTGAGTTTCACCATCCATTTACCTAGACGTTCGGACATGCCCGGATGGCTGAGGATGGCCCTTAGAGGTTGGTCAGTGAGGACTGCGATCGGGTATGCTTGGACATACAGCCTAAGACGTTGAGCAGACATAATGAGTGCAAATTTTTTTTTCCAGAGTGGGTATACCTGGTTTCCATGTCTTGGAGTAGCTTGCTGGCATAGTACACCGATCTCTAAACTCTGTCTTCATCCGTTTAGACCAGCACCGAGCTGATGGCTCCTATAGAAACTGCCAGGTATAGGAGTTCCTCCCCGACCTCTGGCCTAGAGAGCAGTGGTGGGGATGTGAGGAACCTCTTCAGCTCCTCGAAGGCTTCTCGACACTTCTTCATCCAGGTGAAGTCATGCATCTTGTGCAATGCCTTGAAGAAGGGCAAGCAATGATCGATGGAATGCGAGATGAACCGGCTCAAAGCCGCGATCCGATCGGTTAGGTGCTGGACTTTTTTCTTCAAGGTAGGGTGTTCCATGTCGACGATTGCCTGGACCTTCTCTGGGTTGGCCTCGATCCCTCTTTGGGTGACCATGAAGCCCAAGAATCTTTTAGTGACGATGTCGAAGGTGCACTTGATAGGATTCAGCTTCATTTGGTGGAGAGAAGGTTTTGGAAAGTTTCTGCGAGGTCCATAGCATGGTCCGACTCCTGACTGCTCATGACGAGCATGTTGTCCATGTAGACCTGCATGTTCCGGCCGATTTGAACTTTGAAAACCTTATTGGCTAGATGCTGGTACGTGGCCTAGCATTCTTCATACCTAATGGTATCATCTTGTAGCAGTAAGTCTCTCGGTCTGTAATGAAGGCAATGTACTCCTCATCTTCTGGATGCATCCGGAACTAGTTGTACCGAGATAATGCATCCATGAAACTGAGTAAGCAGTGCCCCGAGATGGCATCCACCAGCTAGTCAATCTTGGAAAGAGGAAAGCTATCTTTCAGGCAGGCTCGATTGAGGTAAGTGTAATTTACATAGATCCTCTACTTTCCATTGACCTTCTTGACCATGACTACGTTCGCCAGCTAGCTGGGGTACTGGACTTCTCAGATGAAGCCCGCAAATGAGAAGCTTTTCTACATCTTCATTGATTGCCTTCTGTCTCTTCAGGATGAAGCTCCTCTTCTTCTGTCAGATCGGATGGCATTTCAGGTTGACATTCAGTCTGTGGGTGACGACGTTGGAAGGAATCCCAAGCATGTCCGCCACGGTCCAGGCAAAAACATTAGCGTTTGCCCAAAGGAAACTCAATAGGTGAGCCCTTCGTCCTCATGTAGCTGGGCTCCCACTTGCACCATCTTCAAACGGTCCATCCCAAGGGGTATGATAGCTGGCGCTTGATTGGCCCACCCTTGTCACCCTGCATTCTTTGGTCAAGCTGGTCGGCAACCGGGCCCTCCTCAGCACTCCTGGCCCCAAGGACGACCTGTAGGCAGTGTTGAATCGGCTGCAGGGTCCCATCATCTCCCTTACTCCGTAGGAAATTGGGAACTGAACTAGGAGCCATTTTGTAGATATGACCGCGTCGAGTAGATTAAGCCTAGGATGGCAAAGGACACGTTGTAGGCTGAAGAGAGCCTGACAATCGTGAAAGTCATCATTACAGTGCTCTGTTGGAGAGACATCCCATCAGTGATTGGGAGAGTAATCTCTCCCTCCACCCCTATTGAGTCTCCAGGAAAGCCAACCGACACATTGTAGGTTGAAGGGAGCCTGACAATCGTGAAAGTCATCATTATGGTGCTCTGTCGGGGAGGCATTCCAGCAGTGACTGGGAGAGTAATCTCTCCCTCCAGCCTTATTGAGTCTCCAGTAAATTCAACCAGAGGGGTGTGCACTGGCCTCAACAGGGTAGTTGACAGATTCATCTTGGAGAAAGCATCATAAAAAAGAATGTCAGTCGAGCTTCTACTATCGATCATAATCTGTTTTACAGGATGCTTAGCTATTGTCAAGATGACGTCAACAGCATCATCATTTACATTCTCCATTCCGTTTCCCCTTTCCCCCACGAAGGGGAGTACATTATTAGACTGATAGGCTACGATGTTGTCGCTAAGACACCATGGCTATCGGTTTAAATTAATCGACTTCTAAATTTTATTATGAATACGTAGAAAGAGTGAGTCGGGTCGAATCCATGGAGAAGGTAGTGCTTAAAATGATTTGAAATGTTTGATTTTTATAAAAGAAAGAAAATAGTTCGAAGTCGGGAGTACAAAAAAATTAAAAGTATGAAAGAGCATCAAAATCGGGTACGGTAAATTTGCTAATCAGATCTTAGTATCTACTTGCAATAAAATTAAAAATAGAAATTTAAAGTGCATAAAAATATATATTGCATTAATTAAAAGAGGAATTCAATTATAAGAAATTAAAAATAATAATTAAATAAACAATGAAAGCGAGAATAAAGACTCTGAAGTCGATTGGCGCAGCCTCGTTGGGAAGTCGGTTGATATCACGTCCCTTTTTTCCATCGTACTTCGTAGAGCGAACTGGGCTTCCTTTTCTTTCTCATCTTTGGATCTTGATCTGCAGATGAAATAAGCTTGAAGATGGTGTAAGGGGGCAAAACTCTCCTCTAAGAAATTTCATTCTTAGAGACCAACCGCAATCCAAAATTAAACCCTCTATCCTTTATCGTACCCTCTTCAAGATGCTTTCTTCTTAGTGCGGGGTCCTTTAAATAGAGTTTGGAGAAGGCCTAGGTCAAGTTAGATCAATATGAGCCGTAGGGTTGATTTCTGGTATCTCTGGACTGTTGATCATCTAAGTCACATGGATCACGCTTCAAACGGGACTCCTTAGCAGCCATTCGATTAATGCTTTGGATGGCCAAGATAAGATATCATTAATCGTAGTGTTTGTGCCTTAGACCCCTCTGCATCGGACTCATCAACCGTCGGATCATGCAGTAATGGGCGGTGGTGACGAACGAGGATTGGCGGCTCGGGATCTGCGAGCTTGGCCAGCAGCGCCGGGATGATGAAGCAGCAGTTGGAGGAGACGGTGGCGAGTGTCATCTCAGGCAGAGGAGATCTCGGCCAGGGGAAGAGGCGGCGCCGGGAAGAGTTAGGGGAAGAAGACGGTGGCAACAGTGGTTGGGAAAGACGACCATGGCTTGAGCCGGCGGCCATGCCTTGAGCAGTGAGCAGAGGTGGAAAAGAACGGCGTGGGGAAAGACGGTGTGCAGCACCGATGTTGGTGATGACGACGGCCGTGAGGAGGAAGGAGGTAGCAACAGTGTTGGGCGGAGAAGATTGCGGCATCTCAGGCGACGGTAGGCAGCGGCCGCAGGCGGCGGTAGGCAGCGGCCGATGGCGCAGGAGAAATGGACAGCCGGTGGCCGATCCAGAGGAAGGATGGCTGTCGGTGGTGGATCGGGCTATGAGAGGTCCGGGATGGGGAGGTGGCATGTCCGGAGGGTTCTCCGGCTGGCGAGGAGGCGGTGTGGCAGTGGCTCGGCCGGCATCGTGAGCGGAAGGATGACGACCAGACCGAGGAGAAAAAGATGGTGGCCGGCTTCAAAAGTGGCTTCCCGTAATCTTTCCGGCGAGGGACGACTCCCGGCAGTGAGAGAAAGGTCTCCGGAAGCTTCCCGGCGAGACATGGCTCGGGGAAGTCGGTGGTCCACGGAACAGGTTCGTGGACCGGCGGTCATGGCAGCCATTGACCAATTTACATTCTGTAGACCAAAAACCGGTCCAAGATATACCGACTGCTTTAAAATAAGTATAATTTTTTATTAAATTTTAAAATTAAATTTTGGGCTCGTTTGAATTCTCATTTATGTGCGGTTTATGTCATTGGATTTCAGAAATCGAGCTATTTTCGTTCATAAACTCTTTTTCTACAAAACTATAATAAAAAGTATCATTTCTTAATAAATATTAATTAATTAATATTTATTTTAATGATTAAATCGAGATAATTAATAGACTAATCACATCCCAACTTAATCATTGCTAGTCCCTTAGCAATGTAATTAAAATATAAATATTAATTTGATAAGCATGTGTCATTAAGATTCTCCTTTGGATCTAGGCTTAAGGTTAAAAGAAATTAGCTAGCCTTACTAACTAGATATTGAGTTTTCGAACTAAATTATATAGTCAAAGCTATTAAAATCTTTCTTAGACTTCATCCAAAGATCTACTGTACTTGTATTTATGATGACTAACTTAGTATTTCAGTGTTAGATTGTAAAGGATAATTATATCTTCACTTATCACATACTTTTGGTCAATTTTCTATACAACCCCTAACTTAAGCATATAACTGAGATAGCTTTCACACCACCTGAATTTTTTTTCTTTTTTTTTTATTATTGGAGATGTCTTCATACTGCCCACTTTTTGATGTGAACAACAATGCTTACTTAGATGAAGGTGCCCGGTTACTCGATGAAAAATCAATGTTTAGAACTTGTCCTTTTTTTCTTTTTCTTTTCAGGTAGGTATCTCTTTTCTCGAATTTGAGTTAAATAAGAAGGGTGTATATCAATTACCAGTCTTTCAGTGATAATTGAATCCTTAATTGACCTTACAAATAATACCTACTTTACCTCATCAGTGTGCATGTATGACAAAAGTGCTAATAGCCTTTGGGTGACCTAAGTAGGTTGCTAAAAGTCTGACTAGCTAGTCTACTTCTGACTTGCTATAATTATTAGTGAAGGCTTTCTAACTCTATTATCTTTTTTCTAGTCTATTTAACTTTAGAATTTTAGTGGCACATGATTAAAAAAAATTCTCCATAATTTTTTTTAAATTTTTTTAAGAGCTTTTCAAAATAGTTTTTAAAATTTTTTAAAAAAATTAAAAGTTTATCTCTACCCCCAACTTAAATACCATTGTCCCTAATGGTATAAACCAGTTCAAGAAATAAATTTAAACCATAAGGACAAAAATAATATATAGGGATAGAGATTACCTGAGAAGAGGAGTTTATCAACAAGATAAAGGCTATAATAGTCAACTTGGATTAATTTTTTTTTGATTATTCATATTTTATTTGTAAAGGTATAATAAATAAATATTGGGTTGCCTCCCAACAAGTGCTAAGTTTAACGTCTTCAGCCGGACATTATGGGGGAGTCCAGTAGATAATTAACTTTAGTGCATCTTTCATAATATCAAAAGAACAGGGCCAATTAGGAGGCCTTGTCATTATGGCAGAAAATCACTCATAGAGTACTCTATGACGATTAGCTCGAATCAATAAAATATACTTGGCAAGCATGTTATTCTAGGATTTAAAATATTATTATAGTTTATAAAAAACTTAGAAATGGATTGTATTTGTTGGGCCGAGATTGGAGGTGGTAGTTTAAAAATTTCTTCAAATATGGGTTGGTCTACCCTACTCCCTTTCTCGGGTATGATGTGTTCGGTCAGTGTCCCTTCCCATTTTAAATTTGGATACTTTTTTCAGATTAATATTAGACCAATCTCCATACATTGTTTTAATATCATGGTTAGGTTTTGGAGGCGGTTCTCAAAATTGGTGCCAAATATGAAAAAGTCAACTATAAAATTTTTAAGATCTTGATCCCTCATTTCAGTAATATCCCACTCGATAGCTTCTTTATATACTTTTAGAACACACTGAGTTGGGCTTCCTAGGTAAGGTTCATTGAAAGAGTTTCAATGGGTGCATCTGGAAGTGATTTCAATTCTAGTTCAGGTGGTGATTCTAACAAGGGGGCAATTGGTGAGCTAGTTGATAGCTCTTGTTGTTCATCAATAAAAAATGAGATGGTTTCAAAGAAGGGTATTTGTATTAGGTTATTCACTTCAATATTGTACCCATCTATATTAAAATCATCTACCCTTAACTGAGCTAGATAGGGATCTAACAAATCATGGAAAAGAATTGTAGGGGTGGCTTTCTCTATTGAGTCATGCATTTGTAGGTCTTGGGAAGTCTCGACAACTCCATCATTGCATCAATTTGTTTTCCCATCCTATTAAAAAGCATATAGATGATTTTAGGGCACTACGAAGTGGGGCCATAGGTGAGTAGGGTAATGATAAAATTGGTTCGTCCCACAAGGTTAATGTCTTCATATATTTTTTTGCCTTAGCCAAATTGTCTATATTGGTCTTTATGGTTGTGCAGAGTTGTTCTAAGACTAGTTCATTCCTGGAAGCTAGAGTTGATTGTTTAGGAAAGGCTAGAGGGTCATTAAAGTTTTGAGCTAGGTACAGTCCCTCTAGGTTACTCTTGGGTTGACTAGGCAGTTCACCTCCCTCCTCTCAATTAAGCTCAATTAATTGTTGATCAGTTTGATCCATTAGCCTATCGATAGATTGCTGTTGGGCTACAATCAGTTGTTGAAATTGGGCAAACCTATCGACATCTAGGTTAGTTTGTGGGGAGGCGGGTATGATGCTTACTGAACCTTCTTTTCAAATGATGGCCTATAATTAATTGGAGAAGGTTGATAATGGAGATAGGGCTAATCATAATAGGGTTACTCTATAAACATGGATCCTTGGGTAGCCGGGGTAACCACTAGGTATGGTTGCCATGAAAATTCTGGTTGAGCCTCCCAACCTGAATTATAGGCATTATAGTATGGATTATCTCTTGAGTTGTAGGTCATTTGGATTTGATCCTTATAAACTTGGTCATACATAAACTTAAGAGATTGGTATCCAGTGGGGCACTCACTCTCCAAGTGGGTAGGGCTTGAACAAATTTGGTGTGCCGGGAGAAAGAGTACTCTACTATAAGGGTTCATTCTCCTGGTACTGATTTAGTCTATCGGATTGTTTTGATTATTTGGATATGCAATCAAAGATTTAGATCAGAGCAATCCTTATTTATTCATATTTTTATTTATTATTGTGATTACTATTTTTTTTAAGAGCGGTGAGATGAAGAAGAAGAAGAGTTCTAAAGAAAAGGGCCTAAGGAGTCCTAGAGTTAAGAGAGAGAAGAAGAGTTAGTTAGGGTTTGGTATTATTTACAAATAAGTTAGCATACATGGACTCTCTATCCTAAGGTTATCTTAAATCTAGATATCTCCTAGCTGCCAAGTCAATCTTGGAGCCCTCCAAGTCAGAAACTGACTAATAATTGGCCAGGTAAGAGTAAGATTGGTGGGGGTCCCTCCATTGCTTTTCTTAGACACAAATTAAAATTAGTCAGGTCAGTCAACGAAATCAATTAAAAATCACATTTCTTCAGGGCTACATCATCCTTGAACCCCTTTCCTAGACATCAGTTAATTAGTCAATCCTGGCTCGGTCCAACACTTTGGATGCCTTGTCCTATTGAGCTCGAGTTCCTTAGGGATTGGCATCTAATTGATTTTAATTAATAGGCTTAGGTCAATGCAAGATGCAAGGTGGTGATTTGTGGGCCAAGGAAGGGTTATCAACTCCCCACCTTATGTTATTTATGGGATAATGTCTTTAAGATATTTTATAAAAATATGCTATGCAAAAAAAAGTCCCAAACAAGTAAATTTTTTTAAAGTTTTAATTAGTTACTCTATTTTAGTTAAGTATTTTGTGGTGTGTTTATTTTCTTTTAGATTATATTAATTTAAGCAAAAAGAATAGAAGGTAGGTTTTAATGTTTGGTTAGTTAGATATGAGAGGAAGAAAACTAAATTAGGCTAAACAAATAAGGTAACTAGATATTCTAAACTAAAGTAGAAAATCAAATCTAGTATTTAAGGTAGTTATTTAAAAGGTTTATTAATTTTTTCTTTATGTAGGTTTATTTAAACATGAAGGAATTTAAAATAATTTTTTTTAAAGGTTAGTTTGAAAGGAAAGAAACTAACTAAAATCAAATATTTTTTTTGTTATGTTGAAAAGAAGGAAACTAATTAAAAGAAAGTAAATAAATAAAAAAAAATGATAGATCGGGTTAGGGTTGATGATGGGGGACTAACTAGATGCTAGGATGATGCAGGTGATTTTTAGGGTTTTAAATTAGGTTGAGGATTCCTGAAGATAAGAGAGAGTAATTCTAGGGATTCAATAATAATAAGAACTATCAAGCAAGCAAGTAGTCCCTATGCAATAATAAAGAGAGGACTCCGGGATTGAGAAACCCCGTAGGACTTAGCTCTCAGATTAAAACCTACTTAAGAGTCAGGGGGCAAACCTCAAAGATCTGAAGTGCCTGATACCGAGATCACTCACTCTGGCTGATGCGGCCTGGATGATCAAGCCATCAACCCTGCGGATGCGCTGGCTGGCTGTCCGAAGATCTCGATGACAAGGGCAACCGACTCCGTACTCATGTCACCTGGAGGACCTACGAGTATTCAAAGAAGGGTTAGGTTTCAATCGGAAGAATGCAATAGAAGAGGGAAAGAGAGTTGTTGTGGTGATGGCGGAGTTCTTCTTGACTCGAAGTTGGAGGATGGAGTTGTGGAAGTGACGGTAACTTGAGGCCTCCACCTCTCGACGCCTGAAGGCAAAGGCGCTCCCTCACGGAGATCGACGTTCCTAGTGAACGAAGGCAACTAAAGAGAAATTGGATCTCAAGAAACTTGTTTTGTCATTCATCAAAAATTAACCTTACAAGGGAGGGGGTAAGGTCCTTTATATAGGCACCTTAGACCCTTTCAAAATTTGAATGAAAAAATACATTTCTTCTCTTGAAAAGGCACCAAAAAAAATTCAAAAATCTGAAATTCAAACTCCTTGGCCAACCAAAGCTTCTTGGATTTGGGCATGGCATGATAATGGGCTTGGAAGAAGGGATTTGGCTCCCTTGGACTTGGAAAGTTGACCTTCAATTTTGGGAAGAAGGCATGATGCAAGGCTTGTGTCTCCCTCTTTCCTTGGTTGCTCACCCTTCATTGGAAAGAAGCTTGATATGAGGCTTGGAACAAGACCTTTGTCTTCAACCTTTCCTTGGTTGCTCACCCTTCTTTAGAAAGAAACTTGATATGAGGCTTGGAACAAGGCCTTTGTCTTCAACCTTTCCTTGGTTGCCCATGACTCCTTTAGTAAGTGGCTTGATGGAGGGAGAGAAAGGAGGAGAGAATATTTGATGTGTCTTCATTTGGCATCCAAGAAAACCTCACTTGTGCCGCCCACATGGCTGGATGAGGTGGCGCCACATGGGATGATGAAGTGGTGCCACATGGGGTGGTGAAGTGGCGCCCTAGGGTTGACATGTTGACCTTCAAGGCTCAGCCCAAAGTAGTTGAGCTGGACTCAAAGACCACTCTGGCTTGGACCCAAACTTGGACTAGACTCAATACAGGTCTGGACTCAATACAGGACACAACTTGACCCAATTGGTCAAAGTACAGGACTAGACACAGACATAAGAGACTCAATTCAAAACTAAAGAAATTACAAGTTTTAGGCTTGAAGCCTTATTTTAAGACCTGAAAAAAAATGGAACCCTAATTGGACATCCACAGAGGGTTGAGGAGCCTCTGTCGGATTCTGGTGCCCACACTAGTTCTCTCGGGGCGGGAGGAACTCGACCCTGTCGAGTAAGAGTTGAGTTGGCTTAGGTACTCCTCCAGAAGGTCAGGATCGAGGTGCTGCAAGTCCTCCCGGGTAATCCACGAGTCATTGGACTCAGGTCGGCCTTACCATCGGACTAAGAAACGTTGATAACCTTTGCCCCGGGTAGTGATAGCTTGGTCATCCAGGACATGCTTGATCCGCTCTCCTCTCTCAGGTATAATTGGAGGTGGACACTCAGGTTTGGGTTCACTCTCAAAAGAAAGGTCAGGCCCAAATGGCTCGCTAGGTATGTTTGCTGGTTCCCTGTACTCGACTAAGTCTGAGATATTGAAAGTCGAGATAATGCCATAATTCGGGGGTAACTCAAGAACGTAGGCATTAGGGCCAACTCTCCTTATCACTCTAAAAGGGCCAGCTCCACGAGCATGAAGTTTCTTAATGGTTCCGGGTGAAAACCGTTCATGCCTAAGCCTAACCATTATAGAATCCCTAATTTCAAACTCTTTGGCTCGTTCTTGGGAATCAGCCAAATTATTTTAAAATTTATATTTAATGCAGAATTCTATCATGATGCAAAATGCATGCTTAACTATGCATTCCTATTGAGAGAAATTTTATTAGACTCTCTAGGGTCTAAACCTGACAGACTATTGACTCTCTAGGTTTGACCCTAGTCTGGTATGCACAAGAAAAATTATCATGAATCCCTACCAAATGCCATAAGGTATACCAGAAGTATGTGGCAAAAGGGATGGGTTCTAAGGAGTCCTGCATTTTGGTAATCTCAACAAAAAGTAACCCCATGTCTCTAGAAATGTGAGAAGGCTCAGGGACGGATAGGAAATAGGAATCTGAGTCTTGGGGCAATCTATGGGAAGCATGAAACAGACCTTGGTTACTCATGATAACCTCAAAATTTGGACATTGTTTTATGGGTGCACTCATTCTAACCTCTTGATTAGTACTAGGAGGGTCTACAGGTGCATGTTTTAGGGTAGGCTGGGTTCTCCTAGAAGGTGGAAGGTTATCAAGAAGGTCTTTGGAAAGTTTATCTAGAAAGTCCTCTAAACTACTATCTTCTTCTTGTTCTTGGACCTTCTCTATGGGCGATACTTGAGAACCTTCACTATCATCGACTTTGTTTGATCCTGACTTGGTCATTTCTTCTTTAAATCCTTTAGTGGGTTCAGGATCTTTTTCCTTTGATTCTTTAATGATTTCAACCTTGGGCCCAACTTCACCATACTCCTCTACTAAATTTGGCTCATAGATATTTTCTCTGGATTCTTTGATGGGCTCTGGAGTTTCTTTCTCTAGATTATCAATGGGCTCAACCTTAAAGTCTTCAATGGGCTCATGGGTTTTTGTATTCAAATTTTCAGATTGTTCATCCTTCTCTCTCTGAAATTCTTTAAAGGGTCCTTTCTCTGTAATCTCTTCTTCTAACTTATTATCCTTGATCAGGTTAACTTCTGGCTTCTTTTCCTTTAGACTACTTAATCCTCTTTTAACCTGATCCTTAGGCTGAACTGGGTTGATTGTAGATTTCTTCTCATGGTGGTTAAAGTTACAGATATTGGTCCGACCATGAAGGATGGCATCATGATCGTACAGCCAAGGTCGTCCTAAGATAATACTACTGATGCCCATGGGAAGGACATCACACCAAATCATCTCTTCATAAGATTGCAACTTGATCAAGACTTGGCACCTAGAATTTATGGGTATGGAGGTTGAATCAATCCATGAGATCTTATAAGGGTTAGGGTGAGGAACTGGGATCAATCCTAGGGATTTTGCAATACTTGAAGAAATGGCATTGACACAGCTCCCACTATCAACTATGATCTTGCATACCTTATTCCCTAGTATCGCAAAGGTTTGTAGAATGTTAGTCCTTTGCCAATCTTCTTGCACTATGTCCTGGGTAAAGATGCACCTAATTACTCCTAACAGGTCATCAGACTCATGCAGTTCTTCTTGGTCTAGGTACTCCTGATTAGGTCTCCTAGGGTGAATCTCTCGGGCTAGGTTAAAATGGGGAATTCTCATAGGTTTAGCCTCTATGGATGGCTCATGATGAGGGTAATCCCTAGACAAAAAAGGTGATTCAGATTCAGGCTCGACAGATGGCCGATGACTATTCTTCTCCATGGCTCCAACTCTATCATCAAGCTTGTCTAGCCTACTGTTTATCCTAGCCAATTGCTCAAGAATATCCTTGAGTTGATCTTCTCTTTCATTCTCCATAGGTTCACTTGATTGGAAATGGTGGGGATCATAAGGGACTCCTGATCTAGTCGATATGAGTCAAGTATGCAAAATCGTCTATGATCTACTAGACCTAGAATCTCAACCAATTGCCTAAGTCAGGGTGGCAAACCAGTCTGTAGTAACTTTGTGCTTGGCCAGGTTGGTGTAGGGGAGTGGAGGTCCCTGAACGCCAACCTTAGATACCAATCTGGGATTGGCCAGGTAGGCGGACCAAACTCACAAGCCCTGAATCATTAAGCCTAGACACCAAGAGCAGTAGCACACACAGAATGGGCTAACACCAAGAATAGACACTTAGTCTTGACTTGACCAGTTGGTGTCCCTAAGCTCTCTAGAGCAAAATTAGTATCTACTTGATTTTAATTAGAGCTTGGGTTCGTGATGCAGGTTAGTGATTTTTGGGCTAGGGACAGGTAATGAAATCCTGACCCTATATTAAATTGCTGCCCTTAAAACGATTTATGAAAATGATTGCAAGCAAATGCTCTAATGAGATGTCTCTAATTATATTTTTTGGATTTTTTTGAAGTATGAAAGCAGAAATGAGATGAAGGAAATGATAAGAGATGAAGCTAAATGCAAATTAAACTATCTAAGAAATGTAAACATAAGAAAATGCAATTGCTGAAATTCTCAGAACAGAACTTCTTTTCAGGTAGTATTCCAGCTTGTAGAATTTTACAAGCTACAATAAAATCTGATAAAATCATAAAAAATACTTTGAATTATATGTGATCTAACAAAACAAAAATCATGAGATTTGGAGGTCTCTACAAACAGTAACACCTAAAACAACAGACCATGTACCGTAAAAAACTGCAGAAATTAAAAGTAGATGAGATCTAAAGATGCAAAAAGTTTTTTTGTTTAGGGTTTTGAAATATTTTTCTTCTTGTGTTCTTCTTCAAAGGACTATCACAGTGGAACCCCTACATGCCTTAGGAGATCCCGTGGAATGGAAGGAGAGGGTCTTGAAACCCTACTTTTCTCTTAAGACCGGACGTCCTGGTGAAGCACCTTATCCAAGTACTTTAAGAAGTGCTAAGTCCTAACCTACTCTGATACCAGAAATGATGGGGACTAACTAGATGCTAGGATGATGCAGGTAATTTTTAGGGTTTTAAATTAGGTTGAGGATTCCCGAAGACGAGAGAGAGTAATTCTAGGGATTCAATAATAATAAGAACTATCAAGCAAGCAAGTAGTTCCTAAGCAATGATAAAGAGAGGACTTCGGGATTGAGAAACCCCGTAGGACTTAGCTCTCAAATCAATACCTACTTAGGAGTGAGGGGGCAAATCTCAAAGATCTGAAGCGCTCGATGTCGAGATCACTCACTCTGGCAGATGCGGCCTGGATGATCGACCCGTCAACCCTGCGGATGCACTAGCTAGCTGTCCGAAGATCTCAATGGCAAGGGCAACCGACTCCGTACTCGTGTCACCTAGAGGACCTACGAGCATTCAAAGAAGGGTTAGGTTTCAATCGGAAGAAAGCAATAGAAGAAGGAAAGAGAGTTGTTGTGGTGATGGCAGAGTTCTTCTTGACTCGAAGTTGGAGGATGGAGTTGCGGAAGTGATGGTAACTTGAGCCTCACACCTCTCGATGCCCGAAGGCGAAGGCGCTCCCTCACGGAGATCGACGTTCTTAGTGAACGAAGGCAACTAAAGAGAAATTAGATCTCAAGAAAATTGGTTTTTTATTCATCAAAAATTAACCTTACAAGGGAGGGGGTAATGTCCTTTATATAGGAACCTTAGACCCTTTCAAAATTTGAATGAAAAAATACATTTCTTCTCTTGCAAAGGCACCCAAAAAAACTAAAAAATCTGAAATTCAAACTTCTTGGCTGACTAAAGCTTCTTGGATTTGGGCATGGCATGATAATGGGCTTGGAAGAAGGAATTTGGCTCCCTTGGACTTGGAAAGTTGACCTTCAATTTTGGGAAGAAGGCATGATGCAAGGCTTGTGTCTCCCTCTTTCCTTGGTTGCTCATCCTTCTTTGGAAAGAAGCTTGATATGAGGCTTGGAGCAAGGCCTTTGTCTTCAACCTTTCCTTGGTTGCTCACCCATCTTTGGAAAAAAGCTTGATATGAGGCTTGGAACAAGGCCTTTGTCTTCAACCTTGGTTGCCCATGACTACTTTAGTAAGTGGCTTGATGGAGGGAGGGAAAGGAGGAGAGAATATTTGATGTGTCTCCATTTGGCATCCAAGAAAATCTCACTTGTGCCACCTGTTGCCGATCTCACCGCGGTGGCCTATAGCTCTTGAGCTGGCACCGGTCTCGGACTCTCTCACCTCGAGATCTCCAAGCTCCCGGACCTGCAAAACAAAGTCAGAGACCATGACCGGGGGTTTTGGCGGGGGCACTCCGACGGTCAAGTTAGAGAGCGGCGAGATGGAACAGATCCCCTAAGACGGGTTCCTGAAGGATTTCTGTGCTTAGAGGAGATGTAAATGAAAGAAGTATGGGGAAGAGGGGAGTTGAAGCCCGGCTGCCTGCACTGGGTTCGTCGAGCTCACGCCTGAGGATTCCTTGAGGACTTCCAGGATCGTTCTCTTGGTGTTTTCTCCCTTTTCGACCTCCCTCTCCATCCATTTTTACCATCCCTTTTATACCATCGAACTGCCTCAAGCTCGCCTTCCTCTCAGGGGGGCTCCCTCCGACCTCTAGTCTCTCTCCTCCCCCTTCTTCTTCGGGTCTGGGAGCTAAGTGGCCGTACCGCCTCATCCGTCGTGTGTCACGAAGGGGGGAAGACTGGCGAGGCTTTGGGTCGAGTGCAGGAGCTCTCCTTTCGAGGCATTGACGGTGGGCTTCCAGCCATTTCAGGCTTCTGTTTGCAAGGATTTCGTTCCTCGGTTGTGGGGCCCCATCTGACTGGTGTAAACGAGATTTCGTGTATCATAATAGGCCGTACTGGTGCCCCCTACGGGACACGACGCGCGCCGGATCTAGTGGCGGCCTCGCAACCCATGCCCCTGCTTCCTCGAGGTTTCACAGAGTAGGGCTGACCTCGACCGAGGTGGACCCGTCAGGGGGCGCCACCTGGCGGAGTGGCAGAGAGAGGCTCGACTTCGGTCGAGGTGGACCCGTCTTCGAGTGCCAGCTGGTAAAGGACCAGGAGTGCCCAGCTCGACCTCGGCCGAGGTGGACCTGTCTTGGGGTGCCACCTGGCGAGGGAGCGAGGGGCCGCCAACTTCGGCCGAGGTGGATCCCTCCTGGGTGGACACCTGGCAAAGCGCAGAGAGGTGCTCGACTTCGACTGAGGTAGACCCGTCTTTGGGTGCCAGCTGGCGAAGGAGCAGGAGGGCCCGGCTCGACCTCGACCGAGATGGA
Source organism: Areca catechu (assembly GCA_021397845.1). Classification (NCBI taxonomy): domain Eukaryota; kingdom Viridiplantae; phylum Streptophyta; class Magnoliopsida; order Arecales; family Arecaceae; genus Areca; species Areca catechu. Next base: position 151,073,486 of record CM038052.1, read on the forward strand.
CCCGTCTTGGGGTGCCACCTGGCGAGGGAGTGAGGGGCTGCCAACTTTGGTCGAGGTGGATCCCTCCTGGGTGGACACCTGGCGGAGCGGCAGAGAGGTGCTCGACTTTGGCCGAGGTGGACCCATCTTCGGGTGCCAGCTGGCGAAGGAGCAGGAGGGCCCGTCTCGACCTCGACTGAGGTGGACCTATCTTGGGGTGCCACCTGGAGAGGGAGCGAGGGGCCGACAGCTTCGACCGAGGTGGGCCCCTCTTGGGTGGACACCTGGCGGAGCGGCAGAGAGGTTCTCGACTTTGGCTGAGGTGGACCCGTCTTCGGGTGCCAGCTGGCGAAGGAGCAGGAGGGCCTGGCTCGACCTCGACCGAGGTG